>OZ022507.1:3705134-4905134 GCA_963989385.1 Ctena decussata | reverse complement strand
CTCATCTGTCCAAACAAGATTCATAATACTGTTTAGTGACTTTCCTACAGAGTTAAATGTATTCAAATACTCTTATTAATATTGAATAAACAGAATCTCGGGGAAAAGCATTATCACGGAAACCTAACAAATGTGGATTCATGTCTATATATAGAGATATCCACAGTTTAACAATTTTCCCTTGGCAAGTGTCTCAGCTAAAATTGTGTAATCAATATATATTGCTTTCTGATTGGTCAACACATTGTACCATATTAGCCAGTGGCTACTTCAAGAAAGTTATGAAAGTGAAAGAGTACTCATGTTTGAGGCGTTAGTGTGCAGTAAATAAATGTGTTTCAGAAGACTGAAGCATTTTATATCACAGTGAGTGGACGAAAGATGATATTTGCTACATGTATATATTTACGGATGTCAATCCATTATAAAGGTTTGTATTCACATGGGTTCCCTGTATTGTGGTATATTCGAAAAAAATTGTGAGACCCAACTAGTCACACTCTGCCACAACTTGACCTCTTCCCTGGACAAGGGAGTTCACACATGGCGAAAAAAAAAAAATAGTAAAAAAGACTGGCAAAGTTTTTCAGGTGTCAGAGACACTTTGCACAATCATTAGTCAACACCTTTAATCAGTAGTAGTATTTCAATTCTCATATCGACATTGCCCCCGCACCTCAGCGGAACAAATCCATAGCAGCAGTAACGGGGCGCCGATCGTCTGTCCAATACACCTTTAATCACCTTTCATCAGCTTCTTAAGTAGTCCACAGTGACATGACACCAAGCAGACACTTCATGCCTCAATGCATATGATGTAAACTTTAACTCAAGTAGCTGTTCACATGCGTATTCACAGCATCAATTGTTTTAACAGCTCACCACATCATTGACACCCTAATGGTCTGTTGCCATTCATTCCATTGTGAATAAACTCACCAATCTCTTTAAAAATACTGGGCTAGCAGTTACTTCTGCCGATTGTTGATTATAGAAACTGTACAAAGGGAAAATCACAGAACATACAGACAAATGTGAGAAGGTTGGTCATGTGTAAAAGGGCAGGTTTAAGCCATGTTTCACAATTACACAAATCAACATGCACAAAATGTTCAGAGACTTTTGTTTTCACTTTTTAGATCCCTTGAGTTCAAAGACTGTATATGCGAAAGTCTTATTAAACTGCATGAATGAGCAGGCTGATCAATGTCTTCATTTGTCGCTAAATCGTATTCTGTTCTGTTTCAGTTCTTGTACTAATGTTCCCAAAGTGGCACCTTTTTTCACGATGCCATTTATCAGAACTTTAATCAGTTATGGCTCATAAATTACACATATTGTATCAGTTTTGATTCTCCTGTCTTGCATGTGCCGTTTTTTTGTGTGTCTTAACAGAATTTGAACATTATTAATCTTATATATACATGTAGTTTATTTAACTCACAGTACACTAAAACAAATCTCATTTGTATGAAGAGGATAAATCAACAAATATTTATGAGATGATTGATTCCTGGTGAAATTAGAATGCTTGTCTTTGTATGTATAGCTGGTAAACAATTCTGATTCTCAAGGTCAAAGTTTCCCATAGCCTAGTGGGGGTTAGAGACCTACTGTATCTTGGGCACAGCATATGGAAGGTGGAGCCCATCCCTCTTCATTTTTCACTGATTCAAAAAAGGTACCAATTTACTGCTGGGTTGACAGAGTTGACCTAAGCCAGGATTCGAACCCCTGACCTTCTGTACCATAAACTGAATCACTCAATCCACTCAAACACACAGCCTGCCAATGTTAGGATGGATTAGATTTTTGGGATTGGTTGGAAGGGAGCCCCCTTTCTTATAACTGAAGATAAACCATAAATGCAGAAAATCGTATTGATCATGTAAATATGAACGGTATAAAAAGCTAACTTAGCTAGGAGCCCCGGTAATTCAGTAGGTGAAGCACTGGCTAACTGATCTTGTGGTCCCGGCTTCAAGACCCGCTGGAGGCGGGAATCTTTTCAATTGTAAATGGGATTCCATTGCATACAGCCTTTCATTGTAACCATCCAATTGTCCTGATATGACTGAAACAGAGCTCTAGATAAGAGGGCGTATTTGGTGATAATTAGGGATAATTTTTGTTAATTCTGCATAGAAACATATGTTGTGACCCCTCATCTGAACCGTCTCGATGAGACGGTTCAGATGAGGGGTCACAACATATGGTTTCGATGAGAAATAAGAAAAATTATCCTTAATTATCATCAAATACGCCGTCTTATCTAGAGCTCTGTGAAATACTGTTGAAAAGGAGGTGAAGTTGCAAGTCATCCATCCATCATCTAAATAAGTTCTTATTGTTTTGTTTTTTTAAAGGCTAAACAGAAATAGAAATGTGCCCAAACTTTGTGTCTGTTTTTCAGAAGAACAATGACGTTACAGTGGACATTTATCGCTGTGTTTCTCTATGTAGAGATAGCTCTTATAGCTCTGCTTTTGCTGCCGTTTATATCACCTTACAGGTAAAGTAAAGATGTTACCATAAAAATACTAAATATTGGGACAGATTGGACTGAGCAAACAGTCCAGACCCAGATTAGACTGCTCCTTAAGGAGCAGTCTGATCAGGGTCTGCACTCTTTGCCATTCCAGCTTCATCTCTTTGCACACAGTACTACATCCTAAAATCAAACAGTTAAATTTTTAGGACTGTTACAGTAATTATTACAAGTGACCCAATTTTTAGAATTTTATGGTACTAGTGTGTTGCATTTCTAGGATAACCTTACCACTTCACTGTTGGTTTCGTATATAGCTTGTCAAAGAAAGCTCGTCTAAAAATGAATATAAACAGAAAAGGCTCAGTTTTTGTCCTCAGAATTACGGTTTACCTGGGGGCTGTAGTTCTGAAATGCAGACTTGTTTATGAGCAACAGTTGCCCATTCACACCAATCTGTATGTTACATGTAAAATGTTGCCACTTCTTAAGGGCATTATATTAATTCTATATTTAACTCTACATGTGTTAGTTTCTTTATATGTTAATTTATCCCTGTCAGCAATATAATGCTAGCATTGATAAATGACATTCAGACAAGCTGTTCTGCTGTGTTGGCCGATGGGTCATTTCTCCAGAAGTATAGTCCAGAGTTTCCAAGTTCAAGTCAGGCTTTTATAGCCTTGGCATCATTTGGACCTCATCCAAATATGCACTGGCCGAAAATGTGTAGTAAATGCCATGGTGTACAAACTATTACACCATGTCATGGAAAAATTGAGTTTTCAGATATTTTTTTCCTGAAATCAGTTGATGGAATTGCAAAAAGTGTGGACCCTTATCAGACTGCTCCGAAAGGAGCAGTCTGATCAAGGTCTACACTGTTTGCCAAGGCATTTTTGTGCGAGATGTTGGTGTTGGAAATTTTAGAATCTTTATGGTAACTGCAGTACATTGGTATGTCGGTATACAAGCAGCTGTAAACTGTCAAATGTACTTTCATTAGTACATATATGGTACATCCCCACTATAATAAATACTTTTTCCTTTTCCTTCCAAACAAATGTATGTTGACTGACCAAAATTGCATTTTAAAAGACAGGCACAAGATTTTCAGATATTATTAGATATTTATTCTGAACAATTTTACCTGAGAACTTTGTGCCTGACTTTAAGCAACTTATGGGCTGATGTTAACTTTATATTCTTACATAATTAGAAAAAAGCATAGAGTTTATTGAAAAGGCTTTGGCTTGTGCAGTGCCATAGATAAGAGTAGAATTTAATGATAAAACTGGGATGATTTTTGTCTGGCTTATGACTTACAGAATCAAGACATAGGTATTACATTTACAGTGTTGTTAGTGGGAGCATAAACCTTGCATCAAGTTTTCCGGTTTAGCTCTGCTTTGTGACAGTTCACAGACAGGCGATACACTGCATTTTGTGGAATTCTTATTCATATTTCATCATTAATTCTTATTTCATGGATGACATGACTGTAATAAAATGGGATGTACTCTTACAGGAAAGAATTTGCTCCTAGGGGAGCAAATTCTTTCCTTTAAGAGTTGATCCCATAAGGGAGACAAAATGAGAATGGAAGAGTTGCTTCCCCTGAAAGTGTACCCATTCATCCTCGGTGAAATTATGGCACTTACCTAGGATACTCATATATTTCTGTATCTGTTTCAGATGGCAGAGAATATTTCGTTCCAAGTTAATCAGTAGTGTAGCTGGATACTCCTACTTATATTTTAATGTCTTTATAGCTATCCTAGCTTTACTCTTCTTTGGTAAGTATGGCCACATCTTTGTACTGTATTTTAGTATACAGTACATATTCCAAAAATCAGGACACCTAAAATGACAACTACCTTAATTGCCTAAAATGTAACAGTTTGTTTTAACTATCCACTAATTTTTCCAAAAAAGGCTGATGTAATGACAAACAGTGCAGACCCTGATCAGTCTGCTCCTTCACACCAGTCTGATCTGGGTCTTCACCTATATGTATCAATACGTAGAATTTTCGCAGTATTGTAGCTCTAAATAGCCTGTTCTGGTAAGAAAGTTGAAATTTACAAAATCTATGCTTTTTTTAAAAAGATTTAAGACTGAAACAGTTCTATGATGTGTATAGGGGAAAACTTTGAACAGGCATGATCTCATGTTCGTTATATTGTGCAGTTCTTAATATGAGCCCATAATTGGAAATGGAAAACTTTCACAGTGCCAGTACATGTAATGTCTTTATCATATGCCTCCCAAGTTAGTAGCCGGGCCGGGTAGCGCAATCGGTAGGGCACCTGACTCGTAAGTCAGAGGTCCTGGGTTCGAATCCCGGTCTGGCCACATACTTTCGTTTCTCCTTCCGCTGATTCAAGAAGGGCAGTTGTCAGTTACTGGCGAAAGTATGTGCACTTAGTACTGGTTAACCGCTTAGGAGGTCTAAGCCTGCCCAGGAATAGTGTGGTTAGGTTAACTGACCGTCCTGACATGACCTTTACCGTGGACGTTAAGCATCAAATCAACCAACCAACCAACCCAAGTTAGTAACTTAGCAAAATATTTGGCTTGTTGTCTCAACTGGGACTAGCAAAAATGAAGCATTGCTTTTCTAGTGTCTTAGGCATAAGCTTTCATTGAGTTCTCTGGCACCTTTTTCGGTCGAATAAACAGGTATAGTCCCTATTTTGATCTGTTTCCTTTTCTGGGGTCTGTATTGACACCTTTTGTTATACCAGCGATCATGTTGATTACAATATTTGCAGATGCCTTGAGAGAAGTTAGGAAGTATGCAGGGCCTACAGGTGAGGTGGATCTAAAACACAACCCTGACCAGGAAAACCTGGCTCACATGAGATTGTTTAGAGCTCAAAGAAATCTCTACATTGCTGGTTTTGCTCTCTTCTTATGGTTGTAAGTATAAATCAATAGTTATAGTTGACACCAGGTTCTAAATTTCCATAAGAGAGTTTTACCATCAGGTTTGCTGTATCCCTTCCCCTGCGGCATTCTATTTACTGGAAGCTGAGGGGGAAAGCCCTGTGACAATAGAAATTATTATGTATCGTTTGAACGAAGTGCATTTGAGGGGTGCAGAGACTGATCAGGGGAGGTTGACAACATTTTCCTTTTGCAAAGTTTATGCATTTTTGCCAGAAAAGTGATGAGTCACAAGCAAACCATGCAACATTACTTTATCCATTTGTCATTTAGTAATATTGCATGGTTTGTGTTTTGAAAAAGGATGTCATCTCTACCAAATACAGTTTCAGCTCAAGTGTACCAAAGGCTCCAGGCGAGCCTATAGGATAGCCAGGCTCGTTAATTGTCTTCCTATATCAATCAAATGTCATCTCCTCTGAATCCACTGGGCTGATTTTTACAATGGCGTCTTCTGCCTTGAAGGTGTTTGTGTATACCTCCATCTCTTTCTGCCATTTTCACAAAGGGAAATAACTTTTGTGACTTCGTGTTTGCTGCCTTGATGGGCATAGCCCTTCCCAAATGAGGTATACTCTTAAAAGACAGAATATGCTCTTAAGGGAGTAAATTATTCCCTTTAGGACTCCCACTGAGAAGGGAGGCAAAAAGAACTGTATATTTGCTTCCCCAGAAAGTTGACAATTTTTGTTTAACCCTATTGCACTCAGAACTGTTCTGAGTGCAAGAGGGTTAAAAGTGGAAGTTGGTAGTAGCGTGTTAATAACTTTAAGTGCCAAAAACTGAAAATAGCTCATAATGAGCCATGTTATCTGAATCTGCACTGTTTACTCACTAATCTGTCTCCATATGATATTGTTCGGACAAAACATTATTTCTTAAATTTCGCAGAGGTGAATCTTCTCATCTGCTTTTTTTGGCTCTTTTAGGGTTAGAATTTCCAACTGACTACATATCATTTTGCTTCCTGCGGGTTAAAGATTGATATTTTATTTTGTCAGTGTAATCCGTCGTCTTGTGACATTGATATCAACACAAGCACAGCTAACAGCTGAAGGGGAAGCTAGCAAGAAACAGGCTCAGAGTGCTACAGACATGGCAAAGAAACTAATGGAGGAGAAAGATAATGCTGCCAATTTGGTAAAACCAACTCTCTTGTATGATAGATTACATTGGTTGAAGCCAAATGTTTCACACTAAAATCTCAGTTTACTAATGCTTTCTCAAGCAACAGCAATGAGTTTATATATCATAAATGTCGCAGCTATGTCTTTAGGACATAGGAAGTAAATATCTATCAGCAACTCAGACCAATCAAATGTTCTCATATTTTAGTGATTTGACTCAGTACAAAATAATACCCCAATAAGTGAATGTAAATCAGAGGTCCAGTTTGGATGAGTATTCAAGAAAATGTTTCCTTACTTCTCCATAACACCCTCATTAGAATATCCAATATTGTGACCTTGTTCTTCTTTTTCTTCCAATCAAGTACTGTCTGCCTGTGGCATATTGTTGTACTGTTGTTGTGCCGTGTAAAGCATCTTAGAACAATCTTGATACAAACTACCAAATGTTGTGACCCTTATTTGTTTTTATGGCCTTATCCCTGAATAATCTTTATCTCCAGCACTGGAAAACATTGCAAACTTTACTAGGGCACAGTTTGTATCTGGGTGACTGGGTCTGCTATATTTGCACAGGACTTTTTTTTACATTTAGAATAGATATGGTTCAGTGATTTTTTCCTATAATTGGTCAGCAGTATCAGTAGTTCAGGCAGAGTGTCATTGCAAGTTACTTTGGCTATGCTTTTTCCAGTTGTTGAAGGAAGGTGATGCACATTGTCTGAGAAGAATTGTCTGTCTGAAATGAAGCATTTATCTTGCTTAATCATCTTTCAATAAACAAAAAAGTTCACTGACTGTTGATCCGCTCACAAAATTAGCTTACAACAAAGTAGTTGGTAAGCAAGGAGCAAGAAGAGGTTTGGGATGTGAGTTTATAGGTTTATTTACATGTATTAAAGGTATAAAAGCGAGAGTTATAGATATGGAATGTGTTGGCTAATCACCAATACACAACTTTTGGACTAAAAATGTATTTACAATATTCTGAGACAATGTTTGTTGTTTTGCTGACAGGGCAAAGAAGACACTGATGTAGATGCTGTAAAGAGAGAGAAAGATATTGCCAAAGAGCTTGATAACTCTAAGGAAGAACTCAGCAAAGTCAGAAAAGGTAACTGCTCTAAGCATGACAGAAATCTTTATTATACATGTACATTTAAGCTATAGATTAGGCCAGAATTGAAGGTTGAAATCATAGGCATCATTGCAACACATCATGTGCAACACAAACACATGTAGCCAAAACAGTTGAAATGAGATTCCACTACATACATTCTATGGAAATATCCAGAGCTCTAGATAAGAGGGGTATTTGATGATAATTGAGGGATGATTTTTTTTTATTTCTCATTGAAACCATATGTTGTGACCCCTCATCTGAACCATCTCGTCAAGACGGTTCAGATGAGGGGTCACAACTTATGTTTTTATGTAGAAATAACAAAAAGGATCCTTAATTATCACCAAATACTCCTTATTTAGGGCTCTTAAATATCGGAAACAGAATTGTTCTTTCATTTGTTTGGGAGCTCTGAAATTGATCCCATGTGGAAAATTTTTTAATGCATACATACATTCCTACAAATACTTCAGTTTAACACATACTAGTATATGTATGTAGTACTCATTAGGCTATTTTAGCTCATTTTCACCATTAATTTTCAGCTATATGGGATTTCTTTATAGACTCCAGTATAAAACAAACTCAGATTTTATATTGAGGTTCTGCTGGGATCTTAATGAAGGGTGTAATACTGAATTTGGTACAAGTTTGAGTTATATGACATTTTCTTTGCAGAGTTGGAAGGCAAGACATTAGATTTAGATACACTAAAGAAGCAGAGTGAGGGAACTAATAAAGAATATGATAGACTATTAAAAGAATTTGCTCAAGTTCAGGTAATTATTGAAAGAATTTGCTCAAGTTTGTTAAAAATGCAATGCAGCCAAATCTGTTTTCAGTGCCCATCTGTGTTAAGAAAATTTGAACCATGACACGGCAAAACCAGCAAAGTTGCATAAGCACCAACGAATCCTCAGATCAGCCTGGGCATTCGCCCAGTCTGATCAGAATCATCATGGCTGGATGCCTAGGCTGATCTGAGTCTTTGCTGGGTGCACATGCCACTTAGTTGGTTTTGTTGTGTCACAGCTCATATAAACTCTAGATTGTCTGTTTAGTATAGTCTTCTGCTTTTGACTTTGGACAAAGTACACATTCTTGTAGAGTGGTTAACAAGAAAAACTAGATAAGCAAATAGTTTTGATCTTGATAGACTTCCATTGCAGCAGTCTTATGTTTTACATGTTAATTGCCATGTGATTGCTGTAAAACATTTCCCTACTTCATTGTATTACAGATAACATAATTGGGCCTTTGGGATTGCCAAGTTTATATTTAGAATAATTCTGAAAATAGAGGTATATAGGACATGACCAATGTAGTACATTTCATTTAAGAAATAGATCAGCTCTAGCAGTGAATTGTTGAGTAATAATTCACTGTTTGGAGGTCAGTTGTAAAGTAGATCATATCACGAGCGTGGAGCGCGAGTGATATATCTACTTACAACTGACCGACAAACAGTGTATTATTACTCAACAATTCAATGCTAGAGCTGAACTATTTTGATTCTAACACTCAAAAACGCTGAAAAACTATTCTTTTCATTCAAACTCTCCCAACCTTCCTTCTAGCGCGTTCATGCTCCCGCCAATATTCTTAACTGTATCTTAGACCAATATACGTTTTAATGGAGATTTTAGAAAGAAAAAGAGACGTTACACTGTCTAACGTCTCAAAACGTCAGAAAATTACGTCAGTAGTTGCAGTGACGTCAGCAATTTGATTCATGCGCTCCAAAACAGTGAATTGCTGCAGAATAAAACACGGTAACTTTCCATTGCCTCTATAGGCGCACTGTGTTAGAATACTGGTCATGAATGGACTCAGAATTGGCTATTTTAGTTTCTTTTGTGTATTTCCTGCTTCCAAAGGACCTAACCTATTGTTTCCATTCAGTCATTTTATTTCAGGTTTACCATAATTGTTGCTAGCTGCTGTAAAAATTAAGAAAATTTGGATACCTACCACAGCTATCATAACTGTCCTAAAAATTGAATAGTTTGGTTCATAGGCACTCAACAGAAAATTTGTATATTTTCATATACAGTGGACCCTCTTTACAATGACACCATTTGTTCCCAAACATTTTGACGTTAAACTGAATTTGCTGTTATAAAGAATGCATTTTTATAACAATGAAGCCAATTTGTGCATATCAAAATGATGTAGACGGGTGAATTGTAACTTTCTTATTTCGCAACCGATCGACTTGAAATTTTACAGAGAGGTAGAAAATAGATTGATAGTTGATAATATAGATAGAATTATACAAATTTTCCGTCGAGTGCCTATGGTTTGGTTTTACACTGCAGTAATGCCTCCAAAAGATGCAGATGAAATAACACACAGTGTAGACCCTGATCAGACTGCTGTTTTAAGAGCAGTTTGATCTGGGTCTGCACTGTTTGCTCAGACCTACTGGTCCGTATATTTAGAACTTTTACTGTAGATTTGTTTTCTTTAATGCCAAAACCATTCTGATTCTATTAATTTGATATTCGGTTCTATTTTTCAGGACAAATTGAAGGTATATGAAGAAGGAGGAGACAAGAAGTCCAACTGAGTATTAATACAGGAATAACCTGAGACTTCATGACTATCACTTATTTGGAAAAATCCATTTCGAGAGAAAATGTTTCGGAGAAATTAATTTTGATATTAAGCAAGATAGAAGTAATGTGTACATCCAATCTTAGAGTTTCTAGTTCAGCAGTGCTCTATGCTTTGTTCTTGTGATACACTGATTAAAGGAGCCTCATGTTGGGTTAAATTTGTGTAAGGAGACACACTTTTTTAATATCAAAACATGTCCTACCAATATATATTAGTAGCAATTAATTGAACTGTTAGTTTCTGTGCAACTTTTTTTTTTCTTTCTTTTATCGTATGTTCGAGAATTTTTTCCTGGCATTTTATCATCAGTTAAATCAAAATGTGTTTTAGATTTTTAGCTCACCTGGCCCGAAGGGCCATAGTGAGCTATTGTCATACCAATGCGTCCGGCGTGCGTCGTGCGTCGTCACGCAAAATGTCCGTCAACACCTAAAAACAAATATTCAAACATCTTCTTCTGTAAAACTGCTGGTCCCATGGTTCTCAAATTTCACATGGAGCATGACCTGACTCAAGGGTCTCAGAATTGTAAAATTGGGTCAGGTTGAAAATCCAAGATGGCCGCCGTTACTAAAAATAGCAAAAACAACAAAATAAACTTCTTCTCCAGAACCACTGGGTATATTTGTCTGAATTTTGGCATGGAACATCAGTGAAACCTTGGTATTCAAAATTGTAAAAATGAAAAAAATCTGTAGCAGAGTTTTGTCACAGTGACCTACTTTCTGTTTACGTGTGTAATTTTGCTCAAATGCCAATGTCAAAAAATGACCTATTTAAACAACTTCAAACAACTTCTTCTCTAAAACCACTGAGCCCATGGATCTCAAATTTCACATGGAGCATGACCAGACTGCAGGGTTTCAAAATTATAAAATTGGGTCAGGTCAAGAATCCAAGATGGCCGCTGTTACTAAAAATAGCAAAAACAACAAAATCAACTTCTTCTCCAGAACCAGTTGGTATATTTGGTTGAAAGTTTGCATGGAACATAAGTGGGACCTTGGTATTAAAAATTGTAAAAATAAAAAAAATCTATAGCGGAATTAGGTCACAGTGACCTACTTAGCGTTTACAAGGCCGATTTTGCTCAAATGTCAATATCTAAAGAAAATGCAACCAATTCTGACCAGATTTGGTCAGAATTGGTTCTTGAATGGAATTATTTCAATTTTGTGCCAGTTGACTATCCAAGATGGCCACCATGGGGGCCGTTACTAAAAATAGCACAAACATAAAAATGACAATTACTCAAGAACCCTTGAATGGAAATGGACCAATTTTGTGTCAGAATGTTCCTTGCATGAAGCCGTTTCGATTAATTGCAATTTGGCATTCCAAGATGGCCGCCATCTGGTGTTACTAAAAATAGCACAAACATAAAAATGACAATTACTCAAGAACCCTTGAATGGAATTGGACCAATTTTGTGTCCGAATGTTCCTTGCATGAAGTTGTTTTGATTAATTGCAATTTGGCATTCCAAGATGGCCGCCATGTGCCGATACTAAAAATAGCACAAAACATGAAAATGACAATATCTCAGTAACCGCTGAATGGATTTTGACGAAATTTGTGTCAAAATGATTCTTGCATTGAGATGTTTCAAAAATATCTAACTGTTGACCATTCATATTGGCCTCTGTTACTAAAAATAGAAAAATGTGAAAATTAGAAAATCTCAATGGAGTTGGATTAATTTTGTGTCAGAATGGTCCTTTCATTAAGCTTTTTCGATTTTTTGCATTTTGGCATTCCAAGATGGCTGCCATTTGCCGTTACTAAAAATAGCACAAAACATGAAAATGACAATATCTCAGTAACCGCTGAATGGATTTTGACGAAATTTGTGTCAAAATGATTCTTGCATTGAGATGTTTCAAAAATATCTAACTGTAAGACCAGTCATATTGGCCTCTGTTACTAAAAATAGAAAAATTTGAAAATCAGAAAATCTCAATGGAATTGGACCAAATTTGTGTCAAAATGGTCCTTGCATGAAGGCTTTTCGATTTTTTGCATTTTAGCAATCCAAGATGGCCGCCATCTGCCGTTACTAAAAATAGCACAAAACATGAAATTGGCAATATCTCAGTAACCCTTGAATGGATTTTGATGAAATTTGTGGCAAAATGATTCTTGCATTGAGGTGTTTCAAAAGTAAATATATAAAGACCAGGCAAGTTGGCCTCTGTTACTAAAAGTAGCAAAATGTGAAAATGAGAAATTGTCAGTGGAATTGGACCAATTTTGTATCAGAATGGTTCCGTTGCACAATAGCCAGGTGAGCGATATCAGGCCCATTTGGGCCTCTTGTTGTTATTGCTGCCTGCCAAGGGCTATTCGGGATAAAAGTACCTGCCTTAACTTTCTTTTAGGGGTACCACCAAGGAAACTTTAAATTACTGTAAGAAATGGTAGTATTTTCTATCTCTAGAACTCCCACTACCAATATACTAGGTTTCTGGCCCAGCCCAAGGATATACTTTTTACTGGAATAGCCCTAAGAAAGTTTTTTTTATGAAATTTCATATGGTCATTTCTGTCCATTAACTGAAAGCATGTTTTGGCCATTGGTATGGCCCACCTGTGAGTAGCGTTTCAAATTAGCGTCCATACCATATACCGTAATATGTGTAGATATTGGGACACCTAAAAATAATGAATTTTCCATTTGGGACAAATGGAAAATTTATTAATTTAGGTATCCCAATACTCAAGCACATTAGGGTATCTTCCGTTATGAGACAGGATTTTTCCCTTCCAAAACAAGGCTAGGCCGGGTAGCGCAATCGGTAGGGCACCTGACTCATAAGTCAGAGGTCCTGGGTTCGAATCCCGGTCTGGCCACATACTTTCCTTTCTCCTTCCGCTGATTCAAGAAGGGCAGTTGTCAGTTACTGGTGAAAGTATGTGCACTTAGTACTGGTTAACCGCTTAGGAGGTCTAAGCCTGCCCAGGAATAGTGTGGTTAGGTTAACTGACCGTCCCGACATGACCTTAGTTGTTTACCGTGGACGTTAAGCATCAAATCAACCAACCAACCCTTCCAAAACAATCCCAAAATTCTTGATCCATCAGATAAGATGGATCCAGATTTTTGGCATGGTTTTAGAGAGGAAAAATACTCATCTCCTAACAAGTTTCATATGATGATTTATGTATTTGGGGTCATTCTAGAGCTGGAAAAAAAACCCTGCTTTTTAGCCGAATAAATATGCTTGTTTACCTTTCTAGGAATTACCTAAGAACTATGACTAAAACTCCACTTACCTGGAACTTGCAGTTGTCATGTGTATAGGCTCTAGAAATGATCTCAGACAGTTGAGAGAAGTACAATATTCCGGCATAGAGGAGCTTATGGATGCAATATACTGCCACAAAGTTGTACAAAAAAATGAGTACAGCTTCGTCCAAGTACATTGCACATAAGCAAGCCCTTGGCAAATGCTCAACTTTGGTATCATTTAGTATCTAGACTTGCAGATTAAACGTTATTGTTTACATTATTTTTACATTTCATTGTTTTTTCTTTGAATAGGGTAAGTAGACCCATATAGTCTTTTCTTTATGCTATTTAAATTGTATATACATGTACTCTGGAAATATAAGTTTTTAAAATACATGTTAATTGCCTTACTCCCTTTTATCTATGATGGCTATTAAGGGAATATAATACCTGTTTCCCATGAACCAGTGCCATGTTTGAACTTTTTCAAGGATTTTGAAAATCATGCAATGATTTAGTCCTTGCTGGTCCTAGTTTGCAACTGTATTGTACAAGAGGGGTGTTTACTTATGGTATGGACCATTGGAAGATAATGCAACATAGTGGTTCCCCTATACAGGTATAGAAGGGTGCTGCACCCTTCTGCCTTTTGGCCTTACCCTTCTGCCCTTGCTGTGTTTAAAGTGATTTCATCCATATTAATGTCATATTTTTGCAATATGCAGCTTTCTGTTTTGCAAATATTGATATCTCACTGCACAAACAAGGTGTTTATCATGTTAGAAAGTGTTAGAACCCTTAGTTAAATTGTCTTTGAAAACAATAGCTTCAGAAAAGTTCCCTTTAGGTAGTGTGTAATATGCTAAAAGTGCCTTTTTTTCTGGCCAGCACCCTGTCCTTTTTTTCAGGCTAGGGGAAACACTGCATCACTGTGGACCAAAAAAGGATTGAGCTTCAGGAATTTCATTAACATGCAGAGTAAAAGTAAATCAGTATCAACAATTCCACAGTATTTATCATTTTCACTCAAGTTAATAAACCTCTAACATGAAATTTTCTCAACTTCTTCATTCATTCTTTTTTCAACTGTACTCATTATGACAGTCCAGCAGGTTTCAATCAAAACTTGCACAAGTTAGCAAGGCTAGCATATAGCCCAGGCCAGTGCCAATGCCTTGTAAAGACAAACTTAAAGTAACTACTGCAAATTTTAATGCTGCAGAGGAACAGGTACACAAGGATGAAAATTGGATACACTCCACAAAATTTGAAGTGACAATCTCATAGGCTGGGATAACCATGGCTTTATTAGTAATGCAACATCTTGTAACGTAGCAGTTTTGAAAACTGCCCATTGTAGAATACTTTAGCAGTTATAGTCGCTTATTTGTAAAAGCTGTGATCAATAAATGTTTTCCTTATTTTAGACTTTTCTTCATTCTTATGTCGAGGTGTCCTGTATTTATAAGATCAAAGTTTATAAGATGTGTATTTATCCTTTCAAAAATTATGAAAATATGGAGGTAAGTGTTGTGTTATTCAGATATAAAATGTATTTTAGCTCACGAGCCAACGGCTCTGGGGGAGCTTATAGGATGATGAGGCTCCGGCGTCCATCCACAATTTCAAACTTCTCTAAAACCACTGGGCGTCCGTCCACAATTTCAAACTTCTCTAAAACCACTGGGCCTTTTGTAACCAAATTTCATGTGTAGCCTCCAGGGCTAATGGGAATGAAAAGTTGTTCAAATGGTCCTGGTCACATACCAACATGGGGACATGTTGGTCATGTGACCTTAACTGTTTATAACAACTTTTCATTCCCTCAACCTCTGGAGGCTCTGTATGAAATTTGGTTACAATTGGCCCAGTGGTTTTTAGCTCACCTGGCCAGAAGGGCCATAGTGAGCTATTGTCATACCAATGCGTCCGGCGTGCGTCGTGGGTCCGTGCGTCGTCCGTCAACACCTAAAAACAAATATTCAAACATCTTCTTCTGTAAAACTACTGGTCCCATGGTTCTCAAATTTCACATGGAGCATGACCTGACTCCAGGGTCTCAGAATTGTAAAATTGGGTCAGGTTGAAAATCCAAGATGGCCGCCATTACTAAAAATAGCAAAAACAACAAAATAAACTTCTTCTCCAGAACCACTGGGTATATTTGTCTGAATTTTGGCATGGAACATCAGTGAACCTTGGTATTCAAAATTATAAAAATGAAAAAAATCTGTAGCGGAGTTTTGTCACAGTGACCTACTTTCTGTTTACGTGTGTAATTTTGCTCAAATGCCAATGTCAAAAAATGACCTATTTAAACAACTTCAAACAACTTCTTCTCTAAAACCACTGAACCCATGGATCTCAAATTTCACATGGAGCATGACCAGACTGCAGGGTTTCAAAATTGTAAAATTGGGTCAGGTCAAGAATCCAAGATGGCTGCCGTTACTAAAAATAGCAAAAACAACAAAATCAACTTCTTCTCCAGAACCATTTGGTATATTTGGTTGAAAGTTTGCATGGAACATAAGTGGGACCTTGGTATTGAAAATTATAAAAATAAAAAAAATCTATAGCGGAATTAGGTCACAGTGACCTACTTAGCGTTTACAAGGTCGATTTTGCTCAAATGTCAATATCTAAAGAAAATGCAACCAATTCTGACCAGATTTGGTCAGAAATGGTTCTTGAATGGAATTATTTCAATTTTGTGCCAGTTGACTATCCAAGATGGCCACCATGGGGGCCTTTACTAAAAATAGCACAAACATAAAAATGACAATTACTCAAGAACCCTTGAATGGAATTGGACCAATTTCGTGTCAGAATGTTCCTTGCATGAAGCCGTTTCGATTAATTGCAATTTGGCATTCCAAGATGGCCGCCATCTGGTGTTACTAAAAATAGAACAACCATAAAAATGACAATTACTCAAGGACCCTTGAATGGAATTGGACCAATTTTGTGTCAGAATGTTCCTTGCATGAAGTCGTTTCGATTAATTGCAATTTGGCATTCCAAGATGGCCGCCATCTGCCGTAACTAGAAATAGCACAAAACATGAAAATGACAATATCTCAGTAACCGCTGGATGGATTTTGACGAAATTTGTGTCAAAATGATTCTTGCATTGAGATGTTTCAAAAATATCTAACTGTAGACCAGTCATATTGGCCTCTGTTACTAAAAATAGAAAAATGTGAAAATTAGAAAATGTCAATGGAATTGGGTAAATTTTGTGTCAGAATGGTCCTTTCATTAAGCTTTTTCAATTTTTTTGCATTTTGGCATTCCAAGATGGCTGCCATCTGCCATTACTAAAAATAGCACAAAACATGAAAATGACAATATCTCAGTAACCGCTGAATGGATTTTGACGAAATTTGTGTCAAAATGATTCTTGCATTGAGATGTTTCAAAAATATCTAACTGTAGACCAGTCATGTTGGCCTCTGTTACTAAAAATAGAAAAATGTGAAAATTAGAAAATCTCAATGGAATTGGACCAAATTTGTGTCAGACTCCGGATGACTGATATATGGTCCTTGCATGAAGGCTTATCGATTTTTTACATTTTAGCAATCCAAGATGGCCGCCATCTGCCATTACTAAAAATAGTACACAACATGAAACTGGCAATATCTCAGTAACCCCTGAATGGATTTTGATGAAATTTGTGGCAAAATGATTCTTGCATTGAGGTGTTTCAAAAGTAAATATATAAAGACCAGGCAAGTTGGCCTCTGTTACTAAAAGTAGCAAAATGTGAAAATGAGAAATTCTCAGTGGAATTGGACCAATTTTGTATCAGAATGGTCCTGTTGCACAATAGCCAGGTGAGCGATATCAGGCCCATTTGGGCCTCTTGTTGAGGAGATAGTTTGAAATTGTCAAAATATGAGAGCTCTGGGTTAAAGGTCAAAGAATGACCTTGACCTCTTGTACTCATAAACCTTCACGTACTCATTATGATGACTGGTTTTTTTTTCCAATTTTAGGCCTTAATCTTCAAAACTTTCCATAAAATCTTATGTTCTAGCATTTTCCAATATTTGACATTGCCATAAAAAAGGAAGGTCAAGGTCAATCCAAGGTCATCATTTGAACAATCTTGATAGTACTTGAGCACCCAATGCTACCAAAATTCAAGGCCACTGGTTCTGGAGAAGATTTTTAAAGTTTTTTACCATATATGGGCATGTTGGTCATGTGACCTGGGCCGTTTGAATATATTTTTGTTCTCCCAACCTCTGAAGGCTCTATATGAAATTTGGTTTCAATAGGCCCAGTGGCGTTTGAGGAGATTGTTTGAAATTGTCAAAATATGAGTTCTGGGTCAAAGGTAAAAAATGACCTTAACCTCTTGTGCTAAAAAATCTTCATGTACTCATTAAGATTAAGTATATACTTAGTCTAATTTTTAAGCATTAATCTTCAAAACTTTCCATGAAATCTTGTGTTCTAGCATTTTCCCATATAAAAGCACCAGAAAGCAAATTTGACCTTGCCGTAAAAAAGGACAAGGTCAAGCCAAATTCATAATTTGAACAATCTTGTTAGTACTCATGTACCCGATGCTACATACCAAGTTTCAAGGCCATCAGCCCATTGGTTCTGAAGAGGGCGGGCCGGGTAGCGCAGTCGGTAGGGCACCTGACTCGTAAGTCAGAGGTCCTGGGTTCGAATCCCGGTCTGGCCTCATACTTTCGTTTCTCCTTCCGCTGATTCAAGAAGGGCAGTTGTCAGTTACTGGCAAAAGTATGTGCACTTAGTACTGGTTAACCGCTTAGGAGGTCTAAGCCTGCCCAGGAATAGTGTGGTTAGGTTAACTGACCGTCCCGACATGACCTTAGTTGTTTACCGTGGACGTTAAGCATCAAATCAACCAACCAACCAGCCGAAGAGGCAGATTTCTAAAGGTTTTTACCATATATGGGCATGGCAGCCATGTTGGTCATGTGACCAGGACCGTTTGAACAATTTTTTGTTCCTAAGACCCCTGGAGGCTACACATGAAATTTGGTAACAACTGGCCCACTGGTTTCCGAGTTGTTTGAAATTGTGGACGGATGACTGAGCCTGCCTATCCCTATAAGCTCCCCCGTAGCCGCTGGCTCAGGTGAGCAAAAAATTGAGCTAAATGCAACTGGTGAACCATAGTTTTCTATGTTCAGTGATCCATAAAATATGACACAGCCAAAAATGCATCATTGCATTTAGTCGATCTTCCCAAGATATTCTGTGTGACAAGTTTGATGGCTATATCCCTAACTTAGAAAAGGAGCTAAATGCAACTGGTGAACCAAGATTTCTATGTTCAATGATCCAATAAATATAGGTCATAGTCCAATATGCATCACTGTATTCAGTTGATCTTCGCCAGATGGCGCTGTGTAGCAAGTTTGAAGACTATCCCTTTAGTAACTTAGAAACCAACCTAAATGCACCAGTTGAACCTTTTGCTATATTTATATGCACACACTTAGGGTATTACATAAGCCCCACTTTACTTCACAAAAGTGCATAATTGGAGCACCAGAAAGCAAATCTGACCTTTTAAAAAGATCTGACCTTTTAAAAAGGTCAAGGTCAACAGAAGGTAATTATTTGAACAATAGTACTCAATGCAACATACCAAGTTTCAAGGCCAGTGGTGTTTTGGTTTAGAAGAATTTTAAAGTTTTACCTGGGTGTTGCAGCCATGTTGGTCCTGACCCAGACCATTTCTACAACCTTTCGTTCCCTGGAAGCTGGGCACACAACCACTTTGTTGGTTTTCTCATGTCGCGGCTCATAAGTGCATACAAAACTCGACGTGATAATGTGCCTATTATTATGATTTTGTATCCAGGGACAGTGGCCTCCTTAAACAAATCCGACTGGACAATAAGTATACTGGATATTGTTGCTGAATACTGTATGTGAATAATAAAGGGGATGGCGACCTGCTCTTTAATAAATGGAGAAACACATTAAAAAGCATTTGTTATAAACTTTTATTTACAACAAATCAAATTCTACCATCCAAGCACAATTTTGTGTATCATAAATTATAAAAATCTTATTTTTTTTCAAAAACTGTCTTGTCTATTCAATAGACTGCTATGCAAACAAAACAGGCAAAACCACATGACAATATTAAATCATCATAAAATAGACATTAGCCCAGCTGTTCAAAACATCGTGGACTTAATGAAGCCGTTAGCCAAGGATTTGTTAAGTTTTCTAGTGCCTCGTAATATACTTAAGGTCAAAAGTTCTGCATGGATGTTAATTTAACATCCGTGCAGAACTTTTGTCCTCAAGTAGATTTATTTGCTGAAAAAAAAGAGAAGAGCTCCTCACTTTTTCGGCAAAATGGTAGTGCTTTTGCATACAATACGTTTGAAATTTTGATATCTTACTGACTAACAACTTTGTTTTGAACTAGAAAATGTGTTTATGAAACACTATGCCCCCAACCATATGCTTGCCTCTAAAGAAGGTTCATCCAATAATGCTTGTACCTTTGTACCATAGGCTTCAATGCACTAAGTTGAAAAAGGGGCTTAACTCAGTCAAAAATTCACAATTTTTTTCGACACTTAATGAGGTCATCTACACCTTGGGCAATATCTTCCTGCAAAAAATCATGATCCTAGCATCAGGGGTTCTCCAGATATTTTGTTCACAAGGTTCCATAGGCTAACAATGCACTAAGTTGAAAAAGGGGCATAACTCGATCAAAAAATTCACGATTTTTTTTTAAAAGTTAATCAGGTCATCTACACTTTAGGAGGTATCTTTCTGCAAAATATCATGCTCCTAGCATCAGGGGTTCTTGAGATATTATGTTCACAAGGTTCCATAGGTTTACAATGCACTAAGTCAAAAAAGGGGCATAATTCGGTCAAAAATTCACCATTTTTTTTCAAAAGTTAATCAGGTCATCTACACCTTGGGCAATGTCTTCCTGCAAAATTACATGATCCTAGCATCAGGGGTTCTTGAGATATTTTGTTCACAAGGTTCCAGAGACTAAGTTGAAAAAGGGGCATAACTCTGTAAATACATGACCGGCGAAAAAAAGAAAAAATACGGGTCTGCTTATTTTTCATGTACATGCCGCATATAAAATTTCAAGATCCTAGCATAAGCGGTTCTTGAGTTTCCCACCTGCCAAAAATTGTTACGGACGGACAGACGGACGGACGGACAGACGGACGGACAAGCCCAAACCAATATGCCCCCTCAACTTCTCCGAAGTTGGGGGCATAACAACTGGGTCCTGGTCATGACAACATGAATCTACATCTACAGCTCCAGAATAGCCAAACTTTTGGGATCTACATTTCTTAACCAATTGCATTCTGGGTATTTTTTGTCGTCTGCTGAAATTGTCAAGAATATTTTGACAATATTGGTCTAACTCTTGTAGAAATGATGTCTAGGCAGCAAACAGTTTAGATCTCAGATCAGGCCCCACGTTTGTGGGGCCTGATCTGGATCCAAACTGTTTGCCCAGGTACCCCTAAAGGGGCATCCCAAATGGAACGGGTTAAATTATTTACCCTTTATTTAGTATAACTAGGTGAGACCCCATTAAAAGTGCACTGGCATTTTTAAGGCATATGGGTATACCTTCATGTTTTTCCACCTATTTTACAAAGAATTAACTTTTGTGACTTCCTGTTTGCTTCTCTGGACAATGCAGACCTTAACAAGACCTGTCCCTCTACAAGATAGCTCGCCTGCAGTGCCTTGCCCATCACATAAAAAAACTTTAACATAAAAACTTTAACATTTTGCTAATGCCGCCGCCGCCACTGACGCCGGGGCTAGTGCAATAGCTCTTCCTGAACTTCGTTCACGCAAGCTAAATATTAGGTTGGCTCTTAAAGGAAAAGAATTTGCTCCTATGAGAAAGTTTTGAACAGCCTGGCCCAGGATGTAAGATGAATGGGTACTTTTTTTTTTTTTTAATTTGCTTCCCTTCTCAATAGTAGTCAACTCTTAACCCATTCCATGCGGAATACCCCTTTAGGGGTATCTGGGCAAACAGTTTGGATCCAGATCAGGCCCCACATTTGTGGGGCCTGATCTGAGATCCAAACTGTTTGCTGCCTAGACATCATTTCTACAAGAGTTAGTTAGACCAGTTTTGTCAAAATGTTCTTGATTTTTGATGCAGACGACAATTTCAGCAGACGACAAAAAATACCCAGAATGCAATGGGTTACTGGAAAGAATTCACTCCTCTATAGCGGCAAGTTCCTTATTTAAGGAGTAGATCCCCTTCTGGAAGGGTTTTCCCCACAGGGAAGCAAATAGGAAGTCACAATAGCTGTTTCCCACTTAAACATGTGTCCCACTTTTTCTAGCTATTATGGTAGCATCCAAAGAGACTTTTCTGACTTCAGCATATCTCATAGCCTTTCTTGGCCCATGTATTTTAGAAAGTTGATCATGTATTATATTCCAGACTCATTTCAGCTTATTCTTCAATTAACCCATTCCATTCGGGATACCCCTCTAGGGGTATCTGGGCAAACTGTTTGGATCCAGATCAGGCCCCACAAACGTGTGGCCTGATCTGAGATCCAAACTGTTTGCTGCCTAGACATCATTTCTACAAGAGTTAGTTAGATGAATATTGTCAAAATACACTTGATTTTTGATGGAGAAGACAATTTCAGCAGACGACAAAAAATACCCAGAATGCAATGGGTTAATGATTAGGAGCATGTCAAATTGACACACACATAATATTTGCAATCACTGAATATAATTGAAAAGAAAAATATTTCAAATATAGGCCATGATTTCATATGAAATGTTTGGGCAACAGCATAAATGCCAACTTGATGCTCAGGGTTTTCATTCAGAGGTGGCTGGTGGCCAAAATAAATATCTCAAGCCATCTGAAATTTAACCTTGTGCATTGAAATATACAACTTCTGCACTAAAAAGACTAATGTGTGCCGGCTGGTCAGGACATGCCTTTACCACCTGCTTATATGTCCTGACCTAAGCACAGGCTATTCCCATGTGCCATAGGCCACGGTTTGTGATGATGCCATTCCCTCATGTAAAAGTGAATAGGCATGCCTCCATGTTTTTCCGCCATTTTTACAAAGGGAAACTAATTCTGGCTTCTTGTTTCCGTCACTGTATGATAAAACCCTTCTAAAACTGGGTCTACTCTTAAAAGAAAGAATTAAATTCTTCCTTTTAAAATTTAACCCCAGTTGAAAAGGGATTCAAAAATGAAAATAGAAAAGTTGCTTCCTTGAAAGTGTATCCATTCACATTAACCCATTGCATTCTGGGTATTTTTTGTCGTCTGCTGAAATTGTTGTCTGCATCAAAAATCAAGAATATTTTGACAAATATTGGTCTAACCAACTCTTGTAGAAATGATGTCTAGGCAGCAAACAGTTTGGATCTCAGATCAGGCCCCACGTTCCAAACAGGATCCAAACTGTTTGCCCAGGGGTATCTCGAATGGAATGGGTTAATGGTCTGGGAATAACATTTACTGCATAAGCATTGAATCACAGCCAGACCTCCAGATAAGAACGGGTAACAGGGATAATTTAGGGATAATGTTACTTATTTTTCTATTAAAACATACATTGGGACATACATTCATTCATACATATATTGGGACTCGTCATTAGAACCGTCTCACCGAGACGGTTCTAATGAGGGGTCACAACGTATGTTTTCATTGAGAAATAAGAAAAATTATCTTTCAATTATCCCTGTTACCCCTTCTTATCTGGAGCACTGCACAGCTAATTTTATACATGATAAATATTCTGTTGCATCATAACAGAGTGAATATTGGATAATCATTAATCTTAAGTTTCCTTATTTCTCCATCAAAAATATGTTGTGGGCCCTTATGAGAATTTCTCTCAAAAACTTATGTTGTTGAGACCATAACATACATTTGTACGGGTAACTTCAATTTCTTTTTACAGAACTTTCAAAAAGCCTCTCCCCTTCACTCATCCCCAGTTCAGGACAAGAGCACACAAATAAACAAAATAAATAAACACAAAACTAACAAGCAACAATAGGCAAGGATGAATTTTGAAGACAATTCTGTATTGAGGTGAATGGGTATATATTTCCTACCATTATTACAGTCAACTCTCGATATGAATTATCCCTGATATCAAGGAATCTAGTTTAGACATATTCCTTATTTTTATTTAGATTTTAACTTCTGTTTATCTCAAACTACTGATATCTCAAAGTAAATTTTCTGATCCCAGAAAATTTACTTTGAGATATCAGTAGTTTGGGATGAGATTCGACTTTGAGATATCAAGAGTTGACTACTTTTACAAAGTGGAACAACTTTTGTGTCTTCCTGTTTGCTTTCCTGTGTGATTAAGCCCATCCAAAATGGGATCAATGGAAAGAATCTGCTCTGCATGAAGCAAACTGTTTACTTTCTGAACTGACCTCCATGAGAAGGCAAAAAAGAAACTGAAAGTATACCCAGTCACCTTAGAGGAAGCCTCAAGTGAAAATTCCTGGGTATTTTATTTTTTAATCGCACAATCTTTGTTTCATATTTATTTTCACAGTTTATTCCTCACAAGCCTTTCAAGAAAGGCTTGTGAGGAATAAACTGTGAAAATAAAAATTATATTTTTATTGCTAAATACCAACATGTACTTATTTTATGACCACCCTACATGCACAAGCCGTTTGAAACCTTGGCTACCCTAGGACCAAGAAACTGTTGAGGACAGCAGGCTTAAATACTATGCTTAATATATCAGTGTCATCCTGGCTGTGTCATGGTCCCTGGGGGCAGGAGCTTTTAACAGACATTTGATCAGAAATTTACCTGGGCAGTGCAGGGCATCTACTGATGTTGTGCAGAGAGGTCAAAAGTTTCTGCTATTCTCCAGCCCCGAGGTTGGGGAGGTTGCAAATGACTGGTTCTACCCACAAAAGAACTGCCTCATTAGAGGCAATTCTAATGAAGGTCTACGGCATATTTTTATGGAAAATTAAGAGAAATCATCTTTGGATCGGCAACTCCTCAATAAGAGCTCTAATAGCATCAATAAGCTTAAACATATTCTCTCTGGTACCTTAATGACCCTAAATATTTGGACAGACATGTCTGAGCAAACATTGTAGACCCAGATCAAAATGCTTCAGGAAAAGGAGCAGTCTGATCAGGGTCTACAACATTTGTCATTCACTAAGCATCATTTGGATGCATTAATGAGTGTAAAATCCACTTTCTAAGAATTTTCAAACAATAATTGTCCGACTTTGGGGTGTCCAAAATTTGAGGGTCATTATGGTACTCTTACTAATACTTATGTTGTTTAAAAGCAAATTAGTTTGCCATTATCATCCATATATTTGATGTTTGTCTTAACATTCAAAACAGAAATGGTCTATCAATGCTCAATTTCTTTGAGATCAAAGAAACCGTGGTCACTCTATTTTAGTCAAAATCTGTATCACCGACTTCAATTCTGCGGCAATACTTGTAAAAGACCTTTATATACAACCAAAATAAATAATAGTTACTTCAAAATCAGAATTCCTCCATGTATAATTGGAAGCAAAGCAAAATTTTCATCAGGCAAAAATTATTAATTTTTTTTTTTTTTTTTTTATATTTTCACAAGGCTTTCACTGACTATATGCAGTATTTAATTAGAAACATCTACTGATGGTCAGTTTAAATAGTGTTCTAACATGAAGTTAACGTTTTCCCCATTGAGCCTATAGGAAGCGGCGCTATTTAAAAATTTGTGTTAAATCACGTTGTTAACGCTCGACATGCACATTTCTCGCCTACGTGGAGTGTAAACATTTAACTTCTGGCGACGTCTGCCTCAAGAGTCCATTAGAAAACGTTGCAATATCCATGCAATTTGATCGTTTATAATGTTAGAATCAAAATAATTTTTCCTTACTGGTAAATTATCGCAAATCAACATGTGTTGTCGGGCAGATACGAATATTAATTCACTCCGACTAGCAGCCGTCCTGAATTACTATTTCGTGACCTGCCCTACAACAACATGTGTTAATCTGCGATAATTCACGGGTAAGGAAAAATTATTTCTTAAGTCCTTAGAATATGTGATCATCAACCTTTCAAATCAGTAAATCAATAACAAGCCTTTCAATATAAATTATATGCCGACAAGGACAGTAATTTGTGAAGAACACAAAAATAATTTATATGCCATATAAATATAATGTTTCCAGTATCTGATGAAAAAGCTATAACTGAAAATAGAGTCCTACATCTTTAATAGCCACATTTGGGTATATTATTATCTTTTTAGAAGAACAAACTCTCTTCCTATACTTCATACAATACCCGGTAAAACCAAAATTCTGGATTAAGCCAAGTGACACAGGTGACAACGAACAATTATTGAACAAAGCACTGAACATGTTTAATACAGAGTTAAATCACTTGAGAATAAATAATTTGTTAAGAAAATGTTTCTTTTTTATTATATCAACTTCATTTGTAATTGCTATGAATTTTTATGCAAGGCATGTTACAGTAAAAATTCTGAAAATTGTGACACCTAAAATAATTACCCTAATTGTCCTAAAATTAATGCAAACAGTGTACGATGGTCATCCAATAAAGAGTGGGACTTCTTTGATGTTTTACGAACCCTACCCGGCTACTTGAAAATTTAACCTTCATTAGCAAGACCAATATCTCACCTCCGTGTAGTATATGTTTCATCAAATTTTGCGAACAACTTTTTCGGCTATGGTTCGAAATGTAAGGCATCAGATAAGTCAATGGCCGGGATTTGCTTCATAATTCAACCACAAAGACAGGAAATAAGGTCTGGCATGTATCTGAACATATTTTGACATTTTCTATATTTGGTTGCATTATGTTTGAATTTTGCTTATACCAACTGGTCTATAGACTAGCCCACTGACTAATGGTTGCCTTAGGCAACCAGTCTATTCCAGGAAATATGACCTTAAGTAGTATGCACGATTTTCTGTTGCTAAGCAACACAAAGCACATCAACAGTGTGTTTCTTCAATATGTGCATTGCAATTTATATGGTATACCTTACCGTTTAGAGTTAAGTGCTAGCCATTATATAACTTTACTTTTCAAATTACAATGCTCCAGTTATGCAATTATTTTTCAATTTTTAGACTAAATTCCTAACTTTTTCGAGAATTTCAGTCCAAAGTGAATTATTTTCACAAAGTATGATCCAAACATAGTATGGTATAAAACAAAATATTTTTGAACTTAATAGGAGGGTTCCAGTAACCATGGTAACCAATTTTTACAACCATGGCCAGAAGCTTTTCCCTTGTCTTCTGCCATTGCTAGGCAACAAGAAATCAACAGGCAGATAAAAATTTGCGATACTTTGTTGTATGCGCTATAAGATTTGCCACACATATTTTCGATATGAAAAGAGTGTAGAGTCACAAATTATAAAGAAAGTCCCACTCTTTATTGGATAACCCTCGTACATCCTGCTAAGGAAATGGTACAGACTTAATAGGAGGGTCTACCCTGTTTGCTCAAAGCTATATGTCCCACTTTTTAGAATTTTCAAGGAAATATACCCCAGTAGCTACTGGTAACATCATAGTGACATCATCTATGTCATCCCTAGGATGATGCAATCATGACATCATTATGACTGTAACGGTATGCTATATAATTTCATACCACCAGTGGTGTGCAGCCTATACTGCTGCCAGTGTAAAATCAAAAAGAAACTTTCCCCTAACAAATAATTCCTTCTAGAGCTCTTTACAAGGTGGGGTTTTGAGGATAAATCAGAGATTTTTTTTTCATTTCTCACTGGAAACATGTGATCCATGATTAGAACCGTCTTGCTTCAGGTAAGTTGATTCTAATTCATTGGTCAAAATATGGAGTTATCTCTAAATTATCCCTGTTACCCAATCTAATCTACAGCACTCCTTCTCAAATAATTTAATCCTGCGTCATATAATCTACTAAATCACAATGGCATATCAATCATCTTCATCTGAATCAATCAGAATCACTTCATAACCTAACAGATCATTTTTATCTACATGAGCACCGGGCCTCATAGGAGAACACGGCCCTTTCCCTGGTGACCCAGGGTCTACCTTTATTGGTGAACAAGGACCTTTAATTGGCGACCCTGGCCCTGAGGAAGGAGAGCCTGGCTTTGACTGTATATATGGTCTATTTATTATTGACCTGTTTAATATGTTGGGAGTATAGGTCTGCCACCCAACTGGACTGTTTGCCGGTTTTATGTTCTGTAGCTGGCCATTCACCATTCGTAAGTGTGTGAACTCAGCTGGTTTGGCCGGATTCATAGCAAGACCTCCCTGAGTAGTTTTACAAACCCCACTTTGCGAGATTCGTAATGCTGCCTCACTATTCCTTTGAGCATTGATAGGAATTCTTGCACTAGTTGTCTGACTAGCACTACCACTATATATACACTGTTGTCTTGATGCCTCTCTCCGCTTGAAACTGGCAGGACCTATTCTGGGTTTCTTTTGTATTGCACATTTATTTCCTTTGCCTTGACAACCCAAACAATTACAACTTTTGGATTTTTCAGCTGTTACAGTGTCCTCCTCATCAGATGATAAACTTATGATTGAAATTTCATCATCCCTGCGAACATTTCCAAAGTCTTGTTTACGTTTCTGACTTCCCGTCAGTTCACGCTTCACATTAGAGACTGGCTGGTTGACATGTTGGCTTGATGCTGGCACTAAAGGCATTCCAACTACACCCATTCCATGTTTTACCAGCAGCCTAGGTGTGGGACCTTGTTGACCACTCACAAATCGGGCTAGGGTGGGAAAGGATTGGCGAGGATTATTAGACTGCTGATTTCTGAAGTGGAAGTTGTTAAAGGGTATAAATCTTTGATTTTGAGCAAATCCTTGGGAGTATCTTGCTCTTATTTTCTTTTGTTGTTCTAATAGTATTCTTTGTCTTAGATGCTGTTGCATGTTCATCATAAGATTATTTCTCAGTTTGTTTCCACGAGTGGTCCAATATTTAATATCTTTCTTTGAAATACGACTAAGCACCACTTTGCAGGGTTTCATTTGTTTAAGCCGTCGCCGGCTTTCTTTTTCAAGTCCTGTCTTTAGCTTCTTTTCAAATTCTCGTTTATCATCACTATTAAATTTATAGCTATGGAAGTATTTATTTAGATACTTTTTTGTAAATCTGAAGGTGACTTGTGGGGGTGGTCTATGTCGGAGTTTGTCCATGACATCCCCATCACCCTTAAATTTTGTCACTGGACTATATCTAGTTCTACAATACTGCTCTATATCTGACACCACCGGCATCTCATCTTCATGCTGCCAGCTTTTCTTGAGACGCTGTCCAAGAGGGGAAGTTAAAGGAATGGCATAAAGTGTTGATTTACAATGGACATTTTTTTTCCGCACCTTTTCCTCCTGACTACTTTCACTGCTATCAGAATCACTCGAACTTTCTTCATCCTTTTCCTCAGCTGGCTGGGAATTCTGGGTAAAGCTCAACTGCCGTCGGCGACCACTAGCTTCCTCTCGACTCCACTGAGAAATGAGAGATTTCGGTGTTCGTGGAGTTACTGGCTGTACCTCATCTAGAGTGAGATCAATAATGTCACAATCCTTATCTGCTTTCTTTGGAGTCTCTTCAATTTCCTTAACTTTTGGAGTTGGGCCAAGCCCTAAAATGTCAAAATATGTTTCTGGAGGTGGAGGAATATACACATCTGGCCACTTTTTCCTTTTGCGCTTTCGTACCAATGGCAAGCCTAGTGGTAATGATTTATATTGGGAACCCACTTTTGTTAGCATAGTTGGCACTGGCTTGTTTGTCTGTAATGATACAGGTTTAACAGTCAGTGGTCTACCTAAAGCAGCTGTCAAGGCTGGCATTTGTAATTGTGGTAATAATGCTGGATTATTAGCTGTTCCTAAAGAAATCGACGAACTTGCTGAATGTTCTAAGAGTACAGGGCTGGTACTAGGAACACAAACACTAGCGAGGCCTTTTGGTGTTATACAAAACGCTGGCACTGCCTGAGCCTTGAGCAAATCTGGTGTTATATCTTGTGTATGAGCTGATAAACCGACAACAGCTGGTGGCAGTTCATCAGTTATCTGGAGATCTATGATGTTTTCATCGGGAACCTCTACAGTATCCTCAGTTTCTGTAGGAATACTTGGCTCTTCAGAGGAATCCTCACAGCTGTCTTGGTGGGTCATCAGCTCTGTCTGGTCAGGAAATTCCTTCGCACATATAAAACATATCCACACCACATCATCTGAAAGTAATATAAAACTTAATTTTTTCTAACTTTATTATTATTTACCCTTAAAGCACCAAAAGCAGAAAAAAATTGTTTCTGTAAAACTTTAAGAAATTGTTTCTGAAAGCTATATCATAGTGAGAATTCAAAGACTAGAGAGCAAACAGTGTAGATCCAGATGATGAGCATTAAGCCACCTCATCTGGAGCTACACTGTTTGCAAATTCAACTATTTTTGTGTTTAGCACTTTAACGGTTAAGGTGTATGGACACACCTCAAAGATATAGCAATTGTTGCCAGTCGTCTCACAAAGGCTGTTCTTATTTGAAAGAATCTGCTCTCTCTAGAAAGCAAATTATTTCCTTTAAGTATAGCCCCATTCCAGACTGGATTAACTGACATGAAAATATTTTGCCTTGAGTTCCCTCTTGCAGTTGATCTTTTGTTTTTATTTCTGGAAATGTACAAAAAAAAATTTGCATGATTTTTTTTTTTTTTTTTTTGCTTTATTTCTATTTAAAGACATACACCAAAAATGTTTTTAATTGTACATATCACATAGTATATGCTATTAACACAGCCCAACATGAATTCTGCAGAGCACAGCGTATTGCCAGTCACAGGCTGTCACAAAGGGTCCCTATACATAAAGCTGAACCAGGTAAGAATTCCAGGGAATACTTGTCTTGCCTGTCTGTGAATTGTCACAAAAGAAACCTTGTCTAGAAAACTTGAGGCAAAGTCTATTTTGTTGCTGTCCCGTACACAGGAAAAGTAATACATTTGTCTCGCTTCTGCCAGTCGCAAGTGAGATAAAAACTCTTCTGAAGTTTCTAACACCAACATTGCTGCCACCTAGAAAAGCCATACAGGGACTAAACAAGAGCTGTCGCCTGACAGCATAGCTCGCCTGAATTGGTGCTTGCCCATCACACAGCCGCTATGGTGGTGTGCACTCTATGCATAAAACTTCAGGCAAGCATGTCCATAATGAAAACACATTTATAAACAAAAGCTATCTCAGAAATAAGTCTTAAAATAAAATTAAAATAAAAAAATGAAATAAAATGTCAAAGTCCACAAGCTTGAGGTAAAAAAACTGACGAGTAGTTGGGAGGGGGGGGGGGCTGCTATGTGGACTGCTATGCATAAAACTTCAGGCAAGCATGTCCATACTGAAAACACATTTATAAACAAAAGCTATCTCAGAAATAAGTCTTAAAAATAAAATTAAAATAAAAAGAAAATGAAATGAAATTTCAAAGCCCATGAGCTTGAGGTAAAAAAAACTGACGGGTAGGGGGAAGGGGGGAGGGGGGTTGGGGGGGGGGGCTACTAGGATGTATCAAAACCCTGAAGCATTATCTAACATCAGTCCAAGTATTAGTATCAACTGAGTCCATCATCGTGGCACTGTGAAATTATGTCTTCATAAATATAAAACTTTAACCAAAATCTTTAAGACAAAATTCTAAGTCGATGACCTTGACTTCAAGGTCATCCAGTGGGGTAAGATAAGGTGTTCTGTAAAAACTCAAAAAAGAGTCTAACATCATTTCAAGTATGAACTAAATCTCTGCAAAGCATTATGAATCAGTATGCAATTACAAAACTTTAAAAAAGACAAAAAATTCCCAAGTCCCTGACCTTGACATCAAGATCACTGAGCGGGGTTGGGGTAGTACTCTGTAGATCTAACTACAGTGCAAATATAAAAAGAATTCATCTATGGGTTCAGGAGATATGTGTCTTTAAAAAACTTTAACCAAAACATCCAATCAATAAAAAGACAATGTTCTAAGTCCATGACCTTGACATCAAGGTCACAGAGGGGGGTGGGGGTGGTACCTTCGAAAACTTTAGACCAATACCTAACTTTAGTGCAAGTATCAAAGGAATCCATCCATGGGTTAAGGAGATATTGGGCTTTATAAAACTTTAACCAAAACATCCAGTCAAAAAAAAATACCAATTTTCTAAGTCCATGACCTTGACATCAAGGTCACGGAGTGGGGTGGGGGTGGTACCCTGTTAAACCTTAGACCAATATCTACCTACAGTGCAAGTATCAAAAGAATCCATCCATGGGTTAAGGAGATATAGGTCTTAAAAAAACTTTAACCAAAACATCCAATCCGGACGCCGACGCGGACGCGGACCCTGACGCTGACGCCGACGCCGTGGTGACAACAATAGCTCTTCCTGAACTTTCGTTCAGGCGAGCTAAAAAGAATTCATCTATGGGTTCAGGAGATATGTGTCTTTAAAAAACTTTAACCAAAACATCCAATCAATAAAAAGACAATATTCTAAGTCCATGACCTTGACATCAAGGTCACAGAGGGGGGTGGGGGTAGTACCTTCGAAAACTTTAGACCAATATCTAACTTTAGTGCAAGTATCAAAGGAATCCATCCATGGGTTAAGGAGATATTGGGCTTTATAAAACTTTAACCAAAACATCCAGTCCAAAAAAAATTCCAATTTTCTAAGTCCATGACCTTGACATCAAGGTCACGGAGTGGGGTGGGGGTGGTACCCTGTTAAACCTTAGACCAATATCTAACTACAGTGCAAGTATCAAAAGAATCCATCCATGGGTTAAGGAGATATAGGTCTTTAAAAAACTTTAACCAAAACATCCAATCCGGACGCCGACGCGGACGCCATGGTAACAACAATAGCTCTTCCTGAACTTTCGTTCAGGCGAGCTAAAAATCCATAGGTCCATTCATAATATCAAGTACCTTACTCTGAAGGATGAGTAGAAAATCTGCATGTTGCCAATAGCAACTGACACTTTGTATGGTAGAATGAATAACAGTTTGATTTGAAGAATTATCCAGCCATGCAATACCTATTACAATCATACAGGGTTGCCACTTATCCTTCACTTTAAAAACAAGAGGGCCATGAGGCCCTGAATTGCTCACCTGAACAATTGGAAAGGTGGCTTTTTCTTATCATGTCTGAAATTGTCAAAATATGAGCCTTGGGTCATATACTCATTTTTAGGCCAAAATCTTCAAAACTTTCCATGAAATCTTATGTTCTAGCATTTTCCCATATTTGATCATGCCGCAAAAAAGGTCAAGGTAAACCCAAGGTCACCATTTGAACAGTCTTGGTGGTACTCTAGTACTCCATGCTACTTACCAAGTTTCAAGGCCATAGTTGTATTGGTTCTGGAGAAGAAAAATATTAAAGATTTATACCATAAGTGGTAATGGTGGCCATGTTGGTCATGTGACCTGGACCGTTTGAACAAATTTTTATTCAATCAACCCCTGGAGGCTCTATATGAAATGTATTTACAACTGGCCCTTTGGCTTTTGAGGAAATGGTTGTAAATGTCAAAATATGAGGGATCTGGATCAAAGGTCAAGAAATGACCTTGACCTCGTAATTCTTCATGACCTCATTAAGACAACTGTATATACCAATTTTTAGGCCAAAATCTTCAAAACTTTCCATGAAATCTTATGTTTTAGCATTTTCCCATATTTGACCTTGCTGTAAAAAAGGTCAAGGTCAACACAAGGTCATAATTTGAACAATCTTGATAGTACTCAAGTACCCAATGCTACATACCAAGTCTCAAGGCCATCGGTCCATTGGTTCTTGAGAAGAAGTTTTTTAAAGGTTTTTACCGTATATGGGCGAGGCGGCCATGTTGGTCATGTGACCAGGACCATTAGAAAATTTATTCATTCCGTCAACCCCTGAAGGCTCTATATGAAATTTGGTTTCAATTGACCCAGTGGATTTTTAAGGAGATTGTTTGAAATTGTCAAAATATGAGAGTTCTGGGTCAAAGGTCAAAGAATGACCTTGACCTCTTGTACTCACAAATCTTCATGTACTCATTAAGATGACTGTATATACCAATTCTTAGGCCAAAATCTTCCAAATTTACCATGAAATCTCATGTTCTAGCATTTTCTCATATTTGACCTTGCCGTAAAAAAGGTCAAGGTCAACCCAGGGTCATAATTTGAACAATCTTGATAGTACTTGAGTACCCGATGCTACATACCAAGTCTCAAGGTCATCAGTCAACTGGTTCTGGAGAAGAAGATTTTTTCAAGGTTTTTACCATATATGGGCATGGTGGCCATGCTGGTCATGTGACCTGGACCGTATGAATAAATTTTTGTTCCCTCAACCCCTGAAGGCTTAAGATGAAATTTGGTTTCAATTGGCCCAGTGGCTTTTGAGGAGTTTGTTAGAACTTGTCAAAATATGAGAGTTCAGGTCAAAGGTCAAAGAATGACCTTGACCTCTTGTATGCATAAATTTTCATGTACTCATTAAGATGACTGTATGAAACAATTTTCAGGTCAAAATCTTCAACTGTTTCCAAGAAATCTTACGTTCTAGCATTTTCCCATATAAAAGCTACAGAAAGCAAATTTGACCTTACCGTAAAAAAAGGTCAAGGTCAACCCAAGGTCATAATTTGAACAATCTTGGTAGTACTCACGTGCCCGATGCTACATGCCAAGTTTCAAGGCCATCGACCAATCGGTTCTGGAGAAGAAGATTTTTCTAGGTTTTTACCATATATGGGCGTGGCGGCCATGTTGGTCATGTGACCAGGACCGTTTGAACAAATTTTCGTTCCTAAGTTCCCTAGAGGCTGCATATGAAATTTGGTTATAATTGGCCCAGCGGTTTCAGAGGAGAAGTCGTTTGAAATTGTTGACGGACGGACGGACGACGGAGCCTTACCATCCTATAAGCTCCCCCGGAGCCGCTGGCTCAGGTGAGCTAAAAATCCCAGATTTTTTCTTGCAATTTCCCTGTTATTTTACAGTTTTCCATATCCTTTTAACAGATCCAAAAGAAAATTTTACACTCTACTTCAACAGCGCCAACAGTATTATTTAGCTTCTTTGGGAGCAAATTCTTTTCTTTAAGAGTAGCCCCCAATGAGGAGGAAGATGTGCCTGGACAACCCTTCCAGAAATGACATCTTTTCCCCTTGAACAGAATAAGTATATTTTCTGCAGACAGCCGTAGCCATTAATTTTCAAACTCCCTGACTATTCGCTGACTTTTCAAGTCCTTTCCAAATTTCCCTGACCACCACAAAATTCCCTGAGTTTTCCCTGACCTGAAAATTTCGTTTTCCAGATTTATTCCTGACTATGGCATCCCCGCCTATATGTCCTGCCTTGGAAGACAAAAAAGAACCATACTCAAAATGGACTGAGTGAAAAAACAGTATACCTTCTTGTTTTTCCAGTTTGTCTGGCTTTTCTGCTTCATCAGCATCTAGCTGGTCTTCACTTTGTTCATGTTTTTCTTCTTTAACTGTACCGCAATCAACTTTGCTCTCTTGAATTTCGACCGTTTCTTCCTTTGGAACACTAGATGTTTGAGTAATTTCTAATCCACCCTCATTCGGCTCCTTATCTTCATCCTTTATAAAGCTCGAGATTGCAGCAGATTCTGATTGGCTAATACCATTTGGTGTTATCCTATCAGAATCTGCAGAGAGTTTTGCCTCCTCATCATGATTGGTTGATAGTTCACTATTATTTGATTGGTCTATCAGTTTCTGTTTACCTGCCTTCAGAATGCTGGATTGCTCTGTCAACTGGTTCTTGTCATTTTCTTGTTTTATGTAAGCTGAAGGTTCAGTGGCCTTTAAATGGCTGTCAGCAGTCTGCAATACCATCAAACAACTTGCTAAGCTCAAAATGAGGAGAGACTGTTTCAAAATGTTACCACAATTATAACCAGAGGACCATTGGTCCTGCAGCTCACCTGAGCACTGAGGTTATGCTGAAAAAACTTAAAGTTGCCACAGCAACAAAACAACATGCACAACAGCAATGATACACCCATTTATGTAGAGGATAATATCACAAACATTTATGCTAAAAAGATTCAGCTTTATCTCCCTTCATGGCTTCTGAGAGGATTTTTGGCAACAACAAAAAAAATCGAAAATTTAGCCTTTCGGTTGCGATGGCAACCAACCAAAATCAGGGATTTGGGCAAAATTCATATTGCTGGTAGGACTACTCCAGGAACATTTCTGTAAAGTTTATGTCAAAATATCTGCAGTATCACAGAAATAAATGCCAAATTTCCACTTTCCCCATCATAAGGCTATGGAAAATTTAAGTTTCCATAGCAATGAATTCACATGGGCAACGATAATATAAAACATAATTTAGGTACAGGCTAATGTCATTAATATGTATGCAAAGTATCAGCTTCATCCCTATTATGGCTCCTGAGGAGAAGATTTTTGAAAAGTTTTTCAAAAATTTACCCTTTATTTTGCCATGGCAACCAATCAAATTTAGCGATTTGGACAAAATTCATATAAATCATAACGGACTACTCAAGAAACATTTCTATAGGAACAAATTCTAAATAGCTGCAGTGAGACAGCAAAAATTGCCAATTTCCACTTTTCCCATTATAAGTCAATGGAAACTATAAGTTGCCATAGCAACCAGAGTTCTTATGGGATTGGAACAAAAAACATACTTTATGTAGAGGCTAATGTCATTAACATATATGCAAAGTATCAGCTTCATCCTTCTTATGGCTTCTGAGAAGAAGATTTTTTTTGATTTTTTCGAAAATTTACCCTTTATTTTGCCATGGCAACCAATCAAATTCAGCGATTTGAACAACATTCATATGAATCGTAGAGGACTACTCAGGAAACATTTCTGCAGAAAAAAAATTCTAAACAACTGCAGTGAGACAGCAAAAATTGCCAATTTCCACTTTTCCCATTATAAGTCAATGGAAACTATAAGTTGCCATAGCAACCAGAGTTCTTATGGGATTGGAATAAAAAACAAAATTTATGTAGAGGCTAATGTCATTAAGATATATGCGAAGTATCAGCTTAATCCCTCTTATGGCTTCTGAGGAGAAGATTTTTTTTTATTTTTTCGAAAATTTACCCTTTATTTTGCCATGGCAACCAATCAAATTCAGCGATTTGAACCAAATTCTTATGAATCATAGGGGACTGCTCAAGAAACATTTCTGTAGAAAAAAATTCAAAATACAATGTAACTGCAGTGAGACAGAAAAAAATTGCCAATTTCCACTTTTCCCATTATAAGTCAATGGAAACTATAAGTTGCCATAGCAACCAGAGTTCTTATGCCAATGGAACAAAAAACACAATTATTCTTTCCCCCCACCTATAGATGCTATATGTGAAATATGGAAAGAATCGGCCCCATGGCTTCAGAGGAGAAGTCGTTTGAAAATGTTGACGACGGACGACGGCGGACGGACGACGGATGCCTGCCTATACTATAAGCTCACCTATGAGCCTTCGGCTCAGGTGAGCTAACAATATTTCAAGGGTGTGAGTACAAAAGTCCATCCCCAAGTCACTGGCCGAAAATAGGTTTGCCGAGGGATACCAAACAGCATTCCTAAGGAATAGATTTTACTATCCATAGGTCACATTCATGGTCGGTGTTTAGTGTTTGGGGTTTTTTTTCAGCTTTTGTATTAGAGGTAGATCATACTTAAATGCATTTTAGGATTTAAGAATAAGAGCATTAAATTCTAAAAGAAGTTGACACTACTGACGACTGATGCTCAGTTCTTTGCTTTGGCATTCAATGTCACATAAACCTGTATCATTTGTTATGTGACCATATCATCATCTGTACCACAGTCTGGTTGACAAAGATGAACAAGTGAAAGCACAAGATTTTTTTTCTTCCTGCCAAGGAAGGTAAGGTGATGTTAAGAATTTCTAATCCATGTGAAAATGGCAAATATTCTTACCTATTATGCAAAATAAAATATACCCTTGCTGAATCAAGTAGACAACTGAGCAGGGCCACTACCCAAAAACCAAACACTTTACAGCAAAAGTTCTAAAGATTTCCAAATGTGCTACCCTTTCCTTCCCTGACCAGCAGCACAGAGAGGATGACAACTGATCTGCTTCAACTTTAGTAAGTAATCCTAAAGGCTCTATGTACTGGAACTTTACTGCAAAAATTCTCAACAGAAGCCCAAGTCCTGATCCCATGAAAAGATTATGACATGTTATTGAAGCTATCACCAGGTTCAACACAAGACTTTGATGTAAATGTTGATGAACAGATGAGCAAATAAAATGGACAGAATGAGATAAGCTATATACCTCATGACAAACTTAGTATGCTTGAATAACACTGTATGTTGCCATTCAGGTTCTTAAGCTATATGTTTTTTTAATTGATTGACACTGTTTGAAAAAGGTGCCTTAGGCATGTGTGAACTCAGTTAACCCTGTGCACCAACTCAGTCTAACCAATGTACTTTTCCTTTTTTGCATACATGCCAGAATATAGTGATTTAAGTTCTCACACTTTCTCAGAAATGTGTATGTATATGGGATAAAAAGTGGACTATTAGTTTACTGCAAAGCCTACATGGCTGCAAAGCTACATTTTAGTTCAGCTTTAGCACATCACGTATTTCAAGTTGTATAATGTGACTTACATGGTTTTCGATACGATAATTTTATTCGTTTTTTTTGTGTTTGCAATCTTCTATTTGTTTGTTTATTTCTTCTGGTCAAATTTCTTTTTCTGACTGCAAAAATGTTTTGTTTACTGTTTTCTCTTTTCATTTTTCATAATGATCTGACTACCTCTGGAGAGGACAAAAAGCAAAGCACTCTGGCAAAAACAAATTATAATGCACAGACAGTAATCTTTTATCCATTTATAATAAATTTCAAATCACTGTAACAGCCCTACTGGGTCCGATGCTACTGAAATAATAGTGGCAACACCACAAAATCAACAAAGTGGCATCTGCCCAGTCTGATCAGCATCTTTGCTGTCTGCCTGGAGCTAGCTTAGACCCTTTAATGCACGACCACTGATCAGACTGGGCAGATGCCAAGGCTGATCTGAGTCTTTGCAGGGCGCACATGCCACTTTGTTTTGTCGTATCCGGGCTCATATTCTTTAATGAAGGCTTGATGAGGGCTAAGCTGCCTATATAAAACAGAAAGCAACATCCTTTCTAGCATGGATCTGATAGTTAATCTAGTCTTTCTGGCTGAGGGTAGTGCAATTTACCCTTTTGTTTTGGTATGGCAGAGCTGTGGAAATACTATGCCGACTTGTCCTACTTGTCCCGTTTCACTCTGGACAAGTGAGAAATTTCAGTTTACTTGCCCTGAGACAAGTATTCAAAGTGTCATCAGTGGAAGTATTTCAGGATAATTCTGAGATATTTTTCACATTTTCTCCTGAAAACATATGTTGTGGGTTCCTGTTAGAATTGCCTCATCGATTCTAGCAGGTGCCCACAACATATGTTTAATAATTTGAAACTTTGTGACAATTTGCCAAAAATTGTCATCAAGTTCAACTCTTCCTCTATTCATTATCTATTCTTCTTTCCTTATTTCATGTGTACCTTTTTTTCTGGGAAAGTAAATATTTGTTTGGACAAGTTAATTTTGTCTATTTACTTGTCCATGGACAAGTACAAAATTTTGGTAATTCCACAGCCCTGGGTATGGTATAGCTACCTGTGGTGAAGATGGCAAGGGTTTCATATCTCCTGGGAAATTAGGGCAGGTAAGTAAATTTTCCTGTCCCAAATAACTATAGCATCCCCTGATAACTTTCCGCAACACTTCTACACCCACCTGAAATAGGAACAAAAACAAAACTGGAACTCTGTGGCTGATCATGTCAGACTTTCAACAGAAACTTTTGATTTTCTCAAACAAATACATGTAATTATTCTCATGTCATTTAATTCTTTGTTCGTAATGACACTTAAGTGAAGGGGGTCTCAGCGAAATACTGAAGCACAGCTGTTAGTTACATGTAGTTGTTTTAGATTTAACAGCCCTGTGAGACTGCATTTCATTCTCATTTATAGGACCATGAAACTCTCAGCACTGGAGGATCATACCTATATTGGCTTAAAGTAGGACAAGGGCCTACTGTTCTTGCGGTAGGTGCAAATGGGACACGTTAATACCAAAACTGCAAAAGAACATGTGTAAAAGTTGGTACCTGGGCTACTGACACCAATTCCATTAAAAAATTTTTCTTCATTTTTCAGAACCTTAAACTTTAATTTTTCTGAATCTGTTGCTACTGAGGCAATTCTCTTTGTTAAAAAATGTCATCTTTTGTTAGTTTTCTCTGTGCAAACTAGGATAAAAACAATTTTGTCACATGTCCACAAGTGTACAACCTCTGATGACTAATGTCATTCTCCACAGGTCAATAGCTCTCCAGCTATGAGCTCTTGCAGAGGTCCCTGCATGGCAGATGGGTAAACAGTTATCCCAAAATGCAACACAGCATAAAATCAACCGCATTGTCAATTTTTGACATTAAACAGGGCTAACCCATAAGCACAGAAGAGTTGGAATCTCTTCGCAAAACAAGTGATCACTTGATACTTTCTAGTGAAATTAATTAATTTCCTAGTTATAAGTGCTTTCTAACTAATCTAATTATTTTCAAATATCTTAAGAGACACATCGATTTCTTTGTTATATGCGCTTTCAGACAGTTTAGAGAAACTATTAGCAATGTAGTAAAGTACCAACCTTGAACACTTCTCAGGTAATTTTCGTAATTTATTTTAAGTTAATTCTTGGGTATTTTCCCCTTTTACTCTATCTCATAGAATCATCTCACTTGTCAATGCAGTTTTAAGGTAAATGGAAACCACTTTCAAAGAAAGATCCATCTTATATGCGTTTGACTGGAAGAGAAACTCTGAAAATCTCATCCTATAGCAGAATTTCTTAAGACTAATTTAGATAACTGGGGTCATCCAATTTTTACTGGATAATAGCCAAACGAAACTGTACACTTCTCACTGCCAGCTCGGAAGCAATAAAAACACATACAACTATTATTTGCACTTTAATCCAGTAGTTTCTAAAGCAATTTTACCTCATCTTGATTGGTGAACTGGTGTCCACTGTCTTTCCATGGGATATCAACCGGCCACCATTTTGGTCTTTCTGATTCTTTAGCACTGTGTCCTGCAGAGAGGGTCACTAATTTAGGAATGAATTCCAACAGTTGTACCTGTAAGGGCAAAACAAGGATACAGTACTTAATGAAGTCAGTACAACAAAATGCAGGTATGATTAATACCAGAGCTCTAGATAAGAGGGGTATTTGATGATAATTGAGGGATAATTTTTCTTATTTCTCACTGAAACCATATGTTGTGACCCCTTATCTGAACCGTCTCGTCGAGACGGTTCAGATGAGGGGTCACAACATATGTTTTTATGCAGAAATAACAAAAATTATCCTTAATTATCACCAAATACTCCCTCTTATCTAGAGCTCTGCGAGAGGGTCACTAATTTAGGAATGAATTCCAACAATTGTACCTGTAGGGGCAAAACAAGGATACAGTACTTAATGAAGTCAGGACAGGTGAGCTTTACAACAAAATGCAGGTATGATTATTACACAGTAAAATACAACCCTTAACCTGCCGATCCTGACGATTGTTGTTTTTAAGGGGTAGGTCACTTTGAGAGCCTGTCTGGCAGGCTAGCCATCAGGTACATCCTCTCAGTTAATGTTGTCCTATGCAAGAGGGAATCTGCTTTCTACCAGAGCCACATCACTGATTTGTAGATTTTTAAAAAAAACGAAAATAACTAAAAAATTTACGATTTTTTCAATATCAGCTTTTCAAGCTAGACTTCAGTCATCTAAATTTTTGCTGGTGATAAATATTAAGCAGTAACACCTAGCCTCAGGGCTCAGGCAAGCAATCACTTTCCACATACTAAGCTTATATCTGGCGCTAATATCTTATCTTTTTTTCTTTTTTAAGCTACTTAGTAGGTTCAGGCTGATCATGTGTTCTCTTGGTAATGTCTGAAAATGGCAGCACAGACCTCATTCTAATTGAGTGAAAATATCAGCCAAATCGATCAAAGTTTAAGGAAGTTATAGCGTCTGAGGTATGGGTACCCCCTTTTTAGGATCACATGAATAACTTTTGTGGCAGGCTAAGAGTTAATATCTGCAGTATCAAAATTTTACTGTGTTATGCGTAGTTTGAAAAAGATCCATTGAAAACTGTTGGAGGAGTTGATTACACAATCTCCATTCCCTACAATGCTAAAATTTGCCTAAAATGACTAAGTTTAAAAGGCTGTTATCCTGTCAAAATTAATTCTAGGGCCATCAAAAACCCACATGCACATCTTCAATATGTCCACAATAAGAACGCAAAGTTTGAAACAGATCCATTGAATACCACGCTATGTAATCACGTGACCTAACTGTACTACGACAGATGCTGCTTTGGTAACCGTACTGCTTAATTGTAAAGGAAAATGGTGGTCACGCGCTCCGTTGTGACGGTAAGCTGGTTTATTTCTTGTGTAATTTTAAAATTGAAATGATTTACATCGAGCAAGTGGTGTCAGTGAATAATCTGCTTTGTACTTTGACAACTAATCTGTGAATACGGTATTTAAGCGGCAATCCGAAGAAATCTGCATCGGCCATGTGCTTCAGTTTGTTGTCATCTCAAATATTTGTGTTTTCTCTCGATTTATTATGTTATTTTTGAATGATCACATATGTATTATACATCATTTATACTAATGTTTTGTAAAAATACTGGTACTTATTACGTGAAAAGAACAGGGGGTCGTTTTGCATGTTTTGTTTAATGTACTGCTTTTTGTTGTGATGAACTGCTTTTAAGGTATTACATTCCATCAACTGTACTGCTTTTCGTAAAACGTTGTATCACAGTTTAGGACTTCAGACTACCGTATCGGCCTGAAAATTAAAAAAAAAGTCAAAGTACAGTCAAACCTGTCTTAAGGGGTCACCCAAATGAAAATTGGCTGCTTAAAACAAGTGACTCCTTAGCACAGATTCAATTTGCACTGTAGTTTGGTTCAAGAGACCAAGATAAGGTGGCTGCTAAATACAGATGGCCCCTTAATGAAGGTGACCACATAAGAATGTTTGACTGTAACAGCGATTCACCTCGACTTGAGCCTTCAAGTATGGTTAAAGATGCCTATGCTGTACTGCCTCTACACTGCTCTTCCTAATGAGCCACCGTTGCTTTATTTAAGTACTTCTTATAATGGCAGAACTGTGTGAATATTGCAGCCTATTAGTATTTTGTATGCTAGGTCTCATATCTTTCTCACTCCATATTTGCTAGAGGCAAGAAGTTCTACAGGAGTTAAATTCCTGTCTATATTGTGAAGAAGAAGAATTTTGATTCAAGTGCTATAGGCTATGAAGCCCTTGAGCATATATAATGTACATACATGCAATATCTTTTTCCTGATTGGTTATGAACATGTTGCTTTACCTGTTTTATAATGCACTGAAACAAATCGCAAGCCCCCACTCTGTCAGGTCACTTCATGTAGGCGTAACCATAACAAACGTATATTTTCCCGTGTTACTTGTGTAGATGAAGAAAAGGTTTACTCCTTACATGAATGGTGCCCATAAAGGGCAGCGTGAACTATAATTGTTTCTACCATAGACTTCTATAGTTACTCCCTTTGACAGTGTCCCGCCCTTTATACAATTTTGCTTCACTATCCAGGTTTGCCCTTATGTGAAGCTAAAATGTTAATCAACAAGACAAACAAGGGAAAACACCACTTTCCCAGCAAGTTTTGACACTTACAGGAACACATGCACTAACACATGCATCATCGCTGCCGCATGTCACCCTATACTAGTACACTTACAGCAATACTTAGTACTGTAATCTGTAAATTTTAGGTATTTTGCAGTTTATTCTGTTTTGTTTGAATAACTTTTGGTCATTCTGTAGTCGCAGTAACAGACTCCTGGAAACCAAAAATGCAGTTCAGTTGGATTTGTTTCGTGCTAGGAAAGCAGTTCACTTTTACCAACGCAAAATCCATTTTTTCTCATGGAATATTAATCTAATCAAGCTAAACTCTATTTAATTTGGAAAATGCACTTTCTGTCGCACCATAGGCAGACTTTTCTCTGTCTTTTTCGTTGTATTTCTAGGTAAAACATTACTTTATTCGTACAACAATCGTGGTAAACGACTAACTCAAACCCATTAAATTGCGATATTCTCATTTCTTTTCCATCCATTCAAAATGACACCTCTACTGCAAAAAACAACATATATGGTGTAATTATTTGTGCAAGAACTTTCCCCTTTCTGGCTATATTAGAGAAGGAATTCTTCAAAATAATCGCATGGTGCAAACGCCGTTCTGCGGAAATCGTCCCAATAAAGCAGTACGGTTACCAAAGCAGCATCTGTCGTAGTACAGTTAGGTCACGTGATTACATAGCGTGAATACTGTGGGAGAAGTTGATTACACAAACTCTTTACCATAAAGTGTGACAAACAGACAGGGGCAAATCTTAATGCCCCCTAACTATTGTCAAGGGGGCATAAAAATCATTCGACGGTAACCCCTTAGGCACATGCACATCTACATACCATGACAAAGAAGCCTGTCAAGTTTCAAAATGATTCATGGAACACTGTAGGAGGAGTTGCGCACACAAGATACGTTCTCAAAGGGTCTTCTGATGCTGAAAAACGACTTAAGTTCCCAAACAGAAAATAGTGGTAAAAAACAAATTGAGGTTAATCCCTAAGGCACATGCACATCTACATACCATGAAAAAAGAAGCCTGCAGAGTTTCAGAATAATTCATGAATATCTGTAGGAGAAGCTGCGCACATAAAATACCTACTCTCAAAGTGGTGGGTGGTGGTGGGGGTGGGGGGGAGAGACCTGAACCTCAGAACACCGGAACCATGTAAAGCCGAATACCATGTCCCCTCTCTTTTTTTCGAAAAGGGGGGGAGACAAAAACGGGTCAGCTTATTTTTCATGTACATGCCACATATAAATTTTAAAGATCCTAGTATAAACGGTTCTTGAGTTGCCCAGCTGCCAAAAAGCGTAAGACGGACGGACAGGCCTCCAATATGCCCCTCCCCCCCCTCAATTTCTCCGAAGTTGGGTGCATAAAAAGAAAGCCCAGGTAAACTCCAGATGAGATTCACTTTATCATATGACGTCACTGTTACTCAGTAGATAACGTCATGTCATAAAAATCGTATGACCACATGTGTAATAACACTTTGGTGCATACACGTGGCGTAGCGTCATTGACAACATCCATGTCAACAATGAGTTTTCTTATTGAAATAATGTTCAGTTTGAAGGCGTTATAATCCTATTTCAAAGGAACATATGATAAACAGAATCTTACACTCGTGGTCATTTTATATGATATTTATGAAACTCGCCAAAGGCCACTTGTGTAAGATCCTCTATATATTTCGGAGGGGGTGAAATTTATAAGACTTTTGGCTTGTCACATGAGATCTAACCTGGGTCATGGACTCCACTGAAACAGCTGGAAGTTCTTGCTTGGTACACACATCATCACATTGGGGTTCAATTATCATACTCCGGCTCAAATCCAATAAGGACAAATGTTGATCACTTTTACTAGCCAGAGTGGAGACCTGCAGCAATAGAAATGATAAACATATTACTTTATATACTGTATTCATTCTATTAAACATCCCGGGGTTGTTGCATTTTAAGAAAGGGCTGATATTTAGAGCCAAAATTATTGTAAACCAGCAAATGCCAAAATACCTTTTACATGTATAAATAGTACTAAGAAGAGGTGTGCTGATGATCGAAAGAAATATAAAGTCGATTGATTTCTACTGAACTTCATTTTCATGCAGCTTTTGACAAAGTGAGTTCCGTTTCTATTGATCCACGAAAACTAATGACATCATAGGTATGTCCGATTTCAGACTACTGGCATGATGAATAATTAATGACAGATGGGTCAAATCACTATCTTTAACTTAGGTTTGTTTAACAGATCTTCCTACTCATGACAGACCCTTTTAGAGCTATATCTGAAAGTTAAATACTGCTCTAAAATTTTTGTAATCTTTTGTATGAAGCCTATGAAAACAAGTTGCAGCTTTCGCAAAAGATTCCCAAACATTTAGGCAATTTTTTATCCCCCCCCCCCCGCCCCCCCCCCCCCCCCCCCCCCCCTCTTACAGAGATCAAGGTGAAGTTTTGCAACCTATTAAATGCCCCAGTTTTTCCCTTGATGTCCTGTAGCATGATCCCTGATTCTAGCTGTTCACTGTACAGGCCTAATTACCATACATGTACATGGAATAAGCTCCTGATGACCATGTGGGATATTTGGATGTCATTTCAGGGAGATTGAGTTCTCCATCAGGGAGACTATTTTGATGCCAACTTTGACACATCGTTTCACTTCTTTACTGTATTTTTTTTTCTTTATCTTAAAATATGAACTATAGTATAGTTTGTTTAGTTTACTTTTGAGTTACCCCTTCAAGACCTCCTTTCTCTTCGCACTTAAATGAACAAAATAGGAAGTGTCTGCTGACAACCGGTTGTCACCAGACTTTTTGGACCACTTTTTGGACCAAAATCGTCTGCTGACAACCGGTTGTCACCAGACTTTTTGGGCCAAAAACGTCTGCTGACAACCGGCCATATATTTTCTATTAAATGGTTTTTAATTGGGTTTCCTTTGACTGAATTTATATGAATATGTTATAAATATATTACATAAATGTTCTCATTGTAAAGGCAAATTGTTATTTTTACTTGCATTCTTGCTTTTTTAAGCATTTTGTTACATATGTACGAGGACTTTGTACTTTGATGTATGGAAACTAATGATGCTGCCTTTAAATTTAGTCCTTATTTATTGCCTGTTGTTGTTTGTGTAATATTATCTAATTAACATAGTCCCTTTGTGCCTTATTATGATACCTATATGATGTTCTCTCTCCTATTACAATTAAATCCTAGAATTAAGGTGTGAAAATCAAACTTTGATCTCTAACAAAGGTGTATACCTCAATCTAATGTGTTTATTCAGCAGTTAGTTCTGAATCAGGCTTCTTAATGCATTTATTAAATTTGATGCATCATATTTTATTCATATGATCTTTACTTAGCTGTCTGAAACATAAATGACTCTTGTCTACAACCACAGCATCCTTACCCTATAATATCCGGGTTCTAGAATTGATCAGCTGTGGTCCATGCTGGAAGAGATCGCTGCTGTATTTGATGTTAGTAATATATTGATACTTTAGAATTCAGGTTTTTTGCTTGTTTTTAGCTCACCTGAGCCATAGGTTCAAGGTGAGCTATTAATTGTGATCAGTCAGTGTCCAACGTCCGTCTTGCCTTGTCTGTCATCAACAATTTGCTTTAAATGACAAATTCTTCGAAACCGCTAGGCCTAGCCTAGAGCTTTGATATTGAAAATCTTCTGCTTCAGAACTGCTGGGCTCAGATGCTTAATATTTGGTATGAAGTGGTGTCTAGTGGATGTCAAGTGGGGACCCAGGGTCCAAAATGGCCCTGCAGCAGGGGGTTTTGGGTTCCAAAATAAAATATACTTAAAAATATTCTTCTCCAAAACTGCTAGAACCAGATGCTTGAAATTTGGTATGTAGCATTGCCTAGTGGTTGTTTCCAACTTTGTTCAAATGGTGGCCCTAGGACCCAAAATAGCCCACCCCAGGGTGGTCCTGGATTTGAACCATAGAAATACACAGGAAAATATTCAAAAATCTTCTTCAGAACCACTGGGCTCAGATGTTTGAAATTTGGTATGTAGCATTGCCTTGTGGTCTTTTACCAAGTTTGTTCAAATGGTCGCCTCTGGGTCTAAAATGGCCCTGCCCCATTGGGTCCTAGGTTTGAACCATAGAAATACATAAGAAAATATTCAAAAATCTTTTTTGCTCACCTGAGCTCAAGATGAGCTATTGTGATCAGTCAATGTCTGTTGTCCTTCACGCTGTGTGTGATGCCTTTTCTGTTGTAAACAATTTGCTTCTAAGGACATTATCTCCTAAACTGCTGGTTGGATTTTGACCAGACTTGGCAGGAATGAACCTTATATGACCCTCTTTGAAAGTTATTCAAATGGTTCTAGTCCATGGCATAACTAGGTCAAATGAGCTAAAATAGAGTTTTTGAAAATCTTTTTGTCTAAAACCACAAGGCCTAGAGCCTAGACAAATTATGGGATTTCCTTGTCTAAAATCACAAGGACTAGTGCCTTGACAAATTATGGTTCTGGGGTCAAAATGGCCTCACCCTGGGGGTCACGGTTTTACACAGGCTTTTATAGGGAAAATGCAAAAAATCTTTTTGTCTAAAACACTTGATGCAGAGCCTTGTATTTGGTTTGTAGCATCACCTAGTGGTCCTCTACCAAGTTTGTTCAAATTATGGCCCTGAAGTCAGATGGCCTGCTCTGGGGGTCACATGTTTTACATAGGCTTATAAATTATAATGGTGTAGATATTTAACTTTGTTGGTTTCCATACATTAAAGTACAAACAGTCCACATATATACCGTAATCGACCCATTTACCGCACATGCCCCTATAACTAGGGGTGTAACAATACATCGGACTATCGATATATCGCAATAGTAACATTGGCAATAGTCACTATCGATAGGGAAAGCTGCAATGTCAATACTATTGGCAATAGTGTTTCCAATATCGCAATAGTTTCAATAGTTTCTAGACATGCATCTATTTCTTGAAATAAGTCTTTAGTTAAAGGAATAATAGAAATGCATGTGGATTCCAAAGAATGAAAAATAATATTTTCTTGTATTTTGTAGCCAAGGTGTGCATGTTGTGAAACAACAGTCATTAAACAATGCTTTTCAGCCCTAAATTTGTGAACATACCAGATTTTTATACAGAAAAGCTCAGTTTCTGGATCAAAAATCTGTCCCCAATAGTTATCGCAATGCATTGCAATAGCAACCTGCAATAGTAATAGTATCGCAATGGTACTTCTTGCAATGTCAATACTATCGCAATAGCCATTTATGGACTATCGTTACATCCCTACCTATAACCGCACACCAAGGCCATTTCCGGACAAACTGCACAAGCGCACACTGCTTTTTCTTTGAAACTCTCACAAAACCCAATAATTAACAGGGAACTCATGAAAAGTATAAACACAAAGTATTTCCAGTCCTACCCATGTTGCCTCTTTCCAGTCACCCTGCATTTCATTGTTCTGAGTGTGCGGTTATTCAATACATTTTAACCACATCTTTTTGTTGCAATTTTGAAAAAAGTTAAGCGCACAGTGCGGTAAATGGGTCGATTACGGTATGTAACACAATGACAAGAGTGCAACTGAAAATGGTCATTTGCCTTAACTATGAGAAACTTTATGTTATATTTATTACATATTTATAACATATTAATACAAATTCAGTGAAATTACACCCTTTTTAAAACCATTTAATTAGAAAATATATGGCTGGTTGTCAGCAGACGTTTTTGGTCCAAAAAGTCTGGTGACAACCGGTTGTCAGCAGACGATTTTGGTCCAAAAAGTCTGGTGACAACCGGCTGTCAGCAGACCTCGCCAACAAAATAATATAACAATTATTTGTGGTGGTACTGATCACAATGCAAAAGTTTACAATGTTTCTGAGCCTGAAATTTTGAAGTTTTGTTTCATAAACACTCGTAAATGACTATCAAAATCATCTTGTTCGACTACTAGTGTTATCTGATATCAAGCACATATTTAAACAGGTTCTTTTCTATGTAGTTTCTGTATTAACGCATATGTGATTATAGCACTAACATCTCATGTCCCTAGCAAAAGAGTTATAACTAGAATGTGTCCATAGGTCGCGGATGCCCCCGCCTAGTGTCCTAAGTAAGATGATGCCTTGTTTAAGGTACTGGCACTTGCAACTTTCCAAAAGAAATAGCCCGGAAACAAGTAACTTTTCAAAAACTAACAAATGGAAACCATTATTGTACGAAATTAAGTTGAAAAAGGGCCATAACTCCCACAACAATAGACGGATTTTACCCAACATCGAATTTGACCTGTATTTTATAATTATATACCTGTGTATAAAATATGAATTCAATGCACCAATGTTTTCAAAAGATATTTAACAGAAACCTTTTTTTTTCCTTCAAAATGAAGTCGAAAACGGGCAATAACTCCCACAATAATAGACGGATTTTACCCAACATCGAACCTGACCTGTATTTTATGATTATATACCTGTGTATAAAATATGAATTCAATGCACCACCAATGTTTTCAAAAGATAATAAACGAAAACCATTTTTTCATACAAAATAAAGTCGAAAAAGGGCCATCACTCCCACAATAATATACTGATTTTACCCAACATGAACTTGACCTGTATTTCAAGATTATATACCTATGTATAAAATATGAATTCAATACACCAATGTTTTCAAAAGATATCTATATTTCCTACGGGACGTACGTACGGACAGCGGTGATACTATACTGCTCAAAATAAGTAAGGGATATTAAGACATTTAAGGCAGCAGAAGTAAGGCAAATAAGTAAAGAAATATTAAACTGTTATAATTCATAAAGCAAATATTCATAAAGACCCTCAGTATGAATATTGAAACGATTAAGCTTGTCACCTGACCTAGAGTAAATTGGAAGTAGACAAGGGGTCGACACCCAAATTCCACACGAATCGAGCGCAGCAATGACTAATAATTTTTATGCAAACTTTATTTAGACAGACGCCTAATGCCTCAGTTAACAAAATACAGATACTTTTTTCATGCGGTTTTATCACAGGAGAAAATGATAGCCGTAAAAGATACCATAATGTGGTGAATTGTCTCACATATGGTGACATTTGTAACAGCCCTACATCTTAAATAATGCAATAAAGCCTACCAAAGTGGGTGTTTTCAATTCAGAAAATTATGAAGAATTTTATTATTCACAGAATCTGAGGGCCCAAAAGAATTTTTTTCGCTGATGTGAAATTGAGGTGTAGACCCCATAGTCCTTTATGTGCTGCTCTAGGTCACATGACCTGCATTGACTGTTTCTGTTTTAGTTGAATATTGTTACTTGAATAGTGTCCTGTCAATATACAACAATAAAATAACCCAGCCATTATTATTAATTTTTGTACACGTGTCTGTGTCATAATATCCCCTACTTTTTGTGAGCAGTATATATGCCCCCCTCCCCACCATTTTTAATGGCGGGGGCATAATTATGGTACCAGTAACTTACAAAGTCAACAAGAGCTCCGCTTTAATAGCGGGGCAATATACGCCTGTTTGGGATTAAAGTTGGAAAGAAAACGAGATGACAGAACTTGTCAGTAGCTTACATCTTCAATAATAAGGCAGAAACAAGAGTTGTCAGAAGACAACCAATCCTGCCTACAGGTGCTTGTCTCTCACAGCGATGATGGTATTGAAAGGCCAAATGTATGTAAGTGTCAAGTATAATGACTGCGACCGAGAAATATGACTGCGTCCATGAAGCATAAAAATCCATACATGGATGGTGATGTTAAAATGTTCTCATCCATAATGTAACTGTGTGCCAACTGCCATGGCTCTAACCTATACAGGGACTGAGAAATATCACAAAGTCGGTGAAGCCAGGAGTGAAGCATATTATAAAGCCAATGAAGCATAAATAAAGGTCCAATCCATACATGGGTGGCAGTGGTGTAATGATCTTGTCCATATGTAAGTATGTGCCAAGTATCATGGCCCTGATCCATATAGAGACTGAGAAACATCATAAAATCAGTGAAGAGTATCAAAGTGAACGACGCAAAAAATATAGGTCAATATGGAGGATGATGCTGAAATGATCTTGTCCATGTGTAAATGTGTGCAAAGTATCACAACAGTAACCCATATAGGGACTGAGAAAATAACAAACGTAAAAATGTAGGTCAATGTCCTACATGTTTGGTTACACTCTGATGCCCTCATCCAAATGCAAGTGCTGACCAAATATTGTGACTCTAACCCTTCTAGCTACTTTGAAACTGACATAAACACAAATGCTTAACATACACTAACCAAATTTTTTTGAAAGTCAGTAGACCATGACCAGTAGGTCAAGATCATACATGCTGCATACATTCAGGTAATCATGTGCTGATGTAAGTGTGTAGCAAGTTTCATTACTCTAGCCCTTATATAGTGAACCCTCTTTACAACGACGGCATTTGTTCCCAAAAATTTTGGCCTTTTAACTGAATTTGCTGTTGTAAAGAATGCATATATTTAGAACAATTTAGCCATTCCGGGCAAATCAAAATGACGCTATAAAGAATTTTGCTGTTGTAAAGAGTGCCGTTGTAACAAGAGCTGTCGCCTGACAGCATAGCTCGCCTGAATAGGTGCTTGCCCATCACACAGTCACTATGGTGGTGTGGACTGCTATGTATAAAACTTCAGGCAAGCATGTCCATAATGACAACACATTTATAAACAAAAGCAATCTCAGAAATGTCTTAAAATAAAAACAAGAGGCCCACGGGCCACAAAGCTCACCAGATCTCTAGCTCAAAATTGCTATCAAATTTGTATAGGCTCAAAATTGCTGTCACATTTGTACTACAGGCTAATATAAAATATACAACTACAAAGTCTCAGTCTGACAGTCTGTTGAGTGGATAACAAAATATATAACTATTTTCCATATACTGATTGCAGTAAATGTCATTTTTTGATTTTCCCCATTACAACTCAATGCAACTCTAAGTTGCCATAGCAACCAAACTTAAGAGACGATTTTTATAAAAAAATAAATTTTCAATCCCCCAGCCTAAGGATACTACAGATGAAATCAGGGCCTTATCAGCCCAATGGCTTCTGAGGAGATAATTTTTTCTTAAGTATTTTTTTCCCATTTTTTTTTTTTTTGCATTTTGGTTTCCATGGCAACCAATAAAAGGAGCAGTGGGCAAAAAAACATAGCTAATAAGAGAATTCTCAAGGAACAATCTATAAAAGTTTTGTCAACATATCTGCAATGGCTTGGCAGTAAATGCCATTTTTCAATTTTCCCCATTACAAGTCAATGCAACTCTAAAATTGCCATAGCAACCAAACTAATGGGCCAATTCTCATAAAAACACAAACTTTCGATCCCCCCGCCCAAGGATACCACAGATGAAGTCTGGACAATATAGATCCAGTGGCTTCAGAGGAGATAATCTTTTAAGTATTTTTTTCCATTTTTTTTACATTTCGGTTTCCATGGCAACCAATAAAAAGAGCAGTGGGCCAAAAAACATATAGCTGATAGAAGACATCTTAAGGAACAATTCTATAAAAGCTTTATCATTATATCTATAATGGCTTGGCAGAAAATGCCATTTTTCAATTTTCCCCATTATAAGTCAATGGGAACTCTAAGTTGCCATAGCAACCAAACTAAAGGGCTGATGATCATAAAAAACACAAACTTTCAATCCCCAAGCCCAAAGATGCCACAGATTAAATCTGGGCCTTATCGATCCAGTGGCTTCAGAGAAGATAATTTTTTAAGTATCTTTTTTCCAATTTTTTGCATTTCGGTTTCCATGGCAACCAATAGAAGAAGCAGTGGGCCAAAAAAACATATAGCTGATAGAAGACATCTCAAGGAACATTTCTATAAAAGTTTTATTAACATATCTGCAATGGCTTGGCAGAAAATGCCATTTTTCAATTTTCCCCATGATAAGTCAATGGGAACTCCAAGTTGCCATAGCAACCAAACTTAATGGCCGATTTTCATAAAAAACACAAACTTTCAATCCCCCAGCCCAAGGATGCAACAGATGAAATTTGGACCCAATTGGCCAAGTGGCTTCAGAGGAGATGTCGTTTAAAAGTGTTGACGGACGACGACGACATACGACGACGACGACATACGACGACGGACCACTGCCTATCCTATAAGCTCCCCCGGAGCCTTCGGCTCTGGTGAGCTAAAAATCCACAAGAAAATGTCTTATAAAAAAAAAAAAAAAATCCACATGAAATTTCAAAGTCCATGAGCTTGAGTTCAAAGAACTAAGGGGTAGGGGGGAGGAGGGCAGGGCTAGGATGTATCAAAGCCTTTAACCGTTATCTAACATCAGTCCAAGTATTAGTATCAACTGAGTCCATTGTGGCACTGTGAAATTATGTCTTCATTAATATAAAACTAATCAAAATCTTTAAGACAAAACTCAAAGTCCATGACCTTGACATCAAGGTCATCCAGTCGGGTAAGTATATAGTGTTTTGTAAAAACTAAAAAAAGTGTCTAACATCAGTTCAAGTGTAAACTAAATCTCTGCCAAGCATTAGGAATCAGTACGCAATTAGAAAACTTTAATAAAGACCAAATTTCCTAAGTCCCTGACCTTGACATCAAGGTCACCGAGCAGGGCTGGGGTAGTACTCTGTAAAACTTTGGACTAATATCTAACTACAGTGCAAATATAAAAAGAATTCATCTATGGTTTCAGGAGATATGTGTCATTAAAAAACTTTAACCAAAACATCCAATCAATATAAAGACAATTTTCTAAGTCCATGACCTTGACATCAAGGTCACTGAGGGGGGTGGGGGTAGTACCTTGGAAAACTTTAGACCAATATCTAACTACAGTGCAAGTATCAAAGGTATCCATCCATGGGTTAAGGAGATACTGGGCTTTAGAAAACTTTAACCAAAACAGCCAGTCCCAAAAAACTCCCAATTTTCTAAGTCCATGACCTTGACATCAAGGTCACAGAGTGGGGTGGGGGTGGTACCATGTTAAACTTTGGACCAATATCTAACTACAGTGCAAGTATCAAAAGAATCCATCCATGGGTTAGGGAGATATAGGTCTTTAAAAAACTTTAACCAAAACATCCAATCCGGACGCCGACGCTGACGCGGACGCGGACGCTGACGCGGACGCGGACGCCGACGCCGTGGTGACAACAATAGCTCTTCCTGAACTTTCGTTCAGGCGAGCTAAAAAGGATTGACTGTACTTTGTGAGAAAAAGACCTAAATGCAAAAGGTTAACATTGGTTAAACTGATCACAGTCACGGATGCGAAACGAGGACGCAAACATGAACAGGAACGCATACTCGGACTAAGACGCTGGGGGTATAGCATACACTCTCCTTTGCTTCACAAAGGCTCGCTAATAAAACTACAAAACAAACAAAGCTAATTATGAAACTAGATGTTTGTTTTTTAAACCAAAGCGTAATTTTTCAGTTTTAAACCTGTTGAATACATACCTTCACTTAATTTCAATGATACTGAAATTGTATTGTTAGTTTATGCAACAAGTAATGTATCCCAGCTGGTAGAGGTGCAACGATTCACTTCGATGCATCGAAAATCCGGTTCACAAGGGCCGATTCGATTCCGATAACAACTCCACTAATTTCGATTCGATTCACAATCCCCCGCATGGGCCCTCAATTAAAACGGAAGTCCGTGTTTTAGACCCGCTCTTAATATTATAACGCTGTTTATAACGTAACGTACGATTGGTCAGTAATAATTAGGTCATCCAATCAATACGGGTGTTTCGTTTCCTTATCGGTAGGGTTATCAAAATGGCGTCTAACGATGACTCGCCTGTGCTCATAGGTGCACCCAAAGATAAATAGAAGAAGGTTTCGAATTTAGACTCGCATACTCGCAAAATGCGACCAAAATTTACAGACTGCGAGTCCAAGAAACCATAACTTGCTTTTCTTTGCGAGTGTAGTTTTCTCGGTGCAAAGAACTAATCCGGAAGAGTAAAGTTTTTGTTCATGTGCAGAACAAGATGCGCAGTCGCAAACTCGTCTTGATCACCCAGGTGCTTGCCTTATATTGATTCTCCAATTAGAGGTGCAACGATTCACTTCGATGCATCGAAAATCCGGTTCACAAGGGCCGATTCGATTCCGATAACAACTCCACTAATTTCGATTCGATTCACAATCCCCCGCATGGGCCCTCAATTAAAACGGAAGTCCGTGTTTTAGACCCGCTCTTAATATTATAACGCTGTTTATAACGTAACGTACGATTGGTCAGTAATAATTAGGTCATCCAATCAATACGGGTGTTTCGTTTCCTTATCGGTAGGGTTATCAAAATGGCGTCTAACGATGACTCGCCTGTGCTCATAGGTGCACCCAAAGATAAATAGAAGAAGGTTTCGAATTTAGACTCGCATACTCGCAAAATGCGACCAAAATTTACAGACTGCGAGTCCAAGAAACCATAACTTGCTTTTCTTTGCGAGTGTAGTTTTCTCGGTGCAAAGAACTAATCCGGAAGAGTAAAGTTTTTGTTCATGTGCAGAACAAGATGCGCAGTCGCAAACTCGTCTTGATCACCCAGGTGCTTGCCTTATATTGATTCTCCAATTAGAGGTGCAACGATTCACTTCGATGCATCGAAAATCCGGTTCACAAGGGCCGATTCGATTCCGATAACAACTCCACTAATTTCGATTCGATTCACAATCCCCCGCATGGGCCCTCAATTAAAACGGAAGTCCGTGTTTTAGACCCGCTCTTAATATTATAACGCTGTTTATAACGTAACGTACGATTGGTCAGTAATAATTAGGTCATCCAATCAATACGGGTGTTTCGTTTCCTTATCGGTAGGGTTATCAAAATGGCGTCTAAAGATGACTCGCCTGTGCTCATAGGTGCACCCAAAGATAAATAGAAGAAGGTTTCGAATTTAGACTCGCATACTCGCAAAATGCGACCAAAATTTACAGACTGCGAGTCCAGAAACCATAACTTGCTTTTCTTTGCGAGTGTAGTTTTCTCGGTGCAAAGAACTAATCCGGAAGTGTAAAGTTTTTGTTTATGTGCAGAACAAGATGCGCAGTCGCAAACTCGTCTTGATCACCCAGGTGCTTGCCTTATATTGATTCTCCAATACGGTGCCCCTTGTCAAGCGTCTGGACAACCCGCATCTGCAAGCGTCTGTTTTCAGTTTGATCAAAAAGCACATGTTCTCAAATCAATAAACATGGACAGATTTTAATTGTGAACTGGAAAAGGGGCGAAACGGGGGATCAGGAAGAATAACCTTCTGAAAATAAACCCACCAAGACTGGCTCCATGGGCCCCAAACCCCAAATTGTCCCTATAAAAACTGCACAGAAGTGGGAGAAAGAACTCAGGGTTGCTTTGGAATATGAAACTAGTAGCTGTGAAAAGAACCTGGTAGGGTGTGTAGGCATGGCCCTTGTGAGGTAAAGCCTCTTTGGTAAGATTCTTTATATTGTCTGCCAGATAGGGAAAAGGGGAGTACCACTAGGTCAATATGAGTCACTGAGTTCAGCCCAGTCTTTTTCCTTTTTTCTGTATTTCCCCAACTTTAAAGGCCCATAAATTTGAACTTAGAAAATAGTCTGGGCTAGGGGGCCATATGCCCGATTTTTTTTAACTAAAAAGACAGCCCACCCAGCTGGGATACATTACTAAATGCATAAACCAACAATACAGGACATTTAATGGTATAATTACATAAAATTATGGCATTCAGAGAAAAAGCAAGTGGACTTACTGTTTTAGCAAGTAGAAAAATTGAGCACTTGCTAAATTTAGCAAGTGAGAAAAAAAAAGTTAATTTCAAACCCTGGTAAATATAACAAAATAAAGTGATAAACATGATAAATTAAGGTAGCATAAAATCAATCATGAATCGAATCGAATTAATCGAATCGAGGTGTCTGAAATCGAAATCAAATCGAATCGGTCGTTGGGTGAATCGTTGCAGCTCTATCTCCAATACGGTGCCCCTTGTCAAGCGTCTGGACAACCCGCATCTGCAAGCGTCTGTTTTCAGTTTGATCAAAAAGCACATGTTCTCAAATCAATAAACATGGACAGATTTTAATTGTGAACTGGAAAAGGGGCGAAACGGGGGATCAGGAAGAATAACCTTCTGAAAATAAACCCACCAAGACTGACTCCATGGGCCCCAAACCCCAAATTGTCCCTATAAAAACTGCACAGAAGTGGGAGAAAGAACTCAGGGTTGCTTTGGAATATGAAACTAGTAGCTGTGAAAAGAACCTGGTAGGATGTGTAGGCATGGCCCTTGTGAGGTAAAGCCTCTTTGGTAAGATACTTTATATTGTCTGCCAGATAGGGAAAAGGGGAGTACCACTAGGTCAATATGAGTCACTGAGTTCAGCCCAGTCTTTTTCCTTTTTTCTGTCTTTCCCCAACTTTAAAGGCCCTTAAATTTGAACTTAGAAAATAGTCTGGGCTAGGGGGCCATATGCCCGATTTTTTTTAACTAAAAAGACAGCCCACCCAGCTGGGATACATTACTAAATGCATAAACCAACAATACAGGACATTTAATGGTATAATTACATAAAATTATGGCATTCAGAGAAAAAGCAAGTGGACTTACTGTTTTAGCAAGTAGAAAAATTGAGCACTTGCTAAATTTAGCAAGTGAGAAAAAAAAAGTTAATTTCAAACCCTGGTAAATATAACAAAATAAAGTGATAAACATGATGAATTAAGGTAGCATAAAATCAATCATGAATCGAATCGAATTAATCGAATCGAGGTGTCTGAAATCGAAATCGAATCGGTCGTTGGGTGAATCGTTGCAGCTCTACCACCTGGGTGGGCTGTCTTTTTAGCTATAAAAAAACCAGAGGACCATTGGTCCTGTAGCTCACCTGAGTCCATTCATCCTCAGCACATAAGTCTAAGGCAAATTTTATAATATGTTTGAATTTCAAAATTCCGAATGCATCTAAGATTTAATGCTTGTTGATGATGATGGATGGATGGATGGATGACTTGCGATTTTACGTCCTTTTCAACAGTATTTCAGTCATATCAGGACGATGGGACGATGATAATGAAAGGCTGTGTGCAATGGAACCCCGTTTACGGTAGGAAAGATTCTCGCCTCGAGCGGGATTCGAACCCGGGTCCGCTAGGTCAGTAGGCCAGCGCTTAACCCACTGAGCTACCGGGGCTCCTTGATGAAGTACCTCTTGAATTCATAGGGGTTGAAGTAGACTGCATTTCCATATCATAAAGCATAATAGCAACAGAAAAATGCACTTTTTTAGATTTTTCCATTCAAAAGCCTATGGGACCAAATTTGACATTGTCACAAAATGGTCAAGGTCAACATACATGTATATGGGCATGTCATGTAACCTGGACCAAGTTTATATACTTTCTTTCTCCCTTTGCCTGAAGGCTGTTTATGAAATTTAAATGAAATTGGCCCAGTAGTTTCAGAGGAAGAGTCGTTTAAAAATGTTGACAGAGGACCCTCTGGTGACCCTAAATGATCTTGACCTTTAAATTTCCGAGGGGTTGAATTTTGCTGCATTTCCATGTGACAGAGCACAACAGCAACAGAAAAATGAACTTTTTCAGCTTTTCCCATTCAAAGGCCAAAGGGACCAATTTTGACCTTGTCATAAAATAAGTCAAGGTCAACCCAAGGTTATCATTTATATGTACTTTGTAGCACTAGAGTCCCAGATGCTACATACCTAGTTTCAAGGCAATCTGCCCAGTGGTTTTGGAGAAGTTTTTACAATTTTTACTATATATGGGCATGGCAGCCATCTTGGTCATGTGACCTGGATCAAGTATATAAATTATCTTTCCTGCTTTACCCGAAGGCTGTATATGCAATTTAAATAAAGTTGGCCCAGTAGTTTCAGAGGAAGAGTTGTTTGAAAATTGTGACAAAGGATGGACAATTGACCTTTGGCCAAGGTCACTAAATGACCTTGACCTTTCAAATTCAGATGAGTTGAATTTTGCTGCATTTCCTTATCACAGAGTACAATGGCAACAGAAAAATGCACTTTTTCAGCTTTTCCCATTCAAAAGCCTAAGGGACCGAATTTGACCTTGCCATAAAATAGGTTAAGGTCAATCCAAGGTCATCATTTATATAAACTTTGTAGTACTAGAGTCCCAGATGCTACATACCAAGTTTCGAGGCAATTGGCCTAGTGGTTCCGGAGAAGATTTTTTAAGGTCATCTGACCTAGACTAAATAAACAAGGAACTTTCGTTCCCCCATCCTGTAAAGGTTCCATATGAAAGTTGGCTACAATCGGCCCTGTGGTTTCTGACTGGATGTTTAAACAGTGTGGACGACGGACGCCTGCCTATATGCTATAAGCTCACATTTGAGCCTTCAGCTCAGGTAAGCTAAAAATCGGGCATAGGGGCCCCTAGACCAGGCTATTTTCTAAGTTCAAACCTATGGGCCGTTAAAGTTGGGGAAAGACAGAAAAAAAGCAAAAAGGCCGGGATGAATACAATGACTCATATTGACCTACGGGTTTTCATTCATTATACTCCCTTTTCCCCTATCTGACAGACAGTTTAAAGTATCTTACCAATGTCCAATGAGGCTTTATCTCCCAAGAGCCATGCCTACACACCCTACCATATTCTCTTCACAGCTACTAGTTTCATATTCCAAAGCAAATCTAAGCTCTTTCTTCCACTTTTGTGCAGTTTTTATAGGGCCAGTGGGGGTTTTGGCCAATAGAGTCAGTCTTGGTGGGTTTAGTTTCAGAAGGTTTTCCACCTGATTCCCTGTTTTGACCCTTTTCCAGATCACAATTAAAATCTGGCCATGTGTTTATTGATTTGAGAACATGTGCTTTTTGATCAAATTGAAAACAGATGCTTGCAGACGCAGGTTGTCACAGACGCTTAACGAGGGGCGCCGTATTGGAGAATCAATAAAAGACAAGTGCCTGGGCAATCAAGAAAAAGTTGCGACTGGGCATAAACAAAAACTTTACACTTCAGGATTAATTCTTTGCACTGAGACAATAAAACTCGCAAAGAAAATCAAGTGGTGGTTTCTTTTAGACTCGCAGTCTGTAAATTTTGGTCGCATTTTGCGAGTATGCGAGTCTAAATTCGAACCCTGAAACTTGACAACCTTTCCTGCCAAGGGCACCAGTGAAACTGAAATACAATCTCGCCGTTTGCCCTGAGGATCATGCATTCCGTAAGCATGTTTCTTGTCCCATTTCCGGTTTGGAAAAAAACTTCCCAGTTTCGACAGCAAGTTATCGTTCCTGACACAGCGCCCCCAGTGCCTGTTATTTCTGATAAACTATGTAAAAAATCAGGCCAAACAACCCGTAAAATTGGGCCCAAATGATCCACCCCTGAAATTGGGCTGAAAAGACCCCGGCCGAACCGAAAGGGAGTAGGATCATACAATCCCAGGTCCAAACGGGAGTGACTCTATTAACTGAAATGAACTCAAAACTTTCGAAACAATTAAATATATAGGCAAATAGGCTTTCGGTACTTCATTTCTGTCGTACAGGCATAGAAATAACGGGAGGCATCGGCTATGGATAAGAGAGATCACAGTGACCTACTTTTTCTTCAAAAGATTGTTTTAACTAATGATATTGCTCATCAAACGAGTAAATTATGCATTAAAAATGACAGTCTATGGCTTTCAAACATTTTTCGCATCCAAATGACCTTTACAGGATGTAAATACACGTACGTGACTTTATATTGGGATTTCCGTGTTTTTTGTAAACATCCGCCATTTTTCACCCGATATCGATAATCGGTTCCCGTTTCCAGAGATTTTTCGTTCTGCTTTTTATTTAGTTTACAATTCCTGTGCTTACCTGGTAGTTTTTCTATTGAAACAATCGCTTCCCTAATTAATTATTAAATTTGATAAGTCTGTTCACAAAAATTAATTGTTTCTTCCGCGAAATCTAAGGCCGTTGTCAAACAAAAATGGCGCTGTGTTCCACGAACGACGACACATTTGAAGTGTGACGTCACAACTTTTACGAATCTTGAGAGAATGAAACATCAAAAACAGTCAATTTAACAAAAGCCCCGATGATCTTAAGCAAAAATAACACAAAATAACTTATTCCATGACCAGTTTACGGCAAAAATTAGCTTAGATTGCGTATTTTTCAGTGGAAAACCATAATGTAAAAAAGGAGTGGATCCACTGGCTGGGATTAGCCCGTAAACTAGGATTGCAAGACTTGCCGACAGGTAACCATAAGCCGCCCGGCATGGGTTTTCGCTGGAATTGTCCTTCTGTTTATCCAGATGAAAGCATTGGAATCTTGGTACAAGACCCTGAAAGGATATTTAGGGATACATCATAAAATATATAAATGAGCCCGTCCAGATAGAAATCGACCTTATGACACGCGACGTGAAACTGAGATAAGTGACGTCAAAGTTTGACGTTACGTCAGACGGTTTTCCCGCTGTTTCACACGGCATATGGTTCAACTTTAATATGAATGTTAATAGTTTGGGAAACCACCGTAGTCGCATGTTTGTTGCCAGGGATCCAGAAATATAATTCTTTGGAGCCTTATGGATCACCAAAATTGCAGTTTGCGTTTATTACCGAATTTTATAAATTGAAAAAATTTTCTTTTCGCAGATGCGTAAAAAGGCTTGAACCTGGCGGCAGTTCTGGTCCCGTTTTAGTTCATGTTCATAAATTTTCAGCTTTGATCTAGCGAAAATAATTTTCAATCTCGGAAAACAACAACAACAATAATAATAATAAATATATTATTAATATCAAAAGTAAAATCCCGAACCGAAAAAAAAACAAAAAAACGCAAGCCTATAGCTTTGTGTAGGTACATGTATAGGCCTACAAACAGCGTCAGCATTTTCATGCATTCACTGACATTGTTTACAATTTTTTCAGTTTAAACTGTAAGACAGCAAACAAAATGTAGATAAAATCTTATGTAAAAGCAATTTCAAGTTTTCATGCATTGCTTGTTTTTTATACCACAGACCGCCAGATCGAAGGTAAATTTGCAATACAATTTTTTCCTCTCCTCCAGTGCCGGGGTGGAAATATACAGGACAATGGCCTACTGTGCCTGCAGTAGGTGCGGGTGAGCGTTGTTTGGACATTTTTTCTCTGGTCTCTCATTCGTCTTCTTTCTCCCTCTCTCTGGGAGACTGCCCGATATAGACTGAAAAACTGTCTCAAAGGGCCCCAAAACAATCAATCAGTCAATACTCTCCTGCCTGTCAGCGCTGACGAATGCCGGGTGACAAACGGCAAAGGGCGGTATAAAGAAGTGTCGTCTGAACCTTAATGTCTCTAAATGGTGGAAGACAAAACCGGCGCTTTCCAATTTTAACAAAGTTTTCGGAGATCCTAAACCATTTTGATCTTCTTACAATTCCCTGTCCAATGGGATGAAACTTGCGAGTTTACGTCAAAAGTCCGTCTGGTTGTTTTGTGTTGTTTTTTTTTTCATTAGCTTATATGTTTTTTTTTTTTTTTTCGCTGTTTATTTTGTTGGTGGTTGGTGGATTATATTTGTAAAATAAATTAACAAATAAAATAAAAAAAACAACAAAAAAAAACGATGTTTTACTTTCGTTTAAAATTGTGATTTGTTTGCTTTTCCGCGGTTTGGTTAACTCAAAGTCCGTACCTGATACTATAGTGACGATTTTATTTTTGTTACGGACACAGAAAATATTTGATCACATCCCCTTTCTAAAGAGACGCCTATAAGATCAAGAAATCCATTTTTACCAAAAGCTGTCATAGGTGTGGATGTGGAAGAGCGGGAGAAGAGGAACTCGTAATAAAACGTAACTAAGTTTCACATAAAAAAAGGTTGAAAAAAATATGTCTTTTAAAGGCCCCATTGCTCTATCAGCATGAACAATTTTATCGTGAGGTATCGCTGCAAACTCCTCACAAAAGTTTCGCCATTGATTATTATCGTGATTGGCCGGCTTTGAAAAATCAAAACGTCCTTGAGTTTACCATAAAGTAGATTTGAAAAACTAACTAGGTCATTTTAGTTAACAACCAAAATGACCTACTTTCAATTTTACAAGCTTTATTTCATGATAAAAATACAGCGTACAGGCGATAAAAATATAAGGTACAGGCGTTTAACAGGTGATAAAAATACAATGTACAAAAAAATTAGGCCGAAATTAGATCCCATTGTTTGTGCCGCTGTTGCATTACTGCAATGCTTAACGGGGAACCAGAGACGAGACCAGTATTTTTATGGAGAGACATCATTTTTTTTCAAAATACCTTGTTTCTTCTTTTTTTTGCCAGTTATATGCTACAAAAAAAGCACATCAACCGACATATTTTCATCAGTTCTGAAGGCTGTACAGATTTCATAATGATTGATATTTTGACGGTTTTTACCTTTGATAGGACTATGGAGACTTTAAGTTGGCAACTAAAATTACCTCCTTTCGAGTGAGTTTTTTTAGCTTGAACAAAATGGTAAAAATACAACGTACAATCCTGGAACCCCATTTATTGTCTTACCTTTGTTAATATTGCATTGCTGGGCGGGAAACCAGAACAAGAAATTGTGTTTTGCTGAGCAGTTAGACAGTTTTCAAAATAATGTTCTCTCTACTTTTTTGCCAGTTATCTGGCACAGTACTTGTATCTGCTCATCAACCCACATTTTGTCACCAGTCATGAAGGTTGAGTTCGGCTTTTCAAAACGATTTTTGTTTAGGCAATTTTACAATTGACAGGAATATAGAGACTTAAATAGAACATGCATGCAAGTATTTGTATGCAAATGAGCCGCGACTTGACAAAACCAACAAAGTGGTTGTGCGCCCAGCGCAGACTCAGATCAACCTGGGCATCCGCCCAGTCTGATCAGAGTCTTCGCTGTCCGCATGGAGGTAGCTTAGACCTTAGCTACCCTTTAAGCGCTTAGCGAAGGGTCTGATCAGACATGGTGGATGCTCAGGCTGATCTGAGTCTGCACTGGGTGCACAACCACTTTGTTGGTTTTCTCGTGCCTTTGCATTAGTGTCTTTGAGTCCACTAGGCCTTTGGGCCTGGTAAACTGTATGGTGAACAGATGCTCCAAAGCAGAATGATATTTCTTGTGACGTGGCATATGCCACATGTGTATGTTTTCCGACCATTTTTACAAAGGGAAACAACTTTTGTGACTTTCTTTTATGCTTCCTCGGACGTAGCTCTTCAAAAATGCGATAACCTCTTAAAGGTAAAATGCTTCTGAAGGTCTGTTGCACAGAAACAAATTCTTTGCTTTATTAAGAAGAAATGACAAACTTAAACTTATTTGCTTACTCACCTTTAGAAACAGTTGCAGTATTTCAAAATATCTAAAGGTATGTTTTGTTTATTTTTTGCTTTATGCACTCGAAGCCAAAGGAGCACCGGAGGTATGAAGTTTCCGGATCGTCATTACGTGCGAACGGCAGTACTTAAGCATGTCGGTCAGTCCGAATATTAAGATTACTTCTTGTTATAGCTGCTTCGGAAAATATAATTGAGCACGACACGACAAACCCAACAATGTGGTTGTGCGCCCAGCGCAGACGCAGATCAGCCTGGGCATCCGCCCAGTCTGATCAGAGTCTTCGCTGCTCGCACTGGGGTAGCTTGGACCCTTAGCTACCTTTTGAGCACTTTAACAAAAAGTCTGACAAACTAGGCGGATGCCCAGGCTGATCTGGGCGCACAGCCACATTGTTGGTTTTGTTGCGTCGCGGGTCAATTATTACTTTTTATAACCGTTCGCGGTAAAGGGATCATACTTGGTGTGACATTTACCTGGATCAAAGCCTTTCCGTCTTTTCTACCTTTCCCAAGAGGCTGGTCTCAGGGTGGGACCAAAGTCTACAGCTTTGTTACGGGAAATTTTACTCACACTGATTACATGCGTTTGCTGTGTTAACGTTTATAATAATGATATGCATTTCAAGTGAAAAAATTGATAATGGCGTTATCCATAACAGTGTAACGTGACGTCAAGTAACGTTATTAATTCTGGCAAATCATTAGATACCAGTATGTTAAAAACTGCCATAACATCCTTAATAATCTAGACAACTTCGTACGGTTTTTACCTTTTTGTTCTATAATGGCATGCGCATTCAGATAACAGAAAACCTAAAAATCGATTTTTATGTCATAAGGTCGATTTCTATCTGGACGGGCTCAAATGGATTTGGAATACAAGTACTTCTGAGATTTTTTCTGGGAAGGAATAGAAACCGGGACCCGGGACCAAATTCCGGGACCAAAATCCGGGACGAATTTTCGTTGGCATTAAAATTGTACTAAAGATGCTAATAACGAGCTGAAAAGTAAGACCATAAGTAGATTATAGTCTCTTCTGAAAATGCATATAAAGATTTTATAAAACTTTCGATATTTATTGAAATTTTAACAAAAATACAGGACCACGTCGAGCTTTTTCGACCCGGGACCAGTTTTTGCGGGAGTGACGATGTCAAGCAAATCTCAATTTTTTCCTACAGAAACATTTTAAACCCCAATATTTTTACATTTCATCATCTGTAAACATACCCAAAGAAGATAAAAAAATTTAAAAAATATGAAATTTATCTGTAATTTTTGCGAAAAATTCGACCCGGGACCAACCCGGGACCAAAATCGTCATTTGTTTATTGTGTGATGTTGACGATGTCAATGAATTTTTAATTTTCTTAATTCTACATTATCGTTTAAAATCTCAATGTTTTACTTTGTGTCATATCTGTAGATGCCACAAAAGACGAAAATGCAAAAATTTGTAAAATATATCCCTTATTTTGAGAGAAAACCTACCTGGGACCAAATGGTCATTTTCTGCGGCTTAGACATTGTCTTGGTACGTTGCCATAGAATCTGAACATTCCACAAAAGCAGAAATTGATACGCTTCGAAATTAAATGAGGAATGCTCTTGGGTGTGTGAAAAGTGTATGAAAGAACATTTGTTCAATGTCAAATAAATATAGGTTCTGTTGGGATGACGATACTAAAATAAATATACTATTCAGGAAGCAAATAACCTTTTCAAAAACCATATTTCATAATTTTGTCCCGAGCTGGTCCCTGGTTAAATATGCCTATCAGCAGACCTTACCAAGACAAAATTAGACAATTGTTATAGTTTTGGCATGTTTAGAACCTTGCACAAGGTAAATAAGGACTATCAAAAAGTTATTCCTTATCAAAAATTAAGAAATACATGACATCATCAGCTTTTTAATAAAGACTTTGGTCCCGGGCAGAGTTATTCGTAGCATTTTGGTTAAATATCTCGATTTCTTTTTTCTTTTCTTTTTTCATTTCTATTTCTTTGGCATCTCTACATACGAGTAAATGTAAAACTGATGGGATTTTAAACGTTTATAGAGACAAAAACTGAAATTTCCTTCACATCGTCTACGAAACAAATGACGATTTTGGTCCCGGGTTGGTCCCGGGTCAAATTTTTCGCAAAAATAATAGATAAATTTTGTATTTTTTAAAAATTCAATCTTCTTTAGTATGTTTACATATGACGAGATGTAAAAACAATTGGGTTTAAAATGTGTCTGTAGGAAAAAATTGAGATTTGCTTGACATCGTCAATACCGCAAAAACTGGTCCCGGGTCGAAATTGCTTGACCTGGTCCTGTCTTTTTGTTAAAATTTCAACAAATATCGAAAGTTTTATAAAATCTTTACATGCATTTTTCAGACGAGCCTATAAACTACTTATGGTCTAATTTTCAGCTTCTTATTGGCATGTTTGGTACAATTTTGGGGCCAACAAAAATTGGTCCCGGATTTTGGTCCCGGGTCCCGGGCGTTGGTCCCGGTTTCTATTCCTTCCCATTTTTTCTCTCTGTTTCTACTCGGGTTCGATCATATCTGATCATTTATATCAGAATTCTGTTCTGTGGTGGAAGAAAGTCAGAAGTAGTTTTCCGCTGCATAGGGGCCGAAAAATATTCTGTGAAAGTACTGCAACCCTGAAGGGAACAGGGTGTGCTGTAGACTAGTAAGGTCAGTGTATGAGGTGCAAAATATTATAAATTGAGAGTTAACATTATGAAAATAACGATGTTTTGATTTTTTTTCAATTTAGGATGTTACGTCAACATTATTTGACTCCTGCTGAACACATCTTTCGTAAACTGAAATTCATAAGAGTACCTTCATGTATCAATTTTATACTGCATACTGAGTGGTGCCATATCATTTAATGCAGTGTTCATCAGGTCTGTTCATCATCGTAAGTCAAAAGTTAATGGCCTAATATATTTTCTGTTCTATCCTATAACCTTACTAGGTCGTTGGGGCGCACAGATGACTTCGAAACAACCCCTTTCCACTTTGTCCTGTTTTCAGCTGCCCTAGTTAAGCTGGCAAAAGCCATCCCTGCCCGCTCTTTAATATTGATAGTCTACCCACCTCTTCATCTGTCTACCTTTTCTCTTTCCTTTCACTGTGTCCTGTAGAAGAATTGTCTTTGCTAAGCCAGAAGACCGTGAGACGTGGCCAAACCGCCTTACTTTCCATTTGTTGACCAGCGTCAGGAGCATCACATTCTCCAATGGCCCTGAAATCGATCTTTCTGCGAATTGGTTATATGGTCTTTGTACGTAATGTTCAGAAACTTTTGATAGCATCTCATCTCAAAGGCCTGTGTTCTTTTCTCTCACTCTGCTGTCAAGGTACACAACTCACAGGCATACAGAAATATGAAAATGACAAGGGAGCGTATAACTTTCACCTTTGATCAAAAAGATATGTTGTAATTTATCCAAATTGGTTTCAGCTTGGTAAGAGCTGAAGTGGCTTGTGCAATCCTTGAGAGAACCTCCTGTTTTGAGCCATCATCTAAGACAACTGCTCCAAGGTATTTGAAGCTTGTTACGATGCCCAGGTTTTGCCCTTTTACCTTGATCTCCCTCTGGATGCCATCTGCGCTGTTTGTCATCAGTTTGATCTTCTCAACACTGATCTCCATCGTATACCTTGTGCAGGTTTTGTCCAGACTTTCAACTATGGCTTCTAGTTCTTGCTCTTCCTCATCTAGAGCATCAATGTCATCGGCCATTCATCAGGACTGCACTTGTAGCCTCATCGTATAACTGCACAATGGTGAAAACTAAATTTGCAATTCGCATTGTGGACCTCAAGGCTGCATGCCATACCCTGTCTAAGGCTTTTTTGAAATCAATGAAGACATGATACAGATTCTGCTGATGTTGGTGATACTTTTCACACAGGATTCTAAGGTTGAAGATCTGTTCTGTGGTGCTCCTTCCTGCTCTCAACTCAGCCTGTTCTTCAGCGATTATCTCGGATTGTGGTTTAAGAATAAAAAGATGCAAACAAGAGGATTTAGAAGGCAGTGAAGAAAGCGATTGCCTGAACAAAAACAACTGCAAGAAAGCATACCAGCTGGTGAAGGATCTTACTACAGAGAAACATGGTGGATCCACAACTATCCAGGTCAGGTCTCGGAAATGCCTTACAGAGGAACAAGAGATTCTCAGCAGATGGACATGATATTGCTCAGAACTATACAACAATGAAACTTATGGTGACAATGCGATTCTGGACTGCAATCAGCCCCCAGAAGAAGATCAACAACCGATCCTTCGTAATGCAGCTCAAAAGAAGCGGACGTCTGCCGGAGTTGTTCTGCAGAATTCGCTCAAGCTGGCGGGGAGACCATGATTGATGTTTTAACAGGTATCTGAAACAGGCTCTGGATAACGGGAGAATGGCCTAATATGTGTTATAATTAATATATAAATCGTGGGTGAAGTTGATCTTTTATTCAAATTTAATCATTAAAGTGATCTGGAGTATTTTATAATTGGTTTGTGGTGTCTGTGCGTTTATGGTATATTCAAAAGACCGTTTGAATTAAAAGTAAAAAGTATGCAAAGACCAGGAACTGAAACAATCAAAATCAAAATCCAGCCCTCAAACCATAGTTGGAAACAACTAAAATTACAAATAATTAAGATACAGAGAACATATGGCCAACCGAGTGAGCAGCTTGTTCCCAAAAGGTGGCCACTCAGCAACCCAAACCGAACCAAAAATAATAAGAACATACATAAGGTAAAACATCACAGAAACTCTGACACCAAAAACAGGCAACAGAGAACCACAACAGAACTACCGCCTTGGAACGGTCAGTAATGAATTACTGGGGGGCTTAAATCGATTTTACAGGCCCAACCTCACCCTCAGTTTCTGAAGTGGTACAAAACATTTAGTTGGTTGTTCGGTTCGCATGATAACCCTCTAACTCGTAAATGAATCATCACGGTAAACACATAAATCAAATTTCAACACCATGAAGAAGCAAAGACGAGGACTCAACAGATACAACGGGCCGTCTGACAGGTAGAGATCCCTGTCCTGCCAAACGACCCCACTGGAAATCTGAAGCAAAAGAAGGTCACCAGTTGAGCCCCGGTGGACCAAGCAACAGACAAAAAGGCTCCGGTCCCAACCAACTAAAATATATAGCTTTAGGTCGGGGCCATCATAGAGTCTGACGACCGATCCCCCGGTGTGCAATTAAAGAGTGCAGCAAAGTTATCAACCGTGATTGGGTTAATCACTAAGCATGCAGACTGTCGCATAACATTTAAATTATAGCCAATACGTTTGTGACGTATTATTATTTTTCGGAATTGATCAGAAAAATCAGTCCTACCCTTAATCTTTTTGAATTTGTATACTAAGTCACCATAAAATTCTGGTTCCGATAGGCCTTGGTGTAAAAGAAATTTTAATCCAACATCAAATTTTGAAACCAATTCATGGTGTCTGCGATAGAATTTAGAAAAAGCCTTTCTAAGCTTATGATACCGATAGCCCTGTTGAAGAAGTTTAGCAGTTAAACTTTTATTACGAGCATTAAAGTCATCTACATGACTACACACTCTAGCAAATCTTATAAGTTGAGAAATATACACTCCATAAGAGGGACGACGTGGAACGTCACCATCCAAAAATGGAAAATTAACTATATCAAAGTCAAAGTCATCACGTTTATCATAAATTTTAGAAGATACAAAACCGTTAGAAATAGATAGATGTAAATCCAAAAAGGAGGCCTCGGTATCTGAAGTATTAGCTTTATTCAATTTAAGTTCAGGTGGGTAAATTTGGTTAACCATGCTTTCAAAATAAGGATTATCAATATTCAGAAGATCGTCTAAATATCTAGAGGTTGAGTTAAATGCCTCAATGATATCAGCTTGATTATCAACAGAAAGAGAAGTCATGAAATCTCTTTCATAACAAAATAAAAACAAATCGGCCACAAGAGGAGCACAATTTGTACCCATCGGAATACCAACAATTTGTCTGTATAACTTATTACCAAATCTGATGTAAATATTATCTAAGAGATATGATAAGGCGTCACATACATTCTGACATGACCAAAGACTATATCCTCTATATATTTTACGGTCAGTAGAAGTGAAAAACGCTTTCTTATCGTTACAGGCAATATAAAGGGTATCTTCTTTTTTGGAGAACTTTTTGAAGGCCCTCTCAATCAAATCAACAAGTTTTTCCTTTATTAAATTATGGGGTAATGTGGTATAAAGAATAGAAAAATCATAAGTGGACAAACTAGTCGCACGGAACCCTCTTGACTTCAGTTTACTAAATACCTCACCAGAATTTTTTATAGACCAAAACATATTTTTCCCTGACCTCTCATACACTGTCTCATAGTACCAAATGACACGAGATTTCACAGCAGTGAGGCAAGAAGTTAATAATTTAGATAATTCTGTAGTAGTACAAGAGCTAGAGTTGGCAATGAATCTAGCTTTATACGGTTTTTTGTGAAGCTTAGGTAACCAATACATCGTAGGAAGTTTGTCTTGGCGTTCCTTAACGTTTACAGCAAACTTTAAAGGCAAATTATTTGAGTGGCTATTAACGACAGTCTTCTCATCTGTAAAAGTCTCTTCGTAAGCCGTGGTGCCGTTAAGTTCCTGCTTCAAAGTGTTAATATAGTGCATCCGACAAACAACAACAATGTTGTTTGCGGCCTTGTCAGCAGGAACCAAAACATACTTCCTATGAAAATCCTGGATACCCTGCTTCAAATAGCTAAAGGAAGATTTAGGCTTAGAAGGTAAAAGATTAGTATTGTGTTAATAAAACTTTATACGTTTATCCACAATATTAAAGATACTTAGTTTCCATTTCTTTAAAGCGTTACTTTCAACACCCTCTCGTTTACACCAACGATTACCAACATCATTTAATGCAGATGCAATTTCTTCCCTACATCTGTTGAAATCGATATGGGAAGGGAATCTATACTTAGGACCCTTAGAAACAATGTTACGAATTCTAGAATCCGGGATGATCTTCAAAAGAATTCAAAAGACCAGTTGAAACCTCCTTCAAAGAAGAAATGCAAAAGAGGGCGTCGTCATTGCAGATAGAATATCAATTCTGTCTCCCTCTGTCTTACATATAACAATATATAACAACAGGATCTACATTGAACGAGTTGGGCAATTGATTGTGTAAACGAGAGTATGTTGAGCTGAGTATGTTGAGTCCCATGCCTTAAAGCCATGGAAAGTAAGCATCTTCAAAATAGTAGATATACTAATCAAATCTTATTTACAAAATATTCACCTTTTACCCCTAAACCTAAATCTACCTTTCGATATCTACAGCGGGATATATCCAAGAATTTCATAGGAATATGTTTTGGTTCCAACAGACAAGGCCGCAAACGTTGTTGTTGTTTGACGGCTATAGTACTACATTTACATTTCATGAAGCAGGAACTTGGCGGTACAAGGACCTACAAAGAAACATCTACAGAAGAGAGTTCTGTAGTTAATGACCATTGCAGCCATTTATCCCTAAAATATTCTAAAATATTAAGAAACGACAAGACAAATTTCTTACGATGTATTGGTTACCTAGCTTCATAAAACCGCATAAAGCACGATTTTTGTCAACAACTCAAGTTCTTGTACTACTGTGACAAATAGCCCCTTTAGTTCTGTACAAAAGCTTGACACAGGAAGTGGATTGAAATCAGCTACAGTTTGATCCAATCATTTGCCTCGGATTCCGACCAATGAATATCCTTTATCCAATAGTTTCAAACCAATGATATTGCAATTTTTAATCAGCCAATCAAAGAAGTCTTTCCTCGTGGCCCCTCAAAAACATAACTGCTTTTAAACTTAAACAAGTTGCTCGATACACTCAAAGCTGCAACACTAAACAATGCAAAACTGACCAGTACTTGAATGGTTAGTATCTCTTTTCATTAAATGACCTGCAGAATAGCCGTTTTTTGTGCGCTTAAAAATGATCAAATTTAAAGAGTAAATACACTTCAGGAACTGACAGAATCAGATCCCAAACCCTATCCCTAACATCAATACTATATACATCTCCAGGTTAATACTAACCCGGGTAGAGGCACAATTACAACGCCACTTGTGCAAGATTCCTTGCCAAGGCGGGAAGCACGAAATCTAGGCGAAGTCGGCCGGTGTCGTCGATGTGATTGGCGGCTGAAGTGAAAGTGGGACGGTGTTAACCACTAGTGCTCGTCCACTAAGGTGTTTCTCATAATATATAGACTGGTCCGTAGTATGATCCAGGGAGTGACCAGTATATAAGTGCGTGCGCGATATGGAATAAGTGGGTGTTTCCGATAATATATAGACTGGTCCCTGGTATGATCCAGGGAGCGACCAGTTTAATATAGCCGGCAACAGTATAAAGGCCTTATTTTTTGTGAGCTCAGTTAATGTCTTTGTTCTTTGTATTTTCCTTTTAGTTCATGGCGCTGAGCCGAGTACGGTGTTGACGTCAGACGGTATTCGATTTGCGTATCATACGCAGATCGCTTACAGATTTGGAACAAACACCTTACTTGGGCCGGCGACATGAACTGATATGTGTTGTATATTATTGTAGTTGTGACAGTTGTAAATTGTATTGTTTGTTTATAGAACTTAAATTACTATATATATAAACTTAAAAAAATTCTAACGTTGTTAGAGTTTTCTTGTTAATGTAATATACTAGTCGATAACACCTTTAACCGGAAGTCACCGTCCGCCGACCTGGCGACGCATAAGGCTTTACACCCGTGACTCTCGTGTGTAAAACCTTCTGCGTAACATCAAAGGGAAAGATTGACAAAGACATCCCAACAAACAATAAATTACAAGTGATAAGCCGAGTCAGCAGCTCTTTACCAAATAGGTGGCAACTCAGTTATCTTTACTGAACTAAATAATTTAGACCAACAAGAAGGGTTGAAATGAAAACACAATCAACCCGCACTCCTTGTGACAAAAGGCTCATTCCAATCCGGTTCCCTATCATGACCAACCGGCACTTCGGCGATGACCAACCCATATCCAATCTGTCAGTTTTGAAAATACTTTTTTCTCTTTTTTTGGTGGTAAAAAAGTAAACTAGGACAGAAATAATAGTATCTACAGTAACAATAGAAAGATTCAAATATTTTCATAAATAAAACAGATCTGATATTAAGAACTAAGAGAATACCAACCGCATTTTCGCTAGGACATCACTCGATTCGACACAGCAACATTTCTGTGAGCACCAGTAAACACGTATATTTTCGCTTTCTAACATTAATCTACAGATTAAAAACGTGAGAGTTTGTAAGAGAAATTGACTAAAATAACAATGGGATAGCATATCGTATCATAAAACTTGACAAATAGTTAAATTACTTACGGACTAGGGGCGGTGAACCATGCCAGGCCTCTCGTCCACTATATTGAAACTCTGACCAACCTGAGTATACGACGGGGCCCAGGTGACCAACAAGAGTACCGGCGGGGCCGTTCGATCACAGTGTCCCCGCAGGGTTTATTTCTGTAGCTTGTGGCTTCTTGCTGTTCTAAATCCAGTTTCTGACCAAAAATATGTCTTTATCGTTGTGTTGAAGCTGCTTTAATGATTTTCCGTGACAAGTAAACTCATTGACTTTTATAGACTCTGTTCGACTCACTCTCTAAAGTTCTTATACTAGCTTCTTTACTCTCTTTACCGGTACACTCTTTGCAGTTGTGTCTACTTAATGCATCTGAGTTCCTGTGTTGAGCTTCTGGGCGACGTTCTATGACCATTTCATATGTATTTAGCACTTCTATCCATCTTGCTAGCTGGCCCTCGGGGCTCTTGAAGTTTAATAGCCATTTTAACGAGCTCTGATCAGTTCTTCTCTTAAACTGTTTTCCACTGAAGTTAAGTCGAAGATATTTGACAAAGAAAACAATTGCTAGTAGTTCTTTCCGGGTAACACAGTATTTTCGCTCTGACTTCAGTGGTGGATCCAGAGGGGGTTCGGGGGGTTCAAACGAACCCCCTCTTCAGCCTTAATTATTTAATTTTCATGGTGAATTTCAGGAAAAATTGGTCAAACTGCACAAATCGAACCCCCCTTAGCTAATTTGAACCCCCTTTCCAAAATTTCTGGATCCGCCCTGGACTTTAATAGGGCTCTGCTCGCATATTGTGATCACTTTCTCTTCACCATCAATCACCTGGGAAAGAACGACTCCTATTAAATTGTTGCTCGCGTCTGTGTCGAGAACAAACGGCTCTTTGAAATTTGGGTATCTCAAAATAGCAGACTAAATCAGTTTTTATTTCACTGTATCAAACGCCTCTTGGCATTCTTCTGTCCACACGAAGCTTTCATTTTTCTCTGTTAGTTTATTCAGAGGTTTAACTATAGGATCAAAATTTCTAGTATACTGTCTATAATAACTACACAGCCCCACAAATGAATCACCCCATACTCGCCTGAGTGACATTTGTTACAGCTAAACCTATGTTACAAAGTAACTGGTACCAGGAGCATATAATTTCTCTACCGGGGCTGTCAGCTCTCTATATAATCTTTTGTAGAGCTTGTGTGATGGTAAGTCCACTAACCATTGGTGCCTGCTCTGAGAAGAAACTCCGTGGATATCAGCAACCTGTCAGCATCATTTATTTTATTAGAACCTTTTCAAGAGCTCTGTGTGGCTAACGTAAACAATCTTAATCTTTTTATCACTGATGCCAGTGCTTAGTAGCAGAACATGGGCCACACCAGGGAAAAGGGCAATAAGACACGATAACAATATCAACAAGACTGCGCTAACAATGAAAGCATTTACGTTTATAATTGTGTGTAATGTATTTTATTGTCAAGTTTCTTGCAGCATTTTTATGAAGCTCATGCATATCCCAAAAGAAAAGTAAAGACAAAATAAACATAATGAAAATGCATTTTCATGTTGATAAAAGTTTCTTGACACAGCTGCTTTTAAGATTTTCATTTCTTGTTTCATTCAGTCAGTAAAGTCAGTGTGCATAAAAATGAGCAAAAAAGCAGAAAATCTTTAAAATTCTTGAGAATTAATTTATTCACTTAATGAGGAAAAGGATTTATTTAATAGAAAGTTATCATCTTTGTTGAGTAATGACTATGAAAATTATTTAAAACATTTTCCTATAAGGAGCTCAGTATTTGAACATGGTATGAAATCTCAACTTTTCAGTGAATTTAAAGAGTAACTACACCTCAGGAACTGACTGAATCAGATCTCAAACCCTATCCCCAGCATCAAAGGGAAAGATACTAATAAATACTTGCTCGTTCGGTGCTGTTTAATTTATTGTGTTCTCATTTTAACCCTTCTATAATAAAAATAGAAAATAGGTAAAAATAGTTGTTAAATGTTTTTCGTATACATGTAATTTGCTTATTCTCTTGTAACCCTTCTGGTGGTCTAAATTAATTAGTTCAATAAAAATAGCTGAGTTGCCACCTATTTGGGAAAGAGCTGCTGACTCGGCTTATCACATGTAATTTATTGTTTGTTGGGGTGTCTTTGACAATCTTTCCCTTTGATGTTGGGGATAGGGTTTGGGATCTGATTCAGTCAGTTCCTGAAGTGTAGTTACTCTTTAAATTTGCAAACAGTTTGTTTGGTAATTTAATAGATCAGTATAGTCTGATTGATGAAGATGGTGCAAAGTACAGTCGTTATCAACTTAACTGGTACTTGTTTTCTGGAAACTTTCTAGATAAAAGTACAAATAGTGAACTTGACGTCCTAGTTCAGAATTATGAAACTGAAATATCTGCAAATGTTCCTGGATCCACTCAAAACGGCATAAGGATCTATTTGTCAAGCCTACTGCGTTCATGTTTTTCTTGGTTTCAACAAAGAGTTATTGAAATAAAAAGTAAGAAGAAACAAAATAAAAAGCAAATAGTTAATCATTACATAACCAGTGGCAGCTTTGATGACACCTCATTATATCGAATTACAGGGGCAGTGATCAAGAAAATGCTTGAAAAATGATACTCTAATAAATTCTTCAATAGACAGTCAAAAAAGCATCAGGATGTTATCAAAGAGGAGACAAACTTTTGAAACTTCTATGTTTAAGCTAAAAAGCTAAACAAAATCACATTTGAAAATTACCTGCAGGATTTCAAGTGCTAGACAAAGGTGGTCTCATCGTGGTTAAACCAAGAGTTCTGAATTTTGTAAGACATTTCAGCAGGCTGTACAGAATCAATGTCAATTCAAATAAATACACATTACTTGGCTCACAAATGTTAAAGCTTGCACGTATAGTAGTTGTTAACAGCAAAACCACAAAATCTATGTTCTTTAACTGTTCTATACATGTATCTGGAAGTGTTTCATTCTCTGACAGTGTTGTTCTGAGAGTATACAAGGAGCTTACTGAGAAGCTATCTAATACACGTTCCAATGAGTTCTTAAAGAAGCTCAAATTCTTAAGTGTAAATAAAGCTCAAGTTATGTTGAGAGATAAACTCAAAGTTCTAGCAACACAAAAGGGGGAAAACGGCTTTAAATGAATTGGTTTCAAAATTTGATGTCGGATTAAAATCTCTTTTACACCAAGGCCTATCGGAACCAGAATTTTATGGTGACTTAGTATACAAATTCAAAAAGATTATGGGTAGGACTGATTTTTCTGAACAATTCCGAAAAATAATAATACGTCACAAACGTATTGGCTATAATTTAAATGTTATGCGACAGTCTGCATGCTTAGTGATTAACCCAATCACGGTTGGAAACTTTGCTGCACTCTTTAATTGCACACCGGGGGATCGGGCGTCAGACTCTATGATGGCCCCGACCTAAAGCTATATATTTTAGTTGGTTGGGACCGGAGCCTTTTTGTCTGTTGCTTGGTCCACCGGGGCTCAACTGGTGACCTTCTTTTGCTTCAGATTTCCAGTGGGGTTGTTTGGCAGGCCAGGGATCTCCACCTGTCAGACGGCCCGTTGTATATTGAGTCCTCGTCTTTGCTTCTTCATGGTGTTGAAATTTGATTTATGTGTTTATCGTGATGATTCATTGACGAGTTAGAGGGTTATCATGCGAACCGAACAACCAACTAAATGTTTTGTACCACTTCAGAAACTGAGGGTGAGGTTGGGCCTGTAAAAACGATTTAAGCCCCCCAGTAATTCATTACTGACCGTTCCAAGGCGGTAGTTCTGTTGTGGTTTTCTGTTGCCTGTTTTTGGTGTCAGAGTTTCTGTGATGTTTTACCTTATGTATGTTCTTATTATTTTTGGTTCGGTTTGGGTTGCTGAGTGGCCACCTTTCGGGAACAAGCTGCTCACTCAATTGGCCATATGTTCTCTGTATCTTGATTATTTGTAATCTTAGTTGTCTCCAACTATGGTTTGAGGGCTGGATTTGGATTTTGATTGTTTCAGTTCCTGGTCTTTGCATACTTTTTACTTTTAAAAATGCGACACTGGACTAAATTCTGTCATTCATAAGTGTATAATTACTTCTTTCTTAATGTCTTACTGCTAAGAATAATTAAAATCTTAAAAAGTTCCTTCAAGAGCAGGGAATACATACAGAAGTAGGAACATGGGCCAGACTACGTAGTTTCGGCTGCTAAAGCCTCGTCAGTGACCCTGACAATATCTGGTGACGAAACCAGAAAAAAGCATACTGTCATTTCTTAATTTTTAATTGGACAGTCGATTCAAAGACTGATTAATTTCAAAAGGATCCAAATAATATAAAAGACGACGATCTAGAATAATAGTCTAAATCGATTTCAAATTTTAGATTTCTCAGAATCTATCCTCTGATCTCAAAGTATGTAAATAAAATATAATCTGCACTATGGATGATGTACGGGGAGACGTTTTACGGCCGCCACACGGCACAACACCAGCTGCAGTGAGGTAAAATTAAAATCTTAAAAAGTTCCTTCAAGAGCAGGGAATACATACAGAAGTAGGAAGATAGGCCAGACTACGTAGTTTCGGCTAATAAAGCCCAAGAAGCCCAAGAGATACATTTCTATAGTTCTTGTCTATTACATTGTGTCCGCGGACAGTTTTCTTTACAGTTAGACTTGATCGAGCTGTCGCATAGTTTGTTGAACTTATGTGTCCACCAGCTGAATCTTTTAATTGTGAGAATAATGTTTCTACAGCGCTGCCATTCAGACGAACTGACACTATATAGTGATCTGTGTTAGGATGTCTCTGAAAGAAAGACCTAACAAAATTTGTAAATCCGTATAGCGTTAGTCGGGTTAGATCCCATGTCTGCCAAGCTAAAAACTCCTTGGTTTCAGAACTTTGAATATTGATAAGGTTTATAATTGCATCATCACACCAGCCAGCAAAAAAGGGGAAACCTGAGTCAAGATTGTTCAGAATTGGAGAGTCCTCGTTCTTAATTGGGGTGTGTGATAGTAGCCCGTGTTCAAAGATTTTATTACAGGCATCCAGGTATTGTACTGTTAAGTTCAAAGATGACTGATTTCCAGGATTGTTCTCCTGAATATGTCTTTTAATTTCAGCGATGACATCTTCTTGCTGCATGTTTTTTATGCTTTTACATTTAGTCTTGTCCATCTGTCTCTATACACATACATGTAGTTTGAAAGCAAATCTGGTACCAGGTGAATCTCTCCTTTTTCTGCCCGTGCCTTTTCTCGATTAAAACATATCGATGATAGTATGCCATCCAAATTTAACACCATCAAATTCAAAACTTTTAGATCCATTTGATTGAGAAGAGTAAAGGGCAGCCATCAAGTTTTTCAAATGGTGTGAGGGACATATTAGAACATGAACATCTGTTGCTGAATAAATGTTGCGGAATGATGTTGACACTTTGTAACTATTTATTCCTTCATTTTCATGTACAGGAAAGACACCACTTTCACCGCTGCAAAGAAGCTTTAACAGTTTTAAATTTGCACTTGCTCCGTCACAAATAAGAAGCATTGTATCAAAATCAAACATGTAAAACAAATGAATTGTTTCCATGACACATGATAAATTTATGGTCTAGTCCGTCCTCACTAGTGTAGTAAGGTCTAATAATATCAACATTGGAAACAACGCACGCCAAAGAAATTGTAATACATAAGAAGCTTTTTACGTTTTTGCTTCTGGATCCAACTGTTGGTAAACATCATGTTAGGTGGACATGTCGTCATGTGATAATGCATGACCAATAAATTTGTTTGCCTTAGCATTCCAATACACATTTGCTGTTACTTTTACCTCATCAAAAATTAGGGCACCTTCCCAAAGGGGAACTGGCAGGTTAGCCTTTAGTTTGACATCACAAAGGTTTGAATAATTTTCTCTTTCTTCCTTCATTCTGTCATGCATAGGACCTGGATCCTCTACATTGGCATGCATGTACTGCTTAAGGCTTGATACAGATGGTAGTGATAAGATATTAAAAGACTTCATGGTCTCGTATGCGGCCTTGCTGCGTGAAAATATCGCAAGAGCTATTCTGTATGTAATGAAACTAAACCGATTTCCACTACTTCCTATTTCAGTTTTCATTTGGTATGAATTGAATTGTGTTTTGCTGTTAATGAAATCATTCTTCCACATCTGTTGCAAAAAGTCAAAGTGAGGTGATTCTGTCAATATATCTTACAGCTCATCACTAAAGTTTTCCTCAACAGTGTTCATAATATTTTTCATTTGTGAACTTTGATCATCGTTTAAGAAACAGTCATATTTATTTCCTGATTCTGCTTGCTTTTTAAGTTTTTTTATTTGTTTAATTTTCTTCCGCAAAACACGACCTTTCGTCTTGGGTGTCATCTTTGCAAATGGGGTTGTATTTGGAGGAGTTTTCTTCGGTAATGATGCACGCATTTTTGACCTTTGCTTACTTTTCCTCATTGAGCGGAGCAAATTTTGGCATGGTTCACATGCAAAAGATCCATATTGTTTAGAGTTACACTTGGGATTGTACCACAGCTGACACTCAGTGCTGTCTATTCTGTAGTCTCCGGGCCATGTTCTAAGTTTCTTTGGCTTCTTTTTAAGGTCATTTTGTACTCCTAAGTAACCATCTTTAATACCCGGACACACAAAGAAATTGCTCTTTGAATCATATGATCTAATAAACTACCGAAAGACTGATCATTAACATGCCCTTCTTAAAGAGTTTTAAGAACTTGGAACTTGAAATTACCATTATTGTCAATTACAATCCGTACTGCTTCTTTAAAGGGCCCAGTGTTTTGTAAAAATATGTGTTCTCCTTCAATAAGAAGCCATCTTAAATCTTTCCCTCTTACCTCCTGTGCTACAAATCCCTTCTGAATCACAAAACTTTGTACTCCCGAGAAAAGTTAGTTCACTCTTTGTTCTTCTTTGTAAGTTTTAGGCAATATTGGAACAAATGAAGCCATATCTCGAACTTATGTACAGTTACTGTTCCAATCAAGTACATCAAGTATCAATATGCAAATACCAAATGCATTTATTTACTTTTTATTTAACGAGTTGTAAACTTTTGGTACATGCTGACAATTAGACATGCTTCCAGATTTTTCTTTAAAATTCCTTTTTTATATATATATAATAATTACAATCTTTCCTTCTCTATCTGTCTTCTAAAATATGAATGAAAGCAAGCAGACCACATGTCAAGATAATCATCTCAAGTTAATGTTCTTGTGAATTACCAGTACTGTTAAACAAACATTTTTATGACTGCATAAACAGATAAATGCCAATCTCTGCTGGGAAGCAACTGCCAATGAAATCATACTTTCATAGGCTTAACATCGACCCCAGCTGATAGCCCCGGTAGAGAAATTATGTGCTCCTGCTGGTACATAAGCAGGACATTTATCAGTAACTGTTGGAATCTGCTAGCACTTCGTATAGGCTAACAGCTTAAAAAATCTCAGCTTGCCCAGTAACATTATGTATAGGCTAAAGGCATAAAAATCTAAGCTTACCCAGTAAAGTGTGTATAGGCTAACTGTCCGTGCTGAGAATGACCTTAATACAGCTGAAGACCTATTAAAGAATACAAACAAACCCACAATGCCAAACGTAAGTTGGAACAACTATCAAAGCTCTTCAACAACGACACTGGCGACAGCAAAAAAAGGAGTTATCCTAAAGCTTTGGTTACACGGGCAAAGTTTCCGTGACAAAGTAGGTTTGGCACAGAAAAATTTACTCGTGTGAATGAAAAAATATGACACATTTTCATTGCCAAATTTATATGATAGAGTTTATATTACAAACAAAATTTGTCTGAACATAAAATTTGCCATAGAATATGTAACAAAGAAATAAGCTATGGAGAAGAACACAGAAACTTTGCTCATAATCAAATCCGTTTGATTTTGAACAAAGTATATTTAACAAAGAAACTGTGGCATAGTTGGTCGTTCACACGGGCAATTTTTATTTGTCCAGGTAACTTTGACGAATAATGTTTGATTGTGTGAAAACAGCAGCAAATATTTACTTGCCAATATTTATTTGACAAAGACTCTATGCCACATTTGTCTTTGATAAATAATTTGCTTCGAGTGAACGCAAAATCTTTTGCAAACTTTCTTTGTTACAGTTTCTGTGACAAAGAAACTTTGACTGTGTGAACGAGGCTTAGAAGCGTTCATGAAAAGGCAGATCAATCGATATTGGACCATACCGTATAATTATAATGTAATACCCTTTGGTGTCCATGAGTAAGCACAGACTATAAGGAGTTCAGAATATGAAAAGATCAGTGGATGCATTTCGCGATTTGCCAGTGCCAAAGCCATAAACGTGAGTTGGAACGTTTCTAAGGCTTTCATGTTCCATCTAGAATATAAAATAGAATTTTGAATAAAACCAGCCCGCACTACTTGCTAAATCAACCCGTGCTCTTTGCTTATCCAACCCGTGTCTTGGACCTAAATCAAGCGTGACCAACCTGTGATCTGACCGATTCTAGTCGTGGTTGTTTATATCCACAAATATGCTAGGCTTGATATTTTTGCACTCTTGCTCGGTAGAGAATCGTCCAAAAAGGCCAAGTACTTCCCCAAAGATGCTTTTAAAAAGCGACTCTGTCTTTAGGGAATAAAATTTCAGAAGTGCACCTCCATTCGATATGTTTCTTTATCATTGAACACACCTATGATGGAAACCTGTTTGTCGCACAATGATGGACTTACCTAAAGGATTCCAAGTGCAATTCAGTTATTATTGCTGTATCAGCAATAGCATTTAGATGAATATTCAGATGAAAAACAAATCGTTTAAATTGCAAGATTACCTGCCAAAGTCAGACGCGGCCTCCTCGTCCGCCATATTGAAAGTCTGACCAACCAGAATTTACGACGGGGCCTAGATGACCAACCTGAGCACCGACGGGGCCGTTCGACAATAGTGGGGGTCAGCTTTATGAAATCGCTGAGTGCTGATTAAAGACAATGCCATGTTGTATAGAAAGTGGAAAGATGAGAAAGGAGAAACTCTTCAATCAGTAGTTTCTATGAGTGAGCGTCACAACGTGCTTACATACTGCCATGACTATCCAACATCAGGTCATTTAGGTATAAGAAAAACGTTGGGCAAAGTGCGACAGTCTTTCTATTGGCCAGGTTGTTTGGCAGGCCAGGGATCTCCACCTGTCAGACGGCCCGTTGTATCTGTTGAGTCCTCGTCTTTGCTTCTTCATGGTGTTGAAATTTGATTTATGTGTTTACCGTGATGATTCATTGACGAGTTAGAGGGTTATCATGCGAACCGAACAACCAACTAAATGTTTTGTACCACTTCAGAAACTGAGGGTGAGGTTGGGCCTGTAAAATCGATTTAAGCCCCTAGTAATTCATTACTGACCGTTCCAAGGCGGTAGTTCTGTTGTGGTTCTCTGTTGCCTGTTTTTGGTGTCAGAGTTTCTGTGATGTTTTACCTTATGTATGTTCTTATCATTTTTGGTTCGGTTTGGGTTGCTGAGTGGCCACCTTTTGGGAAGAAGCTGCTCACTCGGTTGGCCATATGTTCTCTGTATCTTGATTATTTGTAATCTTAGTTGTTTCCAACTATGGTTTGAGGGCTGGATTTGGATTTTGATTGTTTCAGTTCCTGGTCTTTGCATACTTTTTACTTCAAAGAGATGTTAGACATTAGATTGCAGGATGTGAAAAGTGTCTAAAGAGTAGAATCCTATAAAGACAAAGAGGGCTGCAATGCAAATACATGTAGCCGAGACGGTATGCCAAAGGAAAGGATCTCAGTAGATATATTAGGGAAACAGATATATATTGGTAGTTTCTGATTATTTTACGAAATGGACGGAGAGTTTCGCTATGGCAAATATGGAAGCAAGGACCGTAACTGACATGATGCTCAGAGAAGTTATAACAAGATTCGGCGTACCATCTATAATACATTCAGATGAAGACATTCGAAGGTCATGTATTCTCAGAAATGTGCAAGCTCTTGCACATTAAGGAAACGCGCGCAACGTCGTATCATCCTCAATCAGATGGAATGGCCGAGAGGTTCAATAAAACTCTCGTAATAATGTTTAAGAGCATATTTTAATGACCACCAATCCGATTGGGATGATCATTTACCATTCGTCGTAATGCCACTTTTGGTGTTCATGAGCGAAATAAAAATTCATATTACACTGAAAAAGTCAAATTTTCTATTTCTTTTATGCTTGAACGTCGCAATAATTCTGTTTATTAAAGAGTGTCAGCCATCGCGACAGAAACACATTTTTTCTAGCCGTTTTGCGTCTAATTTGATGCTTCCAGCGTGTTTATTGGATATGATATTGGTTGTAAACAATGTTTGCAACTGAAAACTAGCTTCAAATATCATTCTGATAAACAGATCTAAAAAATGCCAAGAAAGAGACTACAGGAGACTTAGGCGGCCTGACGTCGCGTGCAGGCACAATATTACGTTGGCGCTGTAAGTCACGTCATTAACGTCGTAATGACGTGCAAACATGCGTGACGTAATTTTTGTCAAGCCAGATAATGTCTAGTCAATAAATCAAGAATTACTTGAGGCTATTTCACAAAAATCCTATTTCTAAAACAGTGAAATCGAAAGTGCTAATTTCACTGTTTGAAAAAGTGAGATGATCTGTTTCGATTTCATCGACAAATCTCAATAATTCATTGAAAAGTATACAAGAAATAGATTTAATAGAGTGAACCTTCCAAAGGGAAGGTTCAACTTTACTTGCATGTAATGAAAGAAACGCTTTCTTTACTTCTGAACACCAAAACCGATATAAACTTTGGTCATGTCAAAATATGTGTGAAGCGTTAACATACCTTTTAGATAAAATTTCCATTAGATTTGGTACTAAGTTATACAGACAAATTGTTGGTATTCCAATGGGTACTAATTGTGCTCCTCTTGTAGCGGATTTGTTTTTATTTTGCTACAAAAGAGATTTCATGGCTTCTCTTTCTAATGATAAACAATCTGAAATTGTTGAAGCTTTAATTCTACATCTAGATATCTAGATGACCTTTTAAATATTGACAATCCTTACTTTGAAGGCATGGTGAATCAAATTTATCCATCTGAGCTACAGTTAAACAAAGCTAATGCAGCCGATACTGAGGCCTCCTCTTTGGATTTACATATATCTAATTCAAATGGATTTATTTCATCCAAAATTTATGATAAACGCGATGACTTTGATTTTGACATAGTAAATTTTCCATTTTTGGATGGTGATGTTCCCCGTTCTACCTCTTATGGGGCTAACATTCCTCGACTTCTTCGGTGTGCTTGAGTATCAAGTCATGTGACTGACTTCTATGCCCGTAATAAAATTCTAACTGCTAAGCTTCTCCAACAGGGCTATAGATATCATGACATAGTAAATTTTCCATTTTTGGATGGTGATGTTCCCCGTTCTACCTCTTATGGGGCTAACATTCCTCGACTTCTTCGGTGTGCTTGAGTATCTAGTCATGTGACTGACTTCTATGCCCGTAATAAAATTCTAACTGCTAAGCTTCTCCAACAGGGCTATAGATATCATAAACTTCGAAAAGCATTTTCAAAATTCTCTCGCCGACACTATGAATTGGTTTCTAAATTCAATGTCGGATTAGAAGTCTTTTGCAACAGGGCCTATCGGAACCAGAATTTTATAGTGACTTAGTCTATAAATTCAAAAAGAAAATGTAGGTAAGTCCGATTTTTCTGATCAGTTCAGGAAAATTTTCGTTCGTTACAAACGTATTGGATATAATATAAATGTAATGCTACAGACTGCATGTTTAGTGGTTAGCCCAATTATGGTTAAACACTTTGCTTCCCTCTTTAATTGCCGCCGGTTGGTCAGGCATCAGACTCAATGATGGGCCCGACATAAAACTACTTAATTAAGTTGGTTGGGACCGGAGTTTGCCTTGTCCGTTGCTTGGTTATTCGGGGTTAAACTGATAGTTTTCTTTTGCTCCGGTATTTCAGTGGTGTTGTCTGACTTCCCAGGGGTCTCCTGGTGTCGCAATACGTTCTTTCCGTTGAGTCCTCATCTCTTATTCATCATAGGCCTTATCTGTGATTTGTTTGTTTCCGGTGATGATTCATTGATGAGTAAGGAAACCTTCATGCGGACCAAACAGCTAACTTAATGTTTCAAACCACTGCAGAAGCAGAGGGCGAGGTTTGGGCCCAGTAAAACATGTTTAAGCCCCCCCCCCCCTCAGTAATCTTTTGCTGACCGTTCAAAGGCGGTACTTCTGTTGCGGTTCCTTGATGTTATATTGTGCTGTGTCCGCTTGTCTATGGTCTCTGGCAGTTTGGTCACCCGTATTGCTGCCCAATCTGCCTTCTGTTTTTTTTTGTAACTATAAAAATAAAAAAAACAAGTAAAAATAGATGTTGATGCTGTTATTGGGGTAGCTGAATGACCATCTTTTTGGGAAAGAGCTGCTCATTCGGTTTACTGTGCGTGTCTTTCGTAAACTTGTGTCACTTTCTGTGTGTATGTGTTTCTTTCCCTATTGGTTTTGAGAGCGGAATGTGGGATTTGATTGTATTAATTCCTGATCATTGCCCATCTTTTTACTTGTCTCTATTTGTCTTATTGATTTTGACCTACAAGATGGCTGATCTATATATTTGCAAGGGGGGGGGGGGGGGGGGGGGCAACTCAAACTGATGTAGGAAATATCAATGGTCACGCGGGACACATGAAATTCGAGGCGGTGGTAATGTGACAAAATAGCCCCTTTATTTCTGTACAAGAAGTTAACACAGAAAGTGAATTGAAATCAGCCACAGTTTGATCCAATCATTTGCCTCGGATTCCGACCAATGGATGTGCTTTTTCCAATAGTTTAAACCAATAATATCGCACTTTTTAATCAGCCAATCAAATGAAGTTTAGTTTCGATCCCAGGTCGCAGGTATATCAAGCTTAGAGCAGCTGTCTAATACAGTTAGTTAGTTCTTCTAGAAGGTTTCAAAGAAGACAGTTTGAGAATAATCAGTAGGGTGATATTAATTTCTACAGAGTCGTAGACGTGCCTGAAAAATTGGCTTTCCTACTCTGCAGATAAACATATATTTACTTACTTGTCAATATATTAAGTAGCAGAGGAGGAGCTCAATATTCAGCTTTGAATATTGACTCTGATAGATAAGAACCTTATTGAGCCACTCAAAGGTTGATCATATTCATATTTCTTGATGTATTTCATATCTGTAATTGCACTTTGTTTAATAATTTGTTTGAGCAGTCAGCTCATTTTTAAGTTATCAACAATCATTTTCCGTGCAGGTCGCTCAATCTAAATTGGAAGAAATCATAATTATAGCGGAAAGTTAGAACCAGAATTGAGCCGTCATTAAATTTTTTATACCATAATGTATTTGTTACTGAGGATGGGCATAGTGAGCTACAGAATAAGATCGGAAACAAAGGTATCCGCTACACTACTACTGATCTTTCTAAATTATTAACCTCTTGCAGCATTTCTATGAAAAAAAGCATGGCATAAGGTACTGCGACAACGTTTATGAAAGGTCAGATAAAACTTTCTTTTGGTCTAATAAAAATTCTGTCGAGGTAATTAATAAATTCACGTTGAGAGAATCCCCTGCGACCAGTTTTTTTTTTTTTTTTTTTTTTTTTTGCTCAAAGAAAAACTTATACATTTAACTGAGTTGACTTTCCAAAAGGAAGGTTTGCCTCATCTTGCCTGTAATAAAAGGAACTTTACTTCTGAGCACCAAAACCGATATAAACTTTAGTCATGTCAAAATATAAGTGAAGCCTTAACATAACTTTTAGCTAATATTTACATTAGAAGTAAAAAGTATGCAAAGACCAGGAACTGAAACAATAAATATCCAAATCCAGCCCTCAAACCATAGATACTGTAGATACTGCACTAAGTTATACAGACAAATTGTTATTATTCCGATGGGTACTTATTATGCTGCTCTTGTAGCGGATCTGTTTTTATTTTGCTATGAAAGAGACTTCGTGACTTCTCTTTCTAATGATAAACGAGCTGAAATTATTGAAGCATTTAACTCTACTTCTAGATATCTAGACATTCTTTTAAATATTGACAATCCTTACTTTGAAGGCATGGTGAATAGAATTTATCAACCTGAGCAGCAATTAAACAAAGCTAATGCAGCCGATACTGAAGCCTCATTTTTAGATTTACATTTATCTATTTCAAACACTATGAAATCGTTCCTAAACTCAAGGTCGGATTAAAACGTCTTTTGCAACAGGGCCCATCAGAACTAGAATTTCGTGGTCACTAAGTCTATAAATTCAAAAATGAGCCACGACACGGAAAAACAACAATGTGGTTGTGCGGCCAGCGCAGACTCAGATCAGCCTGGGCATCCGCCCAGTCTGATCAGAGTCTTCGCTGTTCGCATGGAGGTAGCTCAGTCCCTTAGCTACCCTTTATGCACCTAGCGAAGAGTCTGACCAGACTGGGTGGATGTCCAGGCTGATCTGAGTCTGCGCAGGGCGCACGACCACATTGTTGGTTTTCTCGTGTCGCGGCTCAAATATTGAAAGTAGGTCTGAGGTTCCTGATCAGTAATCGTTTGCTGACCGCTTCAATGCGGTACTTCTGTTGTGGTTCCCCAGTGTTACATGGTGTTATCACTGTTATGGCTGCTTGTCTATGGCTTCTAGCAGTCTGGTCACCTGAATAGCTGCCAAATTTGCTTTCTGTTTTGTTTTATTTTGTAATTGAAAATAAAAATTAGGTAAAAATAGAGGTTGCTGCTGCTTTAAATAAGGGTAGCTGAATGATTGAGAAAGCTGCTCATTCGGTTTACTGTGCGTGTCTTCCGTAAACCTTTGTCAATTTTTGGGTGTGTGCTTTTTTTCCTTCTGATTTTGAGGGGGGACGTGGGATTTTTACATCTACATGGTACGTTGGCACAGTCACGCTAAGACTATTATGCAACGGATGGTAGTGCTAGGTCTACGGTTGAAAATGAATGATAGAGAAGTAAGAACCGAGATTTGATTGTATTAATACCTGATCATTTAATTTTTACTTATTCAAAACTGCCATTACGGGATGGTACATTCTTTGTTTCATAGAGGTTTTTAGAGTCCTGTCGCTGAATTTTCGGATCACCCGGATGAATGGTAAAAATTGTTTATGATAAAACCCACACTATACATAATCACCACTGACAGATGTAAATATGTATCTAAACAACACTAAAATGCAAGAAACTAGTCCACTGCCGATTCCTCAGCTAGAATTAGAATATGATAGTCCTCTACCAAGCACCTTTCTGAGATCAGTTTTTGAGTCTACTGAAGCTTTGGAAGACCTTGAATGGCCTTGCATAGAGTTTTGTGGGATACCAAGTGTCCTGCCTGGTATTCCTTGCTGCAATATCTAATAAATTTGCAGTCTGTGCAGGGCCTCAGGTTAACTCTGCTTCCAAGTATTAACATTTTTAGTAGATGTAGTGTAACATCCCTTATTTTAGTAGATTTATTTAAAATTCTCCACCCCATCGGATCCGCCTTCCCGTGTTTAAGTATGAGCAAGATTTCATGTTTGGCTGGCTCTGATACCAGTCAGAACTTTCGTTTTTACGTGAAGTAATTTCTTCAGCCGAGCCTGAATTATTTTGCAATACTGCATGTAATTTGCTATATCTAACAGAAATAGAGTTCACATATTTCATGGATCTGTATAAAGGCCCGCCTTTTTGGAAAAGAGCTGCTCGTTCGGTTTACTGTGCGTGACTTTCGTGAACTTGTGTCACTTTTTCCGTGTGTGTGTGTGCTTCTTTCCCTGTTGGTTTTGAGGGCGGGATGTGGGATTTGATTGTATTAATTCCTGATCGTTTGCCTATCTTTTACTTTGCATATCAGAACTCTTGTGGGTGTGCTGTGTGGTGGCCCTAAAAAGTCTCCCCTCACATTCATTTAATGATCTATTTATTCCAATCCTCAGGGATTGTTTTCAATCACTTTTCAGTAATTCCTTACCATTTTGATACTGTATTGAAGGTCATTAGTCATCCGACATTCGTATCCCGTTGTATAACTGATACTCACTTTTCAGTCTGTGGTTGATACGAATTGTGGGATCTTGTTATACCGTTCCTTTGACAAAGGGGCATTTACATATATGACTGATTGTATGCTGGTTTCTATAACCGATATGAAATTCGCTTTTCTCTTGACGGTATCACAACATTGCAAACAGCTATGAGTATTACAAACAGCCTGAATATTTCTTTAACCCCTGTTAAGTTACATTCCACGTCTTTTGTGCGGATTTCACATTCTGTTCATAATTTCCGAAATTTAATACCTTCAGTGAAATTGCAACCTTGGAATCTAAGTTTGGCGTCATTTGTCAATCTTCATGGTTTATCTAGAGTAAAAAGATGGGCAATGATCAGGAATTAATACAATCAAATCCCACATTCCGCTCTCAAAACCAATAGGGAAAGAAGCACATACACACAGAAAGTGACACAAGTTTACGAAAGACACACACAGTAAACCGAATGAGCAGCTATTTCCCAAACAGATGGTCATTCAGCTACCCCAATAACAGCATCAACATCTATTTTTACTTATTCTTTTTTATTTTAGTTACAAAACAAAACAAAACAGAAGTCAGATTGGGCAGCAATACGGGTGACTAAACCGCCAGAGACCATAGACAAGCGGACACAGCACAATATAACATCAAGGAACCGCAACAGAAGTACCGCCTTGGAACGGTCAGCAAAAGATTACTAATACTAGTATATTTCATCATAATCTCCGGGTAAGATTGTCCCCTCTAAAATCGCCAATTCTAGGCAAGTACTCAGACCTGGAATGTATCCTAGTATTTCGAAGTGCAAGTGGACCTGATATATATTTTGGTCTGAATAAAAACCCCAGCCAATTGTAACATGCAGTAAAAACGTTTTGGCGAGCACTATCGTAGAATGAAAAAGCCTAAACAATTTGATAGTTTTCTTTATCAATATTTTCAACGTACTGGTCATTCTCCACATGATATATCAGTACAACCAGTGGAAATTAATCTATTATGAAAATAGATCTTATTTGTTTGTATAAATAGCAGTCACGGTTTCGAGTAGCTTTGAATGGGCAAGCAACTGCCATTAAGCCCTCTATTTGTGTACTGATCCTCCACCAGATATCCTGGCGACTTGAAGGAGATTAATTTTAACCCAATAATAGAGCATTATTCGCTTATACGTGTTTAATTCAATACAAGACTTTGAGCGAGTAATTTTGACGCTGTCATCAAAGCAAAACTAGTCCTACCGGTTGCGACAAGTCCTGACTAAAAATAGACTATGAAGTCATGCTAAAACAGACAACTAATTGGTTTCATATACAACATACATGTGCACATGTATACAAGGTTTTATTTTGCAGGGGTGACAGAAAGCTGAAAGCGTATATAAATCATTTCCTGGTAAATACCTTACAAATTACCTAATAAATTACACTCCCTAAAAAGGGCAACCTAAAGCTCTGCCAGTATACAGAACCTTTAGCCTCATCAGTCATCCGTAGAAAGTCATGCTGAAAGCCTTCTTGAACAGGCTCCAACCCCAAGCTGAAGAGATTATCTCTGAAGAACTGGCTGGGTTCAGAGCTGGAAGAAGCACCACGGAACAGATATTCAACCTCAGAATCCTGTGTGAAAAGTACCTTCAACAGCAGAATATGTACCATGTTGTCATTAGTTACAAAAAAAAGCCCTTGACAGGGTATGGCATGCAACCTTATGGGCGACCATGCGAAAGTACAATATCAGTGCAAATCTAGTTCGCGCCATTGAGCACCTCTATAACAAGGCTACAAGTACAGTTCAGATGAATGGCAGCACAGGAAAATGGTTCAAAACATATGTTGGGAGTAAGGCAAGGAAACACGTTTTAACATTTTTCTCAAAAGGATCATGTCTGATACTCTGGAAGTACATGATGGGAAATGTTAGCATTTGGTGGCAGAAATATTACAGATCTGCGGTTTGCCGATGACATTGATGCTCTTGCTGAGGAAGAGCAGGAACTACCCAGCCAGCAAATATATGGGACCCACAAGGGCCCCATATGGGATTCTATGTGGGTCCTATATGGGAAACCCATATGGGACTGAGAAGGGATTTGCAACACGGTTCCATATGGGACCTACATGGGCAAACCCATATGGGTCACAGGTAGGAACCATACGGGTCCCATCCCAGATTTGGCCCATGTCCAGCCCACTTTTGTACATAGATTGCTGATTTAACTCTGATATTTTTGTGTTTCTGAATATTTCAATAGCTTCCACGAAGACGTAGAAGATGTCAAATGTGCAGAAATGCACAAATGAAGTATCCCATCATGCTCACTGAGCAATTTGTGGGAAGTTATTCGAGATGTTATATCCATTCGACATAGGTAAACTTATTGCAGGAAAATACAATTTCCAGTAGGTTTTGAATTTTGATGGCACATTTTTAAGAGATAAGATGTAAATGGCCAACAAAAAAGATTCAAATGGTGAAAGAAGTATCAAACTTGATTGAATTTATTTTCAGTTTTGTAATTGAATGAGTATATTGATTGTAATTAAAAATTTACTATATATTTTTCAAGTAAAATTTGGGCCAAATGTGGGTTTACCCATATGGGACCGGTTTGATAATGACTGGATATAAAGGTCCATAAATAACCACTTAAACTTTCTTGTAAAGAGAAATAGTATCCATGAAAAGCAATTAGCACCCTTTATAAACAATTTCCTTTTACCAGGACAAAATTGTATATGTTTAGAAAATAAAATGACCAATAATGGCCCTGTGTGGGTCCCACATGGCCTAAATTTCCTATACGGGACCCACACCGGTCCTATTTGGGCATTATGCCAAGGTTCTGCCCATATGGGACCCATTTAGCCATGCTTGCTGGGTAGAATCCCTAGTTGAAAGTCTTGATAAAACCTGCTCGAGGTATAAAATGGATGTAAGTGCTGAGTAGACCAAGCTAATGACAAACAGCGCCAGTGGCATCCAGAGGAAGAACAAGATTAAAGGACAGAAGCTTGGGACAGTTACAAGCTTCAAGTACCTTGGAGGAATTGTCTCAGATAAAGGCTTAAAACCGGAGATTCGCTCAAGGATTGCAAAAGCCACTGCAGCTCTGACAAAGCTGAAGCAAACACGGAGAGATAGCAACATATCTCTTGGATCAAAGGTGAAACTTATGCGCTCCCTTGTCATTTCCATTTTCTGTATGCCTGTGAGTCATGTACCTTGACAGCAGAGTTGGAGAAAAGAATGCAGACCTTTGAAATTGCTACCGGAGGTTATTTAACATTTCGTACAAGGTCCATATAACCAATGAGGAAGTTCGCAGAAAGATCCAAACAGCCATTGGAGAGTGGAGACTATGGCGAACTCCTGACCTTGGTCAAGAATTAGAAACTGAGGTGGTTAGCCACGTCTCAAGGCTTTCTGATAAATTTAGCAACGACAATTCTGCAGGGCACAGGGAAAGGAAAGAGAGGTAGGCAGAAGAAGAAATGGGAAGACACTATTAAGCTTAAAAAAGAGTGGACATGGATGGACTCTGCTACCTCAACTGGCCAGATGAAGACAGGACTATGTGGAAAGGGATTGCAGTAGAGTCATCTGTGGTGCCCCAACGACCTCACAAGGTTATGGGATAGACTAGACTAGACGAATACTCACGGGCAAGAATATATTTATCTAAAGGCACTAATAGAATACTTATAGCTGTCTAATTGCGCGTGCAGTTGGTAAACGGACTCGTTTTAATGCCCGTGGAGTAAACTTTATCAGTCAGTACGTGTCTCTGCTGTGTATTAATTTCATGCATCTATTTTTGGCATTTTCACCTTTATGATTGACTTGTCAATTTACCTTTTGCACTTTATTTGATTTATTGATTTACTGTCTGTTTTCATCAGCTCTTCGTATAGGACTGACCATCAATGTTTGCAACCACGCCCTCAGATCCAATTAGTGCGCTCCATATAAGGAGTATATGGCCGCCGCGTATGCGTTCCAAAAGCTTGGTCATCCAAGATGGCCGAAAAGCGAACTTAAATCGATATTCCGAAATAGAACGATGTCATCCAATATGGCAGCTGTGCTAGCGCAGTGTTTGGCGCTAAGCTGGCACCGATATATACTACTGTGGATGATCCTCCATTACTTCATGGAAGGAAGAACGGTGCCCATACTGCGGCCATGGATATATTCCGCTGAGGTGCGGGGAGGGGGGAGGGACATCGTTACGAGAATTGACATATGTATATACTTCATCCATTACTAATGGACGGGCGAACGGTGCCCTATATTGCGACCATGGATACGTTCCGCTGGGGTGCGGGGGAACATCGTTACAGGTCTTCTACGAATTAAAAAAAACTGCTGTCACTTTCCAGTTCAGTGGTAGTTAGGTTTATTCCCTGAGTGTAGGTTGTCACACCTGTATGATTTAACATAGTATGCATGTGCAGTCAGTGGACTGTTTAAAATACGTTACCTGGCTAGTTGTGCGTATATCCATGCGTAAAAGTCATTCTATAACTCCTTAAAATCAAAGCTGGGAAAAGGCCGGAATTGGTTGCATGGTTGGAACGCATTTTAGCATTTTTTCTACTGTGTTGATATATCTGCAATGCTTTCTTGACAAAGAGGCTAAAAAAATGTTGGTATTCCGATGGGTACTAATTGTGCTCCTCTTATAGCGGATTTGTTTTTATTTTGCTACGAAAGAGATTTCATGGCTTCTCTTTCTAAAGATTAACAATCTGAAATTGTTGAAGCTTTTAATTCTACATCTAGATGACCTTTTAAATATAGACAATCCTTACTTTGAAGGCATGGTGAATCAAATTTATCCACCTGAGCTACAATTAAACAAAGCTAATGCAGCCGATACTGATGGCTCTTTTTTGGATTTGCATTTATCTGTTTCAAATGGATTTGTTTCATCCAAAATTTATGATAAACGCGATGACTTTGAATTTGACATAGTAAATTTTCCATTTTTGGATGGTGATGTTCCCCGTTCTACCTCTTATGGGGTTTACATTTCTCAACTTATTCGGTTTGCTGGTGTCTTAAGATAAGATAAGATTTATTTAAAGTCGGCAAGTTACATAACAATACATCATATTGTCATAGGACGAATTTCAACTTAAGTTCCCATTTCCCTATATGGCCATATCCCTGACTTGGTGCTTTATGTACAGGCTAGTCTTGGTACTTTCTTAATGTATGAACCATTGTTTTAGAATCTATAGACTTGTGTCATGACTTTTGTATTGTTTCACACTGTATTATACAGTGTCTGATTGTATACATTGCATCTGTACATAAATATCTCTATCATTTAAATATATTATTTGTATAATAAATTCCAGGCTCTTTCATTTATTTGAACCCTGTGGGGACTATGGGAAGATAGACCCCGACCAGTCTCTACTACGACATTCAAAAGTACCAAGACTAGATACAGAGGGTGGACAGAAGTGTTCGTTAAATCGTGACGTTGCCATAGACTTTAATGCATTTTTTGTTTTAGCGCAAAAAATATTGTGAGAAAAGTATAACAGAGATTTACATGAAAATTGCACCAATGTCTAGCAACATTATTTGTGCAATATTATTAAACTTCTTGCTTTCCTGGTTTCTATAGTTTCTAGTTGGCACGCCTTCAACCTCAATTAGGTATTTTTGCGGTAAATTTTGCTAACGTCACCATTTACGTCAATGGAAACAGGCTTTTCTAAAAGTTTACGCGATCTTTAAAGAATCACAACTTTGCAACTAAAGATCGCAAACGTACAAAAATACTTTGTATATAAATTTAACCATTTAGCTACACATTAGTATAATTTTCATGGTGATATCTTTTATGCTTTTCATATAATTAATTTTTCAGCAAAAATGGAAATGCACTGAAGTTAACGGCAACGTCACGATTTAACGAACACTTTTGTCCACCCTCTGTAGATAGCCTATCAGAATCATATTCAAAATCAGATAGTCTAAGCTTGCAGCATTATTTATTTTTCAGGGAATTTGCTTTAATCGGATTAGATTATTTTAGAGAGGGGTCAGCTGAAACATCGTTTGTAGCGGTACTGTAGGGCTGCTTTCCTGCATGTAAGGCTGATTTCCTGCGTGTATTTCGCGCATTTGAAATGGCTCCGCCCACATCTGTTTGACGTATGGTTTATGTCAGTCGTGATTGGTCAGACATCAGCACCAATGTACACTAGCCTAACGCCCTATTTACTTTACCGCCTTTTACTGTTCGCCCAACTCAAAACCCGTGTTTAACCTGCGCCTGATGAAAGCGGGAATCCTCAACAATAAATGAAAAAGACAATCATTTTGTTCTATCGTTTATTGACCTATTTTCCCCGTTTAATGACCCAGCTTACCGGTCGAAGGGAAGTAATTGCGTCTTATTTTTGCAAGTGCCCGGATGATAGCTCTGTATTCTCATTCTAGAAGTCCGCCATTTTGTACAATCCCAAGTGATCGGGAAACAAATGGCAACCGTGGAAACATAGGTTTCTTCGCGAATTGAAGACAAAATATCGTATTTTTTACATTTACCAACTTCCATCATGGTGAGTAGTCCAAAGAGACGTTGACAATTTGTTCGATTTGATCGTTTTGAGGCTTAAAAACCGAATGGTGTGACGTGCGCGTCGCGGGAGTGTTTTGTCCCGAATGAAGGACAAAATTCGGAACTTTTTAAACAAAGAAGTACGGCCTTATTTTTGTTCTAATTGATTTAGATATTTGATTTTTATATTAAAAACAATTGTATAATTGTATAGATACCTTTTCATGCCATAGGTGTTGATAACCATTGGGTTTGACGTCAAATGATGACGTCATACTCATTTGCTAAGTGAGTCACAGTGACTCACACTGATAGAATTGACATCATGAGTCATGTCATTTCACAACTTTAAGAAACACAGTTTTAAAGCTGAGTTTGTAAATAATGTGTTGTGATTTTTTTTCTAGTTTTCAGTGAATGGTTTAAATTAGCTATCTAGAGCTCTAGGGTCTTCTATTCATGTAACAAGATACCAACAGTGTCTGGAAGATTGTATGTTGCTGATACTTTATTAGATCTATTAAATATTTGAATATTTAGTATCATACCAAAAGGGAACATACTGTATTAATTAATATTATTTCTCTGTTTTAACTTTATGTAGTACCTTAGTTTTATGTGTCTATTTTTTCACAGCCACATGAATTTACTTAAATTCAAATAATTTTTCCCAAATTCAGGATGTTTTTTTTCTCTGCAGAATTTTTTTTATGTTTCCACATCTAGAAGAACGGGCTGTATCCGAAAGACTTAATTATTATATAGTACAGGGATCTCCCCAGACCAGTAAGGCCTTAATTTCCAATGAAAATTTATTAAAGTGCTACCACTTTCAATTTTTAGCTTGTAAAGTTGTTTTAAATGCATTAAGGATCATCTATAACTTATTTATAATGTAAATTGAGGCAAATATTGACAAAATATTGCTATATTAAGAATTTTAAAAATTTATCAACAAGTCAAAATATCTGATTTTTGGCTAATTATAGCGACATGCCTTCTGAAATTTCTTGGGAGAACACTGATAGTATCATACTATGTCACTGACTTAAGAATATGATGATATAATTGGTTAGTGATACTTCAGAAAGTATATATTTGATAAATTATGTGATGATATGTTGTATGTTTGTTCGCAATAAAATTATTTTAACTATAAATACATTATTTACAATTAGATTTGATCAGCTTACTATATTCAAATATAGTATCTCACTACTTGCCAGAATTGCAAAATTCCTGGCATAAAACCCTAAGATATTGTTTTTCAATTTAGTGATAACTAACTGCAGTTTGTGTTCTTACTTAATCACTTGCACTTGCATTTTTTGAGGTTTGTATTATGCCTCTTTGTGAAATGCACTGCTCCCAGGTTGTTTAGTAGGGTTAATAAATTGATTATAGAATGATACTAAGTTTGAGTATGACACTAAATCAATATGTAGCTATCTTTTCCCTTGTCCTTGTATTTAAGGAGTTTTTGGGACCAACACACCGATATTTTAAGAGTCGTATGCCATAAGTCAAGGGTCCTGTGCTTGGAAAAACCATACAAAATGTCCAAATCAGATATCAGAATTTTACAATAAAATACTATATTCTGAAAATCATTTCTTTGGATTGTGTCAATAATAACATATTTTATTGGCGACGGCTAATGACAACCGGTTGTCAGCAGCCTCACAGGCTAGAGACAACCGGTTGTCACCAGCCTGTGAGGCTACTGACAACCGGCTAATAAATTGATATGCATTTTAAAGGACAGGAAGCATTGGTTCATTGTCAAATGTCACAAGTATCAAGCTACATATGAATCACAACAACAAAATATGTGCAAATAAAAAAGCGAAAGTACGAAGAGAAGATATCTTCTAAAAATAGATTTTCCAAGGGAAGTAACTCAAATCATATTTTGTAAGGGAACTAACTCAAAATACCACAACAATTTTCTCTGAAGTTTTATGTGCTAATTCTGTTTACACAATTGCCTCCATGATTATAGTAGTTATAGTACTTCATATTAAATTCATATCATGAATTTGTAGTTTATTTTTCCTAGTGGGTAGAATCAGTAAATAAACAAATTTGCTTGACTGAACAGAAGAATATAATATAGGGAACAGCATCTAATGGTTCTGGAAAATTTATGTAAAACCTTCTTTCCATCAAGGTAAATGTATAATTTGTGTGCATGTGATGCATTCTTTTAGATATTTGCATGAATAGCTCGATGACTTCCAGACAATAATAATGTAGATGATAAAAAAAGACAGAAATTTACATCTGATTTGTTTAATATATAGTTTCCTGCTTTCTACAATCAACTTAAAATGTGATCAGGGTGAAAACAAATATCATGATATAACAGTTATACCATGAAACTAATATTCTTAAAATTATTGGAAAATAATAGGATTTATAGTAACTGGTTGTAAGCAGCCTGTGAGGCTAGTGACAACAGGTTGTCAGCAGCCTGTGAGGCTTACAGCCAGTGTTATAAAGACTGTATTATGTACATCCATTATATGGACATTTACTTATATATAGAAGAAACACATAAGAAAATCCTTTTCAAGTGATTGGCCTATTATCGTTAAAGCCTCTTTTTTAGCCAGTAGTGAGTGACATAATAAAGAAAATGAGCTGTAGTAAGTAACAGTTTAGATGTACTGTGCTTAAGATGGTTCAGACACGGTCAATGTCAAATTTCCTTCTTTTCTACGTCAAGCAAAAATTATTGACAAGTGCATAAAACATTCAGTCTATAAATCAGAAGCTTTCCATGGAACATACTGCAATTAGGTCAGCAGAGCAGAATTCATCACTTTGAGTTGGTACTTGGATATTGTTTTGAGAGTCCCAGTGGATGTACAATTTTTTTAGCTCACCAGGGGGAGCTTATAGGATAGGCAGTTGTCCGGCCGCGCGTCGTTGTATGTCGTCGTCCGTCAACACTTTCAAACAACATCTCCTCTGAAGCCACTTGGCGGATTGGCCCAAATTTCATCTGTAGCTTCCTTGGGCTGGGGGATTGACAGTTTGTGTTTTTTATGAAAATCGGCTCTTTAGTTTGGTTGCCATGGCAGCTTAGAGTTCCCATACACTTAAAATGGGGAAAATTGAAAAATAGCATTTACTGCCAAGCCATTGCAGATATTTTGACAGAACTTTTACAGAAATGTTCCTTGAGAAGTCTTCTACCAGCCATATGTTTTTTTGGCCCATTGCCCTTTTTATGGGTTGCCATGGAAACCAAAATGCAAAAATTTAACGAAAAAATTACTAAGTCTTTACTTACTTACTTACTTACTTACTTAAAGATTATTTCCTCTAAAGGCATTGGACCGATTTGGCCCAAATTTCATCTGTAGCATCCTTGGGCTGGGGGACTGAAAATTTGTGTGTTTTTTATGAAAATCGGCTCTTTAGTGTGGTTGCTATGGCAACTTAGAGTTCCCATACACTTATAATAGGGAAAATTGAAAAATGGCATTTACTGCCAAGCCTTTGCAAATATTTTGACAAAACTTTTACAGAAATGTTCCTTGAGAAAACTTCTTTCAGCTATATGTTTTTTGGCCCATTGCTCTTTTTATTGGTTGCCATGGAAACCAAAATGAAAAAAAAGACAAAACAGAAAAACTTAAATCGTCTCCTCCGAAACCATAATTATGCTCCATGAGGCAGAGACTTCATTGACATTGACATACTAATCATATTAGCCTTTACAGATTTTATGTTCTCGATTGTCATTGGGACATGTTTGGTATGGCTATTTATAATGGAAAAACAAAAATTTGTTGCTAAGCCATTGCAGATAGTCTGAGAATACATTTTCAGAAATTTTCCTTGAGCTGTCTTCTATCAGCCCTATATTTTTTCTGCACACTGCTCATTTTGATCAGTTGCCATGGCAACCAAAAGGAAAAAATAGCAAAAATCCTTTGAAAATGATCCTTTTTTGTTGTCATGGCAATCAAATGTGGAAAATAGCTATGTATTTTGTAATCAACTCAACAGACTCAGACTGAGACTTTGTAGTTGTATATTTTGTATTAGCCTGTACAATTTCAAGCCTATACAAAAGTGATAGCAATTTTGAGCTAGAGATCTGGTGAGCTTTGTGGCCCGTGGGCCTCTTGTTTCTGGGAGTCCCAGACATCATTTTAGGATTCTGAGAGATACCATTTATTAGTGGCCCAGAAGGATAAATTTGGGCCAGTTGGTTCAAATTTTGGAGATTTCTTGTCTCCAGCACTGGGTAAAATAAAAGAGCATGTAGTGTTAATATTATATAGGCCTGTCAGGCTGTGGTAATTATAGAAAAATCTCTACTTGTCCAGGGACATGTTAAAAAAACTCAAAATGTCTGACAAAAATTAATTGTGTGATGTTTTGAATTGTCTTCATAATTTTAAGGATTATTCAGTCATAAACCTTTGTCTCAATTATTTTGACAAATCTCATCTCTCATTTAAAATAGCCTGAAACCATTAAAATTGAATAAAAGCATCTTTTCTATTCTAATTGTCTGAAAAAAAAATTCAAATGTCTTATTCCTTACTCCACACATTGAAAACTTTTTCCTGGTAACTGTACAGATCAGAATGGCAAACAGTGTGGACCCTGATCAGACCGCTGCATGAGCAGTCTACTCTGTATCTACACAGTTTTGCCTAAATATTTAAAACAAAAATCTAGTTGTAATTGAAAAGGAAACCATATACTTTCTTCATAATTGTCTCAGGGCAAGTACATTACAATTTCTTTATTGTGTCACAGGGTATACACAGGGTATAATCGATTTCGCCAATTTTCGCTTCCTGCAGAGACTGTCCGTCATATTTGGCTTCCGCCGAGACTGTCCGCGAACTCTTGCTTCCTGCAGAGACAACTGTCCTTGAGAAATGGCTTCCTGCCGAGACTGTCCGCGTGATTCTGCTTCCTGCCGAGAGCCTCGGCAGGAAGCAGAATCACACGGACAGTCTCTGCAGGAAGCCATTTATCATGTACAGAAGTCTTGGCAGGAAGCAAGAGTTCGCAGACAGTCTCGGCGGAAGCCAAATATGATGTACAGTCTCTGCAGGAAGCGAAAATTGGCGGAATCGATTATACCCTGTGGTATAGGTTATGTATATCATACACTTGTACTGCCTTGTGGTACAAGCCGGCTTTTATAGCGACGTGGTAGAGTGCTCGCCTTTAGATCGAAAGGTCCCTGGTTCGATCCTTGGCCGGGGCGTGAGATTTTTTAAGAGTCCGTGACAAATGGCGCCCAACGTAAATGACCCACTTGTGCATTAGAACACCTTAAGTCTCATTTCCAGTGATTCTTGTAACTCCTGAGAATTTGAGGATGAATTCAATATGGAGGGGGAGAATGTCACAGGGTATAGGTTAGGTATATCATACACTTGTACTGCCTTGCGGTACAAGCCGGCTTTTACAGCGACATGGTAGAGTGCTCGGCATTAGATCGAAGGGTCCCCTGTTCGATCCTCAGCCAGGGGTTAAGATTCTTTAAGAGTCTGTGACAATTGTCCAAAGTGAAATGGGACAAGTAGGACAAGTCAGGCATGGTATTCCACAGCCCTGTATTGTACCATATATTTCGAGTTCAGTATGATACAATGTTAGGTAAGTGTATTCTCCCCTGGTTAACTATGTATAATGTAGTATATACAAGGACTGCTAGACAGTTGTAAGACGTTACTTGATTGACAGGTCAGACAGATGTAGGGAAGTGCTTGACAACTAACAGTTTATGGTGGTGTATACTACTCAGAAGTGACTGGTGATTTAACCTTCCTTTTGCAGCTGAAATTTGTTTTGTGGGTTGAAATAGAGTGGATTATATCATTCTGAGCTCCAGGAGAAAGGAGAACCACAATGCTCATGTTATGGGGACAGAAGCCATTAACTTAAGATAAAGTGTTTTGAGGCTGATTTTGAGATTTATTAGTTTTCAACAAAAATACGTTCTGAGCCCCCATCAGTATGGTCTTGGCAAGACGGTTCTGAGGAGTCACAAATTGACGATATGCCTGAAGCCTGAAAGAATGATTCATCGTCAACATTTCTCCATAAAACTTTTATGGAGAAATGTGGACAACAAATTATTCCTGTAACCCTTTCTTATCTGGAGCACTGGAAGTGCCTGTGGTAGTATTGTATGCTCTTAGATCCTACAGGGGGTCTGCTGTGTTCTTGTTAGCATTTTTTCACACACTGCAGTAAATAGAGTTCCAATATATTGTAATCTTTTCAGAAAATGCTATTAGTATCATCATTATAACTATATTTTTAGCTCACCTGAATGAAAGTACAGGGAGCTATTGTTGTCACCCCAACGTCGGGGTGGGCGCCACACTTTAAAGTTTTACTTCTGAGTTTATTAATTTTAAACTTTCAAATCTCAACAACCACTTGCCAGAACCCTTTTGATATTTATAATCTAATCATATCATAGCATAATCCTTTTTCTGTAACATCATACCCCTGGGTGAGGCCTTTGGGTCAAAAATTAGGTCACACTCACTTTAAAGTTTTACAACAAAGATTTTTTTAAACATTCATATATCAGCATCCACTGACAAGAACCCTTCCATATTTGGAACATAATCATATCATAGCATAATCTTTCATTAAATAACACTATATCCCAGGTTCAGGCCCTAGGGCCGGGCCGCGTAGCGCAGTCGGTAAGGCTCCTGACTTGCAAGCCAGAGGTCCTGGGTTCGATACCCGGTCCGGCCACTTACTTTCATTTCCCCTTCCGCTGATTCAAGAAAGGCAGTTGTCAGCTACTGGTGAAAGTAAGTGCATTTAGTACTGGTGAACCGCTTAGGAGGTCTAAGCCTGCCCAGGAATAGTGTGGTTAGGTTAACTGACCATCCGGACATGACCATAGCTGTTTACCGTGGACGTTAAACAATAACACAACAACAAAATCAGGCCCTAGGGTAGGGCTTAGGGGTAAAAAATTAGGTCATAGTTTTACGACAAATTTTTTTTTAAACATTATATCTCAGCAACCACTGGCAAGAATCCTTCCATATTTGGAATATAATTATACCATAGCATAACTTTTCATTCCATAACAGGTGAGGCCCTGGGACGTGGCTTAGGGGTCAGAAATTAGGTTACACTCACTATAAAGCTTTTCACTTAGTATATCACCTTTTCGCATGAATGGATTCTTTTGATATTTGCACTGTAGTTAGATATTGATCCAAAATTTTACTGAGTACCACCCCCACCCCACTTAGTGATCTTAAGGTCAAGGTCATGGACTTAGAAATTTTGGGGTTCAGATAAGATAATTTCAGGATAATTTTCCATATTAATCCCTAAACATATGTTGTGACCTGTCATTAGAACTGTCATGCCAAGACAGTTCTAATATGGGGTTACAACATAAATTTTCCTTGTGAAATAAAAGTTGTCTTATCATCAAAACCCACCTCATCTGAAGCTATGAACATGGGAAAATTGTTTAAACTTAAATAGTTGACTATGAACAGACGCTTCGTAGGGTCTACACTGTTCAGGGATCAAGGTTTGTGATAGAGAGATTAGGGAGAAATTGTCTGCCTGTATGATCAGGCTTCTCCCTGTTCTGACTTGAAGCTGTCTAAAAAATTTGTAGCATATACATATACCCTAAAGTGCTCAAGTATTGGGACACCTAAAACCATTAATTTTTCCATTTGTCTCAAATTGAAAATTAATGTGTGTTTTTTTTGGTGTCCCAATACATACATTTTAGCACATTAGGGTACGCAAGGATGAAAGATGGACAAAAACTTCTCCCAACCAGAAAGTCAGAAAAACTTCTCCTTTCTACTGGCAGGGCCGAGCAAATAGATAGTCCCACACCAAGGACAATTTGAATTTACAGTTGGACAAGTAAAATTCTCACAGCTGTTTAGTGCTAAATAATTATTGGCTCAGCACACGTGGACTTTTATAAGTAGCCAGTTTAGACAAGTGAATGAAAATAATATTTGAGCCGCGACACGACAAAACCAACAAAGTGGTTGTGTGCCAAGCAAAGCACAGATCATCCTGGGCATCTGCCCAGTCTGATCAGAGTCTTCGCTGTCCGCATGGAGGTAGCTTAGAGCCTTAGTTAACCTTTAAATGCTTAGGGAAGCGTCTGATCACACTTGGTGGATGCTCAGGGTGATCGGAGTCTGCGCTGGGCGCACAGCCACATTGTTGGTTTTCTCATGTCGCGGCTCATTTGTCCAGTCTTGCATTTAGATCTCTAGCTTGATCCCCACTGCTACCACAGGCACTTTGGATCCAATAGTTAGGGCTGTGTATTGTAATGCAGAGCAGTTTTGCTACAATCACAATGCTCCAGATAAGAAGGGGTAACAAAGATAATTTAGGGATAATTATCCATATTTCTCCATAAAAACGTATTTTTTGACCCATCATTAGAACCGTCTCGTTGAGACGGTTCTGATGATGGGTCACAACATATGTTTTCATTGAGAAATAAGAAAAATTATCTTTGAATTATCCTGAATACCCCTTCTTATCTGGAGCTCTGAGTCGGGTTTTAATGAGAAATTTTATTTACAGAGTCAAGCACCATCCAGTGGTGCAGACACAGTCCGTCGTTCTGAGATGGCGGTTGTGCCAACTTCCAGAGAAGTACAGCTGCCAAAGGTCACTGTAGACTCCATGACTAAGGTAATTTCCTGATAGTTAGGTAAGCAGAGCTTTAGATAAGAGGGGTATTAGATGATAATTGAGGGATGATTTATTTTATTTCTCTTTGAAACCATATGTTGTGACCCCTCATCTGAACCGTCTCAACGAGACGGTTCAGATGAGGGGCCACAACATACGTTTTTATGCAATATAAGCAAAAATTATCCCTAATTATCACCCTCTTATCTAGAGCTCTGAGGTAAGATCAGTATTTGATGACACTTGGTTGTTTATGGAATTAGGGTGAATGGGTACACTTCAGGGGAAGCAACTCTTCCATTTTCATTTTTACTCCAACAGGAGCAAACTTTTTCCATTCAGAGTAGACCACTTCAAACAGGATATTACAAAAGTTGTCCCCCATTTGAAAAATGGCAGAAATGGTAGTATTCACCTAAAAATCGATGGTACCCCAAAAATCATGAAAATCCATGAAAAATCCTGAAAAAAAAAAATAGAAAATCTTGCTTGGAAAAGTTCTGGAATAAGGACTAAAGATGATTTCTCCCCACAACCCACCTTGAGTGACCCCAATATATCTTAACCAGTCTTGTTATATGCCCGTTTGAAAAATGGGACCTATATTGTTATGGCGCTGGCATCTGTCTGTCCATCCATCTGTCCGGGGTAAACTTTTCGTTTTCGGACAACTCCTCCTACAGTTTATATCCATCGAGCTGAAACTTGGTATATAGTAAGACTATGAGGTGGACCTGCGCATATCGTTTCGAGGTTACGCTCCAATGATTTTTAGGGGAGTTACAGCCCTTTACTTAGAATTTTTGGGGTGTTCGTTGCCGGATAACTCCTCCTACAGTTTTGGGGTGTTCGTTTCCGGATAACTCCTACTGAATTTATCCAGTTAAGCCTAAACTTTGTAAATAGTAAGACTACGATATGGAGTAGCGCATATTGTTTGAAAGTTACGCTCCGATGATTTTGGCAGAGTTACAGCCCTTTGAAAAAACTCAACTATGGGAGTTGTATGGCAATTCTTTAGCATTCCATAACTTGGTTACTCTTTGGAATATAATGATGAACCTCAATAGCAATGAAAATGAGGTAATGACAACATGTCCAATACAAGAATGGTTACTCCCCTTTACTTAGTTTTTGAGTTACCTCCCTTTGATTATTTTTTTCAGACTATATTTGTACACCTCATATCTACCTAACCCTTTGGACTATTGTGATGAAACATAATAGTAATGTATATTAGGTTGACACGATATGCCACATATAAGAAGATTGCCTCCCCTTACTAATGTTTGGAGTAACCTCCCTTTGAATATTTTCTAAGGCTATTCTTGTGCAAGCAATAAGTAGGCAACCATACGGAATAGCTTGATGAAAATACATAGCAATGTGTATTAGGTTGAGGGTGTGTGTCTTGTATATAAGAATAATTGTTCCCCCTTATTTGTGGAGTTACATCCCTTTGATTAATTTCAACCACTATTCTTGGGCAAGTCATTACTAAGGTAACGGTATGGCATATCTTGACGAAACTATAGCAATGTGTATTAGGTTGAGACAATATGTCGAATAAAAGAATAATTGCTTCCCCTTCCTTATTTTTTTTTTTTTTTTAGTTACATCCCTTTGATTACTTTTTTAAGGCTTTTCTTTTGAGAACCCTTATGTTTGGAATATCTTGATAAACTTAATAGCAATGTAGACAAAGATGAAATGGTGTGTGTCATATTAGAATGGTTGCTCTCCATTTCTTACTTTCAGAGCTACATACCAATTATTATTTCTTAGACTATTTTTGTGGGCACCATTACTAGGTAATTATTTTGGATATCTTGATGACACTCTATAGCAATGTGCATTTGCTTGATACTGTGTGTTGAGTATGGGAATTGTTGCTTCCCCTTACTTAATTTTGGAATTAGTATTTGCAGACTGTTCTTTTGCACACATTAGTACCTGTTTGTGGCTGATTGTCAGGGATATAAATCTGCCCAAACTCACTCAAAAACAGGCGTATGTATCCCTGCTTGCGGAGCTCTTGTGTAAATCTGCCTTAAGATCAAGTTTTTCTGTTCAAAACAGCCCCCAAAATCTTTATATATCTTATATCCCAAAAGTGTAGATCTGTTTTATATAAGGTCTAAGAAAGATCTGCTCGTTAGAAAATTTGGGAACATTGCAAGGGAAAACATGCCTGTCATATGATCAAATAAAAACAGTGTATTCAACATCACCTTACATTGACAGATAATCTTAGACTGGTGTGGGCCTTTATACTCCTGAGATGGATGGCCAAATTAGTAAACTGACCATGAAAACTTGTTTAGATAGGTAATAAATCCATGTTATATAATTGCAATCATTTTGATATTGTTTATATATACATTGCTAGTCCTTTGAACTCTTTAAACAGAATCTGGTAACAAATCATAACAAACAATTACATATGAGCCGCGGCACGAGAAAACCAACAATGTGGTTGTGCTCCCTGTGCAGACTCCGATCAGCCTTGGCATCTGCCCAGTTTGATCAGACTCTTTGTTAAGAGCTCAACGGGTAGCTAAGGGTCTAAGCTACCTCCATGCGGGCAGCGAAGACTCTGATCAGACTGGGCGGATGCCCAGGCTGATCTGAGTCTGCACTCTGCGCACAACCACATTGTTGGTTTTGTCGTGTCGAGGCTCATATAGTGTATTTGATCTTTTTACAGTTATGTTATAAGTTCAGTTTAATGCATGTTTTTGCAGTGAAGATGTGCATTGCTTTCTTTTCTAGAGTGAACTAAAGGAATTTATCCCTGAGCTGTTGAAGATAGTAACAGGTCGTGAAGATGTGTGGCATAGTAGACGCTCAGCAAAACCTGATTGGTGGCCAGCTGGGGTCAGCTGGGTAACCAGTCAAGCTGACTGGTTCACAGAGGTAAGAAGTCTTGACACTGACCTTGTCCAATTACTCAAAATATTAATTGCATGCATAGAAAATGAGCTTAACACAGTGGTACTGTTATGAAATTACAGTCATTCTGTTTTAGCTGCAATACACAAAAAAGATACTTAACACAAATTGGACTAGCCAAGACTCATACTAGCATGTGCATTCATGCAGTCAGATCAGAGCCTGTGCTGTTCACACACAAAATAATGTGGACCATGAGGGCTCTAGCAGATAAAAATGAATGCAGACCTCCAAGTAAGAAAGGGTAACAGGGATAATTTAGAGATAATTTTTTTATGTTTAATAGAAATGTGTTGCGACCCTCAGAACTGTCTTGACAATACAGTTCGAATGAGGGGTCACAGTGTTTCTTTTAATAGCAAAATGTGGCAAATTATCCGTAAATCCCCGTTACCCTTTCTTATCTGGGGCACATAAAACATGGAATTAAATGACTGGAGAATGATTATTATGTCCCCCCACCAAAGGTGAGGGGGGACATATTGTTTTCAGTGCGGATCCCGGGCGTCGGCGTCCCTGTGACAGATTTCTTGTACCCACGATATCTCTTGAACCAATGGATGGAATTTCACCAAACTTGCATGGATACATTATTGGGACAAGTTTAAGAGCTGATTAGATTTTGGTGACCTTGACCTCATTTTCAAGGTCACTGGAGGACATAGATGACAATTTCTTGTACCCACTATATCTCCTGAACCAATGGATGGAATTTCACCAAACTTGCATGGATACATTATTGGGACAAGTTTAAGAGCTGATTAGATTTTGGTGACCTTGACCTTATTTTCAAGGTCACTGGAGGACATAGATGACAATTTCTTGTACCCACTATATCTCCTGAACCAATGGATGGAATTTCACCAAACTGGCATGGATACATAATTGGGACAAGTTTAAGAGCTGATTAGATTTTGGTGACCTTGACCTCATTTTCAAGGTCACTGGAGGACTTGGATGAAAATTTCTTGTACCAGTGATATCTCTTGAACCAATGGAGGGAATTTCACCAAATTTGCATGGATACATCATTGGGGCAAGTTTAAGAGGTTTTTAGATTTTGGTGACCTTGACCTTATTTTCAAGGTCATTGGAGGACTTAGATGACAATTTCTTGTAACCACTATATCTCGTGAACCAATGAATGAAATTTCTCCAAAATTTCAGGGATACATTATTGCGACAAATTTAAGAGCTGTTCAGATTTTGGTGACCTTGGCCTCATTTGCAAGGACTGGAGGACTTAGATGACAATTTCTTGTACTCACTAAAATCTCCTGAACCAATGAATGGAATTTTACCAAACTTGCATGTATACATCATTGGGACAAGTTTAAGAGCTGATTAGATTTTGGTGACCTTGATCTCATATTCAAGGTCACCTGAGGACTTAAATGACATTTTCTTGTACCCACTATATCTCCTGAACCAATGGATGGAATTTCACCAAACTTGCATGGATACATCATTTGGACAAGTTTAAGAGGTGATTTGATTTTGGTGACCTTGACCTCATTTTCAATGTTATAGTCATCTATGTAGGATATCTTAAGAACCAGTGGATGGATTTTCTCCAAACTTGTCTAGATATTTTACTTGTTCAGGCTTTTTATTCATTAGAGGGGATGGGAAATGGGCTGGTGGGGGGACATCAGTTTTTCTCTGAAAAACATTTCTAGTTTGTTTGAGAAAATATTGATGTGTAAGTGATGTCATCATGACATCATTCTGCCATTGTACTAAGCTCAATAGTCGGTAATTTCATAGTTGCTATGGTAACAGATCTATGGTGTCATCTCACTTAAAATTCGAGATTCAATGTATGCCATGCTCCTCTCGAATTATAAGTGAGATGCTACCTGGAATTCACAAAATTTAAGTGTGATTTTCTCACATATAATTCATTCTCAAATAATTTGATTCTCTGTCTAGAAATATCTAAGCTAAAAATGTTCTCCGTCTGGTTTGAGCCTTCCTTATCAAATATTTCAAGCTCTGCATGATATGGTTCATTTAGAATACTCTGTTTCCATATAGCAGCTGTTCCAATATTTTTTGAAACTGGATAACATCAAGGAAGATTTTTTTTTGCCATGAATGATGATCAGTATGTATTTTACTGATTAAAAAAAATACACATAGAGTGTAAAGGGATTTTTCTATCTTATAAAAGCGCACCATTGTGGTCAGAATTTTGCTTCACTGAGGCTACCTATCCCTGCTCTGGGGCTATTTGGTTAGCAGTGGTGGGGTAGCATGCCATAGCGAACAGATGTTTGCAGTGCTTTTATTTTGCAAATGGTATCTCGTTGAAGAAATAAAAAGCCTTTTTTGTCCCAAAATTTATATATATATATAGACTATTTTATCAAATTCAGAATTTTCCCATTGATTCTCGGTCACAGCACTATCTCAACTCATTGAAACAGTGGGAGTGGGAGAAAAAGTGTCCTTAAGCTGACTGACTGCTCCCTATCTTGAGCTTTGGGGGTGAAGTCGAAATGTATAAACTGTATAGAAAATTCAAAATTTGAGAAAAAACGTCCTTCTGAAATTCAGAAAATGTAAAACTTCTCCCTGTCTGGGCTGATCCCTGTGACATTATAGACTTGCTGAATTATTGTTATAATATTGTGTGAGTAATGAAATAAAGCTTGTTTCTTGACAGAGCTACTGGACTGACAACCTGAGATCTGTAGTCCGCAACTGCTATAAACACATGGGGAAAGAGGACTTGCTGTATGAGCCTACGGTCAGCCGGAATATCAACTTTAACAAAGAGGTTGGTGATATAGAGTCATAGCCTTGTTGCATACCTGTCAACTTTTGGAAAATTTCATGGGGGAGAAAGCGCAAAAATGACCATTTCAGCAGACTTTTGCAGCAAATCTGCACACGCTCAAAAAGTCATGACAATTTTCATGGGGGAGATATTTAGAAATTTTATACTATTTAAAGAAAAAATCTTAAAATTCAAACAAATAAAATAGGGAGATGGCCTTAAAATAGTGAGATTTTGCCATTTTTGGCAAAGGAGGGAGGGAGAGTGGGAGTACCATCAAAAATAGGGAGACTCCCTATTTATGGGGGAGAGTTGACAGGTATGTTGTTGACATTTCTATAGTGGTTGCAGAAATGAATTTACAGACAAAAACAAGACCTTCTGGTCAAGCATTGCTGTTTTAATAAAAAGAAATATAGGTTGTTTTAATTTGGCTAGAGTTTGGTGATTTAATCAAAGCCAGTGATATCCAACCATAACATCTTTAAAGTACTGATTTCTTGATTTGTTAGGGAGGATTTAATCCTTGAATTTCTGAAGTTAAAAAATTGTTGGTAAGCTCAAATTTGTTATAGCATTTAATCCCACTTTTTGCTAGAAATATCTGTACATGTACAAAGTTCTTATAATCTTAAATAAATAAGAATATTAATGCATGTGATTACAGATTGTGACTGAAAGCCCAACAAAGCCACAGTCATACACATTGTCTCAACTCAAACTGCCGAAAGGTCAGTATACTGCTTATAGGGGAATTACTCATAACTAGTTGTCTCGCCTGCGAAGCAGAAGCGAGACATATGTATTGCTTTTCCGGTGTCGGCGGCGGCGTAAACTTTTGTCAAGTTTTTGCGTTTAGGTCATTTTCTCAGAAACTATAAGGGCTAGGGCCATGAAACTTGGGTCATGCATACATCTGGAAGAGTACAGCTGATAGCCATCATCAATATTGAGTCTTGACCTAGATTTTACGGTTGACTGACTTTGCAATTTTTTGTCGAGTTTTTGCGTTTAGGTCATTTTCTCAGAAACTATAAGGGCTAGAGCCATGAAACTTGGGTCATGCATACATCTGGAAGAGTACAGCTGAATGCCATCATCAATAATGAGTCTTGACCTAGATTTTACGGTTGACCGACTTCGCAATTTTTATACCCCGCCACACTTTAGTGGCGGGGTATTATGTTATACCTTTCGGTGTCCGTCCGTCCGTCCGTCCGTCCGTCCGTCCGTGCTCACCATTTCCGATCGATAACTTGAGTATTTATTCATGGAATTTTTTCAAATTTTGCATACATATTGTTATCGGCGATGAGTGGTATGGGATTGTTAATGGGCAAAATCCGTCCATTTTTAACGGAGTTACTGCCCTTTTTCGTATTGGAAAAATGGTTTCTGGCCTGTTATTCCTTTACTGTTCATGATATCTGAATGAAACTTCACAGATATGTTGCACATCAAAGGTTACATATTGTGACTAATGGCCGTCACTCTGACCTTCCCAGTTTGTGAGTTATCCGCCCTTGATAGGTCTGAAAAAAGGTTTTTGACCTATTGTTCCTTTACTATATGGAATATCTGAATATAACTGCACAGATATGTTTCACATCAAAGGTAACATATTGTGACTAAGAACCGTCACTCTTACCTTTCCCGTTTGTGAGTTATCCGCCCTTGATTGAATTAAAAAATGTTTTTTACCCGTAGTTCCTTTACTATGTGGAATATTTAAATGAAACTTTACAGATATGTTTCACATCAAAGGTTACATACTGTGACAAAGAACCATCACTCTTACCTTTCCAGTTCATGAGTTATCTGCCCTTGATAGGTCCGAAAAATGGTTTTTGACCTGTAGTTCCCTTTCTATATGGAATATCTGAATAAAACTTCACAGATATGTTTCACATCAAAGGCTTCATATAGTGACTAGGAACTGTCACTCTGATCTTTCCGGTTTGTGAGTTATCCGCCCTTGATTGATCTGAAAAACGTTTTTTTATCTGTAGTTCCTTTACTATATGGAATATCTGAACGAAACTTCATAGGTATGTTTCACATCAAAGGTTACATATTGTGACAAAGAACCATCACTCTTACCTTTCCAGTTAATGAGTATTCCCCCTTGATAGATCTGAAAAATGTTTTTTGACTTGTAGTTCCTATACTATATGGAATATCTGAATGAAACTTCACTGATATGTTTAACACCATAGAATAGGAAACAGAGTCTCTCAGCTCAAAGAAATGCTTTACAGCCTGATCTAAATCTACACTGGTCAGAATGCTCCACGTTGTTGGGTGGTTTATATTAATATTTATTTACAGTAAGGACATCATATCTCTGTCTATCTCAGTTCTGTGGCTCTTTAGCTATTATATATCTCAAAAAATAAGTTAGGATGCACAGCAGTGGCGGGGTATCATGCAGTGCCTGCGGTGCTTTTATTTGTCGAGTTTTTGCATTTAGGTCATTTTCTCAGAAATTATAAGGGTTAGAACCATGAAACTTGGGTCATGCATACATCTGGAAGAGTACAGCTGAAAGCCATCATCACTGTTGAGTCTTGACCTAGATTTTACGGTTGCCTGACTTTGCAATTTTTTGTCGAGTTTTCGCGTTTAGGTCATTTTCTCAGAAATTATAAGGGCTATAGCCATGAAACTTGGGCCATGCATACATCTGGAAGAGTAGATCTCAAAGCCATCATCAACATTGAGACTTGACCTACATTTTACGGTTGACTGACTTTGCAATTTTTTGTAGAGTTTTCGGCTTGAGGTCATTTTCTCAGAAACTATAAGGGCTAGAGCCATGAAACTTGGTTCATGCTTACATCTGGAAGAGTAAATCTCAAAACCATCATCTGTATTGAGTCTTGACCTACATTTTACGGTTGGCTGACTTTGCAATTTTTTGTCAAGTTTTCGCGTTTAGGTCTGTTTCTCAGACACTATAAGAGCTAGAGTCATGAAACTTGGTTCATGCATACATCTGGAAGAGAAGAACTCGAAGTCATCTCTGTATTGAGTCTTGACCTACATTTTGCGGTTGACTGACTTTGCAATTTTTTGTCAAGTTTTCGCATTTAGGTTTGTTACTCAGAAACTATAAAGGCTAGAGCCATGAAACTTGGGTCATGCATACATCTTTGCTGAGTGACAAAGGGCCAGCAGGCGAGACGCCGCATTCCGCGGAATTCTTGTATTACTCTTGTGAAGCTTTACAAAAATCAAACTCAGTTAATAATCATTATGACTGTAGTTAATTTAAGATGAATGTGGTCACTCTTAAGTACAAAAGATAAAGGAGGATTTAACACACAATCAGCAGTAGATCATCAATCAGGCCAGCACTTAATCTGCTGTGCTATCAGGGCTCCTATGTTATAAGGATTGTCTGGAATTTTAAACTGTATCGGACACCTTCCTGTTTTTTCTGCAGTTTTACAAAAAGAAACAATTTTTAGTGACTTCCTGTTTGCTTCTCTGGATGAAAAAACTGTTCCTAAATAAGGTCGCCTCTTATTATCCTATGGGAGCAAAATTTTTCCTTTAAAAGTTTAACTCCAGTGAGAAAAGTGGCAGAGTCTCTTCCTTGCCCACTGTGTGGGACTGTTTCTGTTCTAACCAGCTTCAGCTGTGGTTGTAAGATTAAAAACCAATGTTCTTTCCAAGCATCATGCTATGAAAAAAGATTGAAAGATTGGTAGAGGAAACAGATTATATTATATACCCATGGTGTATTTTTGTTAGGGAGCCCCTTTGTAGAAGGTTTTTGTTTTACTCTGTAGAAAGAGAATGCTCTGAATTAATGAAGAGGCCACAAGAGGCATCAAAAACACTTGTCTAAGACTAACTGCATGTTTGTACCTGCCTGCCAACATGTACAGTAAATCTACAAATTCAGCCACTGTAAGGGCAATCTGGACATGCCCTGATCAGACTGTGCAGTCTGGCACGGGAATGTCAAGTTTGCACATGGAAATGGTCTATACAAGCTATGAGCTTTCAAACCAAATCCTTTTCATGAAAATTGTACTTTGAATGTACTAAATGTAGATAGTTGAATAAAATATTGTTTAAACCAAGTTTGCACATGTTCAGAGATAGGTTTTGTAGTAATGCTGCTGAAATGATACAATTTCAGGAATGTTTCTACCATTCTCTGCTGAGGTGTTCATCTGTTACTTCTGTGAGATGGAGTTTTACGACAAGGAAGAAATGAGGGCTCACCAGAAGACATGTCAGGATCGTCCCCCGGACCTTCAGAAGTTTCCGTCGTCATTATCACCAAACCCAGCAGCCCAACAGGGGCCCCCTCCAATCAGCCCTAAGCCACTGTCGGAGGGAGAGTACATAAGAATGCCTCTGGACAAATTCATAAGTACGGTGCTTCTTATTTTTAGCTCGCCTGTACAAATGTACAGGAAGAGCTATTGCACTACCGGCGGCGGCAGCGGCGTTAGTAAAATGTTAAAGTTTTTGGGTGATGGGCAAGGAGCTGTCAGGCAAGCAATCCTGTCCCGCTGACAGGTCTTGTTCTATATTTCAGCTTTACAAAGTAGATATTTTCCAAGTCTTTTCAGTGCCACATATGGTACCTTAACTAAATTTCATTATCCCCTAAAAGCTTACGAGTGGGTGGGTGGGATGTACCGCTTTAACACTGACCTGCCATCTGTCCATCCTTTTGTTGTGCTTTAGTTTTCTGATACATAACATAATTATATACATACCTATTTGAAAACAGATTTCAATGAATTTCCAAAACTAGTCTTGATACTACCTTAGTGCAGGTGGCATCTTACTCAAGGCAGTAGGCAGGGGCATCCATGTGCTATGGACACATTTCTAGATCTAACCTGTGCTGTCGACCAAGGCAGTTGACAACTGTGTCAGCTTGGTCCATGGTTATTAACAACAGTACCATGTACTGTAAGTGTGTAAATGCTGTACTGCAACCAGAATCTCATTGCTCCAGATTTAAAGGGGTAACAGGGATGTTTTTGTTATTTTCCCTTACAAATGTACAGTTTGACTCCATATTAGAATTGTCTAATGGAGAGGATTTCAATGAGGGGTCACACAATATGTTTTCATAGAGAAATAAGAAAAATTGTCTCTGAATTATCCCTTATTTGGAGCTTTGGAATCTCTGTAGACAGCTACTTTGCAAAGTATTAGCATGGTTGACAGCATTGGTATCATCTTGTATTCAATACCACTCTGTTTGTTTGCAGATTATTTGGATCTCCTTCCACAGAGACAGGCAGCAAAGCTAAAGCTCAGAACAAGAAACAGCTTAGACATCAACTGTGAAGATTTAGGTGACTTGGGTCCCCAGTGTCCACTGTCCCCTGTCACGCCCAGGACTCCAAAGTCTCTAATGTCTCAGATGAGTCGTGAAGACCCTAACATCTCATCAAGAAAGAGATTAAGTTACTCTATGTCGATGGAGCGAGATAGTGTTTCAATAGAAAGTGAATCAGAATCAAGTAGCAGTGATAGTGACGATACAGAGGAAAATGCCTCGGCTAAACCTAAAGAATTAAATCTACTTAATATTGACATCACTTCCCTATTAGGACAGAGAGTCAAACCTCATGTCCATGTAGAATCTCCTGTGCAAGTTGTAAGAGAATCAGAATCATATTGTAGAACTCCGGTAAAAAACAGTTTCTTGGATAAATTGAGAAAGAAGCCTCCATCATACCCAATCATGTACAAGCCAAGAAGAATAGCAAACTTGAATAAACAAAATCATATTTATAAGTTTACTAAAGTAGAGAGAAAGGACTTCTATGACTATATTAATACAGGTTTAAACAAAGAAAGCCGTGAAAAACTAAAGAAAATGAAACAATTTAGGATACTGTTGCCAAGACTAACGGAGAAGAAAATGTTGCGCTGGGTGCCAAAAAGAGTGCTTTACAGACAGCTGAAAGGGAGACATGTTTCAGACAAAAAACCTAGAACCACTGGTAATTTTATTCAAGCCTATAGTTTCTACCCTCAAGGTCCAATGTTGCTGTCTAAGAATGTTGACAGAATTCTTGGGCTGAAGAAGAAATCAGCATCTAGAGAAAGTGAGCGTCTTAGGAGTCCTCTCTCCATTGCCAATTACATTTCGGAAGAAATGGAAGCGGAATTATCAAAACAAAAATTGACATTATATAGAAGTTTATTATATGAAGTTGAAGAATATAAGTCAGGAAAAGTTCCCCAGTCCATTGAAAATGGGACCACTGACTCAACAAAGCCAGTAGAAAAGGAAAATGAGCCAAGGCCGTTGAATACAACAGAAAAAGTTGTTGGTAGAAGAGACTATGTCCCAATAGCAGACAGAGTATTTGTGACAGAAAAGGATGATAAGCCAAAAGGTGGAATGAGTGTACTGAGAGCACTGTTGAGGAAGAACAAGGAAGATTCACTGAAACCTTTAACTGACAAGAATCCAACTACAGTTAATAATGCAGTGCCTGTGAAATCACCTACATTGACTCAGCTGTCAAAATCTTTGCAGTCAGACCTTGTGAAAGGTTTTAATTTGAACAAATCAATTGATGATGGTAGTGCATCAGGCAGTTGTATGTCATCTCCTGGAAGTCTTACCAGTGGTGATGAAAATATGTCTCCATCAGCGACAAAAGCTGGTAATAAAACTCCCGTTATAGAAGATTCTATATCAATTATTTCAGTGTCATCAGATGGAGAATCTCCTATCGTAAACTGTTGTGTTGGCTGTAATGAGAGAGGTGAAAATAACAAGGGTAGCATTACCCTTCCTACAGATAAAGATATAAGTAAGTTCAGTGAACCATTGACTGTGAATGTTGACAGTGAATTTGATCTATTGACTAAGACTAGACCTGATTTAAAAGTAGATGTGACATATGGGGTGCCTTCCCCAGTTCCTTCCTCTGCTGAATCCCCTTTACCGGCAACTCCACAGAAAAAGAGTAGCAAACCAAAAGAACTAGTCAAGAGGTTACTAGAGGAAGAAAGTGAAAGTGCAAGGAGGGTTACGAGATCAAATAGCACAGCTATACTGACAAATTTTGATGAGTTGGATCAAGTGCTGAAAGCCTCCGAGCCAGCTAAGAGAGAAAGTAAACTGATTAAATCCCTTAATGAAACTGTTGACAGTCCTAAAATGCCTCTGAAAAAGGAAAATAGTCTGAAGGTGAAAACCGTTGATTCTCCAAAATCAAGTCTGAAAAAGGAAAACAAAAAGGACAAGTCTTCTGATATTTTGTCGGAAACGCCAAAGTTGTCTCAGAAAAAGGAAAAGTCAACAGTTGAAACAGAGATCGTTTCAGTTTCTCCTAGTAAGGAAAAACTGGCTAAGTCTGTAGATGGAACTTACGAAATTCAAACAAAATCTAGAAAAGATGTTAAACAAGGAGAATCTCCTTTGAAGAGTATTCTCAGATCCTCAACATTATATGAAAAAGTGCCTCAGGTTAAGCCTATTAGAAAGTCTCAGTCTCTTACCCCATCTCCCAGTCCCAAAAAATTGGAACTTGGAGTCTTAAAGGTATCATTAACAGACACTCCAAATAATTCTCCGAAGAAATCGGGAGAGAAAGCAGCCACAGCTGAAAACTGTTCTCCAAAGAAAGATGATTCAGAGAAAACTGTGATTCAGCTGAGGTCATCAACACTGCTGACCCCGACAAAAATGACAATAAGGACAAGGTCTGTCTCAGTTGATTCAAATGGGAAAGTCGATGATAACCAGTATTCACTTAGATCTGGAAATTTTGTGATTGACTCACCAAGGAGAAGCTGTGATTCACCAAGGGGAAGTGGATCAGAATTAGCTTATAAAAACAGTCCAAAGAGTAATTCTGCTAAAAAAGATTCCAGAATGTCTTCAGAAATAATTTCAAAAGTTGGACAAAGTACAAACAGATCGCCGAGGAAAAGTGTTAGTGTGGCAAGTGAAGTGACTAGGAAAATAGATTTCAGTTTGAAAACTGGTAGTAATGTTGATAGTCCATCAAGGAGGCCTAAAAGGATGTTGTCTATACCTGCTGAGGAAACTAAGCCTGCCAAATTAAGAAAAGTTAGTTCAGATATGGTTGTTAAGTTTAAAGTTTAACGGTTTTCAATACTCTCTTTTTATAAAGTTGTAGATTATGTTAAAATGTTAAGGGTATGATTGCAAATTATGTGTTCAGTGATACTAGCAAGTGTGCTACATTTTGTGATTCAAAACTTTCTAATTTTAAAGTTGGTTCTAACTGATCAAATACCTAGGGGAGAGTCAAGTAACTTTGGACAGCGGGTAAATTAGGACAGTGACATTGTTTCCTTTATATGTCAGTTGTTTGGAACTAAAACAAAAATAACTGGCCAAATTATGAAAATCCTGATGAGAAGGCTCATAATGAGCCGTCTCATCCGGATTTTCACTGTTTGGTTTAAATAATATTTATTGATAAATCTTCGTATACAACATATACATTTACACGTATACACATGATTATATGGTACAGGATCTGATAGGAAGCTTAAAGCTTATATAAATCATCTCCTGATGATTTTCACTGTTTGCAGTGGTATGTCCGAATTTACCCCCATGTCCGAAGTTACCTGACTCTACCCTACTCTTATGGATCAAAATTTCATATAAGGTGTTCTTGATGATAAATCTGAGTCAATTGTTGTTCATTCTGCATAAAGAAAAACACGCTGTAACCTTTCGTTAGAACACCCTCACAGGCTGTTTAATGAGGGTTGACATTAAATGTATTATTGAGATTAGGGTTCGAGGTTATAAAACTTGAGAATAATCTCAAACTCAAATAAAGCACAGCCAATCAGTGTGCTTTATTTTGAGTTTGAGAATGTACTCAACTTTTATAACCTCGGGGCCAGAACTGCACCCAGCGCTCTCCCCACTAGAGCTCTGTGATAGACCTATAATGGGCTGTGGTGAATGGTTAATGCTTGGGGGGAAGCAGCTACACCATTTTCATTTTTGCCTTCTTATGGGTGAGGTTCAGCTCTTAAAGAGTGTATTTGCTTACATAGGAGTGAATTCTTTCCTTTAAGCTGCTTCTCTGGTCTTTGGGATGAGACTTTAAACCAAGGTCCAGTCTACATATGACCTATGTGTTGGTGGGACTTGAAACTGGAGTTTAATACTCACTTTCTTTTCAACATAGTTCTAACCATTTTGGAAGGTCAGTGTTGTCCAGAGAAGTGAACAGGAAGTCACATAAATGGTTTCCCTTTGCTAAGATGGCTGAGAAACGTGGAGATATACACCTTAAAAATAGGATCATACTGGGTGAATATATGCAAGTTGAAGTTCATGTCTGTATCAAGTAGCCTTCTGTCATGGCTAATATAATAGTGCTCAAATGTATATATTTTAAGTTCTTGATATACCCAAATGTGCTTAAATATTGGGACACCTAGAAACCATTAATTTTCCATTTGGGACAAATGGAAAATTAATGGATTTAGGCAGTCCCAGTACTTAAGTACATTAAGGTAAGTAGCTGTTAGTATAATTCATACATTGTATGCCATTATTGAGTAAATTTGATATATTGTTGTCTTTCTAGAAAATAAAGTACACAACTTCAACTTTCTGTTCATAAGGTTAATATTACAGTTTTTCAAGTCATTACATGTAATTAAATTTCATGTGCTTACAAATAAAGTGAAAATGAAACACTTGACTACCCAACGTATGCTAGGGCTCCAGATTAGTAGAGGTTCTAAGGATAACAGAACTTTTTGATTTCTCAGCCAAAACATACATTTTAACCCAGCATTAGAGCTGTTACGGCAAGAGAGCTCCAGTTAGGGATCACAACATTAGTTTTTGTCTTGCTTAAGACTATCAGAAAGGGAGACAAACATATTAGTTTTCTGCTATGTGGCATGAGTGTAAAATTTTCATCAAGTTTTGTTGCATATAGCTCTGCTTCCTGACAATGCGCAGACAGGCAAGACCTTGCTGCTGCGGAATTTTTGGTATGAAGAAATAGGGAAACTTATTCCATTTACTACCTTTCTTACCTGGAGAACTGGCATGAAATTATAGCTCTAGATAAGAGGGTGTATTTGGTGATAATTATGGATAATTTTTGTTAATTCTGCATAGAAACCATATGTTGTGACCCCTCATCTGAACTGTCTCGACGAGACGGTTCAGATGAGGGGTCACAACATATGGTTTCAGTGAGAAATAAGAAAAATAATCCCTCAGTTATCATCAATCTAGAGATTCAAGAAGGGCAGTTGTCAGGTACTGGCGAAAGTATGTGCACTTAGTACTGGTTAAGCGCTTAGGAGGTCTAAGCCTGCCCAGGAATAGTGTGGTTAGGTTAACTGACCGTCCCAACATGACCATAGCTGTTTACCGTGGACGTTAAGCATCAAATCAATCAATCATGAAGAAATGGGGGAGTTATTCCATTTATTGCTTTTCTTATCTGGAGAACTGGCATGAAAATACCATATGAGCCGCGACACGAGAAACCCAACAATGTGGTTGTGCGCCCAGCGCAGACTCAGATCAGCCTGGGCATCCGCCCAGTCTGATCAGAGTCTTCGCTGTCCGCATAGATGTAGTTTAGATCCTTAGCTAGCCTTTGAGCGCTTAGCGAAGAGTCTGATCAGACTGGGCAGATGCCCAGGCTGATCTGAGTCTGCGCTGGGAGCACAACCACATTGTTGTTTTTTTTCGTGTCGCGGCTCATATGTACTACAAATAATTGATCACATTATCTTCATCAGTAATGGACTATTGGAGCTGCGACATGACAAAACCAACAAAGTGGCATGTGCGCCCAGTGAAGACTCAGTTCAGCCTGGACATTCCCCCAGTCTGACCTGAGCCTTCGCTGTATGCTTAAAGGGTCTAAGCTAGCTCATTGAGGACAGCAAAGGTGCACAAGCCACTGTGCTGAATTTGGTGTGTTGCAGCTCATTTGCATAAACAAACTTAGTCAACCACTTGTCTTGTTGGGGAATGTCTCAGAAAATGTTGATAAATTATGCAAATCCTTATCAGACTGCTACTGGTGCAGGATGATCAGGGTCTGCATTGTAGTTCAACACAAAATTTTACAAATATTTATGATAAATTGAGTGAAAGGTTTTGGCTTCACTATATGGTTAATTAATTGTAGATGTGCCTATTATCTTCAACTATGCACAAAAGTTTAATGTTATGTAAGTTGACTCTTGTTGTCTCAAATGCTGATACCTTGAAGTACTTTCTATTATTAAAGAATAGCTTGGACAAATCTGCTATTTTGCTTTGATTTCAACTCAACTATTATCTCAAACTACTGGTATCTCAAAGTAAATTTTCTGGGACCAATAAATTTACTTTGAGATAGCGGTAGCTTGAGATGAACTTAGATATTTGAGATATTGAGAGTTGACTGTATACCAGTTTCTATACATACAGCTAAGTTTTGCATGCATGCGCTGGAGATCAAGGTATGAAAGGAGAAAGAAGGGGAGATAGGATGATAATACATTGATAATATGGGATGCTTTGGGCTAAAAGGATGCTGATGTGTGCGAAAAGCCAAGACTCAAACCAGTCTTTAAATCTCTAGTCTCCATTTTGTGCATGTAGATTCTTCAGGGTCTAATACATGTGTACAAATATGAAGGTTGTGACCTGAGAACTGTCCCCGAGGTTATAAAACTTTTTTCATGTTCAACTCAGCTGAGCATGAAATTTTACCTGCTAATAAATAGCAAATTACTGATAAGTACAGTTGTTTTCTTGCTCAGTTGAGCTGAGTATGAAATTTTCTCTGCTTATGAATATGAAAATGCCAACATTTGTTGGCATTTTCATATTTATCAAGAGAGAAAATTTCATGCTCAGCTGAGTTGAGCACGAAAAAAGTTTTATAACCTTGGGGCCTGGATTCGTAGGCTAGTCTGAGTCTTTGTAGACCTAGTAAGTACCCATATTGTATGTTGTAGCTCATATCTTTATATTTCCATGAGCACATAGGTTGTGGCGCCACATTAGATTGTCTTGCAGGCATAAGGCAGTCCAGGCCCCAAGGTTATAAAACTTTTTTCATGCTCAACTCTTGCTGAGCATGAAATTCTGCCTGTAAATAAATAGCAAATTACTGATAAGTACAGCTGTTTTCTGGTTCAGTTTAGCTGAGTATGAAATTTTCTATGCTTACTAATGTTGGCATTTTCATATTTATCAGCAGAGAAAATTTCATGCTCAGCTGAGTTGAGAAAGAAAAAAGTTGTATAACCTTGGGGCCTGATATTGGAAAACAAGACCACACCAAACATTGCTGTCTATCTGCTGCTTATGTCCACAGTCATATAACCTTAAATTGCAAAATTTCATGAAGATGCTTGTACATGTATTTCCAAATTGTGGATGTATGTAATTCAACTCTAATGATATCAGATACCTGTTAGGCTCCAGAAAGCAGATGATAATTATTAATTATTTTTTGTTTGAAATTCCACTTATCAGTGCTCCAGATAAGAAGGGGTAACAGAGATAATTTTGGGATAATTAGCCAAATTTCTCCACAAAAACATATTTTGTGACCCATCATTAGAACCGTCTGGTCGAGACGGTTCTAATGAGGGGTCACAACATATGTTTTCATTGAGAAATAAGAAAAATTATCTTTGAATTATCCTCAGTACCCCCTCTTATCTGGAGCTCTGCTTATGTAAAACCGTCACAGCTATGTAGGAGATCTCACAGAGAGGTACTGAGCAGAACGTTGGGTATGTCTTTGTCTGTCTTTGATTCAGTCATCGTATTGTGAAATGTTGTGATTGTGCAGTTAAGCAGCTGTGGACAGATACATAGGAGTAAATGATATTATTAAAAAAAATCAGCCCTCCCAGCCCCCTCCCCAGAGCTCCAGATAAGAGGGGGTATTGAGGATAATTCAAAGATAATTTTTCTTATTTCTGAATGAAAACATATGTTGTGACCCCTCATTAGAACCGTCTCGATGAGACGGCTCTAATGATGGGTCATAAAATATGTTTTTTATGGAGAAATATTGACAATTATCCCTAAATTATCCCTGTTACCCCTTCTTATCTGGAGCACTGCCTCCCCCTCCCAGATACACACAGTCTGGAGCTCAAACAAGGGCATATTAGGCGTGACGTTATTGTTAAAGGTTGCGAAACCCTAAATCATCCATTCCTTAGTTAGTGCCATTTTATTTACAAACTTCTTGTTAACAAACTTAACCAATACGTTGCCTTTGTACTGTACCTTATATAATTGAACAAAAGACATATGAGCCGTGACACGACATAACCAACAAAGTGTCTGTGCCCCCCAGTGCAGACTCAGATCAGCCTGGGCATCCGCCCAGTTGGATCAGAGTCTTGGCTGTCCACATGGAGGTAGCTTAGACCCTTAGCTACCCTTTAAGCGTTTAGATTAATCAGATTGCAATCGAAAAAGCTGTTTCTAATTGTTTTTGATCCACGTTCGTTTATTGCGCGAGCATTTTTGATTGTCGCATACCCGGTGTGAGAATGTTAACTTGAAGTGATACTTTTAATTTCAAATTCATTTCATTATAGTTACTATTTCAGGGCATTCTTCTCAGCTGTATGTACATTTCTCAGTTATTTTTACTGATCTATGTCTCTCTTTCTAGTCCAATAATGAAATTAACAATGCACTTTGTAATATACCATTAAATCACAAAGGTGTCTTAATATTTAACCCTACAAGTGCCAAAAGAAAGCAGACAACAAAATTCACATCTTGAAAATTTCAGAAAAAAACTTCATCAAAGCTCTACCTTATGGAGAATTCAAAGACTAGACAGCAAACAGTGTAGACCCAGATGAAGTTGCTCATAATGAGCTGCCTCATTGGGATCTATGCTGTTTGCAGATTCAACTTCTTTCATTTTTGGTGCTTTAAGGGTTAAATACCATTGCAGACAATTTTCCACAAAGCTACATGATTGTACTTTTATTAGTTGATTTAATCTGAAGTCATTTAAAATTTTGTCATAATTTAGTGCTCTCATTGATGTCAACTATAGTAATAGCATAATCATATATGTGATACTTTAGATAGAATGATTTAGCCTGTTTGTTGTTCATGCAAAAATGTCAGTTGATTGAATGTTCTTCCAAATCATTTTGTATTTACCCTCAGTGTTGGAATAGAATAGCTTAGCAAACAGTGTGGACCCTGATCAGATTGTAGCAAATAGCCCTGTGATCAGGGTTTGCACTGGTTGCCAACAATTTGTCAAAACACAAAGATCTGGCAGGGGCAGTATCATGTGAATTATAAATGAGCCGCACCAGGATAAACAAAGTGGCACATATGCCCAGCAAACTCAAATCAACCTGGGCATCTGCCAAGTTTGACCAGAGTCTTTGCTGTGCACTTAAAGGGTAGCTAAGGGTCTAAGCTAGCTCCATGTGGACAGAGAAGACTGATCAGACGGGGCAGATGCTGTGCACTAAAAGGGTAGCTAAGGGTCTAAGCTAGCTCCATGCGGACAGCTAAGACTCTGATCAAACTTGGCATATGCCAATGCTGATCTGGGTGTTCACTGGGCGCACATGCCACTTTGTTGGTTTTGTCATGTTGCAGCTTGTATTTTTCAAATTGTTCATATGTATTAGATTGGAAATGTTTAATAGAAGCTGTCTTACCTGGATCCACACTATTATAAAGGTGTTTTATTTAGATCAGTCAACATTTATTTTAAGTTTCACAATTTTTATTTTCCAATCAGATATGGATAATTGACCATTCAGTTTGTTATTGTGAAATTTCTGTTTTAAATCAAAAGTTAGATTTTAATGAGTGTTTATTTTAGTTACAAGTTTTAAGTTCAGTTCGTTTTGTCTTTGTTTTTAGTTAGTTGTTTATACTACTTATTTTAGATCATTGGAAATGATGTACATTTGTTTACCCCTTTTCTGTAATTACCCATAATATTGGGACATCATCAAGTTATTGGATTCACCTCCATGTGTTCTCAAGAAAATTAAGTCCTCTCAGAAAGAGGCAAACTTTTAAAGGAAAAAAATTGCACCTGGAGGGGAAATTCATGCAAGCAAGAGTTGAACATAACTGAGAAAGGAGGTAAAATGGTAGGGTGCTCCCAGAAAATATTACCATTCACCTCAAGTACCCTAAATTACTTAATGGGACACCTAAAACCATTGATTTTCCATTTGTCCCAAATGGAAAATTAATGGGCTTTAGGTGCCGATTTGTCCCAAATGGAAAATTAATGGGCTTTAAATGGAAAATTAATGGGCTTTAGGTGCCCATTTGTCCCAAATGGAAAATTAATGGGCTTTAAGTGCCCATTTGTCCCAAATGGAAAATTAATGGGCTTTTAAGTGCCCATTTGTCCCAAATGGAAAATTAATGGCTTTAGGTGCCCATTTGTCCCAAATGGAAAATTAATGGGCTTTAGGTGCCCATTGGTCCCAAATGGAAAATTAATGGGCTTTAAGTGCCCATTTGTCCCAAATGGAAAATTAATGGGCTTTAGGTCCCAAATGGAAAATTAATGGGCTTTAGGTGCCCATTTGTCCCAAATGGAAAATTAATGGGCTTTAGGTGCCCCAAAATTTAAGCACATTAGGGTAAATGTCTTGAAATTTCAAACAAGTTTAGTTTACTTTCAGCTTGTCAGAAATTGTTAATGGATAGCAGATACTGCTAATCTTGATTAAACTGTTCTCAAAATAGCAGTCTTTAAATTGCAGACTGTTTTCAAAATAGCAGTGTGATTAGACTGTTCCTAGCTGTCCCAGTATTATGTAGGGTGATTACAGTAGTCAGTCCAGAGGCCAAGATAAGGTGAGTATCTGAAAGTAATTCTAAGATGATTGTGTTAATCCTCAAAACCTATGTAGTTACCCCTCATTAGAACTGTCCCTCAGTAGAACTGTCTTGCCAAGACAGTTCTAATGAAGGGTCACAACAAAGGTTTTTGATTAGAAATAAAAAATAAATCATCCTAGAATTATCTTCAAATACTCTCCTGTTGTGGCCTATGCTGTTGATTTTTTTTTGTACACCTTTGACTATACACATATTTCCATGACATTCATTGGTGCGTAGATACATTGTATAAATACACAAATAAATTACGTAATTCACAGTATTATATTATTACCATGTTTAAGTTGTTATTAGATATTAGTTAAACATTTATTTTTTTATGCCAAAGACTGGTACATTTTTTCCCGGATCTGAGAACCAGTGACTTTTGTTGATGTTTAATCTTTATTTTTTTGTGTTGATCATGTCATGAACTTCAGTAGTTTCTGGAGCATGATGACAGTGATAAAACATGGAAAAATTGCTGCCACCAAAATGATTTTTTTTGCATTCTTGCTCTATAAAAATTCTAGATATAAAGACAGCTAGGTCTGAGCTAACAGTGCAGACCTAGATCTGACTGCTCCTGAAGCAGCAGTCTGATCAGGGTCTACGCTGCTAGTCTTTTGGATGCACTACTGTATTGTAAAATGAAACTGTTTCTTGTTTAGGACAGTTATGGTAATTGGTTGCTTGATTGAAGCAGATGAATTCTTCGAGGAAAGCAAGAAAAAGTGAATGGATGCATTTGCAGTGGAAGCAGATCTGCCATGATTTTCATTTCGGCCTCCCTTCTTCTTTTCTTTTACGTTAGACCCATGTTTAGGTGCTGCTCATTAGAAAGACACAATGGTATGTAAATATGCTTGTAAAAAATGCAGAAATACTTGAAGGTGTGTGTGACAATTGTCTCTAGACGAGAAGGGCTGCAAAAATGAAATGACAGTTGCTTCCCCTTAAAGTGTACCTATTTACCAACAGCGTATATAGTCAACTTGCGATATGTCCAAGTTGAACTTCATCGCAAACTACTGATATCTCAAAGTAAATTTTCTGGTCCCAGAAAATTTAACTCTGAGATACCAGTAGTTTGAGATATCTGCGGCTGAAATGGGAAGAAAAATAGCAAATTTGTTGAACTATACCCTTTGATATCTGAGGTTACTTTTTGATATCAATGTTTGGGATAACAAGAGATAACTGTATGCTCTTGCTTATTATGATGTCTTGCCACATGTCACAGATTGAGACGGCAACCAGTTCTGTTAACAGAGTTTACTCAGTTTGTGTTTACAGTTAACCCTTAATGCACCAGAAAGCAGAACACACAATTTACGTCTGCAGAATTTCAAAAAAAAAGTTCCGGCCAAGCGATATCATATTGAGAATTTGAACACTAGAGGGCAAACAGTGTAGATTCAGATGAGGTGGCTCATTATGAGCCACCTCATCTGGATCTACACTGTTTGCCAGTTCAACAATTTTAATTTTTGGCGCTTTAAGGGTTAAAATCAACCAGTTGGTGATGCAGACTGGCAGATACTATATACAGCATCAAAAGTTAAGCACTGATTGCATTCAGTATTAACACGCTCTGTTTAAGATGGCAAATTTAGCTGATAAAATTGAACAGGATCATTATTTGAGTCAGAGGGTATCAGGAGAGGCCTTCTGTCATGTTTTTAGCTCACCAGAGCCGAAGGCTCCGGGGGAGCTTATAGGATAGGCAGTGGTCCGTCGTCGTCGTCGTCGTCGTATGTCGTCGTCGTCTGTCGTCCGTCAACACTTTTAAACGACATCTCCTCTGAAGCCACTGGGCCGATTGGGCCCAAATTTCATCTGTGGCATCCTTGGGCTGGGGGATTGAAAGTTTGTGTTTTTTATGAAAATTGGCCTTTTAGTTTGGTTGCTATGGCAACTTAGAGTTTCCATTGACTTATAATGGGGAAAATTGAAAAATGGCATTTTCTGCCAAACCATTGCAGATATGTTGATGAAACTTTTATAGAAATGTTCCTTTAGATGTCTTCTATCAGCTTTATTTTTTTTGGCCCCCTGCTCCTTTTATTGGTTGCCATGGAAACCAAAATGCAAAAAAATGAAAAAATAAAACTTAAAAAATTATCTTCTCTGAAGCTACTGAGCCGATAAGGCCCAGATTTCATCTGTGGCATCCTTGGGCTGGGAGATTGAAAGTTTGTGTTTTTTATGAAAATTGGCCTTTTTGTTTGGTTGCTATGGCAACTTGGAGTTCCCATTGACTTATAATGGGGAAAATTGAAAAAAGGCATTTACTGCCAAGCCATTGCAGATATGCTGACAAAACTTTTATAGAAATGTTCCTTGAGATGTCTTCTATCAGCTATATGTTTTTTGGCCCACTGCTCCTTTTATTGGTTGCCATGGAAACCAAAATGCAAAAAAACGGGAAAGAAATACTTAAAAAATTGTCTCCTCTGAAGCCACTTGGCTGATAAGGCCCAGATTTCATCTGTGGCATCCTTGGGCTGGGGGATTGAAAGTTTGTGTTTTTTATGAAAATTGGCCTCTTTGTTTGGTTGCTATGGCAACTTAGAGTTGCATTGACTTATAATGGGGAAAATTGAAAAAAGGCATTTACTGCCAAGCCATTGCAGATATGTTGACAAAACTTTTGTAGATAGTTCCTTGAGAAGTCTCTTATTAGCTATGTATTTTGTTTGGCTACTGCTCCTTTTATTGGTTGCCATGGAAACCAAAATGCAAAAAATGCACAAAAAAATACTTAAAAAAATTTATCTCCTCAGAAGCCACTGGGCCGATAAGGCCTAGATTTCATCTGTAGTATCCTTAGGTTGGGGGATTGAAAATTTATGTTTTTTTTTTTTATTAAATCAGCTCTTTAGTGTGGTTGCTATGGCAACTTAGAGTTGCATCGACTTGTAATGGGGAAAATTAAAAAATGGCATTTACTGCAATCAATATATGGAAAATAGTTATATATTTTGTTATCAACTCAACAGACTGTCAGACTGAGACTTTGTAGTTGTATACTTTGTATTAGCCCGTACAAATGTGACAGCAATTTTGAGCCTTTACAAATTTTATAGCAATTTTGAGCTAGAGATCTGGTGAGCTTTGTGGCCCGTGGGCCTCTTGTTTTCTGAAGTATTTTAAAACCTGTACAAATCTAGGTGGGGGATACTTTTGGCACCAGTTGAATAAGTTTTTCTGTATAAACTATTCATTTTAACGTGTGGATAATTGCAATTTTTGCTTCCTGATTGGTGTCAGACTTCATGTTTAGCTTGTTATGATCAGATATGAAAATTCAAAAATATGCACTGAATTTACCTGTAGATGATGCTTAATTTTTGATGATTTGTATAGTTTGCTCCTTGCACATGCAATACTGTGTATGGTACCTTTTTCAGTTAATAATATTTAGTTAAGAAAGACCTGTGAAGTTCAAATTGTGTTCAGAATGTTACTTTGTTAAAAATGATATAGATTTTGTAAGGAGAATACAGTACTGAAAAAGTTTTTGCAGAAAAAAATGTACTGCAGTTAAAATTTTGTAAATAAAAGACACACTCCATTATTTTGACTTATTCATTTGTGCCAGGGTTGCATGCTACTGAGTACACTTCTATGTTTTCCCGCCCAACTGTTGTGACCTGTTGGGTTTCTGGGATGATGAAACCATTCCAAAAGGGATCAAAACCCTTTGTTGACCAGTGGACTTGTCCATCCATATCTTTTGGATGAGTTCATTTCTAGTTTTAGGGTTTTCCAGTGGATGTTTTCATTTTTATTAGCTCACCTGGCCCGAAGGGCCTTAGTGAGCTATTGTCATACCAATGCGTGAGTCGTGCGTCGTCCCGAAATGTGTCCGTCAACACCTAAAAACAAATATTCAAACATCTTCTTCTGTAAAACTACTGGTCCCATGGTTATCAGATTTCACATGGAGCATAACCTGACTCCAGGGTCTCAGAATTGTAAAATTGGGTCAGGTTGAAAATCCAAGATGGCCGCCGTTACTAAAAATAGCAAAAACAACAAAATCAACTTCTTCTCCAGAACCACTGGGTATATTTGTCTGAATTTTGGCATGGAACATCAGTGAAACCTTGGTATTCAAAATTGTAAAAATGAAAAAGATCTGTAGTGGAGTTTTGTCACAGTGACCTACTTTCTGTTTATGAGTGTAATTTTGCTCTAATGCAAATGTCAAAAAATGACCTATTTAAACAACTTCAAACAACTTCTTCTCTACAACCACAGAACCCATGGATCTCAAATTTCACATGGAGCATGACCAGACTGCAGGGTTTCAAAATTATAAAATTGGGTCAGGTCAAGAATCCAAGATGGCCACCGTTACTAAAAATAGCAAAAACAACAAAATCAACTTCTTCTCCAGAACCATTTGGTATATTTGTTTGAAAGTTTGCATGGAACATTAATGGGGCCTTAGTATTAAAAAATGTAAAAATAAAAAAAATCTATAGCGGAATTAGGTCACAGTGACCTATTTAGCGTTTACAAGACTGATTTTGCTCAAATGTCAATATCTCAAGAAAATGCAACCAATTCTGACCAGATTTGGTCAGAAATGGTTCTTGAATGGAATTATTTCAATTTTGTGCCAGTTGACTATCCAAGATGGCCACCATGGGGGCCGTTACTAAAAATAGCGCAAAGATAAAAATGACAATTACTCAAGAACCCTTGAATTGAATTGGACCAATTTTGTGTCAGAATGTTCCTTGCATGAAGCCGTTTCGATTAATTGCAATTTGGCATTCCAAGATGGCCGCCATCTGGTGTTACTAAAAATAGCACAAACATAAAAATGACACTCAAGTCAACCCTTGAATGGAATTGGACCAATTTTGTGTCAGAATGTTCCTTGCATGAAGCCATTTCGATTAATTGCAATTTGGCATTCCAAGATGGCTGCCATCTGGCATTACTAAAAATAGCACAAACATAAAAATGACAATTACTCAAGAACCCTTGAATGGAATTGGACCAATTTTGTGTCAGAATGTTCCTTGCATGAAGTCGTTTTGATTAATTGCAATTTGGCATTCCAAGATGGCCACCATCTGCAGTTACTAAAAATAGCACAAAACATGAAAATGACAATATCTCAGTAACCGCTGAATGGATTTTGATGAAATTTGTGTCAAAATGATTCTTGCATTGAGATGTTTCAAAAATATCTAACTGTAGACCAGTCATATTGGCCTCTGTTACTAAAAATAGAAAAAATTAGAAAATCTCTATGGAATTGGGCTAATTTTGTGTCAGAATGTTCCTTTCATTTTTTGCATTTTGGCATTCCAAGATGGCCGCCATCTGCCATTACTAAAAATAGCACAAAACGTGAAAATGAATATATCTCAGTAACCGCTGAATGGATTCAGATGAAATTTGTGGCAAAATGATTCTTGCTTTGAGATGTTTCAAAGATTAACAAATATAGATCCGTCAAGTTGGCCTCTGTTACTTAAAATAGCAAAATGTTAAAATTTGAAAATTACTATGGAACTGGATCAAATTTGTGTCAAAATGGTCCTTGCATGAAGGCTTTTCGATTTTTTTGCATTTTGGCAATCCAAGATGGCCGCCATCTGCCGTTACTAAAAATAGCACAAAACATGAAACTGGCAATATCTCAGTAACTCCTGAATGGATTTTGATGAAATTTGTGGCAAAATGATTCTTGCATTGAGGTGTTTCAAAAGTAAATATATAAAGACCAGGCAAGCTGGCCTCTGTTACTAAAAGTAGCAAAATGTGAAAATGAGAAAATCTCAGTGGAATTGGACCAATTTTGTATCAGAATGGTCCCGTTGCACAATAGCCAGGTGAGCGATATAAGGCCCATTTGGGCCTCTTGTTGTATTTTGCTTAGAAGTTCCTGTAAGCAAACAGCTTAGACCCTGATCAGACGCCCGTCAGAAATGGGTCTGCACTGTTTGCATTGTACCCCAAAACGTGTTTCCAGTATAAAAAGGGTTAAAGGAAAGAATTGTCCTACAAGAGCAGATTAAGAATCTCATTGAGAATGGTGGCAAAGATGAAAATGGCAGAGTGGCTTCCCCTGAAAGTGAACCTATTTGCCTAAAACAATTACAGTGGAGTAAAACTTAGTTGATTGGTGCTTTTTTTGTAGGCTATATGCAGCAAAGATTATGTATGACTCCTCAGGCACCAGGTTCATGTTAACTAGCCTGAAAAAAGGGCAGGGTGCTGGCCAGAAAAGGGCACTTTAAGTGCGTGACACACTCCCTAAAGGGCACTTTTATAGAGCTATTTTTTTCAAAGACAATTTAACTAAGGGTAATTACTTTCTAACAGGAATAACATCTTGTTTTTGAAGGGATATATAAACACTTGCATTATAAAGAGCCTCTTTACACATAGAAAGCTGCATATTTCAAAAGTATTACATTAATTTGACTGAAATTACTTTCCACAAAGGGAGGGCAGAAAGGTAAGGCCTAAGGGCAGAAGGGTAAGGCCAAAAGGCAGAAGGGTCCAGCACCCTTCTAAACCTCTACAGGGGAATCACTATTAACAGATTTGAACTTCCGCATAGTGCACTCCAGCATATATTGGCTCAAATACTGTAATTCACCTTTCCGAGCCAATTCACCTTTCCCAGCAACTTCCTGAATGTCACTCAAACGTCACCACTTAGTGCTGGCCAATGCGACGACAACTTAGCATGCCACAAACAAAATCGTATGTGTTCAATGTCTCACAATAAGTGAATGGAGGGTTGTATACCTGTAAAAAGCAGGTGTAGTTTCGGAGAGGTGAATTGCCGTATCATGGTACTGATTTTACAATGCAGTAAAAAAAAAATAAGGGTTCCCGCATCCTAGTCACGGTAGGGGCAGTAGAGGCACAACATATGAAAGGGGATGGGGGCATCTCTCTTCTTTTACTCTCTTATTCTTCCCCGATTCGAAAAAAGACACATGTACTGCTGGATTGACAGTTTTCCGGTCGCCGGCTGGCCGAATCCGGATTTGAACTGCAGTCTTCTGCACCATAACCGAGGATATCTAATTCAGCAAAGGCGCCTCTATAATTAAGCCACGACGTGAGAAAACCAACAATGTATTTGGGCGCCCAGCGCAGACTCAGATCAGCCTGGGCATCCGTTCAGTCTGATCAGAGTCTTCGCTGTGCGCTTAAAGGGTAGCAAAGGATCTAAGCTATCTCAATGCGGGCAGGGAAGACTCTGATCAGACTGGGCGGATGCCCAGGCTGATCAGAGTCTGCGCTGGGCGCACAACCGCATTGTTGGTTTTCTTGTGTCGCGGCTCATATGCAGTAGTGCACCCAAAAGCTGCAGATGGGATAGCAAAATCTACAGACCCAGACCAGGTTTCCTTTCAGGAGTAGGCTGGTCTGGACCTGCACAGTTTGCTCAGACGAAAAATACAACTTACAAGCCCCTTACATTCACCCTACATTCTCAGCCCATTTATGCCTAGTGGCCCGTAAAAGGGACACTGGCAAAAAGGCACATTAGCAAAGAGTGCAGATCTAGATGAGACGCCACAGAACGGCATCTGACCGGGGTCTGCACTATTTGCACGAGACAAATGGGCATTTCTCCTTAAAATGATAAAAATAAACTAAGCCAAACACTCCATAATTGAAAAATGGCCCCACCCGATTAATACGGACAGAAGATTCCACCAGGTGTAAATGGGTTAATATTCTTCAAAACATAAAACAGTCGCAGGAACATCACAGATAAACGTAAAGCTATGAAACAAAGATGAGGGCTAGTGGCAACGCATCATGTAGACACTCGCCGGGGAGGTGGCGGGGAGAGTACGACTAGGATCTTCAGATTTATCGGAGGAAATGAAGAAGAAATGGGAGTACATTCTTTATCTGTGATGTTCCTGCGACTCTGTCCGGGCCAGAGTTTTACATTTTGAACAATGATAAAGAAAACCTATTTTACCCTAGCCGTAAACCAAGATAGATAGGTGGATGGATGAAGCTGGGTTTAATTTTGAAAGTTTGTTTGAAAATGAAAAAAAAAAAAAAAAAAAAGAGAGTGATATTCTTACGTTAGAAGAAAATAATAAGCTGTAATTTATGTAAGGTTTACATTTTGCAGGACATATTTTTCGTCTTACATAAATTTAACGGGAAATGTTTTTACATGTTGGCCAGGTTATATTCATTCGCTTCCTTATACTGAAATACTTTGATACAGTTACACGTTTTTGTCATCTTCATTTGCGCAGAATATAGTGAATAGGCCAGCAATTTACCTTGTAGACTAACAGTTTCTTTTGAAGTCTACCAAGGGAATATGAAAACGCGTAGTGCCGACTCATCGTAAGCGTATTCCGATCGAACTTCAGGACGTTGCGTTTATACCATTGCTAATTTCGATGACATCGTTTGTCCAGTCGAACGCTGAGCTAATTTTAGTAAAAAGGTCAACATATTGCTAATCAAGCCAGATGAATTACATAATAACATTTGCGCAAGCGTATTGTTGCATCGACGTTATATCACTTATATCACAGTAGTTGTATGAAAAAAGAAACTGTCCGCATTTATTCATTCTCAGCCGGAACACATCGTTTCAACGTTGATGTAACAGTCAAAGGTGCTTATGACTATAACAGGATGTCTGATCTGCTAACGTAAAAAAATGCGGCAGAATATCATGGTTTTACGTTGACGAAATCGCTTGCCGTAGTTTTGGTGCAAAGTGGTATGCTTTAAAAGGTAAAATGTGAAAAGATGCATTAGAATGGGGATACCTGTACTAAAAATTGTCATATGGGGAAATATGGTCACAAACTGCTTTGATCGTTGTTTCAGTGAAGCTTCTTTCCTACTGAGTACAGAACAATACGAGAGCTGAAAGGGTCTCAGTAGGGAATCGTTTGGCTAGATCCACAGACGTAGCCCGGGTGCATGTATGAAAGAAAATTGGGATAGAATCGACTGCTATACAAGAATTGATTTGTCATATTGATATTTTTACGTCTCCGTACTTTCACAAACACTCTAAGCTAAGTTTTTAAATTGACCTTCCTTCTGTGTTCATTTAATTTTACTAATGAACAAATATGGATAGTCAAAGTTTCGAGCCAAAATAGTTTTATAAAGTTTAACTATGAGATTGTTGACAGTTTTGCAGTTCGCATATTTAATAAGTGTAGCAGTCGTCGAAGGCCATACACGTACGGATAGTTGTGTACATTTTTCAGCGGGCTGGCAACGCTTAAGACGACGTTGCATCAGAGTCGATGCAACACCAACACATTCATTAACGTTGCTTTGAATCCTGCGAAACAGTTTTTTTCTTCTTCTTTTTATGAAAATTTTGCGGACGTAAATTTTGTCGCATTTTTGTTTTTTGGCGCTTTAAGGGAACAGTGCTAATACTTTACGTTTTTGCCCATAATGGTCGACGTCTGGCGGCATTCTTTTACCGTTATGGGCCAAAATGTAATTTATTTTCACACTTTTAGGGTTAGATGCCAATTGTAAACAATCTTGATCCCTTTGCCAAAGCAGTTTATTCCCTGTCAGATCAGACAAAGTGTGAGATATTGGTAAATGCATTTCCTGAAGGGTGTGTTGGGGAGTGGGGGAGGGGGCAGGGGAGGAGTGTTTTGCCATCTTTCTTCTATTCTGTTGATTCTAGCTTCGTTTAACGTCGGCTTGCGAAGTTAAAATGAAATAAGTCATGGCAGAATAAACTGTTTGTCGATGACTGACGATATTTGACGATATTCGCCCCACGAGCTGCTTTAGATCGCATGGTCTGCTCTGTTTGCACTCTAGTCGTTGATTTCTCAGTATGATATAGCTTGGACGAAGCATTTCTGAAATTTTGCTGACGAAACTTTTGTCGCCTGCAATGTTGGTGCCTTATTGGTAAACATGATCTGAAATAATTCATCTTCTGTATTATATAATTTTAGATAAGCCATGGAAAGATAGGGATTTATGGTTTGATCATGATGATGTTGACTACTGGGCAAGTGATGACGACTTTACATTATACGAAACAGACGACATTTTTCCGATTTCCGATGATAATAATGATGACCAGTTTCCGTCGAAAGGCAATCCACCTGATTTCGTACCTAAAGATATTGATAAGTTCCGGCATGACATGGACAACCATGCAACAACAGACGATAAACTTCAAGCGCAAATTAACATGATGGGTTCGAGGCGGTCTAAAGCAGCAGAAATGGAAATGAGAAAAGTGCGTCGGAAATACAAAAATAAGCACCGTGGATGCAGAAAACAAAAGCACAAGCCTTTTTCGATGATTAAAAGTTTTGACCAACTTTTGAGAGCATCTAAAGAATCATCTTCCTCTCAGAAGTTAGAAGTTCAAGTATTACCCGAATCAGAAGAAACAGAAGTGCTTGAAACTGAAAGCCTGTCAGATTCTGACTCTGATTCTGATTCAGAGACAAACACGGAGGAGAACGCTTTAACGGAATCTGATGGTGAACTGGAGCAAATTAGAAACGTTCCAGCCAATCCTGAAACCGATTATTCGACAGAAATTGAATCTCAGTCTGAGTGGGAATCAGCGCCGGGACCACTATCGGAATCTACACATGAGACGCAGGCGGAATCTACAACCCAGTCTAAATCGGCTGTCACGGCTAAGCCTGTACTGCAAACTGGACATCAGCCTAGTTCGGAAACTGGAATCAAGAATGCAGAATTGACTGCCCTTGAGTCTATAGAAGAGCCAGTATCTGAATTTACAGAGGACCCTGCCGGCGTACTTGGTCAAGAATCTTCTGATCAGCCATTTCTGCAAGAAACAAACAAGGCTGGACATGTATCTGAGATGCTTAGGTCGAAACTGAATCCAAAAATTCTGGCAACGACAAAAGAATTGGATGAACCAAACGCAAGAGAAAATGTAGCTGAACCGCCTTGGTTTCCTTTGCAAGAATCAAGAGATAATGGATTTAAACCTGAACGCGTTACAAAACCGGAGCCAAGGGGTAAAGGAGCGTTGGTTGTAACGGAGCCAGAAACAAAATCTGATTATCATAGAGGAAAGCCAGGAAAAGCAGTCAATCGTCCAATGGTACAAGATGCTGTACCTGGAGAAAATAAAAGTAAGTTATGTCAGCAAGATCTCTAGATGATGGGATTTTAAGGATTATTTTGAGATAATTGTTAATGTTTTTTGTCTTTTTTTAAAAAAACAAGTTGTGACCCTTCGTTAGAACCGTCTCGCTACGGTTTCAAATGATGGGTCATGACATATGGTTTTATGGAGAAATATTAAAATCATCCTTGTCATTCTTGTCTGGAGCACTGTCAACAGTTATTATAAAACCACTGAAACCTGAATTATCAAATGCCGTGGTTTTTCATAATGTAAACCTATCAGATTTCGTTTCACCCTGCACTTTTACTGTTTTACCTGAATAGAATGTGTACTTTAGTTTAACACGTTCCATTTTGAAACCATGAACTTAACACGTTCCCGTTGGAACAATGAACTTAATACGTTTCATTTGGAACCATGAGCTTTAACACGTTCCATTTGGAAGCATAAACTTTAACACGTTCCATTTGAAACCATGAACTTAATTATCGAAAGAAAATAATTAGTTTGCAAACTCTATATTTCCGAATTCTATGTAACCATTGGACTATAAATTTCAGTCTTGCAAACTGGAATTTATAGTCAAATGGTAACTGAAATTTATAGTCAAATGGTAACTGGAATTTAAAGTCCAATGGTAATTGGAATTTTATAGTCAAACGGTAACTGGAATTTATAGTCAAATGGTGACTGGAATTTATAGTCAAATGGTTACTGGAATTTATAGTCAAATGGTAATTGAATTTTATAGTCAAATGGTAACTGGAATTTATAGTCCAATGATAATTGGAATTTATAGTCACATGGTGACTGGAATTTATAGTCAAATGGTAATTGGAATTTATAGTGAAATGGTCACTGGAATTTATAGTCAAATGGTAACTGGAATTTATAGTCCAATGGTAATTGGAATTTTATAGTCAAACGGTAACTGGAATTAATAGTCAAATGGTGACTGGAATTTATAGTCAAATGGTTACTGGAATTTATAGTCAAATGGTAATTGAAATTTATAGTCAAATGGTAACTGGAATTTATAGTCCAATGATAATTGGAATTTATAGTCAAATGGTGACTGGAATTTATAGTCAAATGGTAATTGGAATTTATAGTGAAATGGTAACTGGAATTTATAGTCAAATGGTTTTTGGAATTTATAGTCAAATTGTGACTGGAATTTATAGTCCAATGGTAATTGAAATTTATAGTCAAATGGTGACTGGAATTTATAGTCAAATGGTTATTGAAATTTATAGTCAAATGGTAACTGGAATTTATAGTCCAATGGTAGTTGCAATTTATAGTCAAATGGTAACTGGAATTTATAGTCAAATGGTTTTTGGAATTTATAGTCAAATGGTGACTGGAATTAATAGTCCAATGGTAATTGGAATTGATAGTCAAATGGTAACTGGAATTTATAGTCCAATGGTAATTGAAATTTATATTCAAATGGTTACTGGAATTTATAGTCCGATGGTAATTGGAATTTATAGTCAAATGACAACTGTAATTTATAGTCAAATGGTAACTTGAATTTACAGTCAATTGGTTACTGGAATTAATTAATGTGTGCTTTTGCAGCTGGATTATATTGATAGAGAAATAAAAACATGGAATGCGGGTGCCGAAAATTCTCAGTTTTATTCAGTGATTTGGTTACAATCATAAAACAAAGCAACCTGTTGTCGCTTTTTATATATCTGGAACACTCTTTCAAAAGCGATGCCGTCTAAATCCATTGTTTGGGAAGGGTGATACGAATTCAAGCGTTATACTTTAAGTTAATCATTTTGTCTTTTACAGAAGATCTATGTAAGATATTAATCGGCTGTCTTGTCGGAACCTTTACTGTACTGGGTGTGGCACTGGGAATGTTTCTCTGTCGAAGGTAAACTGCAGTTTCTCAGTATATGTTGCCATCTTAATTGCTTAATATTTTGCATCACTGTAAAAAAATCCATAGATTTTACGGTAGAATAACTGGCAACCAACTGCCAGTCCATTTCCCGGTATCTTTACGGGCATTTGCCTGTAGGACATTGTTGGAAATCACGATATGGCAGTGTTATGTTAACTGGTTGCACTCAGAAATAACTAAATAGTGTTGAAGGGCTATATGACCAAAACAACACCTGTTCTATCCATTCAGTTCTAGTCTGCTTGATGATTTCTGCTTTTTTTTTCACAGGAGCCCGTAAAAATAACGGGAAATAGACTGGCAGCTGGTTGCCGGTTATTCTATCGTAAAACCTACGGAAATTGTTAACAGTGTACATCTTCTTATTCTGTTAAGAGTTACCGTGTTAATCACATTAAACGCCCCGGAGGCGTTGCATATGCAAAGGGGGCGTCATTTAGAGCCTAAAGTGTAGTAAATCAGCCACTGCCAAACTACCTCTAAAGGCAATTTAAAGGCGTTGGGTATGTGTTCAGAGGAAGCAACTCTACAATTTGCCTCCCTTCTCAATAGGGGTCAACTCTTATTGGTAAGAATTTGCTCCTCTACGAGTAAATTCTGTCCCTTAAGAGTATATAGTCCCCATTTAAAGAGGTATCTTATCCAGAGAAGCATACAGGAATTCATTCAGGTTAATATAATATTATTTTTCGGAAGAGAGGCAGACGGGGCATTTATTAGAGCAGGGGCGTTTGTTAGGATTAATGCGGTATATGCAATAAATGCGGGGGAAATCTACTGTATTTGACCAATCACGAACTTACAATGGCTGAGAAATTAACCATTGACATATTTGTCAGTATTTCAGTTATACATCGAATACATGTAGTTGTCTTTTGTTCTTCAGTATCATTAGGCTTCAGCACGTCTTGATGATTGTAGTTATATATTCATAACATGGGCTCTGCTAACGGGGTTTTCAAATTCTAAATGAAAATTGTGTTTGCAGCATTGCCCCTTTACACTACTTCCCAATTCTGAAGCCAAATTTTGCAAGATTTTTTTAAATATTCTTGTAATTTTGTATACAAATACGCAGGTGCGTAAAAGTTTACAAAATTTCAATAGATTACTTTGTTTTTGCACCTGTAAAATTCCAGGCATATGTATGGGTAGTTTCCATGTATGACTTTTCATTCGTTTTCCTTGGATGCTATTTTCATGCGTTTTTACTTGATTCACCTCAGATACAGGAATAAAACAGCAGACGACACAAACAGCAAACTGTCAACAGACGTGAAAGAGCCAGCAGTTTATGTTAGTATTTCAAGTGGGACACTAACCAAACAGAAACTTGCTTCTGAAAAGATCAGCTGGGAAGTTCAAACTGTTTCTGAAAAGATCTGCTGTGAACAAGATTACCTAGAATCTGTTAGTGAGAAAGCAGACGACAGTCATGTCCCTCCTTCCTACGAGAGCGCTGTAGGACCGCCAACTTATTTAGAAGTCGTCTGCTGTGACGATGGAGACCTTTCAGGACAAAATGTATGAAAATGCGAAGAAATTCTAACTTGTTGCTCAATGTAATAAAGTGTAAAGTGATATAGATCTATGTTTTATGATCAAGGATCCTTTTAAAATCTATTTACGTATTTTCAAGTTTACAAATAGTCTCGGGCAAAGTTTTACTGTAATGATCAGATGTGCCTGCGTTAGCGTGAGCGAACAATGACCCTCAATGAGCATACTGGTCAGGGTTTGCACTGTTTGTTCCGCCAGCATTGTTTTCACTCATTGCCTGGACTTTGAATCATAGGATTATTTCAGTGGTGGTATCATCTTCGCAACACAAGGGTACTAAGTCCACTTTGTTCCTGACATACGTACGAAACAAAGTGGACTTAGTACTCTTATAGTACAATTAGATTAACAATGATAACAATAATATTATTAAGGCAACAGTTGCAAAGAAAAAGAAACCTTATTTAAAGGCAGATTCGACCTTAGACTGCTACAGTCTGGAACATGCGCAGTCTGGTAACAGCAGGCTCAGTTCACCCAGACTGTTAATCCGAAATTGTAAAATTACAACTGCACTTGTCCTGCAGTTGCGCAGTATGGTCTGTGTTATAGTTTTTCGTGTTGTGTGTGTGTGTGTGTGTGTGTGTGTGTGTGTGTGTGTGTGTGTGTGTGTTTTAATACATATTTTTTCTGGGGAAGCAACTTGCCATTTTCATTTCAGTGGGAGTCAGCTCTAAAAGGAAAGAATTTACTTCTTTCCTGTATGAATGGATCCAGACCCAGAGGTTATAAAACTTGAGTACATTCTCAAACTCAAAATAAAGCACAGTGATTGGCTGCTTCCACAGTGATTGGCTGCTTCCGAGCTTATGCTCGGAAGCAGCCAGTCAGTGTACTTTATATTGAGTTTGAGATTATTCTCAAGTTTTATAACCTCGGACCCAGTTTTGTTATCCGAGAAAGCAAATAGGAAGTCGCAAAAGTTGTCAACCTTTGACCCCAAAAAATGACGGAAAACATTATGCTTAATGCAGGTTTTCTCAACACACAGCCCAGTTAAAAAAGTATCAATGGTCGATTTACCTGCTCATAGATGCAGTTTTGGTTATTTATTTATTCTATTTTTTACTTATTTATTTTCATTGACTTCTAGTACTTACGTACTTACCTGTTTATTTATTTATTTATTATTTATTTATGTATTTTAATTTAAGTTTCATTCTTATTGTTTCTACCATATTTGCATAAAAGAAGCAATGGATTTTTTTAAATAATAATTCACTTTTTGGAAGACAGTTTTAAAGTTGAGCATAACATTTGCGCTGAGTGCGAGTGATATATCCGGTAAACTGTGAGTTAGTACTCAGCAGTTCAGTTTTGATTCTAACACTGAAAATGCTGAGAAATTATTCTTTTCCTTCGATTTCACCCAACCTTTTTGTCTGAGCGAGCATGACTCCACCAACAGTCTTCACTGTATACGTTTTTCTGACGATTTTAAATTCAAAAAGATACGTTGCACCGTCTAGAACGCCAAGGAACGCCATCAAAACGTCACACAAACATCGTCAGTAATTGCCAACGACTTAAGCAATTTGATTTAATCGCTCTAAAACCGTGATTTGTTGCAGAATAAAACACGAAGTTGGTCCATTGCTTCTTTAAGCGCACTATTTTAGAATTATTATTATTGTTAATATCATTATTATTATAATTTGGGATGGGGGGGGGGAGCCATTCAATTTTATTTTATTTGTTTATTTTATACACTGTAATTCTATAATTTAGTTATTCATTTTCGTTTATTTACTTTTTCAATGTCATTGTAATCAAGTTTTTTTGGCTTCCCGAGTGAAATATGAGATGATATACTTAAAGCTAATTTTTATTCTTCAAGAATGTACAGCTGTTTTGACTGATGATAAACATCACAGGGCTCGACGTGTCAAAAATGACACCTTATGCTTATAAATGCGATCACCACTCTGCACGCATCAGGGTGTATACCCTTAAAAGAACACAAGGTCTGATTACCGACCGGGTTACTGACATGGCCGGTCTGCGCTTGCATAAACCAGCCTGCGCATGCGCAGGCTGGTTTTTGCATGCTCAGATCGCATATGCCGTAAGAAAATTTTTCATGAAGACGCGGTTCATAGTTTAGGATTGTTTTCCTGTATAAATAGTCACAAACACTTTTCAAGTTCCTTTTCAAATAACCGGAAAATTAACATGCATGTAGTGTTGAAATTACAATTGTCTTGGCTGTATAAAATTTAGTTTAACGATATATACTTGATTTACGCTATGGGATTAATAGAAATCTTTGGTATTATCCCCTAATCCTAAACGAGGTAAATTGAATAATGCTGTTTTTCCTTATTTCTATATGCATGTTCAGGGGAATCACTTTGCTTTTGTCAACTCAGAATCATGCAAACATTATGTCAGCATACATGGCGACTTAATAATATATATTTTCTTTGTCAGTAACAATGGGCTGGCTATATTTGGCATACAATGGATTGTTTTTTTATGGGGAGAGTTATTTAATCTAAATTCCCAATTAGGCTGCTTGGATGCCAAAAAGTATTAAAGTAAGTTTTTTTCACTTTTTAATAGTAAAATTCTGTTTTCATTCAAGGTTTCTCGAAAACAGTATTAGATTTATGATAATAGCAATATTCATGATAATCGTGATACCGTTAATCCGCATCAATTAGGCTCCTATAATTGTGTGTGATACATAAACACTAACCCTCTATATTACGAAGTTGGATGTGCCTAGATCACAGGTTCACGATATTTCAAAACCAAAAATTACAAATCGCTTCATAATACATTTGAATTAACATAAACCGAAGTCCATATTTTTCTGTGTAACAAAGTATACTTTACACAAAGCATCTAAACTTCATCATTTGTTGCAAAAGAAGAATTAATCAGATAAAAACAAATGAGCCGCGACACGAGAAAACCAACAATGTGGTTGTGCGCCCAGCGCAGGCTCAGATCAGCCAGGGCATCCGCTCACTTTGATCAGACTCTTTATTAAGTGCTCAAAGGGAAGCTAAGGGTCTAAGCTACCTCCATGCGGACAGCGAAGACTCTGATCAGACTGGGCGGATGCCCAGGCTGATCTGAGTCTGCGCTGGGCGCACAACCACATTGTTGGTTTTGTCGTGTCGCGGCTCAAATTTAAATTTCTAAAAAATGAATACATATTTAGTAAACTAACGATGATTCAAGGGAAAATCTAATGCTGTAACAAAGCATTAAACACATGTTGTGAATAATAATGTACCGGTCTACCTTTCTAGAATACGTAATTGTCCAGATTTGATAAACTGACCAACTATTGTGTTGAATATTTAGCATACATCGTTAACCATCTTTTGCAAACTTCTTCAAAAGTAGAAAATGATATTATATATTGTATTACTTTTACGGTGTTTACTCAGGAAAAGGCCAGGCTCAAAACTCATTTTTGTTTAAGAATAAGTAACCACTTTCTAATACCACAGTCAGACAAAGGACTTCTATGCTTAAGGCGTGAATTTTCCCCATGATTTAAAAGTTATACGGATCACTGACTTTTGCTTTGCATTTATGGCTATGACTTGTAACTTGCATGGAAAATGAATTTTCAACTGCTTGTGTCTATGTAAAGTACGTTAAACATACGTTGACGTTGACGTCATTGTTGAGATAAATTGTAAATTATCCTCAAACTGATCGTTGAAATAATGATTTATTGTATACATTTCACCCTTTTTTTGACTTACATTACTTACATAACAGACAACACTGGATAGTTTTGACTATATGTATGTGACCTTGACCTCATTTCAAGGTCATTGTACACAATAAAATCCTTGAAGATCACAGTGCTACTGTTGACCATTCTTCTTCTTTGGTTTATTGAGTATCGTCCCCCCCCCCCCCGTGACCCAGCTTCCCACTCATATATATTGCGTACTTGCATCGCATAAGTCTGCTGAATGAAGGAAATGCTGGGTCACGGGGGGGAAAGTACTTGTATCTTAGCTATAGTGAAGCGTTCTCTTTGGCCGCTTTGACCGGAAGTATAACTGTGGTTTTGCATGTTTAAATGCCAGTCAGGCGTAACAAGAAGAAAGTCATTGCTTTGTATTGTGATATGCATGTATTTAGCATGCATTTATGACAAAAATGTATGAAATGAATGACTGATTTCAATATTTTTATTACCTCAAAAATTGAGGTATGCGAAAACCTTGAATTAAGGGTAGGTAGGGTCAGACTGGATTATCTCCCCATGTCTTTGGGTCTGAATCACAAATGATCTGATTTCTTACGGCTTACATATTTGTGGAAGCTCCGCTAAGAAAAAATTGCACACTTTATACTTTTGAAAATTTGGACCTGTCGCGCCGGTCTAATGGGGAAAATCCTCGCCTTAATCGAAGAAGTCATTCAAGGCTCTTTCGATGAAAACATTTTTAGGCTATTCAAAAAAGTCACAAGGGTTACTTTTGTGTCTTCTATGCATAGTACCGAATAGCAACCGAATTTATATGAGCCGCGACACGACAAAACCAACAATGTGGTTGTGCGCCCAGCGCAGACTCAGATCAGCCTGGGCATCCGCCCAGTCTGTTCAGAGTCTTCGCTGTCCGCATGGAGATAGCTTAGACCCTTAGCCACACTTTAAGCGCTTAGCAAAGACTGATCAGACTGGGCAGATGTCCAGGCTGATCTGAGTCTGCGCAGGGCGCACAACCACAATGTTGGTTTTCTCGTGTCGCGGCTCAATCATTATTTTAAACCTTCTACAATGATAAAAATTTTGTTGGTGAACACCTTTCCAGTATGAATTTTAATCTGTACATACTCATTAGCTAAAATTATGCTTAGGAAGCCGGCAGAACCAGAAAGAAAACTACAATTCAGGACGCTATGAATTAAATCCTTCAAGAGTTCCTTCGAGGGCGGGGAACACATTCAAGTGAAGGAACATGGGCCATACTTATACCTCAAGCCTCATTAGCAGCCCTGGCATGATCTGAAGACAAAAGCCAGAGGAAAACATACTGAAATTTCTAAATTTGAATTAGGTAGTCGATTTGAAAACTGATTAGTTTAAAAAAAGACCAAATAAATAAGAAGCGATGATCTAGAATATGTCTAAACCAACCAAAAATGTCTGATTTCTCATAATACTCGTATATCCTCATATCTCAAAGGACAAACATAAGATATGCATGTAATCAAACACTATGGATGATGTACGGTGAGACGTTTTACGACCACCACACGACACAATTTCAGCTGCAGTGAAGTCAAATTAAAGGGGGAGTTCCACCCTATAGGAAATTTACATAGGGTTCTGCCCACGCACCGAATTCCATAATATTATGCATAGTGATTGTCTAGGACATTACTATTGCCCTTGTGAAATATTTGTTGATCCATCGATTTTAATTGTTAAATTACAACATTTTAATTGGATTGGATGTAAAAAATAGGGGCACCCTAATTTCAAGCAGCCCAAAGCTGTAGGAGTTTTGAATTTCTGACCTGTTTCATTTTCAAAATGATTCCTAGTAATTCTTGATTATGTATATACCACGTTTGTATTCAAATGTATACCATAAAACTTTCCATATTAACTTTTGTTTGCAGATGCCCCCAAATTTCAGCTCCATAAAATGTTTTGAACAAATTAAATTTTTGATTTGACTTGTTGCAGTTCTTGTCAACCTGTCAAACTAATATGAAATTAGGCCATACATGTGTAAATCATAACTATAAATTTTCTTGAAAATTGAAAACCGGTAACATGATTTTTTGGAATGCTGAATGTTAATAGTTGAAAAAACACAAAACTTAGGAATGCATATACATGTAGTTTTGTGATTATTTTTATGCTAAATATTTTTAGTTTTTGTATATTTTATCATCTATTTGCATCACCAAATCCTTTATTGTCGACCCCACTTGCGGTGAGCGAGACATAGTTGTTACAACTTCAGTTCAGTGTATGTGCGAACGTGCGTTAATGCGTGCGTGCGTTCGTGCGTCCGTCCGGATTTGTCCGGGTCATAACTTTTACATTTATGGATGGATTTCAAAATAATTTGGCACAATTGTTCTCCTTGATGAGTAGCAGTGCCGTTTGAAACATTTGGTCAGGTAGGTCCGAGGTCAAGGTCACACTTGAAGGTCAAATGATAAAATGGTCATAAATTGAGCTTGTCCGGGCCACAACTTCTACATTTATAGATGGATTGCAAAATAATTCGGCACCATTGTTCTCCTTGATAAACAGAAGTGCCATTTGAAACAGCTTGGCAGGTAAGTTCAAGGTCAAGGTCACACTTGAAGGTCAAATGATAGAATTGTCATCAATTGAGCTTGTCTGGGCCATACTTTCTACACTTATGGATGGATTTCAAAGTAATTTGTCACAATTGTTCTTCTTGATTAGTAGAAGTTACATTTGAAACATTTGGTCAGGTAGGTCCAAGGTCAAGTCTACACTTGAAGGCCAAATGATAAAATTGTCATAAATTGAGCTTTTCCGGGTCATACCTTCTACACTTATGTGTGGATTTTAAATGATTGGACACAATTGTTCTCCTTGATGAGTAGAAGTGCCATTTGAAATATTTAGTCAGGTAGGTCCAAGGTCAAGGTCACACTTGAAGGTCAAATGATAAAATGGTCATAAATTGCGCTTGTCCAGGGCATTTCTGCTACATTTATGCGTGGATTTCAAAATAATTGGGTACAGTTGTTCCCCTTCTTAATGAGTAGAAGTGCTATTCGAAACATTTGTTCAGGTAAGTTGAAGGTGAAGGTCATTTTTGAAGGTCAAATGATACAATGGTCATAAATAGAGCTTGTCCAGACCATTTCTTCCATATCTACGGATGGATTTCAAAATAATTTGGCACAGTTGTCCTCCTTGATGAGTAAAAGTGTCATTTGAAGCATTTATTCTGGTAGGTCCAAGGTCAAGGTCACACTAGAAGGTTAAATGATAAAACTGTTGAGCTTGTCCCAGCTATAACTTCTACATTTATGCATGGATTTCAAAATAATTTGGCACAATTGGTCTCCTTGATGAGTAAAAATGTCATGTGAAATATTTATTCTGGTAGGTCCAATGTTGTATTTATTTTTCTTTATACACTGTCGAGTGGACGGGGTTAATCTAGTTTTTCATTTATTTCTCAGACAAAATAGATCAATATATCTGCATATGGAGCTTTTTATTACGATTGTAGTTTAGGTTACTATTATTATTACTAGAAAATGAAGTGTTTCTATGAACATATTAACACTTAAATGTGACATGCATTTTTGTCTAACAAATCACCTTCATCTATATCATGCATTATGTGACAATGTTACCGGTTTTCAAATTTCACGAAATTCCTCTGGTATAAAGAGGAAACATATGGCCTATTTTTCAGGAAATTTCATAGGTTGACACTGACTGGAACATACATAAATTTTGGGATGCTTTTTGTTTTTTAATAGTTTTAGTGTCGCTTTTAGCCATATTTTCTGACTTAATGTTTTAAAAAATGTTTAGTTTGCATGTTTGCATTAGCATAAATGGAATCAAATCTATCCATATGGAGCCCTTTTACTATTCTAGTTCACACTTTATGAAATTGAATCAAGCTGATGATTTATGATTGATTAATTACAAGGCAGGTATCACAACAAAATGGGAGTACTTCAAGGTGCTCTCATGAGACCTTAAAGTCTAAACTGAGATAAATAAATGCATATTTGCTGTTGTTAGATTCAAGATATTAAACATGCAAAGTAACAAGAAAATCCATGCGTGGGCAGATTTGGACCCCCCCCCCCTTTAAAAGTTCCTTCAAGAGCAGAGAAGACATTCAAATACAGGAACATGAGCCATACTTGGAAGTTTTGGCTACTCAAGCCTCATCAGTAGCAATGGCATGGTCTGGTGATGAAAGCCAGAGGAAAACATACCGCAACTTCTTAATTTGAAAAAGGCAGTCGATTCAAACACTGATTGATCAGAATAAAAAAGTCCAAATGAATAACAAGTCATGATCTAGAATATGTCTGAACCAATCAAAAGTTTCAGATTTCTCAGAATATACCATCTGATCTCAAAGGACAACTAGAAAGTGTGTTTGTGAAACAGTATGACTCAACCGTATGCTTGCCACTAAGGATGTCTAGCATAACTTGCTCATTTTATGATAGAATTTGCCCAAAAAATTAAATTAATTAAGTGATCTATACCTTAACCCCTAGCAGTATGCCAAATATGAGCCTCCTAGCTCAAACGGTATTCCCAGGATTTGGGGAACAAACTTTCATGTGATTTTTTTTTTTTGAAAAAAAGGGGGTATAATTCTGTACGTACATGGCAGACAGAGAAAAAAAATTGGGTCATTTTTATGGTCTATCCATTTTATAAATATCAAGGCCCCAGCAGTTACTATTCTTGAGAAATAGACCACCCATGATTAGACCACCCATAATTATGTTTTATACAAATGAGAAAAGGGGAATAACTATGTCAATAATGAATGCATCGTAACGCAATTAACAGCAGAGGGATCAGCACATCAAATACTAATAGTATGCCAAAAGTTAGGGTTCTGGTTCCAACGGTTCAAAAGCTGGAAAATGCCAAATTCAACAAAGGGGCATTACTTGCTCATTTTTTGACGAAATTTGCTCAAAAGTTAATCAGGTGATCTACACCTTGGCTCCTAGCAGTATGCCAAATATGAGCATCTTATTTCAAACGGTATTCCCAGGATTATGGGAACAAACTTTAATGTAATTTTTCGAAAAAGGGGCATAATTCTATAAGTACATGGCAGATGGAAAAGAAAAAAATATGGGTCTGCTCTTTTTTTTATGGTCTATCCATTTTATAAATATCAAGGCCCCAGCAGTTATTGTTCTTGACAAATAGGCCAGCCATAATCAGTATGTTTTATACAAATGAGAAAAGGGGAAAACTCTGTAAATAATGAATGCATCATAACGCAACCAACATCAGAATATTTAGCACATCAAATACTAATAGTATACCAAAAATTAGGGTTCTAGTTCCAACGGTTCAAAAGTTGGAAAAATGCCAAATTCAACAAAGGGGTATAACTTGCTCATTTTCTGACGAAATTTGCTCAAAAGATAAACAAGTAATTTACACCTTAGCCCCTAGCAGTATGCCAAATATGAGCATCCTAGCCCAAACGGTATTCCTAGTATTTTGAGAACAAACTTTAATGTAATTTTTCGAAAAAGGGGCGTAATTCTATAAGTACATGGCAGATGGAAAAGAAAAAAATATGGGTCTGCTCATTTTTATGGTCTATCCATTTTATAAATATCAAGGCCCCAGCAGTTATTGTTCTTGAGAAATAGACCACCCATAAGTAAGTAAGTAAAGACTTTATTTATAGAGGGTTACAACATTTAGCAAATACATATATTCATGTAACAGCTAATCTTCCATGAGGCCCTCAAGAAATTATATATATTTATACAATAATATACATGTTCATATATACAATTATGTACAGATATTACAAGTTACATTTAAATATACATATCTACAAAGTACATGTAAACAAACAGTTTTGCATTGTGCATGCAGAATAAAAATATTTTGAAATTAAAGAGTATTCCTAAACCTGATGGATGGGTTTACTTAAAAAAAAAAAAAAAAAAAAAAAAAAAATATGCATAACATATATTAAAAAAAAAAAAAAAATGCAGACATAGATCCAGGTATTAAGGGACTGTGATATCAGGTGTAACTATTTGCCCATTAGGTTGCCTTTCATGAACATATAGGCAAAAAAAAAAAAAAAAAAAAAATCCATGGAGAAACCAAAATGGGACTTAACACAGAGAGGGAAAAAACAAAACAAAACAAAACAAAACAAAAAAAAACAAACAAAATAAAAAAACAGAATCTGTAAAAGCCAGCCCACCCTCTTCTTATCAGAAGAAGGAAATGGGCAGACTTCGAGCAAACTCTACCCCTTCTGTGTCCAGCCAATTTTGGTGCTCTCGTGTGACTTAACATTTCATTAACCTTCCTTCTCCGCAATCTTTTATGATTAAAAATGATAGGTAAGGACAATAAAGTATTATGCCTCACAGTATATAGTATTTCATGATTTAGCAGAAACCTTACCGAAACGAAATGCAAGATATCTCGAAATACTATATATACTGATCAAGACCTGCTTTCTTATCATACTTGGACTCCCTCCATCCATCAAACATACATACAATTATAGCAAAATGAACTTAATTAGTACAAAAGGGTAGGAAAAGTGTATGTTACACTTTGCTGAAAAATGAAGAAATAAGAAAACGTATACAATTCATTTACAGAGTAACCTAAAAGTTACACTTACACACATACAGCAATTGCAACAACAACTAAACAAAATAAATGCAAAAAAGAGAAAAAAAAGGAAAAGAATCAATGGCTTCATTTTAATTCAAAAACCATTTTACACATCTGTTATGGAAAGCATCTAGGGTCGGGGCTGTTTTCACCTGTTCTGGTAGACTATTCCATACAAGACATCCAGAATATCTTACACTGTGCTTGAAATATTCTGTTCTAGGCTTAGGGGGGACAAAACAGCCAGCGGTTGTTGATCTAAGGCTTATACTTGTAGCTGGGTCATTGTTTCTGACAGTAAACTTCTCTGAAATATATTCTGGGATCATATTGTTGTAGACTTTAAACATAAATTTTGCTTTTCTGAGATAAAGCCGATCATAAATGGACATTATTTTCAAAGACTTCATGGCTTCTGTGACATCATCGACATTATAATCAAGGATTACCTTACATGCTCTTTTCTGTAGTTTAAATATTTTAAGTTTGATGGACTGCGATGAACTTCCCCAAATTATGTTGCAAAAATCTATATGTGGTTGTATGTATGATTTATAAAATTGAATTCTGTGAGCTTGAGATAAGTACTTTTTAATTTTGGACAGCAACCAAATACTTGATGCTATCTTTCTTGTTAAATATTTGGTGTGTTCGGACCAGGTCAAATTATTGTCCACATAAACACCTAAAATCTTGTCATCTGTTATCATATTGAGAGGTTGATTATTGAAATTTAAGTTAAGGCTATCAGAATGAAGTCTTTGTCTCTTTTGGTTTGTTGCAACAAGCATAATCTTAGTTTTGGAAGAATTCAAAATCATTCCATTATTTTGACACCAGATATTAAGATTGTCTATCGCAGACTGTAGGTTACTTTCAATCTGTTCCACTGAATCCTGAATATCATACAAAGTTGTATCATCTGCATAGAGATCAGTACAAACATTTGCAGTGTACAAAGGGAGATCATTAATAAATAGCAAAAATAAAAGTGGTCCTAAAATTGAGCCTTGTGGTACACCATATGAAATTTCCTTAAAATCTGAGTTAGTATTATTAACTGAGTCCTGTTGCCGTCTATTTGTAAGATAAGTATCAAACCACATTAAAGTTTCATCGTGTAGGCCATACATTCTTAGTTTCTTAAGAAGAATTTGGTGATCAACAAGATCGAATGCTTTCTGAAAATCGACAAGCACAACACCAATCATTTTACCCTTATCCATAGCATTCAACCAAGAATCTATCATATTTATGAGGGCAGTTTCACAAGAGTGCTGTGCCCGAAAACCAGACTGAGTTTTGTGTAGTAAGCCAAATTCATGGAGAAATTTAGAGAGACTATCATGCACATGTTTTTCAAGCACTTTAGACAGTACAGGTAAAATTGAAATAGGCCTATAATTATTGACATCTTCATGGGGACCTCTTTTGTGAAGGGGAGTAACCTTTGCTTCTTTCCATTTGCTTGGAAAAACTGAGTTACTGATACTGTGGTTGCAGATAAATGTTATTTCATCAACTAAGTAGGGGGCAGCAAGTTTCAACAGACGTGGTCCTATTGTATCTGTACCTGTGGCTTTATTTACATCCATGCTGGAAAAGAATTTAAGAACATTTTCCTTTTGAATTAGTGGAATTTCAAATTTCGTATCAGAAGAAAGCTTAGACTGACAGAACTGTTTGAGTTTATCATGATTTTCATTGATGACAGGTTCTTTTAATTTTGTGGCTATGTTTACAAAAAAGTCATTGAACTCGTTCGCCATTTCTGAGGGGTCCTCAATAAAAGTATCACCACTTTTCAGGGAGTCAATGGTAGAATGTCTTCTGGGGCCTTTACCTGCACCCACTTCCTGAAAAATCTTATAGATACTACCAGGATTGTCCTTATTCTTCTCTATGAATGTTTGATACTGAGCTTTTCTTGCGGTTTGAATTAGTTTGATTACCTTGTTTCTCCACAGTTTGTAGTCCTGATCATTTCCAAGAGCTTTATGTCTATCCCTACATTTCATTCCATCAAGTATTTCAGGTGACATCCATTGGGGTTGATTTTTATGTTTTACCCTGTGCTGTTTGATTGGTATATGTTTGTTAACTACTTGTAGAAAAAGATCTAACCATGCTTCAAGTATATCGTTGGTATCATCAAAAATTTTTATGGTGTCCCAAGGAACAGATTGCAGATCTTCAATAAATTTGGCTTCATCAAAATTTCTAAAACTTCGGTATGATATTGTGTGATGAGTTGTCTTAGGGGGTTGAACATGCATTTTCCGTGTGCAAAAAACAGGAAAGTGGTCACTTAGACCAATCTTAGGTACATTCAAGGAATTAACATTTTCCGGGCAGTTTGAATATATATGATCAAGTAGAGTGCTGGAGTCATTTGTAATTCTGGTTGCTTCAGAAATTAATTGTGTTAGACCAAAAGGCTCCATGTAATCTATCCATGCTTTTTTGATATTATTATTTAAAAAATCCCTATTTATATCACCCATCAAGTATATTTCTTTTTCTTCCTTCAAAACATTTTCGATGCAGTCTTCAAAGACTCCATTCCATTCAATTTTAGAACTAGGTGGCCTATAAATATTACCAATTAAAAAGGGCTTACTTTTCTTTGGTTTAATTTCCAACCAAATGCATTCAAGGTCTTTATGTTCAAGATCATTTCTTCTGCTGGCATGAGTTCCTTCCTTTACATAAACTAAAAGTCCACCCCCAGAATTTATTTCTCGGTCCCGTCGGAAAGGCTTTTGGAAGCCGCTGACTTGAAAAGCTGTATCAGGATGCAAAACATTAAGTTTTGTCTCACTTAAGCCTAGAGCATGAATTTCATTCTTGTCAGATTCTAATAACAGGCGGACTTGATCAATTTTGTTGCTTATTCCTTGTATATTAATGTGACCCATTCTAAAACCTTTACATTTTAGCCCTAAGTCAGTTAAGTAATTTGCACTGGATTGGTCATAAGTTATGTCATCTGACGAGTTATGTGTTGCAGTTGACTTTTCTGCAGGTACCTCAAAAGAAAACATTGACTGACTTTGGTCACTACTTGAAAATAAAGAACTATCAGTATAAGAGCTCTCATGCTCAGCAGGAGCCTGGTTACTTGCTGACATATCTGAAACTGAAACAAAAGTTACACATTTGGTATCATTTGACTTGTTTGATACACACAAAGATGTGTTACCTGTATGGGAACTGGAGGGCCTCATGGAGTCATTACCACTTAAAATATCATAATTGCACCTTATGTCCATTTGATCTGATACTACCATGTTTACTGTCTCAGAAAACACAGTCCTTTGAGAGACAGTCATTAGGTTATTAGAATTTACAACACTTTGTCTTTCTAATAAATCATTTTCTATAGTGTCACTGGAATAACTGTCCCAGCTGCAAACACAAGAAGACAGATCACATTCAGCACAAATTGTACTTAGGTATGAAAACTTATTATAAAACTTAATATAACTATTCTGAGGAGTTTGTGGGGCATCATAGCCTAATTCCTATTTCCGAAGACACCGACCTGATTTGTGTCCTAGATATCCACATTGATGACACTTCAACTGTCTTTCATGTTTGCAACCACCAGTGTCATGATTGCTTTCACCGCACTTGTAGCAGAAGTTTACATGACCCTGCTGACCACTTGATCTCTGTCCATTCAGAGAGTGTCTGTTTCGAAAAGACCTTCTTCCCCTAGAACGAAGTTGTTGATTCTGGGCTTTATTTGGGTTATTTGCCCTCGGTTTACGGCCATATACAATTGTCATAGTCTTGTACAATAGAAATTTCTTTGCTGATCGTACCTATAAGGCGCTTAACTCCAGTTTTTGATAGATGAATACAGTCCGTATCAAAGTACCTCTCAATGATCTTGTTTTGACTGTCATGAAAAGCTTTATCAACATCTATCATGATTACATGATGTTGTCCCGCCAGAGATTTGATCATGTCATTAATTTCAGTGGTGTTACAGTCTCCTCTTGGACAGACATTGCAGAGATAGATTTGACACTGGCTATTCACATTCTTTATTTGCTGAATTAGCTGGTCATATCTGACCTCAAAGAGTTCAGGGTCTGACCCATCTGCGGCATCATTGCCACCAACATAAATTATCACATCTGAAAACTGTTTTAAGTCAAACACTTTCATTTGGGTAGTAACCTTGTCTATGTTGCCCCCTGAAATTCCACTCTTGTAGATATTTTGCTTGAGTCCCCTGGGGTTAATATGTGAAATTAAAGAGTCCCCAATGAGAAGAATTTGTTTTTCAGTATCATACTGTGACAATGATTGTTGTTGTGGACTAAATGTCTGCCGAGGCTGCGCTTGACTCTTAGTAGGACGTAATCTCTGAGGGGTCTTGGGGGTTGATGTTCGCTGTACCATCTCACTGTAGGTTCTTGTTTGAAGATCCGGGATCTGGACACCAGGACTAGCAAGGCCATCTGTATTCATACTGATTGTAGGGGTGTTTATTTCCTCACCATGGTCTACCCCACTGCTCACATGTGCCAGTCCCTGCTCCTCAACTTGACTTGAATGATTGGTCACATGTTTGTTTTCACCATTTAAGTCTCTACCAGTCACCGGTATCAGTGGCTGGGATGAATCCTCATGCTCTGACTGTGTGGTGGGGTCAGGAAACGTTTGATCAACAGTCCTGTACAAGCTCTCGTTGGCAGCTTGCTCAACCAGTATGTGTACTTGTTGTGTCAGGTTAGAAATCTGGCCCTGTAGCTTGTGGATCATATCCATCAGAGTGGTGATATGATGAATCACAGGTGTAACTTGCATGCTAGTAGTATCAGCCTGCATAGGCTCTTCTGCTGCTGGCTCTGTGGGGGGCTCCACTCCAGTTTCATCAATAGTGCAAGTGCTGTAATTACTACCAGACTGATTTGGCTGTGTTGAAATCTGAGATGCAGATAAGCAGCTTACAATGTCCTGTGTACCTGTGGTGTTACTTGTATCAAATACACAATTTGTCTCTTTCACAAAGTTCCTGTACATGTTTGCAGACAGCTTCTTGAAATTATTCTGTCTCCAAAGTACATGTCCTGGTCCACTAGCACGTATGGTCATTATTTTTTTGTCTATGTACAGGAAGCACTGCTCCTTATTAACATGTGTCTTTACAGTGAAAGTTTGAGATTCCTCAGAGGGAAATTTGAACTGTTGGCTGAGAACAGACAAAACATTATTGTACAATACTTTGTGGTAGAACATTATGGTAGAGTTCTGCTGTGAAGGCATAATATGATAGAAAATTCCATCAAGGGGATCTGTAATCTCCATCTCAAGGTCCTCTTTAGCAGTTCCTGACCAGTCTTCTTCCATGGCAAGGCTGTCTGAATTTTCAAACACAACAGAACTGCCTTGTGAAGAGTCAGTTGACTTTGCTGATGATTCATCCATCACACCTGAGTTTGAGGATTTCTCTAGAATAGGCAGGTTATACACAGTAGAAGTAGTGGAGTTAGTCAAACCACTAGAGTTTTGAGAACTGTCAGCCATTATCAGATATCTACTACAGCTTAGTGTGTATCCACAGGGGTCCCAGTAGTGAACAAAGAAACTAATCCAATAATTCCAAATTATTTCCTATACACAATATTTTCAAAAAATGAAAATTAGATATTCATTATCCTTGTTTAAAGATCTTTCCTTTCATATAGAATTTATCCAGTTAAATTCACAGAAATATTTTTAATTCCAAAAATTTGGCACTGCACACATCATTGCTACTGACAAAGTTCTCAGGTCTAAATAGGTTTTATACAGATGAGAAAAGGAAAATAACTCTGTCAATAATGAATGCATAATTAAGTAATTAACATCAGAATAATCAACACATCAAATACTAATAGTATACCAAAAATTAGGGTTCTAGGATAAACGGTTCAAAAGTTGGAAAAATGCCAAATTCAACAAAGGGGCATAACTCGATAACTTTTGAATGGAATTTGCTCAAAAGTAAATCAGATGATGTACACCTTAGCACCTAGCAGTATGCCAAATATGAGTATCCTAGCTTAAACGGTATTCCCGGGATTTTGGGAACAAACTTTCATGCATTTTTTTCGAAAAAGGGGCATAATTCTGTGAGTACATGACAAACGGAGAAGAAAAAAAATATGGGTCTGCTCATTTTTTATGATCAATCCATTTTATTAATATCAAGGCCCCAGCAGTTATTGTTCTTGAGAAATAGACCATCCATAATTGTTTTATACAGATGAGAAAAGGGGAATAACTGTGTCAATAATGAATGCATCATAAAGCAACTAACATCAGAATGATCAGCACATCAAATAATAATAGTATATCAAAAAATTAGGGTTCTAGGTCAAACGGTTCAAAAGTTGTAAAAATGCCAACTTCAACAAAGGGGCATAACTCGGTCATTTTTGACGGAATTTGCCCAAAAATTAACTAGTTGATCAACATCTTAGCCCTAGCAATATGCTAAATATGAGCGCCCTACTTTAAACGGTGTTCCCAGGATTTGGGGAACAAACTTTCGTTTAATTGTTTGAAAAAGGGGCATAACTCTGCAAATTCAAGGCTGACGGACAAGAAAAAAATACGTATCCTCTGGTTTTTCATATTCTACCTATCTAGGAAGTTTCAAGCAGCTATGGTTCTTGAGTAAATGAAGTGCTACGTACAGACGGACAGAAGGACGGACGATCAGGCCCAAATCAATATGCCCCCTCAACTTCTTCGAAGTTGGGGGCATAAAAATCAAATATAATCGTACACTATGGAGACGTTCTACGGCCGGCACACGACATAACACCAGCTGCGACGAGTTTAATTTAAAATCTTTTTAAAATTTCCCTCAATGACAGAAACACACATTCAAAAAATGGTGGAAAATGGGCCATACTTGGAAGTTTCGGCCACTTTAGCCTCACCAGGAGCAATGGCATGATCTGATGACAAAAGCCAGGGAAAAACATATTGCAATTTCAAAAATCTGAATAAGGCAGTCGATTCAAAAACTGATTAGTTTCAAAAAAAAGGTCAAATGATTAAGCAGCGATGATCTAGAATATGTCTAAACCAACCAAAAGTTTCTGAATTCTCAGGATATATCCTCAGATCTTAAAGGACAAAAATAAGATATTATCAAACACTATGAATGATGTACGGAGAGACGTTTTACGGCCACCACACGGCACAATACCTGCTGCAGTCGAAGTGTGTCCCATGTTCCTTCATTTGAACGTGTTCACTGAGGTCACAAATAGTTTCCATTAATTTCCATTGCACAATAAAGTCTTTATGACAGTTGAAAACGGCTTTAAAACTAATTAAATAATGACCAAATTTCGAAGACAAAACGACATAAGCACGGGGTATAATTTTCGCTGTACATCATATTTGACTTCTGAACATGATAAATGGCTTCCTTCAGAGACTGTCCGCGTGATTCTGCTTCCTGCCGATGCTCTCGGCAGGAAGCAGAGTCACGCGGACAGTCTCGACAGGAAGCCATTTTTCGAGGACAGTAGTCCCTGCAGGAAGCAAGAGTTCGCGGACAGTCTCGGCGGAAGCCAAATATGACGGACATTTTCTGCAGGAAGCGAAAATTGGCGGACTGGTTTATACCCTGTGATAAGGCAAACGCGCATAGAAACTATGGCATCTCAAAAATTTTTATATGCTTAGTTCAAAGGGAGATAGTTTGAGAGTTTTGAATTTTTAAACTTCATTTCCGGGTGTCTTCTGTTTGTACTGGAACTGAAGCTTATTGTGCCAAAAATAAGATCTTCTGGCGCAAGCGCAAATTAAAAATATAGTTTGATTTATTGAAATAGGAATATAACTCCGGGCATGGTAGACATGAACAAATAGTTTTCTATTTTCTATCAGATGCCTGTCCAATGTGAAATATCCCATATTTACATTAAATCTTTGCTAGTTTGGCCGGAATCATTAAAAAAAACTCTCAAGTTTTATTTTTGTTCATTATATATGTATGCATATATTAATGGCAGTGCTGAAATGTTACTCTAAATGCAGAGACGACTCATGCTCCAGTATGGACCCCGTAGATCAGGGGACATTAGTGATGTTAACCCTGGCAGGGTTGACGGCCCTGATAGCGACTGTATACTTCACTGTGAGATGGTATCGTAAGAGACAATCGAAAGCTCCAAAGACACGAAGGCCTAGGCTAAAGAAAACTTTTTCTCGTTTCTCACAAGTCGATGAAGAGTTGGTAAGAATTTTAAAAATATACCCAGCGGGCACATGACGTCAAATGACGTCGCACTGACGATGATGCGACGTCATTACGTCGCATCGACGTCCGTACGACGTCATTTCAACACCACGTGCCTGCTGGGTACCTACCATTCTATTCTATTCTATCCCATGAGTTGGAACACAACAGATGACTTCAAAACAATCCCTTTCCACCTTGTCCTGTTTTCAGCTGCCCTAGTTGAGCTGGCAAAGTCCATTCCTGTCCACTCTTTGATAGTGTCTTCCCACCTCTTCTCCTGTCTACCTCTACTTCTTTTTCCTTTCACTGTCCCCTGTAGAATCGTCTTTGCTGAACCAGAAGACCTTCGGACGTGGCCGAGTCACCTTAGTTTCCGTTTCTTGGCCAGGCTAAGGAGTTCATCGTATTCTCCAATGGCTGCTTGGATCTTTCTGCGAACCTCCTCATTGGTTATATGGTCCTTGTACGAAATGTTCAATAACATTCGGTAGCATCTCATCTCACCATATCTGACCTAATAAATGCGTAGGGCACGGGGTAATGGCCAATTTTGGCCTGATTGTATAAACTATCGTTAGTAATGGTTTGCCGATTAATCGAGTTACTTCATCATCACTCGTTTGCAACAAATAAGTGATGGATCAGCCCCGGATCCAGGCGCCGGGTGGGCTTTGGAAACTAAGATGGTTTGGCCACGCCTCAAGGTCTTCTGGTTTAGACCTGACATGATCTGGAGACGAAAATGAAGTCACAAATATAGTTTTAATTTATCTGGTGACGAAAATGAAGTCACAGCTTCAATTTATTTCCATTGGACATTGAAGTCTATATGGCAGTTAAAGAAATGGCGCTAAAACTACATGTAATTAGTAATGAGCACACTGAGTTTTAAACACAATCAACCGAATTTCGAAGACAAAGCGAAAAAGACAAACAGGTATAAAAAAATTATGGCAGCTCAAAAATCTTTTCCCGAACTTCAATAAAACGACCATTGAATGATATTTACTAGAATTTCGGGACTATTGAGTTGATACATTTAATCTGGCAATCGTAAGATCAATCTTTCTGAGGCTATTTATTTTGTTTTTAAGACAACAGAAATGGGTATGGTATATTTCTTAAGATTGGTCAACTTATGCTTTGTGGGCGACAGAGACCTTTCATATTCACCCCGTACATTCGATTGCAAACATATTTGGTCATTGATCATGTCTGTCTAGATTGGTAACGGCAGCGTTTCTCTTTCAGACCGTTCATGTATTTCACGAACCCACGGCGTCGGACCGTGACCTGATCCAGTCCTACTGTGAGCCCGATGGACATGAAACGCCGACAACAGCGCCAAAACTACACACAATCTCTATGGAGGTTGACATGAAAATGTCAAGCCCACTAACGTCACAGTCACATGAAATGTCACATGCAGCAAGGCCGTCATATCTGGAAACGGACCTTTAAACTTCTCATGCTCGAAGAATTTCCCCATAAAAGAACATGTCAGCAAATGAATTTCACATGGGCTTCCTCCCAGCAAACAAACGACGTGGAAACAACGTCAACCGTTGCATCGACGTCAATACAACGCTGTTTACTAGTAAATGTAATGTAGCCTACCTGTTGGGAGTATTCACAGTTACGCTTGCACCTGCTGGGATTATACACGTAGGGCGCGTGCTTGCTACAGCGGCGCCCAACTGTGTATAATCTCAGGAGGTATATGGCCTATCAGCGAAGGCTTAAGATCGTCTGAGCGTCAATACGGTCTTTGCTTTCGGCACACACAAAACCGGTACGATTTAAGTATATATGGTGACAGACGAACTGAATATTGTGACTTCTCGACAAACTGCTAACTGCTTTTATTTTTTTTATTTTTAAACCTGCAGCCAGCCGATTTAAAAAATCGAACTGTTAAGATTACATTTTGGTTGAAAAATGTTACTTCTTCAGTTTGGTATCGTGTTGCTGCACTCTCTATTTAGCCGCCGTTGTTTCATGTTACATCCTGAGAAGTAAAGACATGGGAGACCTTAGAAAAGAAGAGCTTAATTCGAACAATTGGAAGAGGACTACCGTGTGCTGATTTGCAACAGGATGGTATATATATAGAGCACAATCTGGCATAATTTACGTGACATTGTCGTTATTTACATTACATATCGTACCAGAAAAAACCCGCATAAATACGAGAGAAACCGTCACATAAACCGCGCCCTGCTGGAGTCTTGTTAATGCTAGACGCTAAGGCTCCTTTATACCTCTGCTATGCGCTTATGCGGATTTTGGTCTTCGCTATGCGTCTTGCTCTCTGAAGTGCTTTCATGTGACCACGTAGCAATGCTTTTTAACAGTCCGGTGCGGATATAATGTAACACGCAATTCTATTCCCAATTGGAAATAAAAAAAAGATCAAGGTTCCGCAAATGGATAGTCAAAAGTATAACGATGCTATTCGACTCATATATGCCGGGCCGCGTAGGGCAATCGGTAGGGCATCTGACTCATTAGTCAGAGGTCCTGGGTTCGATACCCGGTCTGGCCACATACTTTAGTTTCTCCTTCCGCTGATTCAAGAAGGACAGTTGTCAGTTAATGGCGAAAGTATGTGCACTTAGTACTGGTTAACCGCTTAGGAGGTCTAAGCCTGCCCAGGAATAGTGTGGTTAGGTTAACTGACCGTCCCGACATGACCATAGCTGTTTACCGTGGACGTAAAGCAACAAATCAATCAATCAATCGACTCATATATATGTAAGTTTAAAGAGTAACTACACTTCAGGAACTGACTGAATCAGATCCCAAACCCTATCCCCAACATCAAAGGGAAAGATTGACAAAGACATCCCAACAAACAATAAATTACAAGTGATAAGCCGAGTCAGCAGCTCTTTCCCAAATAGATGGCAACTCAGCTATCTTTATTGAACTAAATAATTTAGACCAACAGACGGGTTACAACGTACTAAGCAAATTATATGAAAACATTTAACAATTATTTTTACCTATTTTCTATTTTTATGATAGAAGGATTAAACTGAGAACACAATAAATTAAACAGCACCGAACATAAAACAAATGCAACCGCAACAAAAGTACCGCCTTGGGACGGTCAGTAATAACTACTGGGGGGGGGGGGGGGGGGGGGTTAAACCGGTTTACTGGGCCCAAACCTTCACCCTCACCCTCCGCTGCGTAGCACACAATTAGTTGGTAGTTCGGTTCGTATGGAGGTCCCCTAACTCATCAGAGAGTCATCACGGTCAACAATTAAGATCAAGAAAAGACCGTGATGAAGCAAGGATGAGGACTCGACAGCCAAAACGTGTTGAGACACCCGGAGATCCCTGGGGCGTCAGCAACACCACTGGAGTACTGGAGCAAAAGAAGACCACCAGTTGAACCCCGGTGGGCCAAGAAACAGACAAACATCCGGCCCCAACCAACTAATATATAGCTTTATGTAAGCCCTATTCTACGCGGCTTTGGCCAGTTTTGTAAAAGATGAACTAACGAACACAAAACATATCGGTTTGGCCACTTTCATGAGTTTTGTAATAACTCCATCAATAATTTTACTTCAAAGCCAATATTGTGCACAAATATGCTTTACATATTTTGACAGTGTCTGACGCCTTATGGAGCAAAAAATTGAAATTTTGTTTTTAACATTTTCATATTTGTTAGTGCTGCCAGAATAGATTTCGAGAAGCACAAAGCAATAGCGCTAAGGTTTGCTGCAAAAGCAAACGAAATTTACACCCAACCCGATTTTTGTTTTCGTTTCACTGACTGGATACAATGCACAGACTAGCTGGATAAACTTTTATAAATCTGGCTCGTGACATCGCTCTTAAAGATCTATGATGCGAACATTCTTAAAAGAGTGCAGATGAAGAAAATTAAAAGACGCCGATTGAAATGTTGAATCACTCTTTTGAGGTGACACTCTGAAATTTATTAGTCAGTGCGCGGAAATCCAATTAATTTTAAGTGCAACTTTTATGACGTCATTTTCATTTCACGTTTTGTGACCTTAACGTCGCATCTCCACAAGGTTCAAAATGTCAGCCACTGTCACATATGTCTTTGTGACATTTTGAGCCTTGTGGAGGTGCGATGTGACAGTGCCTGGCATTTTGAACCTGGTGGAGGTGCGACGTTAACGTCACGAAACGTGAAATTAAAATGACGTCATAAAATTTGTACATAAAATTAATTGCATTTCCACGCACTGACTAATAAATTTCAAAGAGTTACCTGAAAAGAGTGATTCAACATTTCTAGCGGCATCATTAATTTTCTTCATCCACACTCTTTTAAGAATGTTCGCAAAAGCGATGCCGCGAACCAGAGTTATGAAAGTTTATTCTGCTGGTATGTTAATTGTATCAGTCAGTGAAATGAAAACAAAAAATCGGGTTGAGGTGAATTGTGTTTGCTTTTGCAATAATCCTTAACGTAATTTCTTTGTGCTTCTCGAAATCTGTTCTGGAAGCACTAATAGATATGAAAATGTTCAAACCAAACTTCCGATTTTCATCTCAATAAGGCTCAAAATGTCAGAGACTGTCACATATACTGGTCGAACGTTTGGCTGACTGTTTGGTACTTCAGCACCAGATCTTGTTTCTATGTATTTTCCGGCCCATGCAGTTCTGGGCTAATTACTAGCAGAACCTTGAAATTTTAATTTCTATGTGGGAATAGAATTGCACGTGAGCAGTCATAGTCAATTTTTTTTTTGTGAGACAGTATTATATTTTGCTCGTGTTTATATGATTTTATCACTGTTGTTATTTCAGTTCATCACACCACAAGCTATATTTTGTTATATACCATGACGTTCAATGTAACTTTTCGTTTAAAACAAAACTAACACAAATAGCCAAATAAAATATTTTAGAGCTGTGAATTGTCAATTTAACTTTATACCATTTCATTTATCAATTTATCAAAATGTTTGTGTTTTAATGATACAGCCTGCAGCATCTTTAGCCTTAAGGTGGCCTACTTAAAAATCTTGAGAAAAAGAAAATGATTTAGTAAGTATAAAATTTGCTAGTGTCGTGAGAAGAAAGCTGTTTTTGAGTCGACTAGCATCTTTTTACAGTTTTAAGCTTGAAGTGGGAATGGAATTAGCAGCTTACCAGGTGTGAAGTCGTATTCTATTGATGCTACCGTATTAATGCTAATAAACGCCCCTGTTCTAATAAACGCCCTCATTTCCGAAAATAATGTCATATTTACTTGCATAAATTCCTATTTGCTTCTCTTCGAAATGGGGCCTACTCTTAAAGGAAAGAATTTGCTCTTAGAAGAGCCTTTTTCCCCTTTAAGTCTAGGAGTATTTTCCGTTAAGATTTGACCCCTACTGGGAGGAAGACAAAAATAAAAAAAGTTGCTTCCTCTGAAAGTATGCACATTCTCTTTAATACTTTTATTAGAAGTATTTTGACAGTGGCTGCTTTGCTAGGCTTTAGGCTGAAAATAACGCACCCTATTGTATGCAACGCTCCCGTGGCGTTTAACAGTATTAATGCGGGATGTGAAATAAGCAACAACTTTGGAAACTCTTAATTTATTATGTATTGTCTATAAGTCCCTGTACATTAGTTTCTTCGTTAGTAAAGGATGAGAGGTGGGAGAGTGAGGAGTACAAAAGTGAGTATGCATATAGAAAATAAAGGAATACAAATAAAAGGTTCATCTCTATCGTGCAGAGTCTTCAAAATTTCAAATTTAGTCTTCGATTAGCCTTCGTAAACAAATCGTGCTACCTTGCCTCGCTTACTTCTTCCCCTCAACAGCTGGTGGGAACAGGTCAGAGAGAGAGAGAGAGAGAGAGACACACACACACACACACACACACACACACACACACAGAGGTATATTTAGACGAATAGGGAATAAGTACACTAAAAATTCTAAACTATGCAGTAGATCGGGGTCAACACTGTTAGCCATTAAATGCAGTGTAGAAACAAACTGTTCCATTTTTAGGACAAATAAGGTATCATTTATGTTTAACAATTTTCATGGCATGCAGAAAACAATAGTGGGCCTGATTATTTTGATGTTGTTCGCTCTGCATACTCCGCAGCACAGCACCGGATGACTTCGACACAAAGAAAAGATCGCAAATAGCGTTGGGGAAGCTTATGGCTTATACACCCACGCGGTCAAGTTACAGGCCTTGGTTTCCACAGAGTCAAAGCATTGTATATACGAAGAGCAAATGCTATGATCGGACTGCACAAATGCGCCAGTTAGTCTGAGTTATTGCCAGTGTCCTGGACCAGTCCGCATGATTCTCGTGTATTTTTTCGTCGACAATGCTGTCTGTCAAGTTGACACACAGTAAACAAAGATCATCCTGGTTTTATAAAGAAATAAGAAAAAATATGCATGCATCCTGGTATTACAAAGAAATAAGAACAGTTTATACATGATATCATCTTTAGTTCTGCTCAGCTCTTCCTTCTTCACCTTTTGCCCCAAATGGCCTTGATTATATCAGCAGCTATTTTGATTCCTTTCGCGATAGTCTTGCCGTGTTTCTGGAACCAGCCTTTTACACTGTTCACAGCCTTTCTCCACCAGCCCCGCCTACCCAGGCTCACGCTCACCGTATCAGCTTTAACAAGGTCCTGCATTCTGAAGAAGAAAAAAGGTCGGTAAACACCGTCAAATGTCATTAGTCATCGACAATCCAACCAACATTGAATCAACCTTGATTCAACGTCATGACGTTGAATCAAGGTTGATTCAATGTTGATTTGCCGCCTGGGTTATGATATCACAATGACTGGATGACTTGCGATTGTACGTCCTTTTTAACAGCATTCAGTCATATCACGACTATGGAAGGGTGATAATGAAATGCTTTGTGCAATGGAAACCAGTTTATGGTTGGAAGATTTCCGTCCCCAGCAGGTCTCGAACCCGGGACTGCTAGGTCAGCAGGCTAGCGCTTAACCTATTGCCTACCGGGGCTCCTTATGATATCACAAAATAGGATACATGTATTTGTAATACAAGTGCAGAATGTGCTATGTCTCAACTATATGCGCACTAACACAATACAGAGCGAAACTAGACATTACACGGCCAACGCTGCTGCTGCCGGAAAGGTAATGTCTATAGGTTTCCACGGTAAGCATGACTTTATCTAACATATGGTCCCCAAACATCTAAAGAAAGCAAAAGTAGGCCTATACCTATGAACAAAAAAAAATAATGATACAAGTTCGAAGTCAAGGAAACATTCGGCCGTAAAATTAAGGTAAGGTGGGGCAAAACGCCAATGCGGGGTAAAACGCCCATGTCTTTTATGTCAAAATCCATATGGTTTAGAGAGTAAAGTGTTATTGAAAGAAATATGTCAGACCGTAGGACTTTTTATCAATAGTCACTTCGAAGAAGCGCATCTACTTGCAGCTTCTTATCATGAATTTAAACATTTTGTGCAGTTTTCTGTTAATGTGGATGACTGAATATTTTCTTGCAGTTCATCTTGCTGAGAGAACTAATACTTTGCGACAGTCTGTTTGCAAGATAAAGTCTTAGCGATGTTCACTCCGTCGCGAAATCTTCAGTATTATGTGCATTTGTTAAAAAATATTTTTGTAGACAAGCAAATAATGCCCCTATGGGGCAAAACGCCTACCCTCTTGCTGTTCTGATAACTCATGTATCGATGTTCTCTTGCAAAAACTCCAGCAAACTGTTGGCGCACAATGCAAGGTGACATTGCATGGTACTTTAATATCAAAGGTTGGGCCCCCGGGGGCTGGATGAGTCGCGTTACATGATGAAAAGTGTACAATAGTGGGGGGGCAAAATTCCCACATTTAAGAAACGTTTTTATAAATATAAAATAAAATATTTGAGCTAACTGGAATATTATTTTCGGGCAAAGGAATCAATTGTGGGGCAAAACGCCCAGAATATCAAAAATACAAATTCTGTATTTATGTTAGAATGCTACCATATTTCCAGATTTAAGAGCCATATTTGTGGACAAATTAAGTTTCCTTTAACAGAAAAGCTTATTCCGAATTAGATCAGGCAGTTTCTTAAATAATGGCAAAGAAGTTTCCTTAAGAGGGGCCTTATGTCCCCCTTTACTATATCTTAAAAGATAAAACATTCTGCGGTAAAAGTAGTGAGTGAAATATAGCCTAATATTATCTAAACAACTGAAAATTGTTGCTAAAATGGAATGAGGCTAGATATTTATAATTTATCACCATATATGAGTAGCACCTAGTTTGGCTTATCTGAATAACTTCCAGACTTAGTCAGCTCTGATAAGTTTGAAATGCAAGAAGTGTGTAGACATGTGGTGGATCCAATGTCCATACAGCATGCCACCGGTCGCTGGACTCCATAAACGAATACTAATAACAACGACACTTCATACAAACGCACCTTTTGATCATGCCACCTGCTGTATCTGTTCCCGCCATTTCTTTCTTCATCCCTTCTCGGACTATACACATAGCCAGACTCTGTTCTATGACGTCATCATCCTCCTCTTTCAAAAGCGGTTTTGCACATTTGACTACTACAGACTTGTCCTCGACTTCTCTCTTATGACGTTCAGCTTTTTTGAATGCATCTAGTGCTACATCGTCAGTGTGGGCTGCAAGACAGAATTAAATCGAATTCCGTATACGACTTTTTCAGTCTAGTGACATCAACACTGCATATGGCAAAAAAGTAGGCACATACATTATAAGTTGTGTGTAAGTGTTTACGTTCACTATACCATTAATTGTCTACTGTTAGCTGCCTTCTGTGTCCTGTCGTTATAACTACTTCGAGATCCTAGAATTGGAGTGGACGCAAATAAATTCGGTGATTTGAAGTGCATCTTATAGATTGGTTCCTTTGAGTTTCTTGGAGAACATCGTTATGAGAAACAACAAACAAACAAACAAAAATTAAATAAATAAATAAGTAAAATAAACTAAGAGGTCAGCAAAAATCTAGAGAACAACCGCATGTTAGCATGTCAGTAGTTTTTATATTTCCATGTCCTTTTGGATTAATGGACCCACGTTGAGTCATTCTGGAAACAGAGATTCGACCAAGCCAAAATAACAACACACGAGCTACTAATTGCTCATGAAAACCAGATAATCCGTTGTTTTCGTTTCTTTGCAATTTTCCTCGTTTCTGAAAGACCCTACCTTATAATTTTCGTAACTTTATCAAGTGAAAAGTAATTTTTTGGTTTATCAAGTGAAAAGTAATTTTTTGGTTGGCGAATTTTCTTAAAAGGGATAGCCATTGCAAAAATATACAAAATACTATCAATAACGAAAATATATGTTCAGTTAGGCTATGTTACTAGTAGTTTAAAGCCATTTTAAGTGCAAGTTTTATAAATTATGTCATATTTTTCTGTACTTGGAAGTGAACGAATGGTACATAATGTCTTTAAATGTATCGGTTAGCCAATGCTAGCATATTTGTCAGTGAAACATCCAATCGTTTACCCGGGGGTCGATTATAACTCAGTTTAAAATTCTGGTCTTTTTTCGCAATAGGCTGAATAGCGGTCAACTTTCAGAATTAACGCCATACAGTATATATGTATGAACCAGCCACATGTACAGTCGTTTATCTGCAAATTATTAGAGGGAAGTAGTATAACAACTGAAATAATTAAAATCTAACAAAGTTACTTCAAGAGCAGAGAACACATTCTTGAGAAGGAACATGGGCCATGCGATACGTCAAAGTTTCAGCTATTCAAGCCTCATCAGTGACCCTGACATGATCTGGTGACGAAAGCCAGAAAAAAATACTGTGTATACTGTGCAGCGTAATTTCTTAATTTTGATAAAACAGTCGATTCAAAGACTGATTCCAAATGGATAAAAAGCGATGATCTAGAATACGAGTCTAGACCAATCCATCTTTTTTTTTTATTTCTCATAATAAATCATCTGATCTCAAAAGACAAATCTGCAATCTGGATGATGAACGGGGAGACGTTTTACGGCCGCCACACAGAACATTACCAGCCTCAGTGAAGTCAAATTAAGATCTAATAGAGCTCCTTTAAGAGCAGGTAAAACATTCGAAAAGGGGGAATATGGTCCATACATCGAAGTTTCGGCTACTGAAGCCTCATCAGTGACCTTAACATAATCTGGTGACAAAAGTCAGGAGAAAGCAATCATACGTAATTTCTTAATTTTAAGAAGTTTACTCTCTTTCGGCCTCAGGCTGTCTTCAGTTAAAAATGCATCTTTCTTGACTTTCAGATTGAAGTGGAAATTAAATTTAAATAAACTGGACAATAAATTTTGAAAATACTGATATAACGCCATATAAGTGCATTATGTTTAATTATAGTCGCTTGAAGTTTAGACCGTGAAACACTTTAAAAAGTCAAAAATCGGAGAATTCTAGTCCTTTCAAAAACATTGTACAATATTGGTATTCTACCCTTCGGCTGACAAGATTTAGAAATGTTTCTAAGCCAGGACATCAAGCTCCTGTGATTTTACTTTAACAGACGGAAGAGGACTTCGGCGGAAATATTTTAAAGAGAGTGAACTTATTTCAATTAATGTATTAAAAGAAAAATGCAAAGGAATATAAAATGTCAGCGGATTGTGGGGCTTAAACAAAATTTTGACACATTTACAGTATATTATATTTAACATGATTTAAATCTGGACCCAGTTGTTCAACCCACCGTTAGCTTAATGAAGCCGTTAGTCAAGGATTCTTCAACGCTTTCAGTACCAAAAAGCAGACGACAAAATTTACGTCTGCAAAAATTAAAAAAATGCCTTGTCCAAGAATTTTTATATTGAGAATTCAAAGACTAGAGGGCAAACAGTGTAGATCTAGATGATTATGAGCCGCCTCATCAGGATCTTCGCTGTTTGCAAATTTTGCTAATTGCGTCACTGGGGCTTAAAGAGTTAAGTATTCTAGTATACATATAATCAAGTGCGCTAATAATTTTTTGGGCTGAAAATAGGAACTTTTGCTCCTTACAGTTTTTGGTGGAAAATATTTAAGCACTTTTGCCTAAATTACGTTTAAAGACTTCTTAACTACCGACGTCGCTAGTTTTGAACAACTGGACCCAGTTATTTGTCGCTTATGATTATAACTCATTTTCTTTCACTATTTTCCAATTACTTTGCCCCTTGCTATGACAATGAAATTACTTACCAAAGCTTTCTGCGTGTACTATCGCTTGCAAGCTTAAAGTCAACAAAATCAACACGCTTCCTACTGGCAACATTTTGTTTGCAAGTTTCTGAGACATCTGCCAACGATAGAGGTCCGAACGAGAAGGTGATAAGCGGGCGTACTTATATATCACGGATTTTATAGTTGATGAAACCCAAGCGTGATGTTACGCTAATTGGGTACATTGATGTAACAAGATATTGGGCTGATATCAAAATGCCGAAAACAATTCTAGCGTCATGGTACTCTGAATCGAAAATTTTCGTAAAATATAAGAATTGGGCTTCGATTTTCCAGAGCAAGCAGAGTAGATCAAAATCTTACTGCTCCTACGAGAACAGTCTAACCAGATTCTTCACTGTTTTTTCCATCTGCTAGCAATGTTACTATATATGTGGATATTAAAATCAAGCTTGTTCAAATTTTAATAAAATTTCTATGATTTTGGTGTTCCCATATTTAGGGTATCGATTCTTAAAGCGCCAAAAAAAGCAGACGACAAAATTGACGTCTGCAGAATTTCAAAAATTGTTTCGTCCAAGCTATATCATATTGAGAATCAAAGACTACGGACAAACAGCGTAGATCTAGACGAGGCGGCTCATTATAAGCCGGCTCGTTTGGGTCTCCGCTGTTTGCAAAGTCAAAAGTTTTCATTTTTTGGCGCGTTATTTAGATACAGGATCTAAGTGTTCGACATTTTAGATGACAATAATAAGATGAACACGCATTGTTTTAAAACCGCAACGTCTATCGTAAAATATATCTAAAATACTCTTAATAAATCTTAATGGAGGGGTAACAACAATATCCTTGATTAAGAAGATACAAAGAGAATTATTGAATCTGAAATATTGCTGATCCTTTTGTAGCAGTTTCAACTTCATTTACGCTATTATCGTAGTTATTATTACTACTACTATTAATTTCTGATTAAACTTAATTTTTAATACGGAATATGTTGCAAGATATAAGAAATCGGCATTCATAATATAATGCAATGTGGGTAACGTATTTTACCGACAAAACCGAAAATAACACTACATCACTTACAATGAATAAAAGTGACGCATATCGCGGTCGTTTCTGTGATAAGGAAACTTTCCTCGTATGAACAAAGCTTATTACAAGGCAAGTAGCTATGGCTATGAAGACAGAAACTTTGTTCAAAGTCAGATGAATTTGAATTCATCTCCATGAATTCAAATTCATTTGACTTTGAACAAAGTTTCTGTCTTCATACCTGAATTCAAATTCATGTGACTTTGAACAAAATTTGAATTCATCTCCATGAATTTAAATTCATTTGACTTTGAACAAAGTTTCTGTCTTCATACCTGAATTCAAATTCATGTGACTTTGAACAAAGTTTCTGTCTTCATACCCAGAGATGAATTCATATAAGCCGAATGGTTTTTTCAGATCCCTTCATATATACACGTCACTATATGCATTTTGTATGGTTGTGTGAAATACATGAACAAAAAAAAAAGTTTAAACCAAATGAATTTGAAAAAAAGTTTGATGTGCACACGGATAAAGTTTATCTGCCCAGGTAACTTGAAGTTAGTGTGACCAATGCAGCAAGTATTTATTTGGCAAAGATGCTTTGTCACACTTTTCTTTGGCAAAATATTTGGCGAAAATGCTTTGTCAGTTTCTGCGGCAAAGAAAATTAAAACTTTGTTCGTGTGAAAAAAATCTTAACTGCTGACAAAGAAGGGAATAAATAAACAGTCAACTATAGATATCGCAAGTCTAACTTCATCTCAAATTACTGGTGTTTCAAATTGTCTTGGACCAGAAAGTTTGAGATAACAGTAGTTTGAGATAGCAGGAAGTGAAATGTAAAGAAAACTACGAAACGCGTCCAAACCATATTCTTTTATGTATGATGGCACCTTGAGGTATCAGTGTTTGAGATAACGACAGTCAATTAAAATATACAGTATATTTAGACAGAATTAAGCTTGACAGACCGGCAGCATGCATCATGCTCGACTGCCATGCATGCAGACAATTGGACCCTAGAACCATGATTATTACAAACAGCATGTCGTTGTGGGAGAACCTTAATTCGAAACAGGAAACTGAAACTAACCCAGCGGGCACATGACGTCTAAATGACGTCGTTCTGACGCATCGACGTCAGTACGACGTCATTTCAACGTCATGTGCCTGCTGGGAAGTCATTCCTGCAGAGTCCTGGAGTGAAAATCGAAAGGAAAAAGAAACAGTATTTGAGCATACTGAGGTACCTATCGCAGATTATAGCTACATTTGATAGTTTGACCAGTTGTATAAAGCAACTGGGAAAAAAGCTGGGAAGAGCCGTCTATAGGTATGGTAATTTGCTGCACTAAATGTTAAACCGATGTCTTAAGATCTTATGGAGAAAAGGAAACGATTTCCAATGAACAGTTAGCCATTTGGCTATTGGATGAAGCATGTGAAATTTTCGTTTGTCCGGATGAAGGCGCTAAGCTGAAACCACGAAATCAAGTGCTACCAGTAAACCGTTTTAACAGATCCTTGATCGTGTAGATGGAAAATTTGATATGAACGGAAAAGGGGAACATTAAATATCCGTTCAGCCATTGATGGCCCGTCTCGGTACATTTATTGTTTTACTACTGGTAAACAAAATCGCCAGTAACAATTTTAGCTGTCACCATTCGAACTGATATTTTTGTGTGGTTGTTTACTCAAACAATTCAATACCTCGCAAACAATTTTCCTCACCTTGATATCAGTGGCCACGCAGGGAATGAAAATTCAGTTTTTTGGATGTAGGGTAGTATTAAGTTTGTAAACAATGACCGCGCTAAATTTCTTTGATTTTCCTACAAAATAAGTCAAAAGATTCGTAAGATAGAATATACTAGGCTAACAACATTTTTACTTTAGACTTGCGTTTTTAAGAAAAACGAAGGACACTGAATAACATTTTCCTAATCTTCTCTGTTTTCCCTATATACTATTAGAAAATGATGTCATAAATAAGCGCAAAAATGGCCGCATCAAACGTAAAAGTTTGCAAAAAATATCTAAATGCAGCTAAAAAGGGCGCACTGTATGGATCTAACACAGCATTTTTAATTTTTTAATTCAAGGAAGACAATAAAAGAGAAAAAGTGCCAATGTCCTATATAATTTAATGCTACTTGAAGCTCATGCGATATCGTCGTTTACCGGTAGATTATACGGGGCTGAAGGAAAAAGTTGCCCATGCTACAGTTCTCCGTATAACTGGACCCGCTGAATCCAGAGGTGCGTACAACAATGTGGGCTCTCGCTTGATTGCCCGAACAAACAAAAATAGCAGTATTGAACGACTGTGGGCGCTCGCAACATGCCCGTTTATGACTGAGGATTAAGACCGAAATCTCCGAACGTACCCTGTTTGACCCTAAAAGACGCAATTCCATTCCCATTTGGAAATCTATAAATAATCAAGATTATGCAAATGAACAGCCAAAATATAACGATGTTGTTAGGGTCAAGTCGGGTAACTTCGGACAGCGGGTAAATTCGGACATACCATTGCAAACAATGAAAATCCAGATGAGACGGCTCATAATGAGCCGTCTCATGAGGATTTTCACTGTTTGTCCAGTAAATTTTGTTTTAATTCCAAACAACTGACATATAAAGGACACAATGTCACTGTCCGAATTTACTCGGTGTCCGAATTTACTCGACTTTAAATATCTTAAATTACCTACTCTATCATTCAGGAGACACAGAGGTGATATGATCCAAGTTTTCAAACTCTTAAATGGACTAGAAGACTTTGACTTCAAACAACTTTTTGATATATCTGAAATATCCCACACTAGAGGCCATAGACTAAAACTTCGGAAACAAAATGCCTCAAAAGACATAAGAAAACATTTCTTTTCAATGAGGATTGTAAACCCATGGAACAATCTTCAAGAGGATGTCATAAATTCAACAACAATTAACCAATTTAAAAACAGATTTGACAGGTACATGGGAGACAGTAGATAATAAGATAATTTTATTAACGTCTCACCAATTTTACATGTACATAAACACAGTTAAAAAATCGATATAAGATGTAAAATTGCGACTCAATATTGAGCTATGAGTGACGATCGCTCTAAAATGTGTCTGTTCTTGTGTCCTGCACCAGCACTACATCCCCTAAATACCCCACACTGAGCCAAGGAAGACGGTTAACCAACCAGCAAGTCTACGCTTCCAGACTCAGCCTGGAGTATTAAATGCAGTACTGGGACAAAACAGCAATTAGTATGATAAAAAAGCGACACGCATTATCTATGAGCCATTATCACTCTAAAACGTACCATAAATAAGTGCCCTGCATGCGCTACCTTCCCTCGATACCCCATGCCGAGTCCGGATAACCGGAAACACGCGGTGGAACCGATGTTCATACAGCATGTTGCCGGATCCGGACACGGCATGGGATATCAAATGCAGCACAGGGACCAGAGCAACAGATAAAATGAAATTGCAACTTTAATCTGCACTAAAAGAGATAATCGTGTCCGTTGAAATGTATACTGTCCCAGTGGTAAATCCTCCCTGATACCCCACGCTGAGTCCACGATAACAGGGAACATGTGGCGGAGCCAATGTCCAAACAGCATGGACCCGATCATGGACTCAGCATTGGGTATCAACCGCATCACCGGGGCAAAACAGCAGTTAGTATTGTAAATAACAGACAGCTTTTTACATTTAAATGGACACTTATAAAAATATGCAGGTATGTTTTTTTACCACATTTGTCTGCTCCGAGCATGCGTTAACATTCCAGTTTTGGTCACCCAGAGCATGCTCCGGGGTGCTCCGAGCGTTTTTTTTTTTTTTTCTAAATCAAGCTCGGGAACCACATAAATTGGAAAGGTGATTGATAAAGTACGCGCGTGCTCGCAATAAAAACATACAAAAACGGTGCGTGGAGCAACCACTGCTCTAAGTATATGGAACTAGGACTGTGCATGTGTCTTTGGCTTCCCCAAATGCAATATAAGTATACTCAAAGTTAGTGTCACATATTATAGACTGCTAGACTATAAGGTGTTGACTATATACAGGAACTCTTGCTCTAAAATGCAATTTTCGTCAATAGCGAGCATGCTCGGAGTGACCATTATTGGGCAGTTAACGCATGCTCGGAGCAGCCATATGTGGTATAAAAACATAGCTCAAATATGGTACACAATATACATATTTACATCAACTGTACAGCAGACTACGCCTTTTGTTTAAAATCAAATAACAGGTTTTGGCACTTAGTATGTACTCCTTTGAACCGGAGAATTTAATTCAAACGAGAGGGAGTAACATAAGCTTAAGCTTTCAACCCTAATATGAGGTAATAGGTAATAGTTTTGTAAAAGATAAACAAAGAAGGAACTCACAAAACTCATGAAAATGGCCAAACTGAATTTTCCGTTTGGCCGCTTGCAGGAGTTTTGTGTTGATCACACCACTTCTTTCTACTCAGAACAAAAATTGTGCACGGGTAAACTTTGCTTACATATAGGCCCAAGTCGAATTTCATTGTTATGTTTTGTCAAAGTTTGTAAGAAAATAGCTATTGACAGTGGAAAACTGAAAAAAAAACCCTTAATATTCTTGCGTGGGCCCTGTTTCTTGGATTAAGTAATAATTTCAATGTGTTAAACTCGTTGTCTATACATAACTTAGATTTATCAATATCAAAGTCTTTGAATAATCCATCTCTTAGTGTATTATAAGTTTTTTCAAAATAAAATAAAATGTGTTTCAGTTTCTACTTCATTGCAAAATTTGCATGTTCTATTTTCCCGTGAAATTTTGGGTCTGGAATATCTTCCTCTTTCAATAGTTTAGTTTATGAGAACTCAATCGAAATTTAATAATTATAGAAGTACAAGGTTGCCTTGAGGTTTGATTTCAAATAGTTTAGAATGTTATCATAAAAGCTAAAAAATAGTTGAGTACAACTTCAATTTACTGTCACCGTGTGGTTTTAGGTTGTCTAGCTTATCTTTTGTTTGTTGCATATAGAATTCTGTCAACTTTTTATCAATTGATTATACACAACTCATCGTGCGACCCGGCCATTTCCAATCTATGCATTTAAAAAATTCTAGTCCTATCAATTATGTGCTGGGCTCCTCTAGAGCATCTTCGCACAGTAAAAAAAAGACAGAATATTGAGACTGTGGTACCGTCCAATGCAAAACATTGGTTACGGTTCAGTTCATTACTCCGCGAGGAGATTCTCCATTTGAGGGAGGAATCTACATGAAACAGAAACAGAACAGGTTGGTCATAGGTTTTACCCCATCTACTCTTTACTGGAAAACCCCATGTGAAGGAGAGAACTTCTTGTGACGTCACGCAGAAAAAAGTCTAAAACAAAGGCAAGATTTATTTGTTTTATTTCAGCAACTTCAATCCTGTATCTCAAAATCTTTATTGAGTCTTCAGTTTGTTAGTTATCTCATGCAACCGCACTGTTGTGAAGCTGTGAATTTGGATGAAAGTCACGTAGTAAACGGAGATCCCCTTACATATGAAAACCCGCGAATAATTTCGCCCAGCATATGTTCGTACTCTCTGGTAATAAAATAATAATAATAATAATCTTTATTTATAGTCGCTTATTTTCATTTAAGAAATAGATCAGCTCTAGCAGTGAATTGTTGAGTAATAATTCACTGTTTGGAGGTCAGTTGTAAAGAAGATCATATCACGAGCCCGGAGCGCGAGTGAACTGACCGACAAACAGTGAATTATTGCTCAACAATTCAATGCTAGAGCTTAACAATTTCGATTCTAACACTCAAAAACGCTGAAAAACTATTCTTTTCATTCAAACTCTCCCAACCTTCCTTCCAGCGTGTTCATGCTCCCGCCAATTTTCTTCACTGCATCTAAAATAAAAGGTTTGGTTTGGTTTGTTTCAAGGCCATAATTAGCCGTGCTGTCTCACTTGTATAAACTACTATAAGTAAAGTCAAATTAATGACTCACAGTATAATCCTGTAATAGAACGCATATATATTAATTTAGTCACAGATAATAAAACATGCATAAGCATGCATATAAATCCTGTAAAGAATAGCCCGCAGTTAGTAATTTTTTTTTTTTTTTTTTTTTTCAATATTTCAATTTTTATACACATTTATATGAAATTTGCTGTATGGGCCCATTTATTCGTCTGGAGTACTCAGTTTTCCCTTAACAACATGAAACCATCCATATCAAAATCCTAAGTGTGGCCGGTACACATTGCATTAAGATTGGCAAAACATGACAAAATCAAAAAATAAACATAACATGGCACACTCATACAATGTAAAAAAGATGGATTTTTCAACATGGAAACTTGTACATCATACCAATATATCAAGTGTAGCCGAAACAGCCACTTCTAATATATTTCATGAAAATCAACAAGCTTTTATTCAACATGGAGCAAACATGATACGCATTCATATTCCTCAATCAGATGAATTTGCTTTTCCTATAGTACATTTATATGGCAATTCTAGTAAAAAAAGAGACGTTGCACCGTCTAACGTCTCGAAGCGTCACAAAATTACGTCAGTAATTGCAGTGACGTCAGTAATTCGACTCGCGCGCTTCGTTACAGTGAATTGTTGTAGAATAAAACACGGCAACTTTCTATTGCTTCTATAGGCGCACTGTGTTAGAATAACAACTAACATAAGCTCTGTAGAGCTTTTATTGCGACTAGTCAGCTAGAAACTAACGTAGCATCAAACTGGATGAAAGACTTCTTCTGAATTTGGAAAAGTTATCATCCTTGGATTATTATGAAGTATTATGCGATAATCTTCCTGACTATGGTGCATTCTGTAATTTGGCCAAATTTAGGGGAAAAATTAAAGCTAACCTCCGAGTCAGACTGCAGGTAAATGGAGGTATAGAGCCAGATAGAGCTATATACTTCAATCGAGGTATAAAAATGAGTGGAAATTAAAGCATTATTGCTTCTGCAATGAAGCTGAAATGTAAAATTTGATATGAACAATAATATACCTTTTATGATTTTGTAAAAAAAAATTGAACTTCCACTGTTGTGTTTATTGCAAATTGAGGAAAATTTAATTCAAAAATATCTTTTAGATGGCCCCTCAAACTGGACAGATATATCCGCTTCTGTTTCATGATTAACATGCCTGCTAAGCTGGGATAAGCTCAAAGGTATTGGACTGCAATTATAGAAATGTCAGGGGAATGGGAAGAAACATGTTTACATATTAAAAAATGTGGTTCTTTCACAAACGCAGCTGCAGAAAAATCAAATTGCTCTGCATTCCAACCTGATTTTTCATCAATATTGAAAGAGCAGTACTCAAAATTTTGCCTCAATCGTAGTATATAGCTCGAATGGGCTATAAACCTCCATTTGAGCTTCTCCCTAACCTGCTCTGTACTTACTGCAGTGGAGCCCCGGTAACTCAGTAGGTTAAGCACTGGCCTGCTTATGTAGGCCCCTGGTTTGAGTGCTGCTGGAGGCTGGGTAAAATCTGTCAATTATTATGGGAGTTATAGCCCTTTTTCAACTTCATTGTGTATGAAAAACTGGTTTCTGGTTGTTGTCTTTTGAAAAGATTAATGTATTGGATTAATTTTATATTTCATACATAGGCATATAGTTATAAAATACTGGATAAGTTCAAAATAGGGTAAAATCATCCAACTATTTAGGAGTTATTTAGCCCTTTTTCAACTTCATTTTGTACATAAAAATGGTTTCCGTTTGTTATTTTTTGAAAAGTTACTTGTTTCCAGGCTATTTCTTTTGTAAAGTTGCATGGCATCCACTTCTATGATAAGATACAGAACTTTATCATATATCACAGATGTGCCCCCTCCTCGTCTTGATCCAAGAAGCACAGTATATCTGCCTAAGGAAAAAAATACTGGTAAACCATGCACCACGCTTGTAAGTCTGCCTCTATGAACCTACAAGTGCCAGAACCTTCACTTCCAGCCGCCATCTTACTTAAGGCAGTAGGCAGGGGCATCCATGTCCAGTGGACACATTTCTTAATTCTAGTTTATTACTGTTAACCTATAGTGTGCAGAAAATGTGACAGGGCATTGTTTAATAATCCATTGATTTTTGTTATGACTTACATAGACAGGCATAATAATAAAACCTGTAGTGTAGGGTAGCCTTTTTATGACCAGTGGACTTGTCCATCATTATAATTTTGATGAGTCCATTTCAAGTTAATGGGGTTTCAAGTAGATTGTATTTTGCATAAAAACTCCTCTATGCAAACAGTGTAGACCCTGTTCAAATTCCGCTTTCTGTCCCTAAACAAGGTTTCTGGTCTCACATGGGTTAATAATACGAAAAAAAAGTGCATTTTTGTACTTTCAGAAAGTGTGTGAATGTAAAAATGTCAGAGATAGATGTGATGGAGACGACAGAGCCTGCAGTGGAAGAAGATGGAAACCAGCCATCAACTTCTGGACCCGACTGGAAGAAGATTGTGAGGTCAGAGTTCATGAGACTTCGAACTATGAAAAGACAGAAGCATGCTGAGCAAGTTAGGGTAAGACTAATAGAGGGTCAGACTAACAATCATCTCTGTGGTATCAGAAAGAAATGTTAGTGATATTGTTTCACAAACTCTAAAAATTTAGATGTGGAGGATGAAATCCATATATGAGCCGCAACACGACAAAACCAACAATGTGGTCGTGCGCCCAGCGAAGACTCAGATCAGCCTGGGCATCTGCCCAATCTGACCAGAGTCTTCGCTGTCGGCATGAATGTAGCTTAAACCCTTAGCTGCCCTTTAAGTGCAAAGCGAAGACTGATCAGACTGGACGGATGCCCAGGCTGATCTGAGTCTGCGCCTTGCGCACAACCACTTTGTTGGTTTTCACATGTCGCGGCTCATATCACATTCACAGGCATATACTCTTACCATGTCAGGGTTGTCACGGTTATGGAAAAACATATGGAAAATTAATATTTTCCAGGTCAGGGAAAAGTCAGGGAATTCCACGGTTGGTCAGGAAAATATGGAAATAGATAAGGGAGTACTTGGTGGTAATTTGGGATAAATTTGGTCAAACATCATTATTAACATGTCTTGCCAGCAACTAGCAGAATTTGAGACATATAGCATTAGAATACTTTGGCAATGTTGTTGGCATAAACTTAGGTCAAGTTTACTGGTTAGTGGTTAAACTCTGTTTTGTGACAATGTGTAGACAGGTGAGATACTGCACCAGTGTTCTCCCCAGACCATTCAGGGGTCAGCCTAGACTTTTCAGACAGGGAGAAGTTTTGTGACATTTTCAGGACTTTAGGGAGAAGTTTTGGCCCAAATTTTGGATTTGCCAATAAGTTCTGTACATTTTCACTTCTCCCTCAACTGAAAATATGGAGAAGTCAGCCAGCTTAGGGAGACTATTTCTCCCAAATCGCCCTCTAGGCTGAGCCCTGCCATTAAGGCATGCTGCTTGCAACATGCCTTCCTCTTCAAATTACCTTTGCAACATGCCTTACATGTACTTTCCAATGAAAATTTATAAAAATTCTATAATTTTCATTTCGTAGCCAGTGAAGTTGTTTTATATGCATTAAGGATCATCAATAAGTTATTAGCTCACCTGGCCCGAAGGGCCATAGTGAGCTATTGTCATACCAATCGGTCCGGCGTCCGGCATGCGTCGTCCCGCGCGTCATCCGTCAACACCTAAAAACCAAATTTCAAACATCTTCTGTAAAACTACTGGTCCGATGGTCCTCAAATTTCACATGGAGCATGACCTGACTCAAGGGTCTCAGAATTGTAAAATTGGGTCAGGTTGAAAATCCAAGATGGCCATCGTTACTAAAAATAGCAAAAACAACAAAGTCAACTTCTTCTCCAGAACCACTGGGTATATTTGTCTGAATTTTGGCATGGAACGTCAGTGAAACCTTGGTATTCAAAATTGTAAAAATGAAAAAAATCTGTGATGGAGTTTTGTCACAGTGACCTACTTTCTGTTTAGAAGTGTAATTTTGCTCAAATGCCAATGTCAGAAAACGACTTATTCAAACAACTTCAAACAACTTCTTCTCCAAAACCACTGAACCCATGAGTCTCAAATTTCACGTGGAGCATGACCAGACTGCAGGGTTTCAAAATTGTAAAATTGGGTTAGGTCAAGAATTCAAGATGGCTGCTGTTACTAAAATATCAAAAACAACAAAATCAACTTCTCCTCCAGAACCATTAGGTATATTTGGTTGAAAGTTTGCATGGAACATTAATAGGACCTTGGAATTAAAAACTGTAAAAATGAAAAAAAATCTATAGCGGAATTAGGTCACAGTGACCTACTTAGCCTTTGCAAGACCTATTTTGCTCAAATGTCAGTATCTCAAGAAAACGCAATTGATTCTGGTCAGATTTGTTCAGAAATGGTCCTTGAATGGAATTATTTCAATTTTGTGCCAGTTGACTATCCAAGATGGCCACCATGGAGCCATTACTAAAAATAGCACAAACATAAAAATGACAATTACTCAGAAACCCTTGAATGGAATTGGACCGATTTTATGTCAGAATGTTCCTTGCTTGAAGCCGTTTCGATTAATTGCAATTCGGCATTCCAAGATGGCCGCCATCTGCTGTTACTAAAAATAGCACAAACAGAAAATGACAATTAATCAAGAACCCTTGAACAGAATTGGACCAATTTTGTGTCAGAATGTTCCTTGCATGAAGCCGTTTCAATTAATTGCAATTTGGCATTCCAAGATGGCCGCCATCTGCCGTTACTAAAAATAGCACAAAACATGAAAATGACAATATCTCAGTAACCGCTGAATGGATTGTGACGAAATTTGTGTCAAAATGATTCTTGCATTGAGATGTTTCAAAAATAACTAACTGTAGACCAGTCATATTGGCCTCTGTTAAAAATAGAAAAATATGAAAATTAGAAACTCTCAATGGAATCGGACTAATTTTCTGTCGGAATGGTCCTTTCATTAAGCTTTTTTGATTTCTTTTGCAGTTTAGCATTTCAGGATGGCCGCCATCTGCTGTTACTCAAAATAGCACAAAACATGAAAATGACAATATCTCATTAACCGCTGAATGGATTTAGATGAAATTTGTGGCAAAATGATTCTTGCTTTGAGTTGTTTCTAAAATTAACAAATATAGACCCGTCAAGTTGGCCTCTGTTACTTGTAAAATAGCAAAATATGAAAATTGGAAAATTACAATGGAACTGGACCAATTTTGTGTCAAAATGGTCCTTGCATGAAAGCTTTTTGATTTTTTGCATTTTGGCATTCCAAGATGGCCACCATCTGCCGTTACAAAAAATAACACAAAACATGAAACTGACAATATCTCAGTAACCCCTGAATGGATTTTGATGAAATATTTGGCAAAATGATTCTTGCATTAAGGTGTTTCAACAGTAAATATATAAAGACCAGACAAGTTGGCCTCTGTTACTAAAAGTAGCAAAATGTGAAAATGAGAAAATCTCAGTGGAATTGGACCAATTTTGTATCAGAATGGTCCCATTGCACAAAAGCCAGGTGAGCGATATCAGGCCTATTTGGGCCTCTTGTTGAAAATGTAAATTTAGGCTTATTTTGACAAAGCATTGCTACATTAATGATTTTAAAAATTGATCAACAAGTCAAAATCTGATTTTTGTGTTTAAAGCGACATGCCTTCTGAAATTTCTGGGGAGAACACTGCTGCATTCTGTGGGATTTTTGTTAAAAAAAGAACCTTGCAAATGCATTTCCTGGCCTTGTGATCATTGGCTGATTGGGCTCCTATGCACTATATGACTAATGTTTATTAAAACAGATTGTTATAAATCATGCAACTAATGGTGATCAGATCTATTTGCAAGAATGAGGGCATGGTCAGCTCTGCACATTTCATAAATACTGGTCGTAAATAATCTCAAACTTAGTCTGCTTTTTCTTTTCTTTTGTGTACCTTGCACCCAGATGATCTGTTTGGAAGTGATTTATCTGTCATTATTACTAATTATTTTTTCTATTGCAGAATGTGTTTTCTGAGAATCGTGTGTGTATACAAGAAGAGGTAGACAACTACAATGCTTCTTTAACCAAGCCCTCACTGAAGCAGTCATTCCATACACCAGAGGTGGTGGGCAACATTCCTATCAGAACTAAGGTCAGTCTTGGTCTAGAGTGTAACAATCTTAAAGTGCCAAATATAAAATAGTTGTCCCCCGCCTTTTCGAAGAAAAGCGGAGGGACATAGTTTTCGGCTTTCCGTCCTTCCGTCCGTCCTTCCGTCTTTCCGTCCCCCTAAAGTAGTAGGTACCTTGTGTGCGCAACTCCTCCTACAGTTTTATGCCGATTCTTTTGAAACTTTACAGATGTTTTTGTCATGGTCTGAAGATAATTATGTGGTTTGGATGTAATCCTGAGATTATTTTTTGTCACTTTTTCCACAAGTTGAACTTAGTCATTTTTTAGGCGTTTTTACTATCAAAGTGACTAGGTAGTGGGTACCTTGTGTGCGCAACTCCTCCTACAGTTTTATGCCGATGCCTTTGAAACTTCACAGGTGTTTTGGTCATGGTCTGAAGATATGCATGTGGTTTGGATATAATCCGCACATTATTTTTTGTCACTTTTTCCACAAGTTGAACTTAGTCATTTTTAGGCGTTTTTTCTATCATAGTGACTAGATAGTGGGTACCTTGTGTGCGCAACTCCTCCTACAGTTTTATGCCGATTCCTTTGAAACTTCACAGGTGTTTTGGTCATGGTCTGAAGATATGCATATGGTTTGGATATAATTCTCACATTTTTTTTTATTACTTTTTTCGCAAATTGAACTTAGCCATTTTTCATACATTTTTACTGTCAAAGTGAATAGATAGTGGGTACCTTGTGTGTTCAACTCCTCCTACAGTTTTATGCCCATTCCTTTGAAACTTCACAGGTGTTTTGATCATGGTCTGAAGATATGCATGTGGTTTAGATATAATCCTCACATTATTTTTTTTATTACTTTTTTCACATTTTTAACTTAGCCACTTTTCCAGCTCAATCGCTTAGTGTATATACAGTGGAGACCTAGTTTCCAAGGCGGGGGACATAAATTCGTTGAATTTGCTTGTTGAATCTGCTAACAGCATAGGTGAGACTGCTAATAACGAGCCACCTCATCTGGCTCTACATTGTTTGCTCTCTAGTCTTCAAATTCTGTATACAGTGAACCCTCTTTACAACGACGGCATTTGTTCCCAATAATTTTGACATTAAACTGAATTTGCTGTTGTAAAGAATGCATATTATGAACAATTTAGCTATTCTCTGCAAATCAAAATGACATCAAAAAAAATTTTACAGTTGTAATGAGTGCCATTGTAAAGAGGGATTACTCTATTGTATAGTTTGCAAAAAACATTTTTTACTTGGTAAACGGCTTCATCTCATGAAACAATGACTATTGCTTCAGACAAATGACAAAATGGGTAACAGCACTTTGTGGCATTAAAACACTGGTTGGGAGCGTACAGTACATGTGCACCGTTGTCCGATGTGTATAGTGGGCAAATCTTTGTCCGTTGTTATGACCTTCAGGGTGTGTTTGTGGGAAATGTGTTTTCTTTTATTGTTTGGATGTAAACCACTTGGTAAGAGTGTTTTCTCTATTTATGTTTTCCATTATGGTCATCTTTGGAGATGGCTAGATGTTGCTTTCTTTGCTCTAAATTCGTATTTTCATCTGCAAATCACTGGTGTTTGTAATCAGATCACGTCACGTGTAACCAGAAAATCAGCCGAGTTAGCGTTTTAATTCGACAAAAATGTTAGTTAGTCCCTTTTTAAGATAGATTAATGATCTATTAAGAGATTTACCCATGATAAGTATCCTTTAAGTACGGGACGAATCCACAAGACAAGCAAAGCTGAGCATCCCCAAATTTTCTGACTGTATGGGATGTCTCACTGACAATCGGTTTTACGACCCATGATACAGAATAGTGTTTGACCCCTCTTTTGTTTTCTTTGAAAATAATTGCCCTTACCTAGCATGATATCTAACAAGATTAATTAATCCTGAACCTAAATACACCATAAAATATTTCTATAGAAAACACGGTTGTTTCATATAGAATTGATGGCAAAATTTGGAGAAATGGTACCGGCGCAGATTTCGAAATCGAAAGTAGAGTAGTGATTTTCTCAAATTAAATGTGAAAATAAAGCATATCATAACAATTTACAGAAAATTAAGGTGACATGTCGAAAAGATCTGTATTAAGGCTTGTCGAGCAAGCTGTTCTACCTACACTCAATGATTTTAAAACACAAAAATAAACAATTTTGAAACTTACCCGACATATTGGGACAAAGATGCGTCCACTATACAGATCGGGACAACCGGTCATTTGTACTGTACTCTCCCACCCAGTGTAAAATCTGCCTGGTAAGTCCTAAGATATAACTAATTTTTTTACCTATTTAAGGATATTTTGTTTCCAAGTATACAATACATGTATTTACAGTTTAATATAATCATATGATCATGATATATGTTGGCCACCCAGTGATTAGAACCAAAGGAAAAACTGTTTTTAAATATTCCAAATTTTTAAGAAAATTAAAAGATGTATTACATATGTAAGAATCTTTTCATGGTACAGACTTTATTGCTGCTTTTATTTCTCTTGACAGGCTGAAGTTACCAGTGGTTTTAAGGAGTTTGGTACCCAGGTTGTTCCCCTGAGAGTCATGAATGCTCTGAAGCCAATTCCTAGCATGTACTCATGGGCGCCGCTTCAGCAGAACTTTGTTGTGAGTTTCCACTTCATTTTAAAATATTTATGGAGGGTGGATGATTCAATAATCAGAGGATTTTTATATGTCTCTTTTGAAAAAAAAAAAAGGCTATTTTATGGCACTGTCTGTCTATCTGTCCATAAACAGGCTAGCTCACTCCATAACTCCTTAACCATTTGAAATATTATAATGAAGTTTTATAGGAAAGTGTATAATATCAAGGTGATTATTTTGAGCAGAAATCTCAACTCTGGCTTGCTTTCTTTCCGAGTTATATGCCTTTGCATAAGATTTATATCAGTGCATAGAAACTTGTTCAAAATTAAGGGTAACTTCAGTAGTTGGTTAACTCTTAAAGCACTAGAATTTGCAAACAGTTTAGATTCAGATGAGATGGTTCCTTATGAGCCTACACTGTTTGCCATGTAGTCTTTGAGTTCTCAGTATGATATAGCTTGAACAAAACAATTGTTTTTAGCTCACCTGAGCACGAAGTGCTCAAGGTGAGGTATTGTGATCGGTCTTTGTCCCTCGTCCGGTCGTGCGTCCGGCGTCAACTTTTGCTTTAAACAACTTCTTCTCCAAAACTGCTAGCCGGATTTCAAAATGATTTCACAGAAATGTTCCTTGGGGGACTCTCTACCAAAATTGCTCAAATGATTCCGCTCCGCTGAACAATATGGCCGCCAGAGCTAAAAATAGAAAAACCTTTAAACGACTTCTCCTCCAAAACTGCTGGGCAGATTTTGAAATAATTTCACAGAAATGTTCCTTAGGAGACCTTCTACCAAAATTGCTCAAACGGTTCTGCTCCGCTGAACAATATGGCCGCCAGAGCTAAAAATAGAAAAACCTTTAAACAACTTCTCCTCCAAAACTGCTGGGCCTATTTTAAAATAATTTCACAGAAATGTTCTTTAGGACACCCTCTACCAAAATTGCTCAAACGGTTCCGCTCCGCTGAACAATATGGCCGCCAGAGCTAAAAATAGAAAAACCTTTAAACGAATTCTCCTCCAAAACTGCTGGGCCTATTTTGAAATAATTTCACAGAAATGTTCCTTAGGAGACCCTCTACCAAAATTGCTCAAACGGTTCTGTCCCGCTGAACAATATGGTCACCAGAGCTAAAAATAGAAAAAAGCTTTAAACATCATCGTTTCTAAAGCCAATGGCTCGATTTGAAAAAAAAATCACAGAAATGTTTTTCTCATGGCTCTGACCAAAAATTGCTCAGACGGTTCCGCTCCGCTGAACAAAATGGCCGCCAGAGCTAAAAATAGAAATAAATCTTAGAATGGCACAGAGGGCACAGTTATGATCCAATCATCATGAAACTTTGTCAGAATGTTTATCTTAATGAAATCTAGACCATCTTCGAAACTGGGTCATGTGGGGTCAAAAACTAGGTCACTGGGTCAAATCTTAGAAAAACCTTGTGCACACTCTAGAGGGCACAGTTATGATCCAATCTTCATGAAACTTTGTCAGAATGTTTATTTATATAAAATCTAGGCCAAATTTGAATCTGAGTCATGTGGGGTCAAAAACTAGGTCACTAGGTCAAATATTAGAAAAACCTCATGTATACTCTAGAGGGCACAGTTATGATCCTATCTACGTGAAACATTGTCAGAATGTTTACTTTCATGAAATTTATACCAGATTTGAAACTGGGCCATGTCAGGTCAAAAACTAGGTCACTAGGTCAGTTCTTAGAAAAACAGTGTGAACGCTTTTGAGGACACAGTTTTGTTCTAATCTTCATGAGACTTTGTCAGAATGTTTGTCTCCAACGAATCTGGACCAAGGGTGCAACTTGGTCATGTTGGGTCAAAAAGTAGGTCACTAGGTTAAACCTTAGAAAAACATTGTGTACACTCTAGAAGGCACAGTTTTGATAACTTTGCCAGAATGTTCATATCCAAGAAATCTAGACCAGGTTTGGAACTGGGTCATGTAGGGTCAAAATCTAGGTCATTACAGAGCTCCAGATAATTTTTACAGTGGTTTCAGTATTTACCAAACAGAATTTTAACCTTTTCAGTATCCTGATGAGTCCTTTCAGTATCAGTACTCCTGAGATCCAGTGGTTGTTCAGTATTTTTTTAACGCATAACTGGTCTCCCAAAATGTCAGTCTACTTGTTCTTGTCCAGGTAGTCCAGCTCCGGACCGAAATTATTTCAGAAACAAAGTTTCTAATTTGAAAATTGAAACTTGTTTCTGGGCATTTTCCGGCCCAGAGCTGGGCTATTGTCCAGGGTTCTTGCTTAAAACTCTGGACAACAGGAACGACCCAGGCCGAACGGGAATAAGGCCGAAACGACCTGGGGCCGAAAGGGAATTGGGCCGAAACGACCCGTTACCGACCCTGACAGTGTTTTGCTTTCCTTTTACCACGCATCAGGGGACGATCGGCTGATCTTTGCTGGCTAGAGTTCACTATAATTAACCACTGGCTTGCCGAAGCCAAAGTTTTCCAGCTTCGCACAACCAGGTGGGGCCATGTTCAGTCAAGTAACAGAGATGTTTTTTGCAACATGTTTGTTCAACGAAAATGTAAGTACCTACGCAATCGACCGGAAAGATCATGTGCAATTTAGCGATTGGCTAACGCTCGGTAAATTCCAATACTCATGCTTGTTCCCGGTCTATTCATAAAAACGACCAGTAAAAGCCGAAAAGAGAATGCTGAAAATAGGTACCATGTGCTTTCTGTTTTTGGAAAAAGGTTGACTGCGCATGCTCAGACAGCGCATGCGCTGAAGCAATGATTGGTAAATGCTAAAAATAGGTAACATTCTGGCTATTGAAAAACGGTTGACCGCGCATGCTATAGCGTAAATACGTAGCACATTTGAGCTGCTTTCGTAAGCCGAGAAATGACTACCGTATTCCGTACGATTGAAATTTCAAGACACTTCGTATTTTGTCTTTTTTGGTCCGTATTTTACGCAAATACGAAGCTTATCTGGCTCTCTGTCATTAGGTTAAATCTTATAAAAACCTTAGGTACACAATAAAGGGTTCATTTTCCATTTAATCTTTGTGAAACTCTGTCAGTCATATGGATGTCTCTGAGGTTAAGTTCACAGGATATTCAGGTGAGCGATCCAGGGCCATCATGGCCCTCTTGTTTAAATTTTGGAGACATAAATTTGATGTCTTCTTCTTTAGTGCTTTAAGGCTTTAAGGCTTTAAGGGGTTATGATATCTCTATATTAGAGTAATTATGTTTAATCTCTGCATTCAGGTAGAAGATGAAACAGTCCTACATAATATTCCATACATGGGCGATGATGTCCTAGAAAAAGACACCTCCTTTATTGAAGAGCTGATAAAAAATTACGAGGGCAAGGTCCATGGACATAAAGATTTGTCACAGATGGATGATGACTTATTTGTGAACCTGGTCCAGTCTGTGTGGAAAAATTATGGAACTCAAGAGCAAGGTACATGGTTAATGAGTATATTTTTATGGTCAGTTTAATGATTCATTGTTTACTTGCAGTTTACTTTGTCTTAAGAAGTAGACAGAAGGTCTTTACAAAAAAAAACTGTAACTTGTAGGCATACAATTCATTGTTCCGTCATGAGTTCCCTTAAGCTCCGCCTTCTCTCATTTGCATAAGAAAATTTTTTATTTATTTTTTTCAGACCAATTTTTGTCAAAATTTGTAGATATTTTCTTAAGAACATATTCAAGTTATTCTGCAAATTTCAAAAAAGTTATCTTATATAGTTAATGAATTATTGATGTAATAGTTTACTATATATTTTAATCATTTTCAGTGTCTATTTGGGACTAGTCCCCCAAGCAGCTTAATTTGATCATATCTCTCACAGCATGCTCAGTCAGTGGCACTTCCTGACTGGCCAGTGAATGGTTGTTAAGTAGGTGCTAATTACCTTTGAGTTGCATCTCGGAACCATGGATTACTGTTTGGTTATAGAATCTTGGATCAGTTTAGTGTCAGAAATCATTTTATTCTTTCTAAATTTTGTCTCATATCACATAAACAGAGTGTTTGTAGAAAGATTCAGGATAATTTCCAGTATGTTTCTCTTGCTCAGATGACTAGAATGAGTTCCTGTCTTACATCTAATCTCACAGGCACTCGTTTCATGCAATGTGAGCCACTCATACCCTATACACAGGCACTTGTTTCATGCAATGTGAGCCACTCATACCCTATACACAGGCACTCGTTTCATGCAATGTGAGCCACTCATACCCCATACACAGGCACTTGTTTCAGGCAATGTGAGCCACTCATACCTTATACACAGGCACTCGTTTCATGCAATGTGAGCCACTCATACCCTATACACAGGCACTGGTTTCATGCAATGTGAGCCACTCATACCCTATACACAGGCACTCGTTTCATGCAATGTGAGCCACTCATACCCTATACACAGGCACTCGTTTCATGCAATGTGAGCCACTCATACCCTATACACAGGCACTCGTTTCATGCAATGTGAGCCACTCATACCCTGTACACTATAGTGTATAGGGTACCCTATACACTATAGTGTATAGGGTATGAGTGGCTCACATTGCATGAAACGAGTGCCTGTGTGTGGGATATTGTATAGGGTATGAGTGGCTCACATTGCATGAAACGAGTGCCTTGTCTAATCTGCATTTTACTGCTGCTTTTAGCTCGCCTGAACGAAAGTTCAGGAAGAGCTATTGTTGTCACCCTGGCGTCCGCGTCTGCGTCGGCGTCCGTATTGGATGTTTTGGTTAAAGTTTATTTATGTGATGGGCAATGCGCTGCAGGCGAGCTATCCTGTACGCGGACAGGTCTTGTTTGTTTTGTATGTGAGTGAAGTCGAGTACAGTAATCCACCAACATACAGGTTATTAGGGAGAAATACCTTAGATTACAGTCTCATTCCAAAAACCAGTGGATCGAATAATTGAACCTGTAACCCCTGATTGGTATTCTAGCATGTTAACCAACTCACTGTCACTGCTCCTGTTTTGTGTTTTTGTACCAAATAATTAGAGTTAAGAGCTCGGATGACAGGCTCCACTGTCTTATAACAACAGTTCTATAACTTATCTATAAATTGTATTTTATTACAGGAATGGATGGCTGTCAGTCTGAGAAAAAGTCCAGTTTTCCATCAGAAGTGATTTTCAATGCCATCTCTGAAGTTTTCCCAGATAAGGGAAGTGGGGAGAAACTAAGCCATAAGTAAGACATATAAATGAATAGTAACCTAATATATTCAAACATTTACAGACATTGCAGATCTCAGTGATATTGCACATATTGAGCTATCTCATGTAAATCTGGTCTCAGTTGTTCAAACTAGCAATGTCCTTAGTTAACAAGACGTTAAATTTTCAATGTATTGTACATGAAAACACTGCCATTTCTTGTAAAAAATATGTGAGGAGCAAATCTCTCACATGTTTTCAGTGAAAAATATTTGGCACCGGTGATTTTATCTGTACAAGAAGACATAAGGAATACCGGTACTCAACTACCAATTTTAGTTAAGCAAACAGTACCTTGAACAAACAGGCCCTAAACTTCTTTCCACCAAGAGTTGACATCCTACTGAAAGGGCTTTGTTACCCAGATAAGCAAGCCGGAAGTCCTGAAAAAAAAGGGGGAAAAAGTGGTATACATTCCCATACATCTTAAAGAAATATTTCATAGTTTTGATATGACTTGTCTTACAGTGGGTCTTTGCATTGGCGAGGCAGCATGGCTTTGAGCTGTGACATGACCAAACCAAAGTGGCATGTGTGCACAGCAAAGACTCAGATTAGCCTGGGCATCTGCCCAGTCTAATCATAGTCTTAGATGTGCACTAAAAGGGTAGCTAAGGGTCTAAGCTAGCCCCATGCAGACAGAGAAGACTCTGATCAGACTGGGCAGATGCCCAGGCTGATCTGAGTCTTCACTGGGTGTACATGCCACTTTGTTGGTTTTCATGTCGCAGCTCATTTCATGGTTGCTAAACAAGAGTCCTGAATATTTCCTTATTTATGGTACAACTACACATTCTTTCCAGGTATCGTGACTTGTTGGAGACCCAAGATCCTAGCAACTTACCCCCAGAATGTACGCCTAACATTGATGGAGCAAATGCAAGATCGGTGCCAAGAGAACAGACAATGCACTCATTCCACACACTATTCTGTAGAAGATGCTTCAAATATGACTGCTTTCTTCATCGTAAGTCTGGGAAGTTATTTGAAGCAAATGGGGATACCAAACAGAAAGCAAACTTCTGTCCATATCACTTTGTTTATTTTCTATACCTTTAGCAACAGTTTCTGTCAGAAGCAATTATATAGTTTCTGATCTCTGTCCCCTTTTGAACCCAGCCAGAAGGTAGCAACCCTAAATTATTCTGCACATTATAATTTCAGAAAATTCTATCTATAATATATGATGTTTATGTGTTTGCGTAACTCCAATATCAAAACATCGTTAGATCATTGCATCATTGAATGAGCACAGTCAGTGCTCCAGATATGTAAGGGGTAACAAGGATAATTTAGGGATAATTTTCCTTCCACAGAAATATACATAGCGACTCCTCATTGGAATAGTGTTGCGGAGACTGTTCTAATGAACACTATTCTTATGAGGGGTCGCAACATAGGTTTTCATTGAGAAACAAGAAAGATTGTCTCTGAATTATATCCTTATTACCCTGTCTTATATGCAGCTCTTTAAATGAAGCGACACCTAGTTGTTTCATTAAACATTTTAAACTGTGCAGACAGTCGTTTAATCAGAATGCTCATAGGCAGTAGTTCTGTGTCTGCCCTGCTTCCTCAGACATTGTGTCTGTATATTTTGTGTAATGCAGTAGTGTGTACTTATAAAATCGTTGATGTAGGGTGAATGGAGGGTGAATGGATACTTTTCAGGGGAAGCAACTCAGCCATTTTTATTTTTGCCTCCTGTCTAAAACAGTCAACTCTTAAAGAAAAAGAATTTGCTCCCTTAGGAGCATATTCTTTCCTTTAAGATTATACCCCATTTTTAAGGGCTTTTGTTATGTAGGAAAGAAAAAGGTTGGTTGGTTGTTTGGGACATAACGGTTCTTTGAGACAGTATTTCAGTCTACATTGAGCCGTCTCCCAGAGAGAGGGAGAAAGAGAAGAGAAAGGATAGATGAGAGAAAAATGTCCAAACAACCCCCACTCGCACCTACTGCAAGCACAGTAGGCCGTGCCCCACTATTACCCATACTAATAGGACGTCCCGACACCAAAAGTTACCAGCACCACCGCCCTACCATGACCACCCTTGAAAGAAAACATAGAGATTGACAACATAGAGATGAAGCCATACTCGTTAAGTGGCAAACGATGCAAGTACATGTATATAGATAAGCTTTAGCAAGCAAATTTCACATGTACCTTTAGACAAGATTTCTTATGGTGTACATGTGTATGAGAGACAGGACTAAAGGTGTATTTCTGTTTTGCAGCCTATAGACCAGCTCCCAGTATGTTGTCACGCAAAATGCCAGAGAAAAAACAGGAATCAGAACCTTGTGGGGCTGATTGTTATCTTCATATTGTGAGTTACACTTTCTCTTCATACCATATCCAATCATAGTTGTACTTGCTGATTTTCTGCAGATGCTAGAATAACAAACATGACTTTTAGGGAAAGCAAATTATTTTAATAACATTTGAGCCGCGACGCAAGAAAACCAACAATGTGGTTGTGCGCCCAGCGCAGACTCAGATCAGCCTGGGCATCCGCCCAGTCTGATCAGAGTCTTCTCTGTCCGCATGGAGGTAGCTTAGTCCCTTAGCTACCCTTTGAGATCTTAACGAAGAATCTGATCAATCTAGGCAGATGCCCAGGCTGATCTGAGTATGCGCTGGGCACACAACCACATTGTTGGTTTTGTCGTGTCGCGGCTCATTTCTGCCTTTGAAATGGGAACAAAAATTGCATCCAAAGAGACAGTCAGTGCAAATCCTAAGGACACTTCTTGTTAAGGTTCGTCATTGAAGAAGCCTGATTTGTGTGTTCACTGTTTTATCAAACATTTTCATTTTTATAACAATTATTGAATGCTTATGCAGTGCTCCAGATAAGAAGGAGTAACAGAGACAATTTAGGGATAATTATCCATATTTCTCCATGAAAATATATTTTGTGTCCCGTCATTAGAACCGTCTCGTTGAGACGGTTCTAATGAGGGGTCACATTATATGTTTTTGTTGAGAAATAAGAAAAACTATCTTGGAATTATCCTCAATACCCCCTCTTATCGGGAGCTCTGCTTATGTCTCTGCATTTATTTGGAAGGTACAAAGTCATATTGTTCTCTTTAGGTTGGCTACAAAGAAACGACAGCCTCTGATTCAGAGAAGTCCGACAAAGAGAGTAAGTCAGAGAGAAGTAGGTCACCTGTCGGTGTGCCAAAGGGCAAGAAACGGAAAGTTAACGGCACTGCCAGCGGGAGTGAGGATAGTAATGATGGTGTTGGTGAGTTGGACAGGACTGTTTTGAGCCACGACACGACAAAACCAACAATGTGGTTGTGCGCCCAGCACAGACTCAGATCAGCCTGGGCATCCGCCCTGTTTGATCAGTATCTTCGCTTTGCGCTGAAAGGGTAGCTAAGGGTCTGAGCTACCACTATACGGCCGGTGAAGACTTTGATCAGACTGGGCAGATGCCCAGGCTGATCTGAGTCTGCGCTGGGCACACCACCACATTGTTGGTTTTGTCGTGTCGCGGCTCATTTATTTTCTGTATTACTGCGTAGATCTGTGTCATGTTCTGTGTCATGTTCACCAAGAGTGTTGGTTTCACCAGTAATGAAAATTACAAATATAGTGAAAAGTTAAAGTTACTTAGAAAACCAGTTGTATAGAGCTGTTAAGAAGGATTGTAAAATAAAGATCATTTGTAGACCCATCTTCTAGAGGCTACGAGCCCCTGGGCCTGGATTGTTAGCTTAGTCCTCAGTCAAGGATTCGTTAAGTCTTGTAGTAGCTAGTCTTTTAGCTGAAAGCATTTCAGGAGCTTTTGCAATGCATAAGCTCATCATATTAATTTTCTGCAAAATCTGATAGAGTTTAGAGGTAGACAATACATTTGAAAATCAAATACTTTCCCCTTCTGCTGATTCAAGAAGGGCAGTTGTCAGTTACTGGCAAAAGTATGTGCACATAGTACTGGTTAACCACTTGGGAGATCTAAGCCTGCCCAGGAATAGTGTGGTTAGGTTAACTGACCGTATGAACTTGACCATAGCTGTTTACCATGGACGTACAGCAACAACACAATGACAGCAACCTTGTTATCTAACAGCATAGTTAGTTTTGGACAACTGGGTTCTCTTTAGTAATGTATGTTGAACAATGGTTCATATTCATCTGCATGTGAAAATAGACATCCCAGTTGAATTTTGTTGGCTTCAGTAATATGGCTTTTATATTTAGTTATTATACCCCCGACATACGAAGTATGTCGAGGGGTATATAGTTTTCGCCTTTCCATCCGTTCGTCCATTTGTCTGTCTGTCCGTCCGTCTGTGCGTGCGTGCGTCCGTCCGTCCGTTAACATTTGCGTTAAAGTTTTGCGTTAAGTTTTTAATTTTGCTTATGTTTCCAATATCCTTTGATGAAGCCTGCTGGTATGTGCCTAGATTTACTTATTGGTTCAAGCAAAATACTTATCATCATCTGGATGCTACTGCTGACCTAAGGTCAAGGCCACAGACTTAAACATTTGCATTAAAGTTTTGTGTTAAGTTTTTAATTTTGCTTATGTTTCCAATATCCTTTGGTGAAGCCTGTTGGTATGTGCCTAGATTTACTTTCAGGTTCAAGCAGAATACTTATCATCATCTGGATGCTGCTGCTGACCTAAGGTCAAGGTCACAGACTTAAACATTTGCGTTAAATTTTTGCGTTAAGTTTATAGTCTTCTTTTATATTTCTTATATCCTTTGATGGAACCTTTTGATATTTGACTAGGGTTGCTTTTAGGTTCATACAGAGTAGTTTACATCATCTGGATGCTGCTGCTTCCAAAGGTCAAGGTCACAGACTTGTTAAGTTTTGTGTTAAGTTTATATTCTTTGCTTATATTTCCAACATCCTTCAATGAAACCTTTTGATACATGACTAGGTTTACTGAAATGTTCATGCAGAATACTTGACATCATTTGGATGCTGCTGCTGAACTATGGTCATGGTCACAGAATTAAACATATGTGTTTAAGTTTTGTGTTAAGTTTATATTCTTCTTTTGTATTTTCAATATCCTTTTATGGAACCTGTTGATATTTGATTAGGTTTACTTTTAGGTTCATATCTGCTTATCAAAGGTCAAGGTCACAGACTTGTATATTTGCATTAAAGTTTTGTGTTAAGTTTATATTCTTTGTTTATATTTCCAACACCCTTTGATGAAACCTTTTTGATATATGACTAAGTTTAGTTCTATGTTCATGAATTTTAGTTGATATCATCTGGATGCTGCTGCTGACCAAGGTCATGGGCACAGACATATGTTTACATTAAAGTTTTGTGTTAAGTTGGTACTCTTTGCTGATATTTGTAATATACTTTGATGGAACCATTTGATAGGTGACTAAGTTTACTTCTAGGTTCAAACCATGTATAAGATTGGTTTCATTAGGCAGAAGTTTCATAAGGCGGTGGTTTCATTAGGCGATGGTCGGGGGTATACGTGAGCCCCTGCTCACTTGCTCTAGTTTTATGTTGCATTCAGTTATTTCCGTGATGCTTACAGTGCAGTAATTATAGTAATTCTGAGATAATTCTCTCTTCTCCATAAGAAAATTTATTGTTGCTCTAAGACATGGTTCTTTTGCCCATGAAATACATGTATGTTTTTCTTATGAGAAAAATGGTCCAGAATTGCCATGAAACAAAACAGTTGAGCCGTGACACAAGAAAACCAACAAAGTGGTTGTGCGCTCAGGGCAGACTCAGATCAGCCTGTGCATCTGCCCAGTCTGATCGGACTCTTTGCTAAGCGTTTAAAGGGTAGCTAAGGCTGTAAGCTACCTCCATGCGGACAGGGAAGACTCTGATCAGACTGGGGGGATGCCCAGGCTGATCTGAGTCTGCGCTGGATGCACGACCACTTTGTTGGTTTTCTCGTGTCACGGCTCAAATCTAGAGCTCTTTTCCTTTGTGCAAGCATCTCTGTTCAGTAGTGGCACATACACTGAAGGACTTTAAAAACGCAAAAATTAAAATTCATAAAAATTACTAATTTCAAGTGTACTAATTTAATTGAAATTTGGCAACGATGACCATCAATATGTCGGCAATACATGTTCAAAATTTCATATAAAAATAATAAGAAATATTAGCGCAACAGTCTATCAAATAGCAATACCCTTAGATTCTAAAGTTGCAAGTACTATCTCAATCAGTGACATGTCTAGAGACAAAGGCGACCAGTCAAACTTTGCTGCCATAAAATTGACGGTGAGGCGGGCAGTATGGATTGGGGCATTGTCTTGTTGGTATAAAAAATTTTCCTCTCTTATAATTTTGACACACAAAGGGTATTACCACAGGACGAAGAACATTGTTAATGTAGCGTCTTGACGTCGGCTCGTAATTCTTCGGTGTCAACCTTTACTGTCCCAGTAGCCTGGTAACGATTTCTAAGGCGCTAAACATTTAACAGATTGCAATTATAATGTCATGTGGCGTCAGAAACACACAGCCCGTCTTGTAACTTTCCGATGTTGCCAGATCGTTCATGTTTGGACAAGCGTGGCGTGATTAATAATGTTGTAGAACTAAAGCTTAAGTGTTTTTTAGACATGTATAACTACAAGCTACATGTGAAATGGTAATTTGTTTTTCCTCATTCATTTGTGGGTACACCACGTGCAAAAAATTGTAAAACAATGATGCACAGCTAGTGGTGGCCAGTGCATTTAAAAATGCCGGTTTTAGATATAGATAGAAGCAGAGTGTCGTTATCAGCCGATTTTATCTGTTAAAGAAGACAAAAAATATTCTGGGTGCAAGAAAAAACGATTTTCATTTTTTGCGTTTTTAAAGTCCTTCAGTGTATTGCTTCAAAATTAAAAAGGCTTTGTTCAGATGCCTTAAGAATTGAAAGAGAGAAAAGAGATATTAATTTTGGTTACATCTGACAACAACTTTACATTAAATGGAAATTGTGAGTTTGAAATATCGGCTTTAAGGGCCATAATATTCCCATGTATTCCCCCCCCCCCCCCTCCCCCCCAAAAAAATAAAAAAATGGTAAGAGGAACTGGAGTATGGGACTACTTATTGATATGATAATTTTCCATGTGCTCACAATTTATTGCCATTTTATTGCATCTCCCCCCCCCCCCACCCACCCACTACACCCCCTGCCCCCCCCCCCCCCCCCCCCCCCTTTTTTTTTTTTTAAAAAAAAAGAACAAAATAGTAATAATAACAGCTACATACTAAGGTTAACTAGATGAAATTGCTGAAAGTTGAGGTGCTAAGTATCAGATTAAGTAATTTGTTATATGTGTTCCCTTATTAGATTCTTCAATTTTCAACACTAAAATGACTAGGAAATGTATATAGCTTTGCCATTGAGGGCAGTTTGCTAAATTTAATTTAGCTTTATGCAAGTTATGTAAGTTCAGTAAGATACAAATAACATCCCATTTAAAGATGAATGGCGCACCTCAATGTTTTTTCTGCAATTTTTATGGAGGGAGTATTTTGCATAAACTGGACATAGTAGTAAATGCGTATTTAAAAGGTGATATATCGATTATGGCCAACTATGATCCATTTATTATTTGCTGCAACATGTAATGATCGAGTAACTCAATTAATTGGCAAAATGCTAGATGGCTTAAGTTGTATTGTTTGGTTTTGTTCTTGTACTTATTTTGTAGAAGCTGCAGTGTTGTTTTGTGAAGTCTGTGATTAAAGCATGATTTTGTTTTTGCAGGTTCATTTTTGAAAGCTAAATATAAAAGTAAGTAGTGCCAAGATGATTGCTTGAATCAAAATAACAGACACTTGGAGTTTTGTATATTACATGTATCATTTTAACACTGATTTGCTCATGAATTTGTTAGATTGCTACATTGTTTTGTGTTTTTAGATAAGAGAAGTACCTTTACATGCTAAAGTATAAGGACACCTAAAAAACATTACTTTTCCATTTAGGACAAAAATGGAATATTAATGTTTTTAGGTGTCCCAATCCTTAAGTATGTTACGGTGTTTACTGATAAGTGGGATACTTTTCCTTAATTTTCCATGAAAAATATAGTCGTCATGGTGTTCTCTGTGCATCCATGTGCTTTTTCCCTGTAAAATCTAAATTTACTGTTGGTCAGTCCTGTTTAGACTCTGTGTTTGTTCCAACAAGACAGATAATTTTAGTTACACAAAATGACTGGTGACTGGTCCCAACACAGGCTTTAACCCATTCCATTCGGGATACCCCTTTAGTATCTTGGCAAACAGCAAAATGTGGGGCCTGATCTGAGATCCAAACTGTTTGCTGCCTAGACATCATTTCTACAAGAGTAAGTTAGACCAATATTGTCAAAATATTCTTGATTTTAGATGCAGACTACAATTTCAGCAGACGACAAAAAAATACCCAGAATGCAATGGGTTAATCAACAACTAAAAAATGGTATCCTGTATTTTGCATTAAAATTCCTTCTTACCTGGCCATAAAAATGTTTACTTCAACAGATACAGAGATGCTTTACCCAACAAAACATAAGGATCTCACGGAGGCCTGGACTGGGGCAGAGGAAAGCTTGTTCCGAGTTCTCACAGACATATACAGGAGTAATTACTGTGCCATCTCTAAACTACTGTGGAATAAAAGTTGTAAACAGGTAAACTGGGGCTGGATGGGGCTTGGGACGTAAGAGGGAGTGCTGAGAGAATGGAGGAAAAGTTGTTTTAAATTCTTAATGATGTATACAGAAGCAAGTCTTGTTCCAGCTGATCTTATCCCCACTGATGTACAGGAGTAACTGACTGTCATGCCATCTCTAAACTGCTCTGAAACTTAAGTTGAAGCAGGTATGCAGGGTGGAAGTGGGTCAGGGCAAGGATGAATGTGGGAATGGGGAGAGATGACTCAGCTGATAAAGGGTTGCCAAAAGTTCTCACTGACATACGAAGGATTAACCGTTATGCCATCTCTTGATTACTCTGGAATAAAAGTTTTAAACAGATGAACATGATGGATGGATGGATGGATGACTTGTGATTTTATGTCCTTTTCAACAGTATTTCAGTCATATGTATCAGGACAGTGGGATGTTGATAATGAAAGGCTGTGTGTAATGAAACAGCATTTATGGTTGAAAAGATTTCCACTGGCAGGAATTGATCCTCAGACCATTAGGTCTGATGGCCAGAGCAGGAATTGATCCTCAGACCATTAGGTCTGATGGCCAGAGCAGGAATTGATCCTCAGACCATTAGGTCTGATGGCCAGAGCAGGAGTTGATCCTCAGACCATTAGGTCTGATGGCCAGAGCAGGAATTGATCCTCAGACCATTAGGTCTGATGGCCAGAGCTTAACCCACAGAGCTACGGGACTCCAAAATGAACAAGAAGGGGGAGAGAATAGGGAGATTCAAGCTTGTTACTGACGTATACAGGACTAACAACTGTGCCATCTCTAAACTGTTATGGAACAAAAGTTGTTAACAAGTAAGAAACAAGTAAGCTGCATGGGTTGGTACATGCAGAGAGGGCTGTGAGGGAAGGGAGATAAGGGAGAGTTTGAAGGATTAACTACTGTGCTATCTGTAAACTACTGTGAAACAACACTTGTCAACCGGTAAGCTGGCTTGGGCAAAAATAGTGTTCTGGTTATATTGTGATAAAAGCAAGTATTGCAAAATAAATGTACTAATGCTAAACTATTGCTAGGAAGAACTTCAGCATCACTAAGTAGGGAAAAAGTTCATAAATAACAGTTATTAAAGGTATTGGTGTAAAAAATGCTGGAGAACTGAAGTGTCTCGCCTACTGGACACAAGTGAAGAGTTTGGCAACACTTCAGTATCTAAGAAAGGTTAAAGAAAAGCGGCATGTGCGCCTAGCAAAGACTCAGACCAGCCTGGGCATCTGCCCAGTCTGATCAAGAGTCTTTGCTGTCTGCATTGAGCTAGCTTAGGCCTTTAGCTACCCTATAAGCACCTAGGAAAGATGCTGATTAGGCTGGGCAGATGCCCAGGCTGACCTGAAGTTTTCGCTGGGTGCATATGTCACTTTGTTGGTTTTCCCATGTTGCCACTCATATAAGCTGTAATGTAAAACATGGCCATATTGACTTGTGGTGAGAAGTGGGTAATGGTTTGTTTTAAAGTTACAAGCCTTTTCCCTTGTAAAAGAAATTTGGTTTTCACATTGTGAGAAATTTTGAGTAGTTGCACATTTGAGATATATAGGATATAAGAATTTGGAGTGGTTGACACTTCAGGCATAATGTATTTTGATTGGTTGAATATTTCAGGTGTATGAATTTGCTGTAAAAGAGGCAGCTCACCTACCAGACAGTGGGGAAGATAAAGATCAGACACCACCGAGAAAGATCAAGAAAAAGAAACCAAAGTAAGTTGGCCATGGATCTATGATGAACGAAAAGTCTGAAACCATGCTTGCCCTAAGTATTTGGAATTCTCAGCAGTTTCTACAGTAGAGTCTCAGAGCCATTTGCATCTTAAGATTTGGACCAGATCATTTGTCCTTAGAGGTGGATGAGTACACTTTAAAGGGAAGCAATTCTTCAGCTTTTATTTTGCGTCTTCTGAATGTGGGTCAGCCAGTAGAGAAAAGAATTTGCTCCCTAGGAGTAAGAGTAGACCACTTTTCAGAGGGGATTCTTTGTTAAGGGAAGCAAGCAGAAAATCACAAATTATTTCCCTTTGAATAAATGGTGATATAACATGGCAGTGTAACATTCACCTGAAGGGATTATCTCTTAGCACTGTTGACAAGCAGTGCAGACCCTGATCAAAGTATAATATGAGTTTCTGCTGTTTGCTTGAACTTTCTTTTTCAGTATTTGGGGTGTTGTGAGCATATTCTTTCTTTGAAAAGTAAAACTTAGAAAGATTATTGCCAAGGAAAAGAATAGCTCTTTAGTATCTGTATTGTTTCCACTATAATCCTGATGCCCAAACTTTGCTGTTACTGGGGGCTCTATATACCATAATTACCCAAAATATTGGGACTGCTTCACTTATTACTATAATTGTCCTATAATTTGATTGGATTGATTATACTGTCTGGTGAAATAACTGTTTAAATTTGCAAACGTAGACTTAATGGGCTTTAAAAGAATGTTTGGGCCATGGCATGACAAAACCAACAAAGTGGTATGTGCGCCCAGTGAAGACTCAGATCAGCCTGGGCATCTGTCCAGTTTGATCAGAATCTTTGCTCTGTGTTTAAAGGGTAGCTAAGGGTGTAAAATAGCTCCATGCAGACAGCAAAGACACTGATCAGGCTGTGCCGAAGCCCAAGCAGATCTGAGTCTTCGCTGGGTACACGTCACTTCGTTGGTTTTGTTGTGTCACAGCTCATTTGTCCTTAACCCATAAAGTGCCAAAAACAGGGAAAATAGTTACATTTGTATACAGGGTATATCAGGTTGAGGCAGCTCATTATGATTCTCCCCCCTCCTGCACCCCACACCCCCTCATCCTGATCTACCCTGTTTGCCTTCTAGTCTTCGAATTCTCATAACGATATAGCTTGGAAGAAACAGTTCTTGAAATTTTGCAATTAAATTATATCATCTGCTTTTATCGCGCTTTCAGGTTTAAACACATTTACTCATCCAAGAGCTCAATTTAGGGACAAGAATCAGAGTTTTCAGAACCAAAGACTCTTTACAGTTCACTTGTTCTTGGGAAGAGGATGAAGTAAGAAAAATATGAGCTGCGATATGACAAAACCAACACAGTGGCATGTGCGCCCAGTGAAGACTCAGATCAGCCTGGGCATCCACCCAGTCTGATCAGTGTCTTCACTGTTGGCGCAGAGCTAGCTTAGACCGTTAGCTAGCTTTTAAGCACACAGTGAAGGTTTTCTTATGTTAATGGCTCAAATAATGGTGCCTGAAAATAGTTCCTTGTTTGTTGCAGCAAACTATGGTCAATGCACTGTCGTAAGATTCAGATGAAGAAAGATAGTTTATCCAAGACAGTCTGTAACTACGTACCCTGTGACCATCCTGGCCAAAGATGTGATGAGACATGTCAGTGTATCCTTGCACAAAACTTCTGTGAAAAGTTTTGTCAGTGTAGCCCAGATTGTGAGTATTGTAACTAAGGTGTATCTCGCAGCTCTATTTTTGCCTCTCTTGCAAGTGGCAGGATGTAAGACTTCAGTTTTGCTTTTTCTGCATAGGTGACATAGGCACAAACTTTCATCCGTAAAGCGCTACACGCCCCAGACAAAAATGTAAAGACAAAAGGATTGAGAGATGGATGACATGCGATTGTACATCCTTTTCAATAATATTTCAGTCATACTAGAGGATGAGAATGAAACGCTGTGTGCATTGGAAACATGTTTGTGGTTGAAAAAATGTCGGCCTCCAGTTGGATTAGAAACCAGGACTGCTACATCAGCAGGCCAGTGCTGAATCCGTTGAGGTACCAGGGCTCCTAAGGCCAAAGGAAACATAAAGCAGTTCTAAAAATTGGGACAACGAAAAAATTATTACCATATGGTCCTGAAAATTTAACAATTGGTTTTGCAATGCAATAATGCATCCAAAAAGTGCAGATGGAATGGCAAACAGTGTTGCCTCTGATCAGACTTTTCCTAAATGAGCAGTCTCATCTGGGTCTGCATTGTTTGCTCAGGCCTATCTGTCCCAGTACTTAGAATTTTCATGGTAATAGATGCATTAACAGACACACTTTATAAATAAGAGGAACTGCAATACAAGAACAACTTTGAAACTTACATTTTTTACCCATGTGCAGTAGTTATGCTGTAAAAGAGGTATCTTTTGTGTGTGTGAAGCCTTTGTTACCAGGGGTCGTATTTATAGCAACAACTTCAGTGGTTCCTATGCTGTTGCTAAGGCAGAATTTCTATGAAGGAGATTCCCTACAACTATGAAATTAATGCTGGAGGAACAGTCTGAAAAATACTGTTCCTCTATAGCAAATTTAATAGTTGTAGGGAATCTCCTTCATAGAAATTTAGCCTTAGCAACCCCATAGCAACCTTAAGTTGTTTTTATAAATACGGCCCCAGATCTTTCTCGATAAATGCTGGGTGAGAATGGCAATTGGAAAAATTCAATATATTCACAATAAAATTCAGGTGCTGAAATTTTCCACTTTGGCTCACATTTTGTGTGTGTTCAAACAGATTGTGTGTGTACAAGAGTTAGTAACAGCTATGAGCCTTGAGCAATGTAAAATAAGGGTCTTTTCCAGTATCACATCAACCTGTTTTCTTGAAATGACTTAAATAATTCTGACTGCGACCTCACTGGCAAAGATATTTTAGAATTATGAACAGCTCATTCATGTTGTTTCTTTGACATGAAAATTAACCTACTTTTATCCACTTCAGGTCAGAATCGGTTTCCGGGATGCCGCTGTAAGGCCCAGTGTAATACCAAACAGTGTCCATGTTTTCTCGCTGTGAGAGAATGTGACCCTGACCTTTGCCAGGTGTGTGGAGCGGACCAGTTTGACACAAATAAAATATCCTGTAAAAATGTAAATGTTCAAAGGAATATGAAGAAGGTAAGACTTGTATTATTTTGCATTGGAATCACACAAGACATAAGAAAATATATTACATTTTATCACATAGCATCACACTTGGGTGTGTACTTATGTCATGCTTGAAAAATAAATTGCCTGTTAATAATCAAACTGGTATGGTGGGTAATCCCAAGTTATAATGTCCCACAAGATCTGGGGCCGTATTCATAAAACGACTTAAGTGGTTGCTATGCTGTTGCTAAGGCTAAATTTCTTTGAAGGAGATTCCCTACAACTATGAAATTTGGTCTGGAGGAACAGTCTTTGTAAGACTGTTCCTCCAGACCAAATTTCATAGTTGTAGGGAATCTCCTTTATAGATATTTAGCCTTAGCAACCGCATAGCAAGAACTTAAGTGGCTTTATGAATACGGCCCCTGACATACTTGTGGGGAAATCTTGAGGTTTTGATGAGAAACAGCAATTTCAATATGATTGTTATGTCATGTAATCAGAACTTTATCGTCATCTTAATTGAAACAGTGCTACTATGATTTAGAAAGCATGACAGTTTAAATACTTTAAATGCTTTAAAGAAATGGAATAACAGCTTAACCTTATCTATCCGTGCAGGGCTAATAATTGCTTGAAAACCACTTATCTACATCAGCATTAGGCAAGGTTGCATAGAAAAATGTCATTTTTATCCCCTGACCGAAAGGTTCGGGGCATATCCGACCGAAAGGTTCGGGGGATATAGCGATGAGCCTGGCGTCCGTCTGTCTGTCTGTCCGTCCGTCCGTCCGTAAACATTTTCTTGTCCGCTCTATATCTTGAATACCCTTTGGAATATTTTCATGATACTTCACAGTTATGTAGAACAGGTCATGACGATGTGTCGTGTACAAGAATGGTAACTGTTGCTATTGTACTTTTTGAATTATCTCCCCTTTGGTGATTTTTTGGCAGATTCGTGTCCGCTCTCTATCTTGAATACCCTTTGGAATATTTTCATGATACTTCACAGATATGTAGAACAGGTCATGACGATGTGTCGCGAACAAGAATGACAACTCTTGCTTTCTTACTTTTTGAGTTATTTCCCCTTGATAGTTTTAGGTGTGATTTTTTGGCAGATTCGTGTCCGCTCTATAACTAGAATACCCTTTGGAATATTCTCATGATACTTCACAGATATGTAGAACAGGTCATGACGGTGTGTCGCGAACAAGAATGACAACTCCTGCTTTCTTACTTTTTGAGTTATTTCCCCTTGATCATTTTAGGTATGATTTTGTGCCTGCTCTATAACTTGAATACCTTTTGGAATAGTTTCATGATACTTCACAGATATGTAGAACAGGTCATGACGATGTGTCGCGAACAAGAATGACAACTCCTGCTTTCTTACTTTTTGAGTTATTTCCCCTTGATGGTTTTAGGTGTGATTTCGTGTCCGCTCTATAACTTGAATACCTTTTGGAATATTTTCATGATACTTCACAGATATGTAGAACAGGTCATGATGATGTGTCGCGAACGAGAATGACAACTCTTGCTTTCTTACTTTTGGGGTTATTTCCCTTTGATGATTTTATGTGTCAGCTCCATAGCTTTAATACCTTTTGAAATATTTTCATGATACTTCACAGATATGCAGAATAGGTCATGACAATTTGTCTCATCATACATGAATGATAACTCTTGCTTTTAGACTCAGTGAATTATTTCCCTTTGGTAGTTTGAGCTGCTGATTGAGTCTGTGCTCCATAACTGTATAACCCTGGCCAGCTCCAGAATTTGAATAACCGTGTAGCTTTTAGAATATTGATGATCATGCTGTGATATCTTATCAGTGTTCCTAACTCTCTCTTACCCCTCCACATTCCCGTGCCCCCTCCCTCCCCCCCCCCCCCCCCCCCCCCCCCCCCAAAAAAAAAAAAAAAAAAAAAAAAAAAATCCAGATTTGGATTCTTTGTCCAAATTCACTTACTAGAGAGCTCAAAATTACGTTTGTAGGGCTTGTACTTTAGAAGTTATTCACACATTTTGAAAGTTGAACGATGGTATGCTATACATTTGTGTATATGGTGGCTGTTTGAGATATTACCTCTTTTTAGCAGTTCAAGCATACTGTTTAAGTCTGAGTGTTGGATGATCATGCATCTGTTAACAGTTAATGTCAATCAGAAGCATAAAAGAATGACAATATATTACTAATATGTGTTTTGAAGTGCACCGTTTTTACCAAGGCCTATTGGGGTCTTCGGTCGGGGGATTTGCCATCTCCTCTGATGGCTATTTTTAAGATATGTAACCCTAAAGTTCTTATATATTGGGACACATAAAACTGTTAATTTTCCATTTGTCACAAATGGAAAATTAATGGTGTTTAGGTGTCCCAGTATTGCCCACAAGGTTATCTGTGGTCAGTTGAACATGTTGAAGATTAAATGTCATTTTAACAATCTTCTTCAGCACTTATTACTAGCACCATCAGACATAGCAGGCTGGGGAATATTTCTCAAAGAACCGGCGGAAAAGAACGAGTTTATATCAGAGTACTGCGGAGAGGTAACAGTGATACCCAGTCTTTAACATATATCAATGTATGGGATGCTTTATCCAGAGACATTTTACTCTCATTTCAAAATGATATTTCAAAGTACCCTTATAATTTAAAGAATATAGGTTGAACAATTTTTATTAGCTCGTCAGAATGCAGTTCAGGAAGAGCTATTGTACTGCTTTCGGGTTAGACGCTATATGCCCTTTCCAGGGTTGAGCGTCTATAAATAACTTAAACATTCATTCACTACCCTCGGGGGTGGCATTAGAAAACTGTTTTAGTTGTATGTTAAACTTTATAAGATCTCATAGTTTCTGAACAGTTTCTGAACCCTTTGATCGATTTGAATTATATTTAGTCTCATGATAGATATTGGTCCAAAATTTTATTCTGCACTATCCCCACCCCTGGTCATGACCTATAGGTCAAGGTCAAGGACTTAGAAATGTTATGTTAAAGTTTACGTTAAAGTTTTTAAGATATCTGTTCCTAAATCCTTTGATTGTTATGAATTATATTTGGTATGATGATAGATATTGGTCCAAAATTTTATTCAGCACCATCCCCACCCCTGGTCATGACCTATAGGTCAAGGTCACAGACTTTTATATTGAAATTCGAGATGTTCTTGGCTAAATCTCTTGAATCCTGTAATAGATTTCCTTTATACTTCCAAATATGTTAGGTAATGGTCTAAATTTTATGCAGTACCACCCTAACTCCCTTGATGACTGAGGTCAAGGTCATGGTCTTCTAAATTTTTTGTTAAAATATTTGGTTATAGTTCCATTAAGGCACAGTGTTTTCTCAGTGTGTGGATGGATTCAGTTGATACTTAGAATTCCGTTAGATGCTGGTCCAGAGTTTTACACAGCACCAACCCCACAACATACATAGATAATACAACATATAAGTTTATAAGATTAGAACAAAAGCATGTTGCTTATTATACCCCCCGCAAACTGTGTTTGTGGGGGGTATACTGTTTTGATGTTGTCCGTCCGTCCATCCGCAACGCTCCGATTTGTTTCAAATTTTGTCCATGGATGCAGCATAAGAAAATAGTGGATACGTATTTTTCAATTTTTCCTGGAAGGTTTTTATTGCGGAGTTATGCCCCTTTGTATTTTTCGTGGAATAAGTTTGTTATCGCAACTCCTCCTAGATGGTTTGACGGGTTTTCTTGAAATTAAGTATGTGACCAGATATTGGTATGAAGATGTGCATAAGGGTTTTGGTTTCAAATTCTGCCCTTTTTTGCCTGAGTTATGCCCCTTTTTGATATTTTTTGCCCTATTTTATAGGCTTTTTGCATTAAATTTGCTCCAATTTGTTTCAAATTTTGTCCATGGATGCGGCATAAGAAAATAGTGGATACGTATTTTTCAATTTTTCCTGGAAGGTTTTTATTGCGGAGTTATGTCCCTTCGTATTTTTCGTGGAATAAGTTTGTTATCGCAACTCCTCCTAGAGGGTTAGACGGATTTTCTTGAAATTAAGTATGTGAACAGATATTGGTATGAAGATGTGCATTAGGGTTTTGATTTTAAATTCTGCCCCTTTTAGCCTGAGTTATGCCCCTTTTTAGCTCACCAGAGCCGAAGGCTCCGGGGGAGCTTATAGGATAGGCAGTGGTCCGTCGTCGTCGTCGTCGTATGTCGTTGTCGTCGTCGTCTGTCGTCGTCGTCCGTCAACGCTTTTAAACAACATCTCCTCTGAAGCCGCTAGGCCGATTGGGCCCAAATTTCATCTGTGGGATCCTTGGGTAGGGGGATTGAAAGTTTATGTTTTTTATGAAAATTGGCCATTTAGTTTGGTTGCTATGGCAGCTTAGAGTTCCCATTGACTTATAATGGGGAAAATTGAAAAATGGCATTTTCTGCTAAGCCATTGCAGATATGTTGATAAAACTTTTATAGAAATGTTTCTTGAGATGTCTTCTATCAGCTATATGTTTTTTGCCCCACTGCTCCTATTATGGGTTGCCATGGAAACCAAAATGCAAAAAAAAAAATGAAAAAGATATTTAAAAAATTATCTCCTCCGAAACCACTTGGCCAATAAGGCCCAGATTTCATCTGTGGCATCTTTGGGCTGGGGATTGAAAGTTTGTGTTTTTTTATGATCATCGGCCCTTTAGTTTGGTTGCTATGGCAACTTAGAGTCCCCATTGACTTAAAATGGGGAAAATTGAAAAATGGCATTTTCTGCCAAGCCATTGCAGATATGTTGATAAAACTTTTATAGAAATGTTCCTTGAGATGTCTTCTATCAGCTATATGTTTTTTGGCCCACTGCTCCTTTTATTGGTTGTCATGGAAACCGAAATGTAAAAGAAATGGAAAAAAATACTTAAAAAATTATCTCCTCTGAAGCCACTTGGCTGATAAGGCCCAGATTTCATCTGTGGCATTCTTGGGCTGGGGAATTGAAAGTTTGTGTGTTTTTTATGAAAATCAGCCCTTTGGTTTGGTTGCTATGGCAACTTAGATTTGCATTGACTTATAATGGGAAAAATTGAAAATGGCATTTACTGCCAAGCCATTGCAGATATGTTGACAAAACTTTTATAGATTGTTCCTTGAGAAGTCTCTTATTAGCTATGTTTTTTTTTGCCCACTGCTCTTTTTATTGGTTGCCATGGAAACCAAAATGCAAAAAATGGATAAAAATTATCTTTTCAGATGCCATTGGGCCGATTAGACCCAGATTTCATCTGTAGTATCCTTAGGCTGGGGGATTGAAAATTTGTTTGTTTTTTTATAATGGCAACTTAGAGTTGCATTGACTTGTAATGGGGAAAATGAAAAAATGGCATTTACTGCAATCAATATATGGAAAATAGTTAAATGTTTTGTTATCAAATCAACAGACTGTCAGACTGAGACTTTGTAGTTGTATATTTTGTATTAGCCTGTACAAATGTGACAGCAATTTTGAGCCTATACAAATTTGATAGCAATTTTGAGCTAGAGATCTGGTGAGCTTTGTGGCCCGTGGGCCTCTTGTTTGGCTCGCCTGAACAAAAGTTCAGGAAGAGCTATTGTTGTCACCCCGGCGTCAGCGTCCGCGTCCGTGTCAGCGTCGGCGTCCGGATTGGTTGTTTTGGTTAAAGTTTTTTAAAGACCTATATCTCCTTAACCCATGGATGGATTCTTTTGATACTTGCACTGTAGGTTGATATTGGTCCAAAGTTTAACAGGGTACCACCCCCACCCCTCTCCATGACCTTGATGTCAAGGTCATGGACTTAGAAAATTGGGAGTATTTTTGGACTGGAAGTTTTGGTTAAAGTTTTATAAAGCCCAATATCTCCTTAACCCATGGATGGATTCCTTTGATACTTCCACTGTAGTTAGATATTGGTCCAAAGTTTTGCAAGGTACTACCCCCACCCCCCTCAGTGACCTTGATGTCAAGGTCATGGACTTAGAAAATTGTCTTTTTATTGATTGGATGTTTTGGTTAAAGTCTTTTAAAGACACAAATCTCGTGAACCCAGTGATGAATTCCTTTTATATTTGCACTTTAGTTAGATATTAGTCCAAAGTTTTGCCGAGTACTACCCCAACCCCGCACATTGACCTTCATGTCAAGGTCACAGGCTTTGGAAATTTGTTCTTTATTAAAGTTTTCTAATTGCATACTGATTCATAATGCTTGACAGAGACTTAGTTTACACTTGAACTGATGTATGACACTTTTTTGAGTTTTTACAAAACACTATATACTTACCCCACTGGATGACCTTGAAGTCAAGGTCATCGACTTGTAATTTTGTCTTAAAGATTTTGGTTAAAGTTTTATATTTATGAAGACATAATTTCACAGTGCCATGATGGACTCAGCTGATACTAATACTTGGACTGATGTTAGATGTTAGATAATGGCTCAAGGTTTTGTTACATCCTAGCCCCCCCCCCCCCCCCCCCCCCCCCCCCCCCCCCCCCCCCCCCCTTGGACTGATGTTAGTTGAAATTTCATGTGGATTTTTTTATTTTAATTTTATTTTAAGACTTATTTCTTAGATAGCTTTTGTTTATAAATTTGTTGTCATTATGGACATGCTTGCCTGAAGTTTTATGCATAGAAGTCCACACCTCCAAAGCCACTGTGTGATGGGCAAGCACCTATTCAGGCGAGCTATGCTGTCAGGCGACAGCTCTTGTTATATTTTTGCCCTATTTTATAGGGTTTTTGCCTTTTTTGCTTCCATTTTATTCACATTGGGTTTCTAGATGCAGCATAAGAAAATAGTGGATACGTATTTTTCAATTTTTCCTGGAAGGTTTTTATTGCGGAGTTATGCCCCTTTGTATTTTTCGTGAAATAAGTTTGTTATCGCAACTCCTCCTAGATGGTTTGACGGATTTTCTTGAAATTAAGTATGTGAACAGATATTGGTATGAAGATGTGCATTAGGGTTCTGATTTTAAATTCTGCCCCTTTTAACCTGAGTTATGCCCCTTTTTTATATTTTTGCCCTATTTTATAGGGTTTTTGCCTTTTTTGCTTCCATTTTATTCACATTGGGTTTCTAGATGCAGCATATGGAAAGAGCTGATACATATTGTTCAGTTTTTCAGGAAAGGTTTTCCTACTGAGTTATGTCCCTTTGTAGTTTTCGTGAGAAAAGTTTGTTATCGCTACTACTCCAAGACCATTTGACAGATTTCCTTGAAATTAAGTATTTGAACACATATTGGTATGAAGATGTGCATTAACTCTTTTTGCATGAGTTATGCCCCTTTTTTATATGTTTTGCCCTAGTTTGAAGTTTTTTTATGCCATTTTCACGTCCATTTTATTCCGATTTGGTGCACAGATACAGCAGAAGAAAGAGTTGGCACATATTGCTCTGTTTTTCTCAAAAGGGTTTTCCAGCTTTGTTGTGCCCCATTTAGTCTTGGAAAACAGAGTTTGTTGTCGCTACTTCTCCTAAACCGTTTGACTGATATTAAATATGTGAACAGATATTGGTATATAGATGTGCACTTGTAGTTGTCATAACATTTATGCTGTGTGAATGTAAAACTTAAATGACAAAGCTGCATGCCTAACTGTTAAACGCGGGGGGTATTTAGTAAGCCATGCTTACTGCCACCTCTAGTTTAATACTGATTTTTCAAATTAGCATTTATACCCAATTCTCCTATTTCCGTAGTTTCTCCTATTTCCGTAGTTTGCCGGTGTCTATGTCAACAGCTGATCACATGACCTCCCATTGCTAGCACAATATCTATAGCCCAGTTCAAATCACCAGATATTGAAATTTTCTGTTTTCATTGCAATGTTACTCTTTTATTCCTCAATATAATTCACTGAATAGATAACTGGAAATATGTGTTAATAAAACTGTAGGACCTGAGTTCAAAATGATATTTGAAAACTAAAATTTCACTGAAACAGAAATTTTTTACACATGTGAATTAAGCAAATCCACTTCTTTGAATTGCACTATAGTTTACAAAATTTTCCCACCTTTTGACCTCATGAGCCAAAACTTCCGTTTGACCTACGGATCACAGGAGAAAGTCCCTTACAGTGGGCAGTGATTTTAAAGAAAGATTTAACTAAAATTTATTTAATGCTGTGACTTCCATTTTTGACATGTAAGTCCTCAATATCCGGACATTTTATTTCACATTATTAAATTATTACAATGGCTAGTGAAAACATTATTTCACTGACTTACATTTAGTGCTACGGAAATAGGAGCATAGGGCATACATGAATGGAATTAGTTTTTGATGGAAGAAATTCTTGACATTTTCATTACGATGGTCAACCCTTATAGGAAAGAATTTGCTCCTCTAGGAGCAAATTCTTTCCTTTAAGAGTAGACCTATTTGAAAGGGCTTTGTCATGCAGGGAAGTAAACAGGAAGTCACAGAATTTGTTCCCCTTAGTGAAAATGGTGACAAAAGAAGGAGGTGTACCAATTTATCTTCAAGAACATACAGTCAAAACTGGTCACCTCTATTAAGGGGTCACCTGTCTTAAGCGTCCACCTTTTCTGGGTCCCTTAAACCAAAATATAGTGCAAATGAACCTGTATTAAGGGATCACCTGTCTGAAGCAGCCAAATTCTGGGCTTCCATTGGGTGACCCCTTAAGACAGGTTTGACTGTATTCCCAAAGCTTTGAACTCACTAGTGTCATAAATGTTTCAGGTCTTCAGGTCGAGTGAGGCCATAAACATAGCATGATAGTTGCGGGAAAACTAGCCTTTCTGCATATTTCTTTATTTACAAAAGTTGATACTGTAAAATTTCAGAAATTGGTACAGCCAAAAGAATTACTGTCATCGTCCTAAAATAGAACAATTGTGTTTAAAAGAGGTGCAGCAGATTGAATGGCAGACAGGTAGACCTTGATCAGGCTGCTCATTCATGACAAAAAGTGTAGACCCTGCTCAGACTGTCTTGCAGTCTTACTTGGGTCTGCACTGTTAGCCAAGCCCTATCTGTCCCAATACTTAGTACTTTTACAGTACTAAAATTGAATGTATAACAATATTTCTGTATCAGTAGTCTATAGATGTGTAAATAAGAGGGAAAAAGGTACTATCAAGAATGGTAAATAATTTTCAGTAGCCATAGGCTGTAACTCTAATTTATTTCAACAGATAATATCTCAAGATGAAGCTGATCGTCGGGGAAAAGTGTATGACAAATACATGTGCAGCTTTCTCTTCAACCTAAATAATGGTAAGATCAGATTTACAGGTATACTTTGTAGGGAAATTACTCTGCTTTTTAGCTCACCTGAGCCTTTAGGCTCATAGGTGAGCTTATAGTATAGCCAGGCATCCGTCGTCCGTCTGTCCGTCCGTCCTCATGAGAGGGTATTTGTGGGCTGAGCTGTGAGTACAAACCCCATTTGTGGGGTGAATTCGACTTTTGTGGTGCACCTCATTAGTCGAAGTTTTCTGACACCTTCTGTGTGATGATGAGGGGTAGATGGGTCATTTTAAATCATTTGTTTTCACAAGTTTTGTCCAAATTGGACAAAATTTGTGGGTTCATGTGTACAGAGGGCACGTGTGAGCTGTGATCAACCCGCAAGTGCACTTTGTACGATTCTGTCCATAAAAGATAACCCCCAAGTCTGGGGTGCAACCTACAACAACACCCTCATGCGTCCGTCCGTCCGTCGTCCGTCCGTCCGTCGTCAACATTTTCAAACATCTTCTTCTCTGAAACCACTGGGCCGATTGAAGCCATATTTCATATGGAGCGTACCTAGGTCGGGGGAACGAAAGTTTGTTCAGGGTATCTGGGTCACATGACCAAGATGGCCGCCACGCCCATATATGGTAAAAACCCTTCAAAAATCTTCTTCTCCAGAACCAAAAGGCCTATGACCTTGATACTTGGTATGTAGCATCGGGCACGCGAGCCCATCATAGTTTGTACAAATCATGACCTTGCGTTGACCTTGACCTAATTTACGGCACAGTCAACTTTGGTACGTTAGGCTTTTGTATGGGAAAATGCTTAACAGTGGATTTCTCAGAAACTATTTAAGTCTAAGGTACAATACTTGGTATACATGGTCGACTAAATGACCAGATGAAGATATAATGTCACTAAAGGTCAAGGTCACTCCGTCGGACCATCCGTCGTCAAGATTTTCAAACATCTTCTCCTCTGAAACCACTGGGCCGATTAAAGTCAAATTTCATGTGGAGTCTCAGTGGGATGGGGGAATGAAAGTTTGTACCCGGGGTCTGGGTCACATGACCAAGATGGCCGCCACGCCCATATACGGTAAAAACCCTTCAAATATCTTCTCCTCCAGAATCAAAAGGCCTATGACCTTGATACTTGGTATGTAGTATCAGGCATGCGGACCCATCATAATTTGTACAAATCATGACCTTGCGTTGACCTTGACCTAATTAATGGCATGGCCAACTTTGGTAGGTTAGGCTTTTATATGGGAAAATGCTTAAACAGTGGATTTCTCAGAAACTATTTAAGTCTAAGGTATAATACTTGGTATACGTGGTTGACTAAATGACCAGATGAAGATATTATGTCACTAAAGGTCAAGGTCATTCCATCGGACCATCCGTCGTTAAGATTTTCAAACATCTTCTCCTCTGAAGCCACTGGGCCGATTAAAGCCAAATTTCATATGGAGTCTCAGTGGGATGGGGGAACGAAAGTTTATACCCGGGGTATGGGTCACATGACCAAGATGGCTGCCATGCCCATATATGGTAAAAACCCTTCAAAAATCTTCTTCTCCAGAACCAAAAGGCCTATGACCTTGAAACTTGGTATGTAGCATCGGGCATGCAGGCCCATCATAGTTTATACAAATGATGACCTTGCATTGACCTTGACCTAATTTACGGCATGGTCAACTTTGGTACGTTAGGCTTTTATATGGGAAAACGCTTAAACAGTGGATTTCTCAGAAACTGTTTAAGTCTAAAGTACAATACTTGGTATACATGGTCGACTAAATGACCAGATGAAGATATTATGTCACTAAAGGTCAAGGTCATTCCGTCGGACCATCCGTCGTCAAGATTTTCAAACATCTTCTCCTCTGAAACCACTGGTCTGATTGAAGCCAAATTTCATATGGAGTCTTAGTGGGATGGGGGAACGAAAGTTTGTACCCGGGGTCTGGGTCACATGACCAAGATGGCCTCCATGCCCATATATGGTAAAAACCCTTCAAAAATCTTCTCCTCCAGAACCAAAAGACCTATGACCTTGAAACTTGGTATGTATCATCTGGCATGCGGGCCCAACATAGTATGTACAAATGATGACCTTGCATTGACTTTGACCTCATTTACGGCATGGTCAACTTTGGTACGTTAGGCTTTTATATGGAAAAACGCTTAAACAGTGGATTTCTCAGAATCTATTTAAGTCTAAGGTACAATATGTTGTACACATGGTCAAACAAATGACCAGATGAAGATATCATGTCTTTAAAGGTCAAGGTCATTCTGTCAGACCATCCGTCGTCAAGATTTTCAAACATCTTCTCCTCTGAAACCACTGGTCTGATTGAAGCCAAATTCTATTTGGAGTCGCAGTGGGATGGGGGAACGAAAGTTTGTACCCGGGGTCTGGGTGACATGACCAAGATGGCTGCCATGCCCATATATGGTAAAAACCCTTCAAAAATCTTCTTCTCCAGAACCCAAAGGCCTATGATCTTGAAACTTGGTATGTAGCTTGGTACGAACTATTTAAGTCTAAGGTACAATATGTGGTATATATGGTCAACTAAATGACCAGATGAAGATATTATGTCACTGAAGGTCAAGGTCATTTTGTCGGTCTGTCCGTCATCAAGATTTTCAAACGTCTTCTCCTCTGAAGCCACTGGGGAGATTGAAGCCAAATTTCATATGGTGTCTCAGTGGGATAGGGGAACGAAAGTTTATACCCGCCATGCCCATATATGGTAGAAACCCTTCAAAAATCTTCTTTTTCAGAACCAAAAGGCCTATGACCTTGAAACTTGGTATGTAGCATCGGGCATCCGGGCCCATCATAGTTTATACAAATGATGACCTTGCGATGACCTTGACATAATTTAAGACATGGTCAACTTTGGTACGTTAGGCTTTTATATGGGAAAACGCTTAAACAGCGGATTTCTCAGAAACTATTTAAGTCTAAGGTACAATACTTGGTATACATGGTCAACTAAATGAACAAATGAAGATATTATGTCACTAAAGGTCAAGGTCCTTCGGTCCGACCATCCGGCGTCAAGATTTTCAAACATCTTCTCCTCTGAAACCACTGGGCCGATTGAAGCCAAATTTCATATGGAGTCTCAATGGGATGGGGGAAAGAAAGTTTGTGCACCGGGTCTGGGTCACATGACCAAGATGGCGGCCATGCCCATATATGGTAAAAACCCTTCAAAAATCTTCTTCTCCAGAACCAAAAGGCCTATGATCTTGACACTTGGTACATAGCATCGGGCATGTGGGCCCATCATAGTTTATACAAATGATGACCTTGCATTGACCTTGATCTAATTTACGACATGGTCAACTTTGGTATGTTAGGCCTTCATATGGGAAAACTTTTTGTCACTGAAGGTCAAGGTCATTTTGTCAGTCTGTCCGTCATCAAGATTTTCAAAACATCTTCTCCTCTGAAACCACTGGTCTGATTGAAGCAAAATTTCATATGGAGTCTAAGTGTGATCAGGGAATAAAAGTTTGTTCTCGGGGTCTTGACCAAGATGGCCGCCATGCCCGTATATGGTAAAAATCCTTCAAAATCTTCTTCTCTCTTGAAACTTGGTATGTAGTTTTTGGCACTCAAGCCCATCATAGTTTATACAAAGATCGTGCGTTGACCTTTACCTAATTTATGACACTGTCAACTTTGATACATTATGTAGGCTTTTATATGGGAAAATGCTTAAACAGTGGATTTTTCAGAAACTATTTAAGTCTAAGGTGCAATATTTGGTATATATGGTTGACTAAATGACCAGATGAAGATATTTTGTTGTTATAGGTCAAGGTCATTCTTTGTCTTTTGTACATGGTCATTGAGATTGTGTCACCCATCAACATTTTCAAACATCTTCACAGAGGCCACCAGGGTCAATTGAAGCCATATTTCATATGGAGCTTCACCGGCTTAAAGGAACCATAGTTTGTTCAGATGGTCTTGGTCACTTGACCAAGATGGCCACCATGCCCATATATGGTAAAAACTCTTCAAACGTCTTTTTCTCCGGAGAACCGAAAGGCCTATAACCTTGAAACTTGGTACCGGTATGTAGCATTGGGCACTCAGGCCCATCATAGTTTATACAAATGATTACTGTATTTCATATGGAGCTTTAATACTGGGTCAAAGGAATCAAAGTTTGTTCAGATGGTCATGGTCACATGAACATGGTGGCCGCCACACCCATATATGATAAAATCCCTTCAGAAATCTTTGTCCAGAAACAAAGGCCCAGTGACCTTGTTGTAGTGTTTCCCCCAGACTCCTAAAAGGGGCAGGGTAAGCTGAAAAAGGGGCAGGGTAGCCTGGAAGCAGAGGCTCATTTGACGCGCGCGCACGCGACTTTCAAAAAGCATGTATTTATCATTAAAACATGAATTTCCACATTGCTACATGTATCATGCAGATTGTTTATTTTTTATTTAGACTGCTGTGTGCTTCAGCTGATAAAATAATTATAAAGTTCTGCATTAATAAAATATTATTTTTTTTATTTATGGTCTAGGAGGTCATTACTGCAACTGATTTCTGTATATATATGTTTTTAATCACTGTGTTGTCCATCTCTTGCCTCTCACTCCCTTTCATTCACCATCCTGTGGTCACATAATTGCTGTATGGTGACACAGTGTTTTCTACCTTCAGTCAAGCTCTTCCTATGTGGAGCCTCATATCTTATCCTCATCTGCCATCCAGTTGAGCTTGCCAACTGCTAAACTGTTTACAATCTAGAAGTTGTGGGTCTGAGTTCTGCAAGATCTGATAAGAGCCTAGGGATTATTTCAGCTTTAATACTGCATTCATGACTGCATTGGCTCCAAATGGCTGAATACTGCTAGAAGGGCTGCAAAAGATATTAATCATTCAAACATCATCTTCTCCTGTCAGCCCCAAAAGATGGTGCATACATAATAAAAAATGTTTCATTAACCTGTTTACACCACACATGGTGCTATATAGTTTTTACTGTTTTATTCTTTGACTTTATTTAATCATTATTTTTTTCTGTTTTGGCACTGTTCTTTTTCTCTATTTTTAGCTCACCTGAGCCGAAGGCTCAGAGGTGAGCTTATAGGATGGGAGTCGAGCCGTCGTGCGTGCGTGCGTGCGTGCGTGCGTGGGTGCGTGGGTGGGTGGGTGCGTCAACACTTTCAAACATAAATATCTCAGAAACCAGAGGGCCGATCGCAGTCAAATTTTATCTGAAGCATCATTGGGGTGGGGGAAAGGCTGCATTAGGTTTTGGTGCAGATCAGCTCAGAACTCTGGTTTCCATGGCAACAGATAGCCCCCATAGGGTTATAATGGGGAAAACGGCGTCATCACGTTTTCTCGACTGTTTTTGATCAGATCCTTATCATACTTGCAGGTAATGATGACATACACAAGAGCTTGGATGAGTTCGAAATTTGGTCGGATTCGAGCACAGACTACGGAGTTAGCTGCCCTTGAGCGTTTGAAAAAAATCCCATAGGGTTATAATGGGGAAAATGGCGTCATCACCTTTTCTCAACTGTTTTTGCTTAGATCCTTATCATACTTGCAGGTAATGATAACATACATAAGAGCTTGGATGAGTTCGAAATTTGGCCGGATTCGAGCACAGACTACGGAGTTAGCTGCCCTTGAGCGTTTGAAAAAAATCCCATAGTGTTATAATGGAGAAAACAACGTCATCACATATTTTTAGAAAAACTTTGTCATCGCTTTATTGCCTACATTTCTCAACGGATTTTAAAATAACTTCACACAAATGTAGGGCGTGACAATATCTCGAGCAAGTTCGACTTTCAGGATGCTGCGCCCTAGGTCAAGGTCACTGTGGCTAATTTTAGAAAAACTTTGTCAGCGCTCTAGCACCTACATTTCTCAATGGATTTTAAAATAACTTCACACAAATGTAGGGCATGACAATATCTCGAGCAAGTTTGACTTTCAGGGTGCTGTGCCCAAGGTCAAGGTCACTTTGGCTATTTTTAGAAAATCTTTGTCATCGCTCTAGCGCCTACATTTCTCAATGGATTTTGAAATAACTTCACACAAATGTAGGGCATGACAATATCTCGAGCAAGTTCGACTTTCAGGGTGCTGCGCCCAAGGTCAAGGTCACTGTGGCTAATTTTAGAAAAACTTTGTCATGGCTCTAGCACCTACATTTCTCCATGGATTTTGAAATAGCTTCACACAAATGTAGGGCATGACAATATCTTGAGCAAGTTCGACTTTCAGGATGCTGCGCCCAAGGTCAAGGTCACTGTGGCTAATTTTAGAAAAACTTTGTCATCGCCCTAGGACCTTCATTTCTCCATGGATTTTGAAATAACTTCACACAAATGTAGGGTATGACAATATCTCAAGCAAGTTCGACTTCCAGGGTGCTGCGCCCAAGGTCAAGGTCACTGTGGCTATTTTTAGAAAAACTTTGTCAGCGCTCTAGCACCTACATTTCTAAATGGATTTTAAAATAAATTCACACAAATGTAGGGCATGACAATATCTCGAGCAAGTTTGACTTTCAGGATGCTGTGCCCAAGGTCAAGGTCACTGTGGCTATTTTTAGAAAAACTTTGTCATCACTCTAGCACCTACATTTCTCAACGGATTTTAAAATAATTTCACACAAATGTAGGGCATGACAATATCTCGAGCAAGTTTGACTTTCAGGGTGCTGCAATCAAGGTTTTTGTTTAGATCCTTATCATACTTGCAGGTAATGATGACATACATAAGAGCTTGGATGAGTTTGAAATTTGGCTGGATTCGAGCACAGACTACGGAGTTAGCTGCCCTTGAGCGTTTGAAAAAAATCCCATAGTCTTATAATGGAGAAAACAACGTCATCACATAAAATTTTCATTTTTCATCGGATCCTCTTCATACTTGCAGGTAATGAGGATATGCATAAAAGCTTGGATTAGTTAGCATTTCGGCTAGATCTCACAACTGACTATGGAGTACCTGCCCTGAGCATCCAAAAAATCAATGTCACCACTTTTTCTTGGTTTCTACTGATCCGATCCTTTTCAAACTTGCAGGTAACAGGCCTCATACTTTTCAGGCTTTTGCAGGATTTCAGGCTTTCATTTCTTGAATTTTACTGGATTTCAGGCTTTGATTTTTAAGTTTTCAGTGTTTTTTCTGCATAAAAAGGGCTATTTTAGGCTTCGAAAGCAGGCATTTCAGGCTTGGAAAAGCTTTGTCAGTATGAGGCCTGAGGTAATGAGGAAATGCATAATATCTTAAACAAGTTCAAATTTTGGTCAGATCAGGCCAACCACTCCGAAGTTAGCTGCCCTTGACAGCTCTGTCTATTGTGCTCTTGATCGGATACTTTTTAAACTTGCATATATTAAATGAGGGCATACATAATGTTTTGGATGAGTTTAATTTTCAGCCTGATTGGACCACTGACTGTGGAGTTAGCTGCCCTTGAGCATCTTAAATATCCCTATAGGTGTACAGTGTCTCTCAGGTGAGCAATTGTTGCCCTTTGGGCTACTTGTTAGAAAAACTTTGTCATTCCCCTAGCACCTTCATTTCTCCATGGATTTTGAAATAATTTGACACAAATGTAGGGTATGACAATATCTCGAGCAAGTTCGACTTTCAGGATGCTGTGCCCAAGGTCAAGGTCACTGTGGCTATTTTTAGAAAAACTTTGTCATCGCTCTAGCACCTACATTTCTCAATGGATTTTAAAATAACTTGACACAAATGTAGGGCATGACAATATCTCGAGCAAGTTTGACTTTCAGGGTTCTGCAATCAAGGTTTTTGATTAGATCCTTATCATACTTGCAGGTAATGATGACATACATACCGTAGAAAGGCGTGTACAACCCGCATTTGCGTATAACCCGCACCTAGATTTTGGAGGAAATTTTTGGGGAAAAAAAGTATTTCTGGTGTATTAACCGCATCTACAAAGCCCGATTTTACCAAGGTTTGAAAAACAGTATAAAAGTTGCAAAACTATACGTTTTTGTCTGAACAGCAGTGTTTTTTTGTCCTTGGTACCGGTACTTTTTTCCCCGCGCGCGCGCGCCCGCGTTCTTGCACGCGCCGTCATATATACCGGTACATTCAGAGTACATGACATAAAAGCCGTAACATAGTTTATTGCTGTATTAACAGTTTTTTTTTTCATTTTTCTAATTCCTTAAAGCTACTGAAAAGATTGTTTACAAAATCAAACCCATAATTCATATTTCACACCTGACGCACCTGACCTAATGGCGGTACTTTGATCGACCGGTTTAAACCAGTCACTGGAAAAAATATATCATCGCTTGACCGTACGGCATGAAAAGAAAATTTGATTAGCTTAAAGACTTTGACAATTGCACAATCAGTGATAATAAGCGTTAATTGAGTAGTTTAAGAACTTACATGGTGTGATTGGCTTCGCAAGATAAAGTAACTACCGGAAAAACAAAGATCAGCCTGCGCATGTTCTCTGCGAACTTGGACTTCCCGTTCGCATGTAAGGAATCCTGGGGACTCTATCTAGTAAAAATTTGATGACGCTGTTTGGCAAGCACATTTGCGCAGGCTTGATGTGTATCCTCTATACGCACATGGCATACGGTCTCTTATCGCCCAGACACATCTTAAATGGACTCTTCCATTTTGGTATAAAGATTTGTCAAATTAGCCGATTCCGTATTCGGATGTACGAGAGAGATACGTTACGAAGGGGAACTGTTCCGCATCCAATTCGGCATCAGCTTTGCAATATACACAAATTTGTTTCACAAATTATACCGCAACCAGTCAGGGCTAAAAATAGATTGATTGACAGGAAGGGCGCGTGACTTGGTAAAACTTTCGACGTATTTGAAAACGTGTTGAAAATCTATTTTGCTGTTTCTAAAGATGAAAATTGACTTTGATAGTTTGATCAGCCGTACAAACGTGCATTGGCTTATAGGTAATATAACTTATATGGGCTAGACTTCTCTTGATTGACCGTTGCAAGCTATCGAGAGATGAAAACACCAACTCGGTGTTTCAAACAGTGAATTTCTCCGAGAGAATCTTCGAAAATATTCCCTCAAAAAACTTGTTCTGCTGTACAACCCGCACCGCTGTTTCAGTCCTAAAATCTGAGGCATAATTCTGCGGGTAGTACATGCCTTTCTACGGTAAGAGCTTGGATGAGTTCAAAATTTGGGTGGATTTGAGCACAGACTACGGAGTTAGCTGCCCTTGAGCGTTTGAAAACAATCCCATTGTCTTATAATGGAAAAAACAACGTCATCACATTTTCATTTTTCATCGGATCCTCTTCATACTTGCAGGTAATGAGGATATGCATAAAAGCTTGGATTAGTTCAAAATTTGGCCGGATATCGGCTAGATCCCACCACTGACTATGGAGTACCTGCCCTGAGCATCCAAAAAATCAGTGTTGCCACTTTTTCTTGGTTTCTACGGATCCGATCCTTTTCAAACTTGCAGGTAATGAGGAAATGCATAATATCTTAAACAAGTTCAAATTTTGGCCAGATCAGGCCAACCACTACGAAGTTAGCTGCCCTTGACAGCTCTGTCTATTGTGCTCTTGATCGGATACTTTTAAACTTGCATATATTAAATGAGGGCATACATAATGTTTTGGATGAGTTTTATTTTCAGCCTGATTGGACCACTGACTGTGGAGTTAGCTGCCCTTGAGCATCTTAAATATCCCTATAGGTTTACAATGTCTCTCAGGTGAGCAATTGTTGCCCTTTGGGCTACTTGTTTTATTTTTTATTTTAGGCACTTTCTTTTATTTCATTTCACCCCCATACAATGCATAATGTACACTTAAATTGAAAACATATCAAATGAATTTAATAAACAAAAAGAAGTAATGATTATCTAGTTACCCATAAATTAATTTTTAGATGGCCTCTTTAAGGCTCTTATTTTCTAATTTTAATCCTTTTGCTAGTAAATATGGTAATGCCCATTAAGCAAGTACACAAGCTGTGATGGCAATTATCAGACAATGACTCTTACAAGTGGGTAAACATTATTACCTGGACAGTCTATTTATAGACATACCCTGTGTAGTGTCAAAAAGCTGTGTGTATCCCACCGGATGGATAGCCATATAGCGATTATCAACAGAAAAGGTATCTTTCTCAGGAGGGAAAAAGGGCTTATTTTTCAGGGCAGAGGGAACCTTTTTAAAGGCAGAATGGCGGGAGGGAAGGGCAGGAAGGGCGCGGCGCCCTTCTATACCTCTATAGGGGAAACACTATTGTTGCTTGGTATATAGAATTGGGACTCAACATTAATCCTCAAGGGAGCGGGGTTATCTGCCCCCGCCCTGGTGCTATATACATGTATAAAAGCATTAAAATATATACCAGGACCAAGTGTCAGGTGAGCTACAGGACCATTGGTCCTCTGATTTTGATATCCCTTCTCAACAAAGTCAACTTTTAGAAGTAGCTGAATAGTTCTTCCCCTTTCCTTAAAGAGTAGGTCTTCAGTGGAGAGTTCTGATACACACCCCTCCTTGACCCTTTTCTCCCCCACACCCTTTCCAAAAAAAAAAAGAGTAAGGAAATATGGAATTGTGTCTATTCACTGTAGAGCTGGGCCGCGTAGCGCAATCGGTAGGGCACCTGACTCATAAGTCAGAGGTCCTGGGTTCGATACCTGGTGTGGCCACATACTTTCGTTTCTCCTTCCGCTGATTCAAGAAGGGCAGTTGTCAGTTACTGGCTAAAGTATGTGCACTTAGTACTGGTTAACTGCTTAGGAGGTCTAAGCCTGCCCAGGAAAAGTGTGGTTAGGTTAACTGACCATCCCGACATGACCATAGCTGTTTACTGTAGACGTAAAGCAACACTGAAACTGAAACTATTCACTGTAACGGCTATTTGTGAAAAAAATGGTTACTTGTACTTAAGAGATTTGTACATAAAACCTGCTCGCACAACTAGGAGTAGTCACCAGATGATGCTAAATCCATGTTCAAACAATGGTGTTATGCTGCCCTTCAATAAGTATTTGTACAATGGAAAGGGTAGCCTAGTATCTAAGTTCTCCACCCATATATTACTTTCCACAGATTTTGTGGTAGATGCAACAAGAAAGGGCAACAAGATCAGGTTTGCCAATCATTCCGTCAATCCTAACTGCTTTGCCAAGGTCATGATGGTGAACGGTGACCACAGAATTGGAATATTTGCTAAGCGGCAAATTCAAGCTGGAGAGGAACTTTTCTTTGACTACAGGTTGGTATTGCTTACTCAGAGTTAGCCCTTAAAGTGCCAAAAAGCAGACGACAAAATTTACGTCTGCATAGGTTTAAAAAAAAAGTTTGTCCAAGCTATATCATATTGAGAATTAGAGGACTAGAGGGCAAATAGTGTAGATCTAGATGAGGTGGCTCATTATGAGCCACCTCATCAAGATCTACACTGTTTGCAAATTTGGCCGTTTTCGTCTCTGGCGCTTAAAGTGCTAAGAGAGTTTGATGAATAAAATGGTGGGGAATCATGTGATATTTTGTACCTATATTGGGACAGAACTAAGAAATCTCATCGTTATTGCTTCAGTAGTCAATTAATTTTCATGCTGTAAAGTGCAGATACCCCATAGCTTTTTGCAGCAAGCCATTATGTAGGAGCAGTTTTCATCAAAGCGGTATTTTTTTCCACACAACCTTGCAAAGTCAGACTTTTCTCGAGGTTGTATGGGAAACTACTGTGCATAGCATGGAACACTTTTAGTCTTTTGCTGCAAATGAAAATATGGTATCGGCTTTTTACGACATGAAAATTCATTGAGTATTAAGGAAGTAATGAAAAATTTTCTTGCCCATGCTGCCCGAATACACATACAAAATAACAGATGTAAGTCACATGATTCCAATCCATGAGTATGATCATGTCTCATTGAAGATCCCTGGACACAATTCCAGGGGAGGTAATTCTTACCTGTCAAGAAGAATTTATCTCCCTTTTCATTGGGGTTATCTTGATAGAAAGAATTTGCTTCTCCAGGCCTTCTTTAAAAGAAACAGGAAGTTACAAAAGTATTTACTTTAGTAAAGCTTTTGGGGAAAAAATTGCAGTTAATCCATACTCCTTTTAGATCTAGTGAACTTATGACAGCTATCTCTAGTAAAATAGGAGGAATCAACATATACCTCACAAACTACTTCAATAATCTGTTTCAAGAAAGTAAACCCAATAAGCTAAATCATTTGGACTTTTTTTCGATACTTGTCAGTCTTTCAACCGACTGCCTTATTAAAATCACAAAAGTGCAGTTTCCTTATCTTAAGTTTTCATTGCCAGATATTTTCAGGGTCACTGGTGCGGCTTGAATAGCCGAAACTTCAAAGTATGGCCCATGTTCGGCGATCAGAATGTGTTCTCTGCTCTTGAAGCAACTCTAAGATTTTTTTTTCAACTTAACATCAATTATGTGTTTCACAATATGCAAACAGAATATTCAGTACATTATTTGAGACTGGTAATCTGAATACTTGTACCTCACTTACCGTAATGACCCTAAATATTCCGACAGACAGGTCTGAACAAACATTGTAGACCCGGATCAAAGTGCTCCTCAAGGAGCAGTTTGATCAGGTCTACAATGTTTGCCATTCACTTAGCATCATTTGGATGCATAAACATGTGTAAAATCCACTGTCTAAGATTTTCGAACAATAATTGTCTGACTTTGAGATGTCCGAAATTTAAGGGTCATTATGGTATATTATTTACACCCCTGGCATATGAAGTCTATCACTCCGTCTATCTGTACATAAGTTAACATTTGCAATATAGGTATGCAACCAGTTTGGTGGTGGGCCCTGGCCAGGATATATTTTGACAACAGCACACCTGCTGTAGTTTCGGTAACATAATCACAGCTGTTGGTTGTTGAACATGTATATGTAAACCTCCATCTGTTTTGCCAGTTTTACAAAGGGAAAAAACTTTTGTGACAGCCGGTACACTTCTCTGGACACCATAGCCTTTCTGAATTGGGATCTACTCTTAAACGAAAGAATTTGCTCCAAGTGGAGCAAACTCTTTCCTAAAAGAGTTGATTCCCATTGAAAGGGAGGCAAAAATGAAAAAGTCAAAGTTGCTTCCCCTGAAAGGTTACCCATTCACCTCAAAGAATTATAACAGGCCCCAAGGTTATAAAACTTTTTTCATGCTCAACTCAGCTGAGCATGAAATTTAAAATGCCCATTTATATAAAAATACCAAGAAATTCAGCATTTTTCAGGCTCAGATAAGCCAAGAAGGCTATTTTTTCTGCTCAGAAATATTAAAATGCCAAAAAATGTTGGCATTTTAAAATTTATGAGCAGAAAAAATTTCATGCTCATCTGAGTTGAGCATGAAAAAAGTTTTATAACCTCGGGGCCAGGTTATATCAGCTAATATCGTCATACATGTAATCCTGTTTTATTCTTCAGATACGGTCCCACAGAGCAGCTCAAGTTTGTTGGCATTGAAAGAGATGTTGATGTGTCATAATTCTCAACATACTTATGAATGGTGTTTATATGCATCAGTTGAACTTGTAAACCAGAGAAATGCACCAGAGAAATGCTGTGAAGCGACAGACTACGGAGGATTTCTTGTCATATTTCAAGTGACAGAGAAAAAAGGAACAAAGCTGGAATAAAAGAATTATAAAACTTGTTTGATCAGAATTTTGTCAAAGTTTTTGGAAGAAATATCGGGAGCCAAGGACTTGCAAAAAAAAAATGTGGATGGCATGCCATAGAAAAGGTTATCTCTTGAGTTACCAGCCATGGTATACTGTAATGTGCCTAAATTTTGGGATGCCCAAATTGATTAATTTTCCATTTGGGACAAATGGAAAATAAAATATTAATTTTCAGTGTCCCAATACTCAAGCACAGTATGGTATATTAGTTTTAAGCTCACCTGAGCCAGCAGCTCCAAGGGAGCTTATAGGATGGGAAGGCTCTGTCGTCTGCCCGTCCACAATTTCAAACAACTTCTCTGAAACCATTAGGCCGATTGTAACCAAATCTTATGTGTAGCCTTCAGGGCTAATGGGAACAAAAGTTGTTCAACAGTTTAGGTCACACGACAAACATGGCCGCCATACCCATAAATGGTATAAACCTATAAAAATCTTCTTCTCCAGAATCTATGGACTGATGGCCTTGAAACTTGGTTTGTAGCATCAGGTACACAAGTACTACCAAGATTGTTCAAATGATGACCTTGACCTATTTTATGGCAAGGTCAAATTTGCTCTCTGGTGCTTTTATATGGGAAAATGCTTGAACATAAGATTTTATGGGAATTGTTGAAGGTTTTGGGCTAAAAATTGGTATATACAGTCATCTCAATGAGCACATGAAGATTTATGAGTACAAGAGGTTGTCATTCTTTGACCCTAGCCTCTCATATTTCCACAGTTCTAAACAGATTCTGCAAAGCCGGTGGTCCAATTGTAACCAAATTTCATATAGAGCCTCCAGGGTTTGAAGGAACATAAAATTCTTCAAACTGTCCTGGTCACGTGACCAACATGGTAGCCACGCACATTATATGGTAAAAACCAATTGATAGATGGCTTTGAAACTTGGTATGAAGCATGGGCTACTTGAGTACTACCAAGATTGTTCTTGGGCTGACCTTGACTTTTTTACAGCAAGGTCAAATATGGAAAAATGCTAGAACATAAGATTTCATTGAAAGTTTTGAAGATTTTGGCCTAAAAATTGGTACCGTTTTCGACCCTTGGGTGCTCTTAACATTTTCAAAATGGCATTAAATACTTACAGTAGACTTTCTTCCTAATAAGCACGCATTTCAAAGAATTATTTACAGACAGAAACAGAATTTAATGTTTAAAGCATCAGAGAAAAGCTATATACAGTCGTCTTAATGAGTACATGAAGATTTATTAGTACAAGAGGTCAAGGATATTCTTTGACCCAGGACTCTTCTATTTGAAAATTTCAGACATCTCAAAAGCAAATGGGCAAATTATAACCAAATTTCAAATACAGCCTCCAGGGGCTGAGGGAATGAAAATTTGTTGAAACAGCCCAGGTCACATGACTATCATGGTTGCAATGCCCATGTATAGTAAAAACCTTTAAAAAATTTCTTCTCCTGAACCAATTGACGGATGGCCTTGAAACTTGTTAAGTAGCATCGGGTACTCAAGTGCTATAGTGCGTTTGCGAAAAAGTGGAGGGCAAAAAATCGATTTAATTTCTTTAATACTGAATAGATTTTCATGAAACTTTGCATACCATAATCTGTAACGTATACGAACTCATACTAGCAAATGTAGAATTTTTTGACCTTTGAATAAAATGTTTCTCTATTAATCATTACCATTTTTCTTCTCAGTTTTATGCCATCCTTACACAGGAGGTAACCATAATGGAGCAACAGCCATTGTTGTTCCATATTTACTATACTAATACTATTATTCATTCATAAATTACCATGTGGTCTGAAATGTGTTCACTCACTACTGAGTAAACAAGAGGCTTTTAAGATAACTTGGCCAATCATTTGAAAAGGATTTTCTTGTGTGTTTCCCCTATATATAAGTAAATGTCCATATAAGGAATGCACATAATATAGTGTGTACAACACTGGCTGTTCCAAAAACTGCACCAACCAAGCGTAAAACTTCAAAGATTAGGGACAGATTTTAACATGTAGTTGATCTGACAATTTTTAGCTCACCTGGCCCGAAGGGCCATAGTGAGCTATTGTCATACCAATGCGTCCGGCGTGCGTCGTCCGTCAACACCTAAAAACAAATATTCAAACATCTTCTTCTGTAAATTACTGGTCCCATGGTTCTCAAATTTCTCATGGATCATGACCTGACTCCAGGGTCTCAGAATTGTAAAATTGGGTCAGGTTGAAAATCCAAGATGGCTGCCGTTACTAAAAATAGCAAAAACAACAAAATAAACTTCTTCTCCAGAACCACTGGGTATATTTGTCTGAATTTTGGCATGGAACATCAATGAAACCTTGGTATTCAAAATTATAAAAATGAAAAAAATCTGTAGCGGAGTTTTGTCACAGTGACCTACTTTCTGTTTACGAGTGTAATTTTGCTCAAATGCCAATGTCAAAAAACGACATATTCAAACGACTTCAAACATCTTCTTCTCTAAAACCACTGCACCCATGGGTTTCAAATTTCACATGGAGCATGATCAGACTGCAGGGTTTCAAAATTGTAAAATTGGGTCAGGTCAAGAATCCAAGATGGCCGCCGTTACTAAAAATAGCAAAAACAACAAAATCAACTTCTTCTCCAGAACCATTTGGTATATTTGGTCGAAAGTTTGCGTGGAACATTAATGGGACCTTGGAATTAAAAATTGTAAAAATGAAAAAAATCTATAGCGGAATTAGGTCACAGTGACCTACTTAGCGTTTACAAGACCGATTTTGCTCAAATGTCAGTATCTCAAGAAAATGCAATCGATTGTGGTCAGATTTGGTCAGCAATGGTCCTTAAAAGGAATTATTTCAATTTTGTGCCAGTTGACTATCCAAGATGGCCACCATGGGGGCCGTTACTAAAAAATAGCACAAACATAAAAATGACAATTACTCAAGAACCCTTGAATGGAATTCGACCAATTTTGTGTCAGAATGTTCCTTGCATGAAGCCATTTCGATTAATAACAATTTGGCTTTCCAAGATGGCCGACATCTGCCGTTACTAAAAATAGCACAATCATAAAAATGACAATTACGCAAGAACCCTTGAATGGAATTTGACCAATTTTGTGTCAGAATGTTCCTTGCATGAAGCTGTTTCGATTAATTGCAATTTGGCTTCCAAGATGGCCGACATCTGCCGTTACTAAAAATAGCACAAACATAAAATGACAATTACTCAAGAACCCTTGAATGGAATTGGACCAATTTTGTGTCAGAATGTTCCTTACATGAAGCCATTTCGATTAATTGCAATTTGGCATTCCAAGATGGCCACCACCTGCCATTACTAAAAATAGCACAAAACATGAAAATGACAATATCTCAGTAACCGCTGCAGTGTTCTCCCCAGAATTTTCAGAAGGCATGTCGCTTTTAGCAAAAATATCAGATTTTGACTTGTTGATCAATTTTTAAAATCCTTAATATAGCAATATTTTGTCAAAATTAGCCTAAATTTACATTACAAATAATTTATTGATGATCCTTAATGCTTTTAATACAATTTTACTGACTAAGAAATGAAAATAATAACACTTTAATGAATTTTCATTGGAAATTAAGGCATGTTGCAAAGGTAATTTGAAGAGGAAGGCATGTTGCAAGCAACATGCCTTAATGGTCTGGGGAGATCCCTGCGCTGAATAGATTTTGACGAAATTTGTGTCAAAATGATTTTTGCATTGAGATGTTACAAAAGTAACTAAATATAGACAAGTCATAATGGCCTTTGTTACTAAAAATAGAAAAATGTGAAAATAAGAAAATCTCAGTGGAATTGGGCTAATTTTCTGTCAGAATGATCATTTCAATAAGCTTTTTCGATTTTCTGCATTTTGGCATTCCAAGATGGCCGCCATCTGCCATTACTAAAAATAGCACAAAACATGAAAATGACAACATCTCATTAACCGCTGAAGCGATTGAGACGAAATTTGTGGCAAAATGATTCTTGCTTTGATGTGTTTCACAAATTAACAAATACTGACCCGTCAAGTTGGCTTCTGTTACTTAAAATAGCAAAATTTGAAAATTAGAAAATTACAATGGAACTGGACCAATTTTGTGTCAAAATGGTCCTTGCATGAAAGCTTTTCAATTTTTTGCATTTTGGCATTCTAAGATGGTCGCCATCTGCCGTTACTAAAAATAGCACAAAATATGAAACTGACAATATCTCAGTAACCCCTGAATGGATTTTGATGAAATTTGTGGCAAAATGATTCTTGCCTTGAGATGCTTCAAAAGTAAATATATAAAGACCAGACAAGTTGGCCTCTGTTACTAAAAGTAGCAAAATGTGAAATTGAGAAAATCTCTGGAATTGGACCAATTTTGTATCAGAATGGGGACCATTCTGATACAAAAGCCAGGTGAGCAATATCAGGCCCATTTGGGCCTCTTGTTTATTTAACTGTCAAAAAATCTGAGATTCCTTGCATGAGTTCGTATGGGTAATAGATTAAGGTCTGCAAAGTTTCGTGAAAATTTATGCAGTAGTAAAGAAATAAAATCGATTTTTTGCCCTCCACTTTTTCGCAAACGACCTATACCAACACTGTTAAAATGATGACCTTGGGTTGACCTTGACCTTTTTTACGGCATGGTCAGATATGGGAAAATGCTATAATATAAGATTTCATGGAAAGTTTTGAAGATTTTGGCTAAAAAATTGGTATATACAGTTGTCTCATACATGTGATGAGGTCCTGATGACCATGTGGGAGATTTGGATTTCATTTCAGGGAGATTGAGTTCTCCATCAGGGAGACTTTTTGACGGCAACTTTGACACGTCGTTTCACGTAGTATACTGTATTTTTATGCCCCCATGACGATAGTCAGGGGGCATTAAGATTTGCCCCTGTCTGTCTGTCTGTCTGTTCGTCACGCTTTATAGTATAGAGTTTGTGTAATCAACTCCTCCCACAGTTTTCAATGGAACTTTTTCAAACTTTGCATACATGTTGTGGACGTATTGAAGATGTGCATGTGGATTTTTGATGGGGCTAAAATAAATTTTGACAGATTTACGGCCTTTTGAACTTAGTAATTTTAGGCAAATTTTTGTATAGTAGGGTATAGAGTTTGTGTAATCAACTCCTCCCACAGTTTTCAATGGCTCTTTTTCAAACTTTGCATACATGTTGTGGACATATTGGAGATGTGCATGTGGGTTTTTGTTGGACCTAGAATAAATTTTGACAAAATTACAGCCTTTTGAACTTAGTCATTTTAGGCAATTTTTTGCATTCTATGGTATAGAGTTTGTGTAATCAACTCCTCTCACAGTTTTTAATGGATATTTTTCAAACCTTGCATACATGCTGTGATTGTATTGAAGATGCGCATGTGGGTTTTTGTTGGACCTAGAATTAATTTTGACAGAATTACGGCCTTTAGAACTTAGTCATTTTAGGCAAATTTTTGCATTCTAGGGTATAGAGTTTGTGTAATCAACTCCTCTCACAGTTTTCAATGGATCTTTTTTAAACCTTACATACATGCTGTGAATGTATTGAAGATGTGCATGTGTGTTTTTGTTGGACCTAGAATTAATTTTGACAGAATATCGGCCTTTTTAACTTAGTCATTCTAGGGAAATTTTTGCATTGTAGAGTATGGAGTTTCTGTTATCAGCTTGCTCCACAGTTTTCAGTGGTTCTTTTGCAAACCTTGTCTACATATTGTGGACATATTTGAAGATATGCATAAGGCATTTTGATAGAACTAGAACTAATTTTGACAGAATCACAGCCTTTTTAACTTAGTGATTTTGGGCAATTTTTACATGGTTGGGTATGTTTTCAATGGATTCTTTGTAGGAGCTTTATGGATATACACGTCATGTGACAGGCACTGCACGGGGGCATCATCAGTGTCTTACAGACACAATTTTCTAGTTTTTCTTATTTTAAAATAAAACATTCTTATTTTAAAATAAAACATTAAGTATAGTATAGTTTGTTCAGTGAACTTTTGAGTTGTTGAGTTACCTCCCCTTCCCCCCCCCCCACCCCCCCCCCCCCCCCCCACCCCACCACCACCACCACCACCACCACCACACACACCTTCTCTCAATACCTCCTTTCTTTAATTGTTATAATTATTTATTTAATATTATATTACTGTTATTTATATCATTATTTTCATTATTTTGGTATCTGTCTGGCACAGAATCTAGCTTTTGCAAAAGCTTATACTTTAGATGTCATACAGATTTGTCTCCCTTTCAATATTCATATCTTCTTTCATAATCAAATAAGTTTTGTTTAAAGGTACTCAGAGCTGTCAAAATTGTTAAAAGTGTATATAATAATGTTCAAATTCTGTTTCTGCCACAAAACTACCAATACACCAGACAGAAATATCAAAACTTTCATGCCTAAGTTTTACACCTTATACAGTCAATCTTCCCCCGATATAATATGCTCACTTAGGGGAAAAATTCCTTACGGAGTGAGCGACAAGTGAAGACACCGATCAGCCTGCGCCTCTGTGCAGTCTAAGCAGAGTTTTGCATCTACCGTCTATGAGTCTAAGGGAATCTAAGCAGTGAAAACTAAAGTCTTTGGCAGTATTGTGCATGCTTATTTTGTGTAGTTGTAAAACAGGCCTATCGGCTCCTTTTCACGTGACATATCTTCCTGAGACACATTTCGTCGGTAATTCTTTAATCACACCTGGCATTTTCACGGGTCAGTGAGTTTACTAGTGACCTGAATAACAGGATTAATGTCAACAGACATGATGTGTTTGCGCAGTCAAAACAATCTTTGATGCTTTGAATACACATGTGGATTATCTCCTTACTGGCGGGAAAAGGGGCATGACATTGGAAAAGGGGCTATCAGCAAATTATGATAGGAAAACTCAGCATCCGGGAGATTCTGAAGACTTTCCGGGAGTGCGGGAGATGGGCTTCATTTCCGGGAGACTCCCGGATGATCCGGGAGACATCACATGTATGTAATGTCTTAATGAGTACATGAAAATTCATGAGAACAAGAGGTCAAGGATATTCTTTGACTTTTTGATTGGTAATATTTCTGCCGTCTATGCTAACCTTTCTGTCATGTTCTTCCAGAGCATCAGACATGATGTGTTCGAGAAAAATGTTGAAGAGGGTGAGTGACAGAAGACATCCTTGTCTTACTCCAACTGTTGTTCTGAACTATTCTCCTGTACAATTCCAAACATCTCAATAGTCACTAGGCCAATTGCTCAGGTGAGCCACTCAGGGCCTCATGGCCCTTGTTTGTTTAGTCAGACAAGTTAAAATTCATGAGTTAAATGTATTTTTTTGTTTTACAAATTTTACAAAGACCAGACTTCAAAATTGTTAGTGAAAGAGTTTACCAAGTACAGAATTGCACATTCCGAATGCTCCGTTACGACATAATTGAACCAACCGACAACAACAGCTGATTTGAAGAACAGTGAAATGTCATCGGGAGCTTGGTTAAATAAATATTTGAAAACAGTCATCGCGAAATGGCAATAATGGAATTAGAATAAAAGCAGATGCACACTTTTCATGATTGAACATTTATAGCTCTTAGATATTTAGTTGTCTGAAAGAAATGTACATTAACATAGAACATTCTTTCATTGATGCACGTTTCAAGCACAGCTCGACATGCAACTAAATTATCCGATCGTTCATGCATTCTGTGGTCAAATTGCGGGGAGCTGAAAGTGATAAAAATATTGGTACGATATAGCATTCCACATTGATCTTTGATGTGCAGACCCAGATCAGACTGCTCCTGGGTCTACTTTGTGTGCTATTCCATCTGCATCTTTGCGGTACATAACTACAATGAAAAAAATCTTCAATTTTAGGACAGTTACAGTAATTAATGTATATAGGTTTCCCCAATGTTTAGATTTTTAACTTTACGGATTTACGGTCCCTGTCTTGATCAGTAGTAAAAGTAATGATAACAATACCAAGACTCTGTGAGACGTGTTTGGTTTGCTTCCATCATCAAACTAGTGTATGGAAGCGGAAAAAAATCATTATTCCGTGTAGCCTTGTCATATAGTGCGTAAAACTCTTGCAATTCATAGCTGAAGTCGGGTTTGTGTGTGAGGTGGGGGGGGGGGGGGGGGGGGGGTGCATAAAATTCTTGCAATTCATAGCTGAAGTCGGGTGTGTGTGTTTGGGGGGGGGGGTGTGGGTGGATGATTGCGATTTTAAATCCTTTTAATCGTATTTCACTCATATCAGGACGATCAGAGAACGTTTATGATGTTATTCAACTTATAAGATCGCTAAATCAGCAGGCCAGGCGCTTAATCTACTGGGCTACTTGTTGGGGGTGGGAGTTGTTATTCGGGGCGAGAGGTGTGTAAGGAGCGGGGAGGCGGATTATCACTGTTTATGCGTGTATACAAAAAACGATGTTGTTTTTTTATGGATCAGTTTCCCTTTTTTGTCCACTGCTTTTTCAAAGAACAGCAAGTGGACACAGTATTCACCTTTCTCAGTTGTTCCATTGTCCTCACCCCCACCTTTTGACAGACGGTACTTAAATACGTCTCATGCAGGTTGTCATGAATCAGTCTGAAATTTTGCAGGCTTCTGGTCTGCAAATTCTCATGTGAGTTGGGCTTTATGGTTACAACTTTTTACTTTTATTGCTTTTGCAAACGGACATCAGAAGACCAACTTATATAGCAGGAGCTTTATTTACGCGATTTCCGATTTGCATTTAGCATTCTGGAACTCACTTCACATACTTCTTTTACATGCAAAAAGGAGCCATGGTAGCTCAGTGGGTTAAGCGCTGGCCTACCGATCTAGCGGACCGGATTCAAATCCCGCTTCAGGCGAGAATCTTTCCTACCATAAACGGGATTCTATTGCGCACAGCCTTTCATTATCATTATCCCATTGTCCTGATATAACTGTTATACTGTTGAAAAGGACGTAAAATTGCAAGTCATCTAGCCATCTGTCCATTTACATGCACAGTAAATATGCACATGGTTAGTTGAATAATGGTTGGAGATTTTTATCACTTTTCTTGCTTTGCAGACTTAATTGCTTTCGCACCCGCAACATGGCTTCTTTTAATATTCAGTGGATCCCCTTACACCCTACTCATACTTCTGAACAAATACTATATTTGGGTCTGTAAAACAGAACCGCAAATCCTTCTGGCTTATTTCAGACATGGGTGCCAAGCTGTCTGGTATGTGCTCCCGTCTTCCCGCTCGCCCGGAGGATTTGGAAGTCAAAGTTGTTTTCCCCGTAGATCACTGTTTCTCGGTGAATTCGCTGAGTTTGGTTTGGGCGCAGCAAAGCTAGAATACTGTATTAATCCTAATTAACACCCCTGATCTAATCTAATAAACGCCCCCTTCAATAATGTTATATTATATTGCATGAAAATCTTGTTTGCTTCTCTAGATTAGGTAGAACTTTGAAATGGGGTCTACTCTTGAAGGAAAGAATTGCTTCTAGAGGAGCAAATTCTTTCCTTTATGAGTTGAACGCCACCCCTACTGAGAAGGGAGGCAAAAATTAAGAGAATACTCTTTAACCACACTACTGTTTATTAGAGGTACATTTGTATTTTTGCAGTGGCTGATTTATTACAAGTTCGGCTCTAATTAGGCCCCCCCCCCCCCACTTTTGTAAAATGTAATGCCCCCGGGACATTAAATATGATTTATACGAATAATCAGCTGTCTCTCACGGCAAGGTACTCTCTGCCAATGACGTCACCCAATGCTACATTGTGACGTAAGAAACCGTGACGTTACAACTTTGCACGTCTTTCTCAGTTATTTGTCATTGATAAAAATGGAAAAGTTATTTTTTCACTATGGTGCAAAATAACTTTTCCATTTTTAGCAGCCTTACAAAAAATATGTATTTAAAATCGATAGATAATTACAATATCTAAGCACTGTCAAAAAATCTTTTTGTAAGGCGACTGTGCCCATAGCCAAATTTGAGATCACAGACGCGAAAACTCGAAAAAAAGCATCAAAATACGCCTACCCTACCCCATTACATCGGCCTATTACATAAAAGAGGGTGGTTAGAATAGCAAAACAAGTGCTGATTCTAACAGTAGAGATGCCAGACATACAAACTAACACAATGCCGCTGTTCTTAAGCGAGTTTGATATTTTGCCAATTTACAGGGCCGATAAAGCAGGTTCACGAACCTTGTCCTTTACAAACATATGAGCTGCAACATGACAGAACCAGCAAAGTGGCATGTACACCCAGCCAAAACTCAGATCTGCCTGGGCATCCGGTCAAAGCTACCCTACCCTCATGCTGACAGTGAAAACTCTGATTAGACTTGGCAGATGCCCAGGCTGATCTGAGTCTTCACTGGGCACACATGCTACTTTGCTGGTTTTGTCGTGTCACAGCTCATATGACAATTTCCAGCCTTGGTATCAAATGGGAGACATTATCATACTATCTCACTTAGTAAGAAATATAAATAATCAGAATATGGGCAAAGTCTGTAAATTTACACACATTTTATACGATAATCTCCAGCCATAGTATCTAATGGGAGACATCACCAAATAATCTCCCATTGTAAGAAAAGTTAATATTTTTCAAAGAGAATGATGCAGTTGTCTTTTCGCGCATATTTACTTGAGGAAAACAGGATTGTATTTCATTCTCTGCCGTGGACATCTAAAATAATTACCATAATTGTCCTAAAAATGGAACAGTTTGGTTACAAGGCAGGCTTATACTGGTTATGAGGATGGGTTTTGCAGACAATTGTCATGTACCTAAATAATTCTGGGTATTGGGACAGATAGGTTTGAACAAACAGTGTAAACTTATATCAGACGGCTTCTAAAAGTGCACTCTGATCTGGGTCTACACTCTTTCTATTCCATCTGCAATCTTTGGATTCTCAGAGCTCTAGATAAGAGGGAGTATTTGGTGATAATTAGGGATAATTTTTGTTCTGCATAAAAACATATGTTGTGACCCCTCATCTGAACCATCTCATCAAGCCGGTTCAGATGAGGGTCACAACATATGGTTTGATGAGAAATAAGAAAAGCTTTCCTTAATTATCATCAAATACTCCCTCTTATCTAGAGCTCTTTAGTCTCTAACACAGGATCACAGTACTTGTTATTGTTTAGAAACGAGAAAGTTATTCTCAAAACTCCATCTTATCTGGACTTCAGGGTTCACTGGTTGTCATGCTTGGTTCATTTGTGACATCATCAGTTGTCGTGTCATCGCACACACACAGCTTCTTCTCATCGTCGTCATCGGAATAGTCCATTATGATATAGGGGTTAGTAGTAGTTGACAAGGTGGAGCCCGGGGTTGTAGTAGTGGCGTCAAAGTTGATGTTGTTTATTGGATAGTCTGGAGGAAACTGGTTGCTGCCTGAACTGTTTGTACTGCTGTTTGTACATTCACACTGTCAGGGAAAAAAGAATGGTTTTTACCCTTTATACGCCTAAAAGCAGACGACAAAATTTACGTCTGCAGAAATTTAAAAAAATGTTTTGTCCAGCTATATCATATGGAGAGTTCAAAGACTATAGGGCAAACAGTGTAGATCCAGATGAGGTGACTCATGATGAGCCACCTCATCTGGATCTACACTGTTTGCCAATAACAATTTTAATTTTTGGCGCTTTAAGGGTTAAGGTGAGCATGTACACTGTCATGTTTTTTTGCAATTTTTACATGGGAGGTGGGGATGCAAATTTTGGGACTACATGTTTGCTTTACTGGACAATGGAACCCTTCAAAAAGGGCTCCTAAGGGAGCAAATTCTTTCCTTTAAGAGTTGAGCCGTATTGAGAAGGGAGGCAAGAATGAAAATGATAGAGGTGTTTCACCTGTTAATCTTAAGGTAAAAAAAGCATTTAAGATAACTAAGCAAACAGTATAGATTCAAAGCAGATTAAAAAAAATTCCAGGTCAGGGAAAAATCAGGGATTTTTGACTGGTCAGAGACATGTGAAAAGCAACTGAAAAGCCAAGAAGAAAGTTAGTGGCTGCAGCAGTCTTCAGAAAATACTTATTTTGTTCAAGGGGGGGAGGAGAGCCTACTAAAGAGATGAGCCAGCCATATTTACCTCCTCATTGGGGGCTACTCTTAAAAGGATAGAATTTGCTTCCTGAGGGAAGCAAATTCTTTCTTTTAAAGTAGCCCCCAATTTCTAAGCAATACAGTTGGCACTGTTGAAGTAATGAGTAAAATTAACTTCTGGATCAGTAAAAGTAGTCAGTGAAACCCCAAATATAGGTCATTACTTAATAGTGATGAATGCATTCAGCCTCTCTCTATAAGATGTAAAAATGTGCCCAGTTTCATGACTTTAGCCCTTATAGTTCCTGACGAATGGAGCTTAACCAGAAAGCTTGACAAAAGTTTATGCTGCCAATGCCTCTGCCACCGCTAGAAAAGCAATACCTATGTCTCACTTCCGCTATCAAAAATCGAGTGTCTTACGTAACGTATGTTGGAGGTTGAAGTGTTCTCAGTGCTCTCCGTAGTTTGCTGGTTTCCTTCATCTGAAATATTAAAGATTCATGTTGTCTTATGTAGATAGAACTCCAGATAAGATAAGGTATTGAGGATGATTCTGAAATAATTTTTCTTATTTCTCAATAAAAACATAGTTGTGACCTCACATTAGAACCGTCACTGTGAGAAGGTTTTATTAAATGAGGAGTCGCAACGTTTATATTTTCATGGAGAAAATATGGCAAATTATCCCTTAAATATCCTTGATACCCCTTATCTGGAGCACTGAGGTCCCTTTGTGTTCATACTTTCATGAACTTTGGAAAAACGAAATTTGTCTCTTAAGATAGCGTTTAATTTTAAAATTATTTTTGAGCATCATTTTTATTTGTAAGAGTGACATTTGTAAAGCTGTCACTAAACAATAGGTAAGCAGCTTACGTAAAACAGCCATCACCATGACATGACAGTATAAAGAATATTACTAGGCAAATGGCATCATTTGTTTACATGTGACGTTGCTTGTTGAAGACATGGATTAACAGACTGTTGTTCATGGAAGTATGAAAGCTTTCTCCCCGATATGCTCGTCTAAGGAAAATCAAAGGAAATACAATAATAATGGAATATTGGTTCAAGTGTAGGAGTAGTGATCATACATGTTCATTTCAATGCATTAACATCTGCGTGGTCCCTCAGAGGCTGCCTCTCCTGTTCAAACAATTTCCTTGGGACCCAGCCAATGTTGATGTATGAAAAAAACATGTATGATCCATATAGTATACCATATTAATCCTATTAAATGCCCTGCTCTAATAATCACCCCCTGTTTCTTTTTGCCAAAATAATGTTATATTAACTTGCATAAATTCCTGTTCACTTCCCTGAATAAGTTAGCTCTTTGAAATGGGGTCTTCTGTTAAAGGAAAGAATTTGCTCCTAGAGGACCAAATTCTTTCCTTTAAGGGTTAACCCCGTCCCTAATGAGGAAGGAGGCAAATGTAACAGATTGCATCCTCTGATTTAGTATACCAAGTCACATTAATCTGTTCATTAGAGGTATTTTGGTAGTGGCTGATTTACTATGATTTATGCTCTAGATAACACCAGCCTCCACTCCCTCCCCCCCCCCCCCCCCCCCCCCCCCCTTTCATAAAATGCAACATCCAGGAGTGTTCAATAGGATTTATGTGGTATCCATAAAGTATCACAGTCTTTTAAACTGTCTGGGGACTGTTTGACAATTTTGAAGTGTTTAATAGGCCAAACTTTAAGTGCATGTGGTCAGTGTACCTAGATCTATATGGTGTGTGCCTTGTTGAAAAAAATTGACTTACCACCAGTACAGGTACAGTTGGCTAGCTTACTGTCCGTCAGGCCCTCCTCCTTGTCTGTAAGCAAAGAAAGAAGTGGTCAGAATTATCTGCTACATGGAAACCCCCTAATATGACCAAAAAAAATCAGAAAAATGATGGGGAAACCCCACAAGGAGTAAATGGATGGATGACTTGTGGTTTTATGGCCCTTTCAACAGTATTTCAGTCATATTGAGTTGATGGATTACTTGCGATTTTATGTCTGATTTAAGAGTATTTCAGTTATGTCAAGATGATAGGAGGGTGATTATGAATGACTATGTGCAATGAAGCCCGTTTAGGAATGAAAAGATTTACACCTCCTGGAATCGAACTCTGGACTGCGAGGTCAGCAGACCAATGCTTAACCCACTAAGCTAGCAGGCTGATAATGAAAAGTCGTATGCAATGGAACCCTACTTACGGTTAAAAATATTTCTGCCATTAGTGGGAGTCTAACCAGGACTGCTGGTTACCAGGCCCCGAGGTTATAAAACTTTTTTCATGCTCAACTCTGCTGAGCATGAAATTTTACCTGCTAATAAATAGCAAATTACTGATAAGTACAATTGTTTTCATGCTCAGTTGAGCTGAGTATGAAAATTTCTCTGCTTATGAATATGAAAATGCCAACAGTAGTTGGCATTTTCATATTTATCAGCAGAGAAAATTTCATGCTCAGCTGAGTTGAGCACGAAAAAAGTTTTATAACCTCGGGGCCAGGCCAGCACTTGACCTACTAAGCTCCTTAGGGAGGGTGATAATGAATATGACCTGACTCCAATGCTTCAGTTCAAACACTCATTCAGTTTTATACACTATGAAATAATTATGTCAACTTTGTACATGATAGACCACCATGAAAATTAGTAGACCATCATGAAAATTAGAAGATATTACTACTTCATAAACAGAATCCTAATTTTGAGAAGATGTTTCCTCAGACTTATCTTTCCCAATATTTCGAATTTGTAGGGTAAGTTCTGAACTTGTCATGTGAAGTGGAGTTGGCCTACTGGCTGCTTACCATTAATTACGCATTGCCAATTAGATCCTTCCATGGGTGGTGGGTTATCACATTTCCTCTCTACTGGCTGCTTTCCAGTGGTTTGGTTTTCTTCACATTGACAAGAGCCTACTACCTTCCAGTCAGACCAACCTTGTAATCCATGAAATAGTTTGTATAGAGGATCTTACATTAGTGCTCATGTATTATTGAATTTATTAAACGAGTTGGGGAAATAGATAAGATGCGAGGCTCTGCCGAGCATCTTATCGTTTTCACCAACAAGTTTAATAAATCCAATCATATAGGAGCACGAATGCAAGATTCTATTTATCATATGACACTAAAATCGCATTTTATTAGCAAATTTTGCACTAAAACGTCACAATTTCGCCATTAGAAAACGCGATGTTTTAATGGACGTCAACACATAACGTTACGACGTTATTTAAGAAATAGATCAGCTCTAGCAGTGAATTGTTGAGTAATAATTCACTGTTTGGAGGTCAGTTGTAAAGTATATTATCACGAGCGCAGAGCGCGAGTGATATATCTACTTACAACTGACCGACAAACAGTGAATTATTACTCAACAATTCAATGCTAGAGCTGAACTATTTCGATTCTAACACTCAAAAACGCCGAAAAACTATTATGTATATTCAAACTCTCCCAACCTTCCTGCCAGCGGGTTCATGCTCCCGCCAATATTCTTAACTGTATCTAAGACAAATGTACTTTTTTATGGCGACTTTAGAAAGAAAAAGAGACGTTACACCGTCTAACGTCTCAAAACGTCACAAAATTACGTCAGTAATTGCAGTGACGTCAGCAATTACACTCACGCGCTCCGAAACAGTGAATTGTTGCAGAATAAAACACGGTAACTTTCCATTGCTTCTATAGGCGCGGATAACACTCCAGACTACCAATCCAGGGGTCGCAAGTTCGATCCCCCGCTTCTCCGGTCTTTCGGATGAGACTTTAAACCGAGGTCCCGTCTCCATATGACCTCGTTGTTGGTGGGACGTTAAACCTGAGTTCACTCATTCACTCTATTGGCGCACTGTGTTAGAATTGCATATTTAATCCACTAGTGGATTATCGTTTTTAGCTCGCCTGAACGAAAGTTCAGGAAGAGCTATTGTTGTCACCACGGCGTCGGCGTCAGCGTCCGCGTCAGCGTCGGCGTCCGGATTGGATGTTTTGGTTAAAGTATTTTAAAGACCTATATCTCCCTAACCCATGGATGGATTCTTTTGATACTTGCACTGTAGTTAGATATTGGTCCAAAGTTTAACATGGTACCACCCCCACCCCACTCCTTGACCTTGATGTCAAGGTCATGGACTTAGAAAATTGGGAGTTTTTGGGACTGGATGTTTTGGTTAAAGTTTTCTAAAGCCCAGTATCTCCTTAACCCATGGATGGATTCCTTTGATACTTGCACTGTAGTTAGATATTGGTCTGAAGTTTTCCAAGGTACTACCCCCACCCCCCTCAGTGACCTTGATGTCAAGGTCATGGACTTAGAAAATTGTCTTTTTATTGATTGGATGTTTTGGTTAAAGTTTTTTAATGACACATATCTCCTGAACCCATGGATGAATTCTTTTGATATTTGCACTGTAGTTAGATATTAGTCCAAAATTTTACAGAGTACTACCTCAGCCCTGCTCGGTGACCTTGATGTCAAGGTCAGGGACTCAGGAAATTTGGTCTTTATTAAAGTTTTCTAGTTGCGTACTGATTCATAATGCTTGGCAGAGATTTAGTTTACACTTGAACTGATGTTAGACACTTTTTTGAGTTTTTACAAAACACTATATACTTACCCGACTGGATGACCTTGATGTCAAGGTCATGGACTTTGAGTTTTGTCTTAAAGATTTTGATTAGTTTTATATTAATGAAGACATAATTTCACAGTGCCACAATGGACTCAGTTGATACTAATACTTGGACTGATGTTAGATAACGGTTAAAGGCTTTGATACATCCTAGCCCTGCCCTCCTCCCCCCTACCCCTTAGTTCTTTGACCTCAAGCTCATGGACTTTGAAATTTCATGTTGATTTTTATTTTTTATTTTAAGACATTTCTGAGATAGCTTTTGTTTATAAATGTGTTGTCATTATGGACATGCTTGCCTGAAGTTTTATACATAGCAGTCCATACCACCATAGCGACTGTGTGATGGGCAAGCACCTATTCAGGCGAGCTATGCTGTCAGGCGACAGCTCTTGTTAATGCATGGCTTTATTACACTCTAAGATGCGACGTCATATGATAAAAATTATTATTTAACTAGAGGTGGCAGTAAGCATGGCTTACTAAATACCCTCGCATTTAACCGTTAGCTTTCTCATCTAAGTTTTACATATACACAGCATACATGTTATTACAACCACAAACAAATACAGCTCATCCCTATAATTTTGCAAGGATAACTGAACATGTCCACTCTTATCTAATGCTGGCCCCAGAGAGAAAATCTGGAAGAACCTGTGGTAAAAAAATGAAGCAGCTACAACAAATTCTGTTTTCGAAAACTACAAAGGGGCTAACGGCTAAGGAAGCTGGAAAACCCTTTTGAGAAAAACTGATCAATATGCGCCAACTCTTTCCCTCTGTATCTTGCACCAAATCTGAATAAAATGAAATTAAACAATGGCTGAAAAAAACCTTCAAGATAGGCAAAACATATAGAAAGGGGCATTACTCATCAAAAAAGGTCAGATTTTTAAATCAAAACTTAATGCACATCTTCATACCAATATATGTTCACTTACGTAATTTCAAGAAATTCCGTCAAATGGTCTTGGAGGAGTAGCAGTAACAAACTTTTCTTACGAAAATTACAAAGGGGAATAACTCAGCTGGACAACCTGTCTGAGAAAAACTGAACAACACATATCAATTATTTTCTTATGCTGCATATATACTGAACAAAAAAAGAAACGTTACAAAGATAATTCATGAATTTTAAGCTAAAGGACACTATTTTCGAGTATTGCTACGTTATTCTCCCATGTGGCAGATGTCAGACAGCCTTATGAACTAATCGGTTTGCGATTTGCATAAATTGTAACAGAAGTATTCTACTTTGACTGAAAATACCATTGACAATGTGAGACGCTCGATGCGCAGGCGCAAGCGCTTAAATTTTTGCCATTTCGGATTTGCCTTGTAACCACCAATAAGAAACCCTATGAACCATATGACACTTAATCACCAGCTCAAAGAAATAAGATGTTTAAGATATTGTGTCTTTGAAATTGTCTCCCTTGCAATTAAAAGTATAGCAAATCACTTACTTCAATTTACCAGTACGCTTTAATAAAATTTTCAAGTTTAATTCATGGATCTTACTCCAGCTTCTCCAGACAATGGTTCAGGATGAGAAAGTTTGATCAAACTGATTAATTGCCCATGGTATATCACCTTGCGTAGTCTATGGGAGTTTCAGTGCATAGCATAAAAGTCAGAGTCAAGTGTCATGAAAAGCGATATTCCAAGCCTTGTGCTTCACTGATCAACCAATTGGAAGCGGCGATGGGACCGTTTTCGTAACAACTAATGCCTGATAAACGTCTCAGAAGTGACTTGCTCACATGGGCTGACAACTCGAGTGAAACACGGGTCTTCAAAACGCATCTTAAGATAGCCATTTCAAATTCTGACCCCTCATTGAATCAAACTGATCTGGAGACATTAGTCTCGCAGCTTATGTTGTGATATTCATTTTCTTAAATACGGATACTTTTTGGCAGTTACATATAAAATAAAATTGGAAAAGTCTTAATTCAGTTCAAAGACAACGTGCATTGAATGTGCATGTAAAGTTTCTTTTTTTGTTCAGTATATTAACCAAATTTGAATAAAATTGAAGCAAAAATGACAAAAACCTAAAATTATATAGAAACAAGGCATCGCAGGCGATACAAATCCCCTCACACAAGACTTCTTGCTCGAGATATTGTCATACCCTACATTTGTGTGAAGTTATTTTAAAATCCATGGAGAAATGTAGGCGATAGAGCGATGACAAAGTTTTTCTAAAAATAGCTACAGTGACCTTGACCTTTTAAGCGCAGCACCCTGAAAGTCGAACTTGCTCGAGATATTGTCATGCCCTACATTTGTGTGAAGTTATTTCAAAATCCATTGAGAAATATAGGCACTAGAGCGATGACAAAGTTTTTCTAAAAATAGCCACAGTGACCTTGACCTTGGGCGCAGAACCCTGAAAGTCGAACTTGCTCGAGATATTGTCTTGCCCTACATTTGTGTGAAGTTATTTTAAAATCCGTTGAGAAATATAGGTGCTACAGCGATGACAAATGTTTTCTAAAAATAGCCACAGTGACCTTGACCTTGGGCGCAGCATCCTGAAAGTCGAACTTGCTCGAGATATTGTCTTGCCCTACATTTGTGAGAAGTTATTTTAAAATCCGTTGAGAAATGTAGGCGCTAGAGCGATGACAAAGTTTTTCTAAAAATAGCCACAGTGACCTTGACCTTGGGCGCAGCACCCTTAAAGTCGAACTTGCTCGAGATAATGTCATGCCCTACATTTGTGTGAAGTTACTTCAAACTCCGTTGAGAAATGTAGGCGCTAGAGTGATGACCAAGTTTTTCTAAAAATAGCCACAGTGACCTTGACCTTGGGCGCAGCATCCTGAAAGTCGAACTTGCTCAAGATATTGTCATGCCCTACATTTGTGTGAAATTATTTCAAAATCCGTTGAGAAATGTAGGCGCTAGAGCGCTGACAAAGTTTTTCTAAAAATATCCACAGTGACCTTGACCTTGAGTGCAACACCCTGAAAGTCAAACTTGCTCGAGATATTGTCATGCCCTACATTTTTGTGAAGTTATTTCAAAATCCGTTGAGATATGTAGGCGCTAGAGCGATGACAAAGTTTTTCTAAAAATAGCCAAAGTGACCTTGACCTTGGGCGCAGCACCCTGAAGGTCGAACTTGCTCGAGATATTGTCATGCCCTACATTTGTGTGAAGTTATTTCAAAATCCATTGAGAAATGTAGGCGCTAGAGCGCTGACAAAGTTTTTCTAAAAATAGCCACAGTGACCTTGACCTTGGGCGCAGCACCCTGAAAGTCGAACTTGCTCGAGATATTGTCATGCCCTACACTTATGTGAAGTTATTTCAAAATCCGTTGAGAAATGTAAGTGCTAGAGCGATGACAAAAGGTGAACGTACGTACTTACGTACGGGACAAAACCTATATCCCCTCACCACTTCCTGGTGTGAGGGGATAAAAAAAGGGGCAAAACTAAGGCGAAAAGGGACAGAATTTAAAATTCTAACCCTAATGCACAACTTCATACAAATATGTGTTCATTTCTTAATTTTAAGAAAATCTGTCAAACCGTCCAAGAGAAGTTGTGATATCAAACTTTTTTTATAACAAAAATTTCAAAGGGGCATAACTCCACTCTAAAAACTTTCCAGAAAAAGCTGAAAATACATATCAAGTATTTTTTACGCTGTAGCGTAGTGGATAACACTCCAGACTACCAATCCAGGGTTCGCATGATCGAACCCCCGCTTCTCCGGTCTTTCGGATGAGACATTAAACCGCGGTCCCCTCTCCGTATGACCTCGTTGTTGGTGGGACGTTAAACCCGAGTTCACTCACTCACTGCATCCATTGACAAAATTTGAAACAAATTGGAGCAAATTTTATGTGTTATGTGTTGCAGATGGACGGACAGACAGATGGAAGGAAGTCAAAACAGTATACCCCCCTCCCCGCAGACACAGTTTGCGGAGGGGGGGGGGTAAAAATTTGTATCATTGTTGAAGCTGTTACGGCACTGATAACTTTCTGCCATACGGTAAAAACTATAAGACGTGGGAACTTAAAAATGGAACCATTTCCCAAAATCATGATCTGCTGTAGAGGCATGGGTATCCACTAAATGTGAGGAATAAAGGACCATCCAATAGAGGACTTTGATACATGGTGGGAAAATATTAAGGTGAGCGGTATCAGACCTATTTGGGCCTCTTGTTGCCAAGTTTGCGTAGATCAGACAAGCCTGAGATATTGTTTTAGGAAAACTGTTCATCCTGACACTGTAACTGATCTCATTTTATTTGGCAGGGGCGTAACTAGGGGCAATTTCATAATACACACAACCATGTTTTATTCTCTACTTCTTGAAGGGAAAGCTAGTATTTCAGCCACTTTGGTAATTGGTATTGGAATCTGGTCTAATTTATAAATTTTCAGCATGCAAATTTGCAGGTGCGTTTTGAAATTTTGTCAATTTTGACAAAATTTCAATACGCACTTGCGTATTTGCCGTATACGTAGCTACGCCCTTGTTTGGCATATATCGTTCATATTACATGAGCCCTTGCAGAAGTGTTTCCGTCCATATATTCCAAAAAAGTTCCTTTTCCTGAAATTCCTTGTGTTGCCATGGCAACTGTGGAAGTTCTGAACATTTAGTTTTTACTGACTTCAAAAGAGTATCCATTTGTCTTTTGAACAGATTTATTCATTTTTCGTTTCTAAAGACTACACATGCAACAATGGTCATTTGAATATGAAAGGTGTATATATTGTATCTCACCTGGACAGTATTTATTTAAATTGTAACATTTTGAGAACAAACGAATTGTTCCTCCACTTTTCTGGTATGGACACCTATCTGCTCCACATCCTCGAACCTGAAGAACCTTCCCTTTAGGACAGTCTTTTTTTGGTCTGGTGACTCGATCTCTGTCAGAACAGTTGCATGGTCTTGCGGTGCAGCGAGATACATCGACCCATTGTCCCCAGTCGACACGATTATCTGTAGAAGAAAAAATCGCGACTTGCTTTAACCCTTAACATGCATGAAGCGCCGGATGACTTCTATAAAATGCATGAGTTATTGCCCTTGAATCAATTAACAAATTAAACCATAACTAAGTAACTATTGAACGGAATTTCGTGAAACTTAGAATATATATAATCGTCATAGCGCGGTGATGCACGTCAAGTTGTGTCTGAATGGCATCAGTAATGCACAAGTTATTGCCCTTGAAACGATTTAAAATAAACAAATTGAGCCATAACTAAGTAACAAAGGAACGAAATTTTATGACTCTTATAATGAATATGTATCACCTGATTATGCACGTCAAGTTTTGTCAGAATGGCGTCAGTAATGCACGAGTTATTGCCCTTGAATTGATTTAGAATTTACATATTCAGCCATAACTGAGAACTAATGAAGAGAATTTCATGACTCAGATCTCTAGATAAGAGGGAGTATTTGATGATAATTAAGGATAATTTTTAGCTCGCCTGTACGAAAGTACAGAGAGCTTTTGTTGTCACTTGGACGTCGGCGTCGGCGTTGGCGTTGGCATGGGCGTTGGCGTGGGCGTGGGCGTCATACTTTAAAGTTTTACGTCAAAGTTTTTTTATGTGATGAGCAAGGCACTGCAGGCGAGCTATCCTCTTGTTGTTAATACTGTATAAAAAACATGTTGTGACCCCTCATCTGAACCGTCTTAAGGGTCACAACCTATGTTTTTATACAGAACTAACCAAAATTATCCCTAATTATCACCAAATACGCCCTCTTATCTAGAGCTCTGTAATTATGTATCACTGTAAGGCAATGGTACACATCAGGTTTTGTTGGAATGGCTTCAGCAATGTAGGGGTTATTGCCCTTGAATCAATTTAAAAACATATTGGCCTATAACTGAGTAACCAGTGAACGAAATTTCATGAAATTGAAACTAAATATTTATCATCATGACATGGTGGTGAATACATGCATCATTAAGGAATGTATCACTGCCCTGGAATTGTTTTAAAATCTCTATAAATTTGCTATAACTAAGGTACAGTGAATAAAAATTCACGACAATGAATATAAATATTTATCACCATATTGCGCACACACACGTCCACTAATACATGAGTTATATTAAAATCCAAGAGTTTAGTGGTAACTAAATAACAAGTGAACAAAATTTAACGAAACTTACAATAAACCGTAAACAAGTCAGAGCCACTTCGGCGGGGATATGCAGGGGCGTAACTAGAGGCAATTTCATAATACGCACAACCATGTTTTATTCTCTACTTCTTGAAGGGAAAGCTAGTATTTCAGCCACTTTGGTAATTGGTATTGAAATCTTATCTAATTTATAAATTTTCAGCATGCAAATATGCAAGTGCGTGTTGAAATTTTGTCAATTTTGACAAAATTCCAATACGCACTTGCGTATTTGCCGTATACGTAGCTACGCCCTTGAATTATGGCTTTGGCGAATGTGCTTGTTAACTATTTAGTTTACAAGCAAATTCGTTGAATTTATATCCCCCGCCGAAGTGTTTACTATTGCTTAAACAGGCTATTGGTATTTTGCGGACTGAAACGGAACGGAATCGCTACTAGCCTCCACCCTTACCCGCCGTGCTAGCCTCCATCAGCCCCCGTACTCATCCACCCTCCTGATTTCTCAAATTATTAAATATTGGTTTAAACACTATTTTATTCAAGAATATTTTTACAACATAATACATATACAACAAGTAAGTCCGGATTTGAAAGTAAGCTTAAAGCATATATATATCATCTTATTAAATATTGATTATTATAATAAAATTGGTTGTTAAATTTGCATATTATTTTACGGAATAAAGCCATTGTCAATCTTAAAAAAAATTAATAATGCGTTTTATTCCGTAAAAAGTTTCTGTTCCGTTCCGTTCCGCGAAATACCAATAGCACATTACATACATATAGGTCTATTCTGTAATACAAGGGCATAAGTAGCAGGGAAAATGCTTATATTTAATTTCCTAACCATTCTTACCACCGTCAACTGTTTTGTGAGGTGAACTGAAATGGGCTCCGCCTTTTATATACTGTGCCCAAGATATAGTGGGCCTCTAACCACCACTGCCCCTACAGCCACTAGGCTACAGGAGGCTTTACCTTTGTGATATAGTCGAAACACAACATTAAAAATCGCTGATACAGCTATAGTAAAGGCTTTCCCGTAGCCATGTGACCATTGGCGCAGTTTGTTGTTAGAGGTCCTGAGCACAGTAAATGAAAGATAGAAGGCGGGCCCAATCCTCTTATTTCATTGCCTTTCAATCGTCTGACTTGAATTGAGTACCCGTTTATAAAGTTTTCAATCACGGGGCCGATGGGATGAGAATCAAAGACTGCATCAAAACCTTAGCATTGTAACCTATGAAGCACAACGCCTGGCTGTTGAAAATTACTCAATCTCGTGTAACACGGTGGGTTAAGCGCTGCTTGCTAGGTTTGCGGGCCAGGTTTGAATCCCGCTGGAGGCGGATTTCCCGTAAACGAGATTCCATTGCACACAGCCTGTAATTATCACCCTTCTATGTGCTCGACTTGACTGAAATACTGTTGAAGGGGCCGTTAAACCGCAAGTTATCCTCGTGCTGTAACTAGAATTCTACCAACTTACTTTGCGCGAGTGTTGTTTTATACAAAAACAAACACAACACAAAAATTTGTACAGTCAGTACGAGTTTATCCATATTCGTAGTTTGAAACTCTACAGGCACTTGGCTCTCTTATTAATGTTGCAATTACTGGAGACCACTTAAGAAATATAAGTTGTATGACCACACGTTCAAGGGAGGTCACTCTGACATGGGATTATTTGCTTCTCTTTTCTAAGGGGGTTACTCTCAAAGGAAGGAATTTGCTCTCCTTAGAGAGCAAATTCTTCCCTTTAAGAGTAGCCCCTTTTGGAGAAGGACAAAGAAGCAAATAGTATTCTAGTAAAGTTTTCTTCCTTGTTAAATGGTGGATAAACTATGAAAATGTATTTGTACGCATTAAGAGCTATTAAGATTTCTTTTTGAAAACTCTATGGGACTATTCTGCATGTCCCGGATGTCCGTTTGCGTAATTAATTATTTCTCAAAATTCTTAAATGGATTTATTATTCCGGGTCTTAATATCCTTTTAACATCCTTCAGTCCTTCAGAGGAAAGGGTTGACCTGAGAATGCAATTTTACAAGGAATCACAACATTGGCCTGACCCGAGCCAAGACTTGTGGATTTTTTTTTAATAGGCCAGAGCGCTAACCCATTGTCCAGGACGACCGGATCGCCACCATAACGGAGTAAATCATAAGCGAAATGCAAAATAGGCCTATAAAACGGGTGAAAATGTAACAATTACGTAAATGTTCAAGCATTTTGTTGTATTGACCGTGTTACGCCGGGCAACTGCAAGATTCTGATAGCTTGCCCATCCGCAAACACACAGCTGAGTCTTCGTTTCCCTGCACAGACTGATCAGGATAATCTGAGACTAATGATGCAAACCAAACTATGCAGCTGCTCAGGTTGCACATGCTAGCCTAACCTACTGTGAGTGTCTTGCCCGTTTTTGCATTATGGCACTGACGCCAGCGATTTGGACGGAAGTGTTTTTAAAAGAGTCCTCATATCAGGGTCCACACTGCGATTCTGTAAGCAGTAAAGATAGCTGAATTGCAAAATCTATTTTGAAAAGGTGCTGACTCGGCTTATCACTTGTAATTTATTGTTTGTTGGGATGTCTTTGTCAATCTTTCCCTTTGATGTTGGGGATAGGGTTTGGGATCTGATTCAGTCAGTTCCTGAAGTTTAGTTACTCTTTAAATTTGATACAGCGATGTCCAGAAGGTAAACGCAAATTGTTCAGCCATAAGAATATATACAGTAACGTTGACTGGTAAAGGTGTCCTAATACTTAGGGCAATTTTGCTAGGGTCAAGACAGCAGGTAAATTCGGACAATGGCATTGTTTCCTTTATATACTATGCAAAATATATTTAGCAAATTTTTATATTTTGCAATTTTTCTCATTACTGAAGAGCAAAATTGAGCGAAATTAAATTGAACTGAAGGAACCGTATTTGGGGCTTAAGATACCATGGGATTACAGAAGCCATCCTTAAAAACGATACTGGGGAAAAGCGATAAGCGCGGAAGGGGTCATTAGCCGAAATTCGCATCCATTGAAAAGCAACATAACAATGGTAAGCATGTGAGTTTTTGTACGGTATTTCTCAACATTTTCATGCTCAGTTTTTTTGTCAAAGCTATTGATTGTGTAAAAGATATGGTTAAGCTCAACAATTGACGAATCTTAGCATGCGCCATTGACGTTAAAACGTGTTAATTCGGTCCAATGTGCAATGATTCATCGGTGCTTCAGTTCAATGCAGAATCAAAACCCGAGAAAAACAATAGGCTAAAATTAAAGGTCACACCATGATTAATTTAACTGTGGAGTTTCTTCATTGAAGTATAACGCAACTGTGAGAAAATGATGACGTTAGTCTGAGAATTTTGACTCATTCTCAGTAGCCAGAAAGAATTTTCTTTCTGAATTGTTTACATTATCATATTGGTAGTTACCAAACAATTATACCCTCAAAACGGATTCAAGAAATACCGATTAGAAACAAGTTTTTAAGACGATAACGTAAAAACAAGGGAAAACGTCAATTTTTCGAACTTTGCAAACCTCATACTCGTAGCATATTCAATTGTTTTAGAGCGTTTTCCTTTATTTTGACAGCAAACAAGCCGCCTCATTATGGTTGTGGCTTTTGTACATGATCATAAATGTCGTTCAGATACAATGGTCATAAAAACTGACGTCACGATAGTTCAAACGCTACAATTGAGCAATCTTGATTCTTTTACCTGCCAGTCCATCACGAATGATCGGCCTTTATATCTTTATACAGTAAAGTGACAATAAAATCCTAATATGGTGGATCTGACACGTACCAAAAATTGCTATATTTATTGTGCATAGTATATGTCAGTTGTTAGGAATTAAACAATTAACTAGGCAAACAACGAAAATCCTGATGAGACGGCTCATCATGAGCCGTCTCATCTCGATTTTCATTGTTTGCGATGGGATGTCCAAATTTACCCGTTGTCCGAAGTTATCAGACTTGACCCTAGCCCACACTACAACCGTAAAGCAGAAAAACAGTTGCAGCTATATTTGGTTATGCACTTTATAACAGTTATCGCTCTTAACACACGTCCCAGTTTTGAAGGTTTCAAAGGTTAAGTTAAATACTAAATGCTTATTTTTGTGTCATAAGGATCTTTGAATTAAATTTGCCATTGATGAGTGTGTTCGAATGGTGGATATATTAACAAAAAATGTACGACCTAAGGAGATATAAAATGGAGTGCGGTAATAGGCGGCACTTAGATGTACAGTACTAAAATCATCCAGTCGCCAATGTGCCAACTTGTAAACTTAAACGCTCGTACCTTACGCTATAATATTTACATTCTCAGTGCATTTATTGAAAGCCCTATGGTAAACCATTAGAACGTTATCATGTAGTTCATAATTCAATAACTACATCGGTTCAGGCGCCGTCACATGACCGGGTTAAGTAACGTCAAAATAAACCATAGTTCTCTCCAATTTGATTGGACGTAGGTGACGTTATGATGTCGTTGACGCTGTTCCGCTGTTAGCTTTAGCAAAACTACATATAAATGTTTTTTTCTGCTTAAACTGTAGCCCGTAACGCAAAATAAATAAGAATGTAAATATAAGCAATGAACTTATTTTTATTTGGTGTTTATCGAAGTAGCCTATAGACTACATTGGGTCGTTAGCAAAGTTAACATGAACCTCTTTGGGGTTCACTTACTTTGCACGCGACCCAGTGTAGTTTATACTTCGATAAACATCAGAAAAATGAAATGCATTCCTTAAATACCCCACCGTGACTCGCATAACGTCAAAATGAAGTCTCGATGTCAGTGACACCGTATTGACGTTGATACGGCATTTTGACGTATGCCTGGCGTTATGGAAATTCACGGGCACCTGGAAAGAGATGTCTATTGCAGCGGGACTTGCAATATGTGACAGTGCCCAACATTTCGAGCCTTGTGGGGGTGCGACATGGACGTCACGAAACGTGAAATGAAAGTGACGTCATAAAATCTGCACGTAAAATTAATTCGATTTCCGCGCATTGACTGATAAATTTCAAAGCATCACCTGAAAAGAGTGATTAACGATTTTTATCGGCATCTTTAATTTTCTTCATTTACACTATTTAAAGAATGCTCGCATTACCTAAGTCTTTGAAAAGCGATATCACGGACCAGCGTAATAAAAGTTTATCCAGCTAGTATACTTATGTTAATTGTTTCCATTCAGTGAAACGAAAACAAAAAATCGGTTGGTGTGAATTTCGTTTGCTTTTGCAGTAAACCTTAGCGCTATTGCTTTGTGCTTCTCGAAATCTATCCTGGAAGCACTAATAAATAGGAAAACGTTAAAAACAAAATTTCCGGTATTCGCTCCATAAGGCTCAAAATGTCAGACACTATCACATATTAGTCAAATTACTCCAAAAGTGTTGAAGCCATACTCAGCTGAGATGACAAGGTCATCTTTGTAAGTTTACCTGAAATGATCCTGGTATATTGACCTCCTATCCTTCAACATTTAAACAGGTCAGACTGATTTCAAGTTAATTCAACTGCGCCCCCATCCCTTGGCAAAATAATTACGATTTTTACCAGATTGGTTTCCACCGTCCATGGTTATTTACTCTACCTAAATTTCGTTAAGACAGACGGCTAAGTAATGTCTCCTGTTTAGCTATTAGCTAAACATGAAATGTTTCTCTTGCAGAAAACGGTCAACATATTAAAGAAGTTACACAGTTACAGTATATAAGGTGCCGTTTTACTATAAATTCAGTATTTTTGATATCATGAATTCTATTTTTTGATATCACAAATTCGATTTTTTGCTATCACAAAATATATTTTTTGATATAAATAAATAAGCTTGATTTTTTGATATCACAACATAGATTTTGTGATATCAGAAAATAGTGATGATTTTTGATATTACAAATTCTATTTTGTGATATCACAAATTCTATTTTGTGATATCACAAATTCTATTTTGTGACATCACAAATTCTATTTTGTCACGGATATAGAATATATTGTGATTTCACAAATTCTATATTGCGATATCACAAAATATTTTGTGATATCACAAAATAGAATTTGTGAAATCACAAAATAGTGATTTTATAGTAAAACGGCACCTCATAACACAGAGGCTCCAGAATGAGTGGTGATTCTAAGTCTGGTACAGAAGGTGGCGACATTGTTACTCTCGATGACATCAAGAAAGCTCGCAAAATCCTCTACTCGAGTCCAGACATAGTCAACACACCTCTGCTCTGCCATGTTCAAAACTGGTTTCCATCTCTACCCCAGGACATGGACTTATACATCAAAATGGAAAATGCTCAAACTACAGGTGAGATATGTATGTCGTTAAAATTGATGACGAATACTGTAAATAGGTTTATGTTCGTGAAAGTTTTACATGTCTGACATTAAGATGAATTGTTGATACATGGTTATCTCTTAAGCTACAACGGGCTCTGCAGGATCATCCAAGGGATATAGGCTTGAGCCACGTGAACTTACACCGCCTTCTCGAACGAATGTAGTCGCATACGCAAATAACATATGACGAGAGTTGGCTAGTAACATCCAAGCCACATTAAGTTTTATGTCCTCACCACCAGCACCTCAAAGACTTTGACATTTTAGTTCAACGTGTCAATGTGTATTTTTTCTGAAAAACAGAGAAAAAATAGCAAATTTACATAAGTTCTGCTCTGCGATAATACTGTGACAATAACTTATTGATAAGTAGCTTCCGTCTATCTAACAAAGTGAATTCTGGGGCCGTATTTATAAAACGACCTAAGTCATTGCTATGCTGTTGCTAAGGCTGAATTTCTATGAAGGAGATTCCTACAACTATGAAATTTGCTCTGGGGGAACAGTCTTATTAGACTGTTCCTCCAGGGCAAATTTCATAGTTGTAGGGAATCTTCATAAAAATCATTCCTAGCAACAGCATAGCAACCACTTAAGTTGTTTTATAAATACGGTCCCTGGTTCCCAAAGATAAAAGGTGTCGTAATAGACAGGGTCGTGATATGGAAACGTATATGTAAATTCGTTTATATTGTCTTACTTGTCAGGTACTATGAATTATCGAGGTTCTGCTGTGTATTGCAGGATAATACGGCTATAGATTCTCGGAGGCGTTACCCAACTGCTGATTGCGTTTCATCTCATTACAGGTTCATTTAAAATACGAGGAGTTACAAACCAAATGGAGCATCTTCCCCCTGAAGTTAGAGATGGGACCAAGACGCCTTTTAGTTTTTCTGCAGGAAATTATGGAAAAGCATTTTCACATTGCTTAAGTAAGAAAGGGCTGAAAGGACTCATTTTGTTACCCCACACTGCCCCAGATGACAGGGTAGAGCTGATCAAGGTATTTGTGTTATTTTAATGAAATATCTGATGCAAGTGATGTCACTAAGACGTACAGTAAATATGAGAAGGACCTGATTGTTGATGTAGAAGTGTGCTTATGGCCCATGTCCCTCTTCGTTTTCTCTGCCTTAAGATTTTAATTAGTTCAACAATCTAATGACTTAAACATCCATCCTCGCAAGAAAAATACCCATGTAATGTTAAACTGAAGCCTTCATTTTTAACCCATTTACATGTTTGTAAACCACGTGGAGGCTACTTTTGTCCAGGAATCAATAATTTATGTAGATAAAGCTGTTTTGTCTTAATATATATATATACAACTTTTTCAACTTTAATCCTAAATGTTTACTGCAGTGGTCGCTTGATAACATATGGGTTACTTTGTTCATAGGTTGTTCCCTGAAAATCCGAATGCTTATAATTTCGCAGATACTTTTTCCAAATTGTCGCAATGACTTTGTAACAAGGAAGTTAATAAGATCACTAAAAAGTATCAAGTAAAAATTATTAGTTTAGTCTTTTTGCAATGGGATTCCGCAACTCTGCTTCGCGCACCGGCTAGCGCTATTTCTTTTTTTTCGCTTCAAAAGTGACATTGACATGATTGCATGCTCAGTTGACTTAGTGAATTTGTTTTATAACTGTAGTTCAAGCTCATGCAGTTTTTACTGAATTCAGTCTTCGCATCTATAGATTTGATAAATCGTTGTATTATGATAATTGCAATGAAAGTACTAAGGACCTCCGACAGTTTCCAAGCTTTGCCTATTTTTCAACAAATTACTGCAGCTTTCTAGGAAAGCCAAAAATTAAAATTTAGCATGGGGAGACTTATCCATTATAAAGAGGTTTTGATATTGATTTTGAACAATTATTACATCTGCATACTAACTCTTACTGATTCTCGCAACAGGGGTATGTGAAAATTTTGGTCATCCTAAATTGATAATATATTTTTCGCTTTTTCTCATTTACTGAATTTCATTTGTTAAATATGCCTAAAATGAAGTAAAACACTACCTACAGCTGTGCATAGTATGCAATTATATGAGAATAAAAAGTATGCTAGCCGTATTTTTAGACACAGAGGGTCTAATAACTCCACCCACTTTTCAGTTTTTCAGCTGTAGACTGTCTCCCCACCCCATCCCGTGCCTCAGCTCGCCACTCATATATAGTGTGTATATATTGATAGTACGCATATCCATGCAAAGTGGCTTACTGAGGCACGGGGGTGGGTGGGGGGGGGGGGGGGGGGGGAAGCATCTTTATGAAAAAAAATCTTATTTGCCATACGTGCTTTTTACACCAAAAATCTAAGATTGTGTGCAATATAATTGAACAATTGTTTTTGTGCCAATTATGGGGAGTTCAGAGCAACACGTTTAAAAAAAAAAGCTGTTGAGGTATATTGAAAGTTCATTTTTTCCTATTTTTATCTATTAGGCAAATTTACATTACAACTATCAGAGGTCTTTTCTGTCTGTACTTCTGAGAAGAGGCAGATGCGACATTGTTGTCAATGGAATTCTTGTTTATTTATGTTTTATTAATAAGCCGCGACACGAGAAAACCAACAAAGTGGTTGTACGCCCAGTGCAGAGTCAGATCAGCCCGGGCATCCGCCCAGTCTGACCAGAGTCTTTGCTTGCGCTTAAAAGGTAGCTAAGGATATAAGCTACCTCCATACCGACAGCAAAGACTTTGACCAGACTGGGTTGATGCCCAGGCTGATCTGAGTCGGCGCTGGGCGCACAACCACTTTGTTGGTTTTGTCGTGTCGCAGCGGCTCAAATTATTATTTTATTCAATCTTGCTGGAAGAGTTATGGTATGGAAGCCAAAAAGGTGCCATCAGATAAAATTTTGGAACACGTGGACCAACACGTAGCTCAGGGATACACGCTACTTCACTCTTTCGATGATGTTAACCTTGTGAAAGGTTATGGAAGGTTGGTAGATTTTATTATATATTTGCCCAAACTTTCACATTGCCCGTATAAATACTGTATGCACATGGTATTTGGCTTCTATTATTGCCGTATTTAGATAATTCAGAGGCCTACAATAAGTGAACATGTGAAGATAATTCTAAGATAATTTCAGGAAGACGCTGTCGGTGAGACTGTGGTAATGAGGGGTTCCGATTAGGGGTCGCAACATAGGTTCTTAAGGAGAAATAAGAAAAATAAACTTAAATTATCATCAAATACTCAACTTATCTGGATCCCTGCTGGCTCTTGTGTAATAACAAGTACAAAATGAATAGAATGGAGGCTGCGGCCGAGATCGTGCAATTTAACTCTTTAAGCACCAAAAAGCAGACAACAAAATTTACGTCTGCAAAATTGAAAAAGTGCCTTGTCCAAGACATTTCATATTGAAAATTCAAAGACTAGAGGGCAAACAGTGTAGATCTAGATGAGGCGGCTCATTATGAGTCGCCTCATCAGGGTCTATGCTGTTTGCAAATTCTGCTAATTTCGTCGCTGGTGTTTAAAGTTAATGATTTTTATTTTAATTATGATTATTTGTTTTAAACTATTCTAGATGTTGCTGCATCCAGTACCGATTTATAGAGAAATGTTGCCCGATGTTTTGCATGATTTCTTTCATTTCCTTATGAAGTGGGTGTTAAAGGGCCTTTATCTACAGTTGCCAACTTGCTTTCCTTTTTTTGTTACACGATAAAGTTTCAGGCCTCGAGCTGACTGACAGTTTTCTCCTTAATCTAAAATGAGAGGTGGCATCTGGTCAAAGATGACTTCGAGTTTATTTGATTGATTTGATTGATTGGAAAAAGTAATTGACATGAAACTATATAGAGCTTTCAATCATCTATTATTTCTAGTATAGGTTTGGAAATATTGGAGGTTGTTCCTGATCCTGATATTGTAGTGGTTTGTTGTGGTGGAGGTGGGTTGGTGGCTGGGATTGCGGCAGGTCTGAAACTATCTGGTTGTGACAGTTGCAGAATTTACGCAGTTGAACCGACAGGAGGTGAGGAGAATGTTGTTTTTTTTACTTGTTTTTACCCATTTTATTTTATTGCAAAGCAAAAGCAAGGAGGAAAATTCTCAGGAACTGACACAATTCAATTCCAAATCCAACCCAAGACACCATGTGGGAAATGGACATCACAGCACTAGTCATCACCAAAGACAACATTAGCGGCAAATACTGTTGTACAACAGCACCAAATACTGTTGTACATTCCAATATCCATTGTTTTTATTTCGGATTTTCGAATAACTATTTATGAAAATATGAATTGTTTTTAGATGCCTAAAGAGCCTGCTATATTTTATCAAAAACTTACTTGGAGTTGAAAATAAAAAAGAAAAATAAAAGATAGATTTAGTGCATCTTGTGACTAGATTTTGATCAGAAAGTGTTTTAATATTTTTTTTCATTTATCTACAATTCACATGAAAACTAAGACTTGTTCACTTTTAGACCCCAGAGAAATACAGCCGGTTTGCCAAGGTGCAGAGGTAATAAAATAATACAATATTTTTCAGCCCCTACGATGTATGAAAGTTTCAAGGCCGGCCATGTTGTGACAATCACCAGTGTAAAATCCATAGCTACGGGACTAATGCCACCTGCTGCTGGTATGTAGGAAATTATGTGAGCCACATCATGTGATTTCCAACAATGTGGCAGTTTTATTATGTTCAGATCATCCTTCTCGATCACACACGAAACCAGAGACCTGGCTGTTGGCTGTATGGCTTGAGCCATTTCCATAGACGGCTAATATGACAAGCGAAGGCTCTGTACAGGCTCTGATCAGGATCACTTATGTGCAGTCTGATCAGAACCTTTGCTTGTCACCAATGGCACATTGTTGGAAATCACATGATGTGGCTCGTGTTACTGTTCAAATGACACTAGTCATTATACAAGAGTTGATCCAGTGTGTCTATTGCGAGCTTATTCAGCGTAGCATTATTCTACAAATTATATCAAGTTCCACATAAACATAGTTGGTATCTTTTTCCGTTGCAATTATGTCTACGTTCAAAGTATGCCACCGACGCCATCTCGCGGCACGTTAGAATAACGATGATGAACGGGCCCAGTAACATCCAAATCACGAGCTGCCGCTGCTAGCCTCAGCAGCAGCTGCTGATAGCCTCGCAGCAGCTGCTGATAGCCTCGCAGCAGCTGATGACGTTTTACCCCAGTAAGTTTGGTTTTAGCCCACTTTCTAGGAAAGATCGGCTCGATATAGGTAAGTGTTCTTGTAAGGATTGTAAAGCCCAAAATAATAATGACAAATGATGATAATAATAATAATAATGATAACGTCTGTGTTTAAAATGAATAACTGTAGTTGCAGTTATACAATAATAGGATTTATCTTTCGCAGGCTTCTCCCTTGTGCCTATATATAGTTTACAGACATGTTAACTTATTTCCTTTGCGATAATAATATATACTAGAATGGAATAGCTATAAAAATAAAAAAATACAACAAAAAAAAAATTAATAAATCTATTTCCTTGGCAAAGATTAAAACATGGTACATATAAGAGACTGAATTGGAATAGTTTGCTTCCCTTACATACCAACAAAATATAATAAGCTTCTAAATTATAAATAAAAAAATAAAGGTGTACCGTATTCGACCACTGTGCGCTAAACATTAAATACTTTCAGTGGACATTTTTCCTAATAAACGCACATTTCAAAGAATTATTATATATAGAAATAAACTGAATCATTAGAGAAAAGCTGCATATAGTCATGCAGGATGGAGATGCTTTGTAAGTGAAAACTGTAAGATTTTATAGTGTTTTCAGCACTTGTAACAAGCAAACAAAGGGATAAACCAGTTAAAATATATATGTGCGCTAAAAATGATATGCCTCAGAACTTCCCATGATCTGCGCTTATTGGGTCACGTGCGCTAATAGGGTCGATTACAAAATATAAATTTTGACGGCTGTGTGCAACTATAGTCATAGTTACGTATCGCTGACCACACGGGGAACGTCGTTAGGAGAAGAGAAGAGAACAAAACAATATACATAGGACTTGGACGAACTCTCGGCGCCAGGGGTGTGCAACTATAGTTACGTACGCACTTGGCGAACGTCGTTAGGAGAACTGAAACAGAACAGTACATAAAATCCAATGTCGTTACGAGAATTGAAATACACATACAATAAAATCCAACAGATGGAAACCGCTGAGCCACTTCGGGAAGATCGTTACGAGATGAAAAAAATCAGTAGTGCGAATGCAGGTTGGGGTGGGGAAGGAGACATTTTCAGCACTCTTTTATTTGGTTGATACATGTAAAAAATGCTGAAAAATAAAGTTTATCATATTCTCAGCCCTGTCTCGTAGATCACACCTGTAATCTCTTTCATCGGAAATTTGTGTTACAACAATAATTCTGGAGAAGCAAGAAATTTTGCTGGTCTAATAAAAGTATTTGCTTTCCCAGTGCGCAGTGAGCAAGTAGAAAATTGTTACATTTGTCAGGTCTTGGTCAGCCCATTTATTGATATCACTTATTCAAAGAATGGATGTCACAACTTCGAATTATGGATGTCAAATATCCGATTTTATGGATATCACCAATTCGAATTATGATATCACTAATTCGATTTATGGATAGCCATAATTAGAGATATTGATAGCTATGGGCAGTATTATGGAAATACATATGAGCCGTGACACGAGAAAACCAACAATGTGGTTGTGCACCCAGTGCAGATTCAGATCAGCCTGGGCATTCGCCAAGTTTGATCAGACTCTTCGTTTAGTGCCCAAAGGGTAGCTAAGGGTCTTAGCTACCTCCATGCGGACAGCGAAGACTCTGATCAGACTGGGCGGATGCCCAGGCTGATCTGAGTCTGAGCTGGGTGCACAACCAGATTGTTGGTTTTCCCGTGTCGCGGCTCATATATGTAATTCGAAGTAGGGACATCCATATTTTAAATAAGTTATATCAAGAAATCGGGCTGAATAATTGATATCCATAATTTGAATAGTAAATATCCATAAATAATCGCAGAGCAGTCGTTATTTAAACTTATTATTTGTAACGAAGAATATATGATATCCATAATTCTAATTAATGTTATACATAAACGGGCCCAAATATTGATATCCGTAACCCGAATTATGGATTTTACTTAATATTTGAATTATGGATATCTAATAATCTTAATGATTAATGGATATCACTAATTCGACATTGGTATCACCTATTTGATTTATTGATATCCATTAGTAATGTGATATCCGATATCCATAATTCGATTTATAACCATCCATAAATCAAATTATGAATATCCAAAAATAGGATTTGTGATATCCATGATACAAATTATATCTATTAATAATTATGATTTTCGGATATCCTGAGTTCGAATTATGGATATCGAATATTCGAATTATGGATATCTATAAAAATATTGATGTTCATAATTCGAATTATCACTAGGATACGTATACAGTGTTTGAGAGTCCGCGTATTATTTAATGTTATTAATTATTATAAATGAAATACACTCAGAGTTAAATATGACCATTAACATCTTAAACAGCGTTGAATTTCGGAGTTAAAGTACTTATTACAGAAAACGTATCTTAAAAAAAAACATGATAAAGTTGTCTCACAATACCGTAATACCGATATATCGCAAATCCGTTTTCGCTCAGCTTGCAAGTTAATTTAAGGTAGGTCAATAGTACCTCTGGCATCAACTATCAACTGCAGCTGTACAGAAAGAAACAACTGCTGCTGCCTCTGAGACAACACCAGGTCCGCAACTTCAGCTGAGACTCCCGCAGAAGATACTATAATTAGCTAGTCAACATGGCATTTATTTTTTCTCATCGTTTTTAAATTTTCCTACAGATCTTGGCCACTCTTTTCTCTTTTTCCCTCTCTTCTTATTTGCCTTTTTATTGCTCATTTATCCCCTGTTTTTAGTTTGGCTCTACTTGTTGGGTAAGATCAGCAAGATGTTTGAAAAAAAAAAAAAAGACAAGGTCAAAGTTAATTTACAGAAGTTAATTTTTCAAGTTTATTTATTTAACTACAATTATTTTTTCCTGCATTTAGAGCTTCTAGTGTCATCTCAATGTATGTGTTTGAGGACTAATACTAAGAGCATGCAAGACCATGGTACTGGTATAAACAGAGAAATAAAAACAACAGAATCCTTGAATATGCAAGGTCGTTCGGGTTGTTCAGAAAGCCATTGTCAGCATCAACGAAAAAAAATATATAGCAGCTGATGTCCCTCTGCTGCCATATATTTACGTAAGATTTATTTTCTCTTTTTTCCTAAAAATATGTGTTTTCAGTGTAGACACAAAACTGTTTTGTTTGTTTAGGTACTCAAACTGGTGTTTACTTTTTCACATAGCCACTTTGGGTGTTTTGCATGACAGATATGCGTTATATGTAGTTTAGGGCTCGCAACGAATTAAGTTACCTTTCAAATATCCCTTCAGGCACATGGGGTTTGATCAGCTTTGAGCCAACGTCGATTCGACGTCATGATATCGAATCGGCGTTGGTTCAATGCTGGCTAATCATAGTGCCCGAAGGGATATTACAAGAAGAAGCGTCACACAGTTCTCTTCAATTTGCATAACAGACCTTATATGTAGTTTAGGGCTCACAACGAGTTAAGTTACCTAACAAATATCCCGTCGGGCGCATGGGGGTTTGATCAGCTTTGAATCAGCGTCGGTTCGACGTCATGATATCGAATCGACGTTGGTTCAATGCTGGCTAAACATAGTGACCGAAGGGATATTATAAGAAGAGTCACAAAGTTCTCTCCATTTTGCATAATAGATGTGCCTTATATGTAGTTTAGGGCTCGCAACGAATTAAGTTACCTTACAAATAACCCGTCGGGCACATAGGGTTTGATCAAGTTTGGACCAGCGTCGGGTCGACGTCATGATATCGAATCGACGTTGGTCAAATGCTGGCTAAGCATAGTGCCGAAGGGATATTACAAGAAGAGTCACAAAGTTCTCTCCAATTCGCATGACAGATGTGCCTTATATGTAGTTTAGGGGTTGCAACGAATTAAGTTACCTTACAAATAACCCGTCGGGCACATGGGGCTTGATCAGCTTTGGACCAACGTCGATTCGACGTCATGATATCGAATCGACGTTGGTCCGATGCTGGCTAAGCATAGTGCTCGAAGGGATATTACAAGAAGAGTCACACAGTTCTCTCCAATTCGCATGACAGATGTGCCTTATATGTAGTTTAGGGGTCGCAACGAATTAAGTAACCTTACAAATAACCCGTCGGGCACATGGGGTTTGATCAACTTTGAACCGAAGACGATTCGACGTCATGATGTCGAATCGACGTTGGTTCAATGCAGGTTAGGCATAGTGCCCGAAGGGATATTACAAGAAGAATCACACAGTTTTCACCAAGCAAAGATAAGGTCTAAGTGGGATAGGTTAGGATATAGCTCAGAGGAAAGAAATTAATAGCTTTAAGTATTAATGATTCTTGACTCACATATTATTCTGTATTTATTAAGGTGATATTATGCACTTATTGTACCACCTGTCATACCGTTTATATTTGTATTGCATGTATGTACATGTATATGCTCAAGGGCTACATAATCTATATAGCACTTGAATAAACATTCTTCTTCATATATATATATATATAAATGCTACGGGTGTAAAAAGAATTTGTGATGCAACATTTGGTGGTGAGAGAGACACTTCCTGACACTCTTTTTATTGCAAGACTGACATCTTTTGATATTTTGTGCTGGGGCCTAATATTTGTTGTTTCTAGTTGTTGATAGAGAGTGTTGCAACTTTTTCTACTTTGTTGCTGTTACACTGCTGCTTCTGTTCGTGGTATGATAGTGACAACTGATGCTGATGTTTTCAATATTCTTTTCTTTTTTTTAAGATTGATATATGCTGCCTGTGATAATGGTGTTATTAAAAGTGTCAGCCACTGTTTATAGTAAGGATTTAGGCTTATATTACTGTTTTTGCCGTGTGTAGTATTTGCAGACACTAATGTTGGTGGTTTGACAGGAGTAACATCTGCTGCTCCGCCAGTTTTCATAAGCAGATGCTGATGTTTGTACAAGAGACCACATCATCTGTCGATATTGAAGATCAGAGGGACATCAGGTGCTGCCATTAGTACTGAGAATAACTTTTGCTGCTGCTGTAAGTAAAAGCAATAGCTGCTGATGGAGAAGTCAGTTCCTGATGCTGGTGTCATAAGCAGCTGCTAGTGTTTTTTTATAGTTACACCACCATCTGCCGATATCGGAGAACAGAAGGACATCAGCTGCTGCCATAATGTATTCAGGATAACTTTTGCTGCTGTTGTTGATGAAATCTTCAGCTGCTGATAATGTAGTCAGTTGCTGATGGTGGTGTCATAAGCAGCTCCTGATGTTGTTTATTAGTGATAGTGACACCACCATCTTTTGATATTGGAGAACAGCGGGACATTAGCTGCTGCCATAAGTATTTAGAATAACTACTGCTGTTGATGAAAGCATCAGCTGCTGATGGTGATGTCAGTTGCAAATGGTGGAGTCAGAATGAGCTGCTGATGTTATTATTAGTGACAGTGACCCTACCATCTGCCGCTATCGGAGAACAGAGGGATATCAGCTACTGTCATTAGTATTGAGAATAACCATTACGGATGCTGTTGATTAAGTATTAGCTGCTGATGGTGATGTCAGTTGCTGATGGTGGTGTCATAAGCAGCCGCTGCTTTTAGTAAATGACACTATCATCTGCCTATATCGGAGATCAGAGGGATGTCAGCTGTTGCCACTAGTGTTTAGAGTACATTTTGCTGCTGCTGTAAGTAAAAGCATAGGCTGCTGATGGTGGTGTCAGTTACTGATGGTGGTATCATTAGCAGCTGCTGGTGTTGTTTTTAGTGGCACCACCATCTGTCGAAAGCATTAGCTGTTGATGGTGGTTTTTAATTGGTACAATTGCCAATGCCGCAGTTGCAGTTAGTACGGCTTATCGCTTTTATCTTATTCTTTTCTGATGATAGAAGTAGCAGATTTTATGGGGTTTTTTTTAATTCACACGCTGCTGCAGCTGGTTGTAAAAGAGCCGCATCCTGCAACCTAGGTGGAGAGTAAGATTTGCTGTTGTTGGCTAAGGGGAGGAATGAAATAACTTCTACTGCTGTTAATTTGAAGATACAGCAGCTGCTGCTGCTGTCACAGCAAATATCACAGAAACCATCAGCATCAGTTTTCACTCGTTGATAAACAACAGCACAATATATCACTCTAGTCACGTACACCACAAGAAGTAGTAACTCTCACTAAAACTTACTGCAGATATCACTCCGTCCACTGTCAGCAGCAGCTATCACCCTCGTAACAGAGGGCAGCAGCAAAGGCTAGTTTCGTCTCCAGAAGCAGCTCCTGGTATCATGAGTATAACCACCAACAGATGGTAGAAAAAAGATATAATTCAAGCAGCAGCAACTGAAGTCACTCTCACTACTTTCCTTCAACAGCAGGCAGTCCACAAACAGATGGCATATACAGATATTTAATCCAGCAGAAGCAACACCTGCCATTCTCACTACCTATCTTCAACAGCAGGCAGTTCATCAACAGATGGCAGATACAGATATTTAATCCAGCAGCAGCAACAGCTGTCACTCTCACTACCCTTCTTCAAAAGCAGGTAGTCCACAAACAGATGGCAGATACAGATAATTTGTCCAGCAGCAGCAACAGCTGTAACTCAATACCTATCTTCAAAACGGGCAGTGCACAAACAGATGGCAGATACAGATATTTAATCCAGCAGCAGCAACAGCTGTCACTCTCATTACATATCTTCAACAGCAGGCAGTCCACCAACAGAAGGTAGATACTGATATTTAGTCCAGCAGCAGCAACAGCTGTCACTTTCACTACCTATCTTCAACAGCAGGCAGTCCACCTACAGATGGTAGATACAGATATTTAATCCAGCAGCAGCAACAGCTGTCACTCTCACTACTTATCTTCAACAGCAGGCAGTCCACCTACAGATGGTAGATACAGATATTTAATCCAGCAGCAGCAACAGCTGTCGTTCTCACTACCTTTCTTGAACAGCAGGCAGTCCACCAACAGATGGCAGATACAGATATTTAATACAGCAGGAGCAACAGCTGTAACTCTGACCACCTGTCTTCAGCAGCAGGCAGTCCATAAACAGAAGGCAGATACAGATATCTAGTACAGCAGCAGCAACAGCTGTCACCCTCACTACCTATCGTCAACAGCAAGCAGATGGCAGATATAGAAATTTAATCCAGCAGCAGCAACAGCTGTCACTCTCACTATCTATCTTCAACAGCAAGCAGTCCACCAACAGATTGCATGAACAAATATTTAATCCAGCAGCAGCAACAGCTGTCACTCTCACTATCTATCTTCAACAGCAGGCAGTCCGCCAACTGCTTGCAGATACAGATATTCAATCCAGCAGCAGCAACAGCTGTAACCCTCACTACCCTTCTTCAACAGCAGGCAGTCCACAAACAGATGGCAGATACAGATATGTAATGCAGCAGCGGCAACAGCTGTCACTGTCACCACCTATCTTCAACAGCAGGCAATCCACAAGCTGCTTGTTGATACAGATATTCAATAAGCAGCAGCAACAGCTGACACTCTCACTACCTATATTCAACAGCAGGCAGTCCACCTACAGATGGTAGATACAGATATTTAATCCAACAGCAGCAACAGCTGACACTCAGCTGCTGCTATAAGTAGTAAGAAAAGCTTCTGCAGATGCGTTTGATAAAAGCATCAGCTGCTGATGGTGGTTTAGCAGTTGCTGATGGTTGTGTCGTAAGCAGGTGCTCATTTTCGTATTAATGACAACATCATTTGGCGATATTGGAGAACAATGGGATATCAGCTGCTGCAATCATGAGAAAGAATAGCTTTTGCTACTTTTTTTATGAAAACATCAGCAGCTACTGTTGGTGGTTTGGCAGCTGTTGGTGGTGATATGGTGGTGATGTGATAAGCAACTGCTGATGATAATATCTGCGACAACATCATTTGCCGATATGAAAGAACAAAAGGACACTTGCTACCTATTAGAAGTAAAAATAGCTTTTGCTGCATCTTTTGACGAAAGCATCAGCTGCTGATGGTTCTTCGGCAGCAGCTGATGGCGATAGCATAAGCAGCTGCTGATGTTACTGTTAATGACACCATCATCTGCCGATATCGGAGAACAAAGGGACATAAGCTGCTGCCATCAGTAGTAAGAAAAATCTTTTGATGCTGCTTATGATGAAAGCATCAGCTGCTGATCGTGGTTTGGCAGCTGTTGATGGTTGTGTCATAAGCAGCTGCTGATGTTAATATAAGTGACCACATCGTCTGCCGATGTCGAAGAACAGAGGGACAGCAGCTGCTGCCATTAGAAGTTAGAATATCTTTTGCCGCTTCTGCTGATGGAAACATCAGCTGCTGCTGATGGTTTGGCAGCTGCTGATATTGGTTTACAAAGCAACTGCTGATGATTTTATTGACAACATCATCTGCCGTAATCAGAGAACATAGGGACATCACCTGCTGCCATCATGAGTAAATATCGTTTTTTTCTGCTGCTTTTGATGAAATCATCAGCTGCTGATGGTGGTTTGGCAGCTGCTGATGTTGGTGGCATAAGCAGCTGCTGCTGTTATCATCAGTGACCACATCATCTGCCGATATGAAAGAACAGAGGGGCATCAACTGCTGCTATTAGTAGTTAGAATAGCTTCTGCAGCTGCGTTTGATAAAAACATCAGCTGCTGATGGTGGCTTAGCAGCTGCTGATGGTGGTGGCATTAGCAGCTGCTGTTGTCATCATCAGTAACCACATCATCTGCCGATAAGGAAGAACAGAGGGGCATCAGCTGCTACTATAAATATAAAGAATAGTTTCTGCTGCACCTTTTGATGAACGCAACAGCTGCTAATGGTTCTTTGGCAGCTACTGATGGTAGTATTATAAGCAGCTGCTGATGTTACTGTTAATGACACCATATATCGGAGAACAAAAGGAACATAAGCTGCTGTCATCAGAAGTAGGAAAAACTTTTGATGCTGCTTTTGATGAAAGCATCAGCTTCTGCAGCTGCGTCTGATAAAAGCATCAGCTGCTGATGGTGGTTTAGTAGTTGCTGATGGTGGTTGGCAGCTGCTGATGGTGATGGCATAAGCTGCTGCTGCTGTTATCATCAGCGACCACATCATCTGCTGATATGGAAGAACAGAGGGGCATCAACTGCTTCTATAAGTAGTAAGACTTTCTTTTGCTGCACCTTTTGATGAAAACAACAGCTGCTAATGTTTTTTTTGGCAGCTGCTGATGGTGGTAACGTAAGCAGCTGCTGATGTTATTGTTAATGACACCATCATCTGCCGATATCTGAGAACAAAAGGAGCATAAGCTGCTGCCATCAGTAGTAGGAAAAACTTTTTATGCTGCTTTGAGGAAAGCATCACCTGCTGATGGCGGTATGGCAGCTGTTGCTGCAGCCGCATCTGATAAAAGCATCAGCTGCTGATGGTGGTTTAGCAGCTGCTGTATGGTGGTTTGGCAGCTGTTGATGGTGGTGGCAGAAGCAACTGCTGCTGTTATCATCAGTGATTACAACATCTGCCGATATGGAAGAACAGAGGGGCATCATCGGCTACTATAAGTAGTAAAATAGTTTTTGCTGCATCGTTTGATGAAAGCAACAGCTACTTATGGTTCTTTGGCAGCTGCTGATAGTGGTAACGTAAGCAGTTGCTGATGTTACTGTAAATGTCACCATCATCTGCCGATATCTGAGAACAAAAGGATCATAAGCTGCTGACATCAGTAGTAGGAAAAACTTTTGATGCTGCTTTGAGGACAGCATCACCTGCTGATGGCGGTATGGCAGCTGCTGCTGCAGCTGCTTTTGAAAAATGCATCAGCTGCTGATGGTGGTTGAGCAGCTGCAGATGGTAGTTTGGCAGCTGCTGATGCTGGTGGCATAAGCAGGTGCTGCTGTTATTATCAGTGGTACAATAAGCAGCTTCTGATGCTACTGTTAATCAGCATCAGCTGCTGATGGCGGTATGGCAGCTGCTGCTGCAGCTGCGTCTGATAAAAGCATCAGCTGCTGATGGTGGTTTTGCAGCTGCTGATGGTGGTTTGGCAGCTGCTGATGGTGGTGGCATTAGCAGCTCCTGCTGTTATCATAAGTTACCGCATCATCTGACGATATGGAAGAACAGAGGGGCATCATCGGCTACTATAAGTAGTAAGAATAGTTTTTGCTGCATCATTTGATGAAAGCAACAGCTGCTGATGGTTCTTTGGCAGCTGCTGATGGTGGTCAGTAGCACTATCAACGGTAAGTTTAGTTCCAGTAGCAGCCCCTGTTATCATTACCATCACCAGATACAGATATCATTTCAGCAATAAAACTAAAGTCACTCTAATTACCTATATTTTAACAGCAGGCCGTCCACCAACAGATGGCAGATACAGATATCATTACAGCAGTATTAACAGATGTCACTTTCTCTACCTATCTATAACAGCAGGCCGTCCACCAACAGATGGCAGATACAGATATCACTCCATCAGTATCAACAGCTGTCACTCGCATTACCTATCTTTAACATCAAGCAGTCCACCAATAGATGGCAAATACAGATATCATTACAGTAGTAGCAGCAGATACCACTATCACTACCTAACTTCAACAGCAGGCAGTCCACAAATTATGGATATCAATAATCCAAAGTGTGGATATCCAATAATCTAAATGAGAAATGGATAGCACTAATTCGAATTATAAATATCACAATTTCGATTTATTGACATCAATAATTTGACTTAGTGATATCCATAAATGGGCAAATTTGTTGATATCTATAAATCGATTTATGGATATTCATGAATCGAATCGGTGATATCCATAAAGTAGTTAGACTAATTGATATTCATACTTCGAATACTGTACATCTATAAGTCGAATCACGGATATTCATGAATAATTATGGATGTCGCTTATTTGTATAGTGGATAGTGTCAGAGAGTGGTTTTTCCCCCTTTCCCCCCGGAAAAATGGCTATAGGAAGGACGGCTATATAGTGGATTGTCCGGACCTCATAGAGCCACTTTTCCCCCATAGTCCTTTTTCCCCCACCGGGAAATTGGCTATTAGTGAATTTGGTATGGCTATTGGTATTTTGCGGAAGGGAGCGAAACGGAAAGGAATGAAACTGAAACATTTTATGGAATTAATCCCATAAGAAATGTATAAGTACTTCAAGGGAGGTAATAAACGTGATCAATTCCAAAAAATCAATATGCAAATTTAGCAACCATATTTTTATAATAATCAATAATTACTAATTTAAGGCACGAATAGTGTTTGATTTCTTCTCACCGCAGATATGTATATATGTATACATACGCATGCAAGCTACAGGAAGATGTACAAACGGGTGCTTTGTCTAGTCATGATTGATTTAGTAGGGAGTTTGTCACATCGAAAATCATAATCGGGCGTGTGTCCCAATGGGAGTCGAGCCCACGACTCCTGCATGAAAGGCGAACACTAGTCTAGGCACTGCGCGCACGCACAGATGAACGCTTGTACAAACACAAAAATGTACAAATTTATGCACACAACCACGTACACTCATATCCGTTTTAGGTTAACATGGAAAAGAAAAATGCCTACCTGTTTCCCCAAAACAAAAAAATAATACAGACAGACGGACACATGCATGCGGTTCTAGCATCTGTTATCCATGTATATTTTACGGACAGATACTCCTATTTCTGTTTCAGTTATGAACCTCACTATTATATTTGGAGAAGGAGCAAATTCCACTATGTAGCGTGTTTACTTCAATCATATTACCAGGGGGAAAATCCACTATGGAGGGGAAAAACGGCTATGCAAAAACACGTATAGTAGATTTTCCCCTGGGAAAATTGGCTATATAGTCATATTTCCGGGGGGAAATTCTACTATATAAAAGGATCAGTCATTAAGACGCCAAGGGAAAAACAATATGTTTCCCTACCCTGAAGCAGGGATTCATAATAAGTAAAAAGTATAAATGCAAGAGTTATAGTTGTTATGCTCTGCATGTCATGTAATGTTGACTGATATTCATATTCAGTTTTTGTCAAAAAATATAAATGCAAGAGTTACAGTGCTCTGCACGTCGTCTATTTATATGTTGACTGATATTGGTATGAAGTTTCATGAATATAGCTTAAACGGTTTTCAAGTTATAGAGCTTAGACGATTGAGACACGATTTTGTGAATGACAAAGTTCCAAGGGAAATGACTCAAATAGTATAAATGCTGTGCTCTGCAGGTTGTCTAGTGTTGACTGACATTTGTATGAAGTTTCGTGAATATAGCTTGTCCGGTTTTCAAGTAATAAAGCGATTGAGAAACGATTTTGTGACTGACAAAGGTCCAAGGGAAATAACACAAGAAGTATAAACGCAAGAGTTATGGTTCTTGCACTGTGCAATTCTTCTAATGTTGATTGATATTTGTATGAAGTTTCGTGAATATAGCTTGAATGGTTTTCAAGTTATAGAGCAGACACAACTGAGACACGATTTTGTGACTGACAAAGTTCTAAGGGAAATAACTCAAATAGTATAAATGCTAAAGTTATGGTTCTTGCATTCTGCACGTCGTCTGATGTTGATTAATATTTGTATGAACTTTCATGAATATAGCTTGAATGGTTTTAAAGTTATAGACGGACTCGACTGAGACGCAATTTTGTGATGGACAAAGTTCCAAGGGAAATAACTCAAAAAGTATAAACGCCAGAGTGCATTCTGCATGTCATCTGATGTTGACTGATATTTGTATGAACTTTCATAAATATAGCTTGAATGGTTTTAAAGTTATAGACGGACTCGACTGAAACACAATTTTGTGATGGACTAAGTTCCAAGGGAAATAACTCAAAAAGTATAAATGCCAGAGTTACCATTCTTGCACTCTGCACGTCGTCTCATGTTGATTGATATTTATATGAAGTTTCGCGAAAATAGCTTGAGCGGTTTTCCAGTTATAGAACGGACACGATTGAAACACAATTTTGTGATGTACTAAGTTCCAAGGGAAATAACTCAAAAAGTATAAATGCCAGAGTTACCATTCTTGCACTCTGCATGTCATCTCATGTTGATTGATATTTATATGAAGTTTCGCGAATATAGCTTGAGCGGTTTTCAAGTTATAGAACGGACACGATTGAAACACAATTTTGTGATGGACTAAGTTCCAAGGGAAATAACTCAAAAAGTATAAATGCCAGAGTTACCATTCTTGCACTCTGCACGTCGTCTCATGTTGACTGATATTTATATGAAGTTTCGCCAATATAGCTTGAGCGGTTTTCAAGTTATAGAACGGACACGATTTGTGACAGACAGACGGACAGACAGACAGACGGACAGACGGACGGACAGACGCCCGGGCAAAAACAATATGTCTCCCGACCCTGAAGGGGGGAGACATAAAAATAAATGAAATATATGCCGTGAATCCAACTCGCTGCATTTAGCTTCCCTACACGTTCCGACTGGACAGAAAAGCGTTAGCTGGGCACCTGGCGTTAAATCAACATTGACACAACCTTGATTCAATGTCACGACGTGGAATCAACGTTGAGTCAGTGTTGATTCAACTCTGTGTGCCTGCTGTGAGGAGACAACCGATGGTAGGATAAACCCTTTTCACTGGAGAATTTACAGTTTGAAATTTGCAAAAACCCAATGACAACACTACTGAAAATGTTACATGACGTTTGACTCTCCGTATTTTTTCAGTATTTTCTTGTGTATAAATACCATAAATCATTGCAAGATATTGTTTAGCATTAATGCTTCACCCAAGCACTTAGCTGATTAAAAACACACAAAAAGCTCTTTCCCTACACATAAATTTGTCTTTTAAACGGTATGCCCAATGAGCGTTGGCATTTTTTTTTAAAGCGAATACTTGTAAAATGAACGAGAACTGCTAATGTCTCACACTTTCTATACATGCAGCTGCACTCTCAAATATCAATAGATTGGCATTTTTGTTTTTGTTTCAAATCCAGGCATGTAGCAATCGTTCATTAGGTAGAATTTGCCATATATTAGAGTATGACGGCTTCACACATACTTTCCTGCATGAATTTTAGTCAAAAACTATAATTTGCAGAGAAATCCTCAGCAGCAGCTATTGTCGCAGTAGCAGCTGCTGTTGGGAGATCAGCAGCTGCTGTTGGGGACAGCAGCGGCAGCTCGTGATTTGGACCCCTCTCAACGGGCCTGTCAGATATTCCATTATGAGATATATCCGGTTAATAGATTCTTCTATTTACCAGCTTCTTAAGTGCAGAAAGCTGACTGTTGTTGTTGTTGTTATCAACAGATGACAACACGACTGTCCATTTTGCAAGCTTTCTGTATTGTTTTCCTTTTATGGAAATAGTTTCTTGATGTAGACTGAAAGATGACTTGATTAATTAATGGTCATTGTTTTAGGTACAGTACCATACCAGTTATGCAAAAAGTATGTCGAAGAGGTATTATTTGTTTCCGACGAAGAAATGGTTGAATGTATGAAACAGTTGTACAGCCGTGGATTGAAAGTGGAACCAGCAGGCTCAGCTGCCATGACAGCTTTATTGACAGGAAAAATCAAAGACATTAGCGGCAAAAAAGTTGTTATCGTATTAACAGGTGGCAACATAACACCTGTCGAGCTAGCAAAACTTATTGGATAGTTATGGTTGACAATGATATAGCTCAGGATAGTTTCATGACGTGCAGAAATTACGTTTTTGTCTCTTTGAAGGGCAGCGCAGGGATTTGTTTTCAAAACTCTGTCGGACTGCAACTTGTGCATTCTGGTGGACTTTTAGGCTCGGGAATGTATTTTGGTGATGTTTACACTTCATTATCCTCAAATACGCAGATGAGTTTTGATATATTTATGAAATGTGACAAAATTTCAGTATGTAGCTGAGTATTTGTCATAGTGACAAACTTTGCATTATGTTTTACCTATCCACAGTCACATGCACTTGTTCCAGACGTAGCAGTGGAGTGTTTATCACATGGTCGAAATTCCAAAATAAAATTGTGTATATTTGTATAGGGTTTCAAGGCACAAGAAGTGTCTCAAGTAATGGATATGCACTACCAGAATCATGCCTACATGCAGATACGCCCTTTTGCATTGAATTTTCTTTGTCAGATTGACGAAAATTCAACATGCAGTTGTGTATTTATATAAAGGCAGCTACACCCATATTTGTAATCATTTTGATTCCTGCAGTAGTCAATTATACATCAATCATGGTAGAAAAAAGGAAACAAAGTCATGGGCAGTAAGTAGTATATATCATTGCAGAATTGTTTTAGGGTTAAATAGAATGAAATTTTAGAAACGGACAACGTTTCTTTTTTAAATGACTTTATATGAATATCAGTAAGGGTGATCAAGCAGTTTTTACTGATAAGATCGATCGATGCAAGTCTGAAAACAAGAAGAAAAACACTGTAAAATTTAAGTCAACAAAATATGTAATAAAAATTCTGAACAGAGTTCTTCTATGGCATGCACTATTCGAAAGAAGCACTACGAGCCACAATTTTGTGCCACATTTTGATCGAGGTTGCAAACAAAAACATTTAAGTTTGGCACAAACTGGTGAGGATGTTGGAAGTCCGATTGAAAGTCTATTTTAGTATATTTAAGGAATGAATTTCATTTTCTGAGGTTTATCGAAGTGTACACTACATTGGGTCACGTGCAAAGTGAATGAACTCCGAAGGGGTTCATATAAACTAAGCTAGTGACCCAATGTAGTTTACACTTCGATAAACAAGAGAAAAATTAAGTTCATTGCTTTTATTTACATTTTTATATAAGCTCTAAAATTGAAACATTCTGCTAACAGCTTTACAGCATGCATGACGTCATGGTGTCGCTGAAGTCCGATCAGATTGTAGAGAGTCATTGTTTATTTTGACGTCATTGACGTCGCTTGTCTCAATATACTTATTGGAATGTAAACTACATGATGTTCCAATGGTTAACCGTAAGGCTTTGCAGTAAAGACACCAAGAATGTATAATTGATAAATAAGGTGATGGTCAGGTTGCAGTTCATACAGAAAGATTGATGACTGATACTATGGGCACTCATAAAATGTTCTGAGGCAGTCCATTAATTTTAGGTATAGTTATTCATTTCACAGTTGTTTACGTAATTTTGTAACAATCTTTATAATATGAATTTTTGATTTTCTGTTTTTAGGGATTAGATATAGCACACGGGTTATCCCGAGACAACGGACGCGACAAAAGACAACTAACGCAATTCGATTTGGTGACGTCATAGGACTACCTAAGGTAGGAAAACAGCGATTTTTAACCTTGAACATGAATACTTTTAAAAGTTCTTTGGCCGAGGGCAAGCAGACTAATGTTGGTACAAACCGATGAAGTTTCACGGAGATTTGTTCATTTAATTGAGAGATAAACCTCGTAACTTTTCATTTTATTCAATTTCACCTACCCCTTTCTATTTCGGCTGTAGTTTTTGGCTATGTAAGACATCTTATTTCTTATTTTTTTCTTATGTAGATATAGTATATTGTCTATGGTTCTAATTCATCGCAAGCATTCGTCTGAAAAATCATTGTCGATTGTTCAAATGCATGGAACAGTGAACACTTGAGTTTGTTCCTGGATACAAAATACCACGGTTCATGGTACAACTGAACGCGGTTCGTCAGCATACTTCGAGAACAACGAACGCAGTTTGTATCAAGTCCTTGGAAAAAATCGATGTTACCACTCACGATTTTCTTAAACTGCATTATTTGCGATGCAGATATTTGTGATATCCAGCACACACCTAACAGATACCCTTTAAATGGTAGATGCGAGTTCAGCAGTGTGAGTGGTTGTTGGTGGTCAGAGTTATTCAGCTGAGTGCCCGATAGCGCTGGGGTTGCTAAACTCGCCTCTGTCGGGTATAAACTACTGAGTGACATTTGGCATAAACAATATGGCTTAGTTACATGTACACTTACGATATCTGAATATTAGATGGATTGGTTAGTTGGAGTAAACTGGAGAACCATAATATTATTACAGCATTTTCAATTGATAGAACCGAAAATGTTCAGCTTTCACAATGAGTTGTCGAGTTATACATGTAATCCGCTCTTCGTCTATCAGTTGCAAGACGGCCTAGACATATTTCTCGTGCTCCATTCTTAAGATGCTGTCTACTAAACAACTGACTCCTCTATTCTATTCTATTCTATTCTATTCTATTCTACCCCTTAACCTTACTAGGTCGTTGGGGCACCACAGATGACTTCGAAACAATCCCTTTCCACGTTGTCCTGTTTTCAGCTGTCCTAGTTGAGCTGACAAAATCCAGCCCTGTCCACTCTTTAATATTGTCTTCCCACCTCTTCTTCTGTGTACCTCTTCTCCCTTTTCCTTTCACTGTGCCCTGTAGAATAATCTTTGCTAAACTAGAAGACCTTGAGACGTGGCCAAACCACCTTAGTTTCCGTTTCTTGGCCAGCGTCAGGAGTTCATCATGTTCTCCAATGGCTGCTTGGATCTTTCTGCGAACCTCCTCATTGATTATATGGTCCATGTACGTAATGTTCAGTAACCTTCGGTAGCATCTAATCTCAAAAGCCTGCGTTCTTTTCTCTAACTCTGCTGTCAAGGTCCACGATTCACAGGCAGACAGAAATATTAAAATGACAAGGGAGCGCTTAAGTTTCCCTTTGAACCAAGAGATATGTTGTTATTGCTCCAAATTGGTTTCAGCTTGGTAAGAGCTGAAGTGGCTTGTGCAATCCTTAAGAGAACCTCCTGTTTTGAGCCATCGTCTGAGACAATTGCCCCAAGGTATTTGAAGCTTATTACGGTACCCACCTTCTGTCCTTTTACCGTGATCTCCCTCTGGATGCTATCTGCGCTGTTTGTCATCAGTGGTTTTCTCAGCACTGATCTTCATCTTATACCTTATGCAGGTTTTGTCGAGACTTTCAACTAGGGCTTCTAGTTCCTGCTTTTCCTCAGCTACAGCGTCTATGTCTTCGACATACCGCAGATTGGTAATGTTTCTGCCGTCTATGCTGACCTTTCCGTCATGTTCTTCCAGAGCATCAGACTTGATCCATTCGAGAAAAATGTTGAAGAGGGCGGGTGAAAGAAGACATCCTTGCCTTACTCCAACTGTTGTTCTGAACCATTCTCCTGTGCTGCCATTCATCAGGACTGCACTTGTCGTATAGCTGCTCAATGGTGCGAACTAGATTTGCACTGATATTGTACTTCCGCATGGTGGGCCATAAGACTGGATGCCGTACCCTATCAAAGGCTTTCTTGAAATCAATGAAGACGTGGTACGGATTCTGCTGACGTTGGAGATACTTTTCACACAGGATTCTAAGGTTGAAGATCTGCTCTGTGGTACTTCTTCCGCCTCTGAACCCATCTTACTCATCTTGGTAATATTACTCATCTCATCTTGGTAATATTACGTTGTCAAGATCGTGCTAAGGTTGACACTTAAAGCCGCATTTAGATGGACAAAATACACCCGGGTGTAAATTTGCACCTGGGGTGCAAAATTGCACCCGGGGTATATTCTGTCCATGTAAACGGCGTTTTGAGGTAGAATCAGTCATCTTGGGGATGTACTTTGTCGATCTAAAAAGGTTTTAAGCGAAATCGGGGGTGACAATTTGCATCAGGGTGCAATTACACACCCGGGTGTATTCTTTCCGTCTAAACACAGCTTACGACTAGTTGTAACATATTTCTTTTTTGTTGACACAGATGCACATTATGCTGATACTGTGTGAGAGCTGGTTCTATACTAAGTGTAGGCTTGTTTGACCTGTATGCAAACGATGACGGCCATTCTTGACTGCTTCCTACAGTAAACGCGGTTCTATTGCACACAGCCTTTCATTATCACCCTTTCATCGTCCTGATATGACTGAAATACTGTTGAAAAGGACATAAAATAGCAAATTATCCTTCCATCCATCTTGGCTGCTGGACTTTGCACCTGCGCCTTAGTCATCGAACTTCATTTCAGGCGCGACATAACAAATCGTACTTTATGCCATATGCGAATAACGAAGACACAAATTAGCCTGCGCACCCGCATAGTCTTAGCGTCTTTATTGTTCACTGCATGGATAGAACAAAGTCTCCAGAAGAGGCATGCCAAATAGCTAGGCTAGCATCAAACCAGCATGAGTAACTCTTTTCTGGATTGTGTCTACGCTGGTCGGAACTCCTGAAGACCCCATTTCCCATGAACCGGCTCATTTGTTTTCACTATGAGGCGTTGGTTTGTGTGTCTGTTTGGATAAGATGGGCTTGGTTTTGTTGGTTCGATAAGGTTTCTCAAAAGGTCAAGGCTTACATGCAATTTTCATCAAATAGGAAACTTGTGAAGTTTATGCATGGACATTCAAACGTTCATGCACAGTAAAGCGTTCGCAAATGTCACACCCGGTTAACTATGTATATACAAAGGCGGTTACGAAACTAAAAAGAGCTGTTACGAAACGAAAAAAAGTCGGAGTTACCAAACGACCTGATGACCAGGTCGTTTGATAACTATAACTCTTTTTCGTTTCGTAATAGCTCCTTTTCGTTTGGTTACATCAGATATTTTATTAAAGTCTCACTTCCACATTATACATGTTAAAAACAGATATAATCATAAAAACACTTTTCATGTGGAACCATTCTAAAAGAATTATGAGAGACTACAACATCGCATGCACATGACGCAGAAACGACGTCGCACTGACGTCGATGCGACGCCATTACATCGCATCGACGTCAGTAAGACGTCCCCTCGACGCCACGTCGCCTCGACTACTGCGACGTTTCTTAAAAAACTACATTCATTCGACTACATGATTATTTACATATTTACATGAGTATATTAAAACTGCATTAGCTATTTATATAAAAAACTTGCTCGTCTCCTAAGGATTTCATAGCAGGCTTTGGCACATAATTTAATAACATCCGAATTCGAAGAACCCAGGATCACAGACAATTTTTCGTTTGCACTCATAATTTGAATTTGAAAATACTCTGAAATATTATCATAGAGCTTCTGCCTTATATCATCATACAAAGGGCAGGTTATCAATACGTGCTCTTCAGTCTCTATATCACTACAACAATGAAAACAGGTTCGTTGCTGTACTTCTAACCGTTCATATCTGCCCGTTTCAACTCTTAACGGGGCAACTCCACATCTAAATTTCGCATAAGCGCTCCGATGAGATCTCAGCAAAGGAAGATGCAAATATAATTCTTCTCCAAATGTGGTCTTAAAAGTGCGGTACGTCCTTAGCTTGTTACCACCCGTCCCTTGTCTCGAACAGTCTCTGTTTAGATCGTCATGCCACTTCCTTAATAAATCGGAAAACAATGCCTCTTGTATTTTAGACTTAATTTCGTCTTTACTAATTTCATGAATAACAGCATCCATAAATGAATTTTCACATCCGGATTTATCAAACTGCTTCTGCAGTCTAAAACACCAATTTTTACATCGATCTCCACGTTGTAAAGCCGCCCATTGAAATACTTTTGCGTTGGTTACATCCATGTAAACATATTTAACCAGGTGTGAGTGTATGTAAGTTTGGGGTTCAGACCCACTTATACATAGTAATCATGCTTTTGAGATGGGACGTCGTTCCCAAAATATAAAAGAAGAAATGGATCGAACATGTGACCCTTATATTGCTATTTTGCTAGGTGATTGCATGGTGAATGAGCTCACGGCTTCTACAGCTTGGAGAGCGCTGGTGAATGTAACGTTTTAATGCCTTTCAACAATATTTATGATGTATCATAACGTCTTTCACCTGTGTGTGGCAGAGAACTAAATGCTTTTTCTTAGACTGATGTTAGTACTGCATTGATTTCTCATTTGTATAAAATAGTAAGTGCAGGAATAGTAGACAAGCGATTTCGGCCAGATAGTTCAATCACTTAAAAGATACGCGCGTATGTAGAGACCAGTTCAGATACAGCAAGATGTGTGCATCAAATGAGACAATACGTAATGCCGCACGGATCAAGTAGTGCCCATCTGCAAACATGAGGCAAAATATGTTACTTACAACAATAAAAAATAGGAGTGGAATGGGTAAGCGACAGTAGGGTATAGATTTTCTTTGGTTTAAAACTGCGTTGGTTGTTTCTGGCGAACCGTGTTCTTTTTACCTGGCCTAAAATGTGAACCGTGGCAAGTTGTTTCCAGAAGAAAAGACAGTACCTAACTTCAAATGCTTATAATTTCATTCTACAAAGTAATTTATGATTTATTACAATTGGCATGTTTTCTGTAATCCAAGGTAGCATTGAAACTGTCGGAATCCCCAAGTTTGTACATTTGGTAAACCGTTCACGGCCCTCTGAAATAAAATATTTATTATGTTTTTGCTTCCTCGCTGACATTTCAAAGTTTCTTGTCGCTTTGTTGATTGTGCTAGAACCCTGGATTTCTCCATGACATGTAGAAAACTCTCCCTTTTCTTATTATGGAAACCAGAAATTTCGATTCAGTCTAATGAAGGAGAAAATAAGGAAAAACGGCTACTCACACCTGTTTTCTGCCTTACCTGTTGAACTGCGTTAGTTGTCTTCTTTCGCGGTCGTTGTCTCGGGATAACCCGTGTGATAGATGAGTTATAGTCTTAAGGAATAAAGTACACCCCAGCTGGTACACAGAGTTGAAATAAAATCTTGTCAATGTCGGTGTTATGTCATGACGTTGCAAAGACATTTATTCGAAGTTGATTTGACGAGAATCAAAAGTCGTGTGCCTTCGGACTGTACCCAATATGTTTTTGTTTTCAATTTTTACAATATTTAGATATTATTATGAACTGTATACATATAATACATATTATGAAAAATAGAAAAAAAACGCTTTCAAAATATCTATGTTTTTATTTCTTTTGAGAACAGTCTGTTCCGCTGATTCAAGAAGGGCAGCTGTCAGTTACATGTACTGGCGAAAGTATGTGCACTTAGTACTGGTTAACCGCTTAGAAGGTCTAAGCCTGCCCAGGAATAGTGTGGTTAGGTTAACTGACAGTCCCGACATGACCTTAGTTGTTTACCGTGGACGTTAAGCATCAAATCACTCACTCACTCAGAACAGTCTGTATATACACTTCTCATTTTCCATTTATCCATACCTTTAATGTCTAACAAGTATACCATGTTCTGCTTAATAAGGGCACTTCCTCTTTTAAGGAAACATTCTTCCTTTTTCTTTTTTATATTTCTAGTTTCGTACCAGATATGTAGAATTAGAGCCAGTTCCAAACGCGGTTAATTGCAACAAACAGTCAGATCCTCAAAACGAGCCTAATTTGGACTTCACTTCGAGTGTTTTGATAAAGAAATCCATGTCAAACTTCCATTTGGATCTACCAATATATCAGCATAGCTCGTAGCCGTGTTTAAATGGAACGTTGGTGGCAAAGACGGTAGTTTGTGTGTTCTCTAGCTATTACTCACAAGCAGGGCTTGTTGACAAAAAGTGCTAGTGTACACAAATGGATTGATTCCACGAATGGCTTCGTATCACTACATGTATGGCTGTATATTAGTAGAGCCTCTCACACAAACGCCCCAAAATCTCAAGTGATGCTATAGCGTGTCCATAGAATTTACGTTGAATGTTGAAGTCAGCCGGCCTGTCTGTGATCGTATTGCCATTAATTTTCTGTGTAAGAAATTGTGAAACTGGTGCTTTTGGGGTAGTGGCCACATTTATTTGATATACCCTCGTTGGACTCACAACTAGGGCTGGTGCCACAAACGTGGACAATTTCCACAAATGGGCCGATCCCACGAGCGGACCTGCGTCTATCTACAACTTCCTGCGTCTATCTACAACTTGGTCGATTTGTCATTGAATGATTCCATGAAGAAATCAATGGCTTGGTTCGACTTGCATAAATTTTCTGTCGCATAGCTGATACGATGACCCGTCTCGTAATAGAACTTACCTTGGAAGGTAACTCCAACTTCCTAAACTTCTTTATGTGGTTGTTCTTGTTGAGGGATCAAGCGTATACATACTCTTATATTTCTGTTTCTTCGCCATTGTTTAGCAATCATCATGCACTCCAATTGCATTCTGGATTCTGCTTGCTTCGAACATCCACATTCGTCACATGGTCTTTGTTAGAAATTATTCGTTGTCTCATACAGCGTCTCATTTCAAGGACGTGGATCTTTCCTTCAAGTTCTACTATTAAGGTCCAGCTCTCCCTTGGATAAAATGAACGTTCGCATCAGCCCAACCTTAGAAATGTAGTAGCAAGCGAGATGTTCTTGTCCCTCCATAATTTATAATCGTCAGTCTAGAAACAGCTGCTGTTGTCTGTGCAGTTCTGGAAAGAATTATGCATTTTGATCTTTTATTAGAGATGAGTGATCCTAGATACGTGAAAAGTGAAAAGATAAGCAATAATCAGGAACTGAAATAATCAAATCCACATATTACCTCAAAACCGAGAGGGTTCATAAACTGATAGCAGTTTACGAAAGGGACTCACGGTAAAATGAACAGCTCTTTTCCAGACTGGCAGGTGTTGATTCAGCGAAACTTAACTAAAATATGAAGTTATCTACTTCTAGCCTCTTACCTTTCCTCTTGAATTCTGTTTGGAATTCATTTGTGTTGTTTGTCATCACTTATGTTTTGTCTGGATCGTTGTCCTTTTGTACGTTGTGGTGGTTGTATCGAGACTATCTACCAGGCAATCGGAGCACGCTCGGTCAATTCCGTGAATCACGGAATTGACCGAGCGGCGTTCCGATTGTCTACCAGGATGTCGACTTCTTCCTCTTCTTTTGCATTAACAAAATGTAATCTGCAAAGCGGAAGTTGGTAATAAGGCGTCATTCGATACAAATGCTACCTCCTGGTCAGTCAGTGCCTCTCACATAATTCTCCCTAGGAAGGTGTTAAAGAAGGTTGGTGCGAGAAGACACCGTTATCTGATTCTGATTGTAGTTATATGTTGTATTGAACAGAACTGCACTCTGGGCTTTGTCATAAGATTTTCAATGACGCATAATGCAGCTGGCATTAATGTTATATTTCCTCATAGTGGTCCCAAAGGCTTTATGCCATACCATGTCACTCGAAGTTTATGAAGACATGGCAAGACAGCTACAAGTCGACTTTCTTTGGGACTGTAATGATTAGAGACTGAGTCTTTGTGGTCGGCCATTCATCTTCTTGAAGGTCTATCATGGCTTCTCCTCCTGTTTGGACTAATTCTGCTGGTATGTTACCCACTCAAGCTGACTTTCCCATATTTACTGCTTCGTCTGCTGTTTCTACATCTTCTCATAGAACAGTGCGATGCTCTTAATTTGTTTATTTGATGACGGTCAAGTAATGCTCGGTCCCCATCAATCTCATAGTTGTAAAGGTCTGAGTAGTGATCTGTCACCTGTTAAGGATTGAGACGCTCTCTTGACTTGTATATTGTAACAGTGTTTTTATGCCCCCGTGACGATAGTCAGGGGCTATTATGTTTTACCCTTGTCCATCTGTCTGTCCGTTTGTCTGTCTGTCTCTGTCCGTCTGTCCATCTGTCCGTCCCTGTTATGAATATGGTGTTTAATTTGGTGTAAATATTTTCTTTTACCATGACTTTGCAGTTTTTAGATGTTTACTAGGTTTGAAATAAACAAGTTGTTTACATAATACTTTAGAACATTCTGGAATAACTATTTTTAGTACTGAGAAAATATTAGACCTTTCTGTTGTAAACATTAAGAATCTTCTGGTATGAAATTATGTCAGAATTGAGTACTTTTTGGTAAGATCTATTTTTGGTTAATTCCGGAATGTTCCTAGATAGTATATAAACAGGACAGATTTTCATTTAGTTCATCTTTGTAAACACTTTCGCCAGTCTATAGTTAAATAATGTGACGGTAGAAGGTCACAGATATAAATAGATATGCAAATTACAAACTCGGTAGTTTGTGGTCGAGTAAATGTTGGGGTATATAAGCAAATAAACCGCCCTTGGTGGGTGAGCATGCTTTTCCACTGACGGGGTTTGTTTGCAGGTCGGCCCACGTTACATTTGGTGTCAGAAGTGGGATAATGACAACTGCCAGACCGAAGTTGCCTTACCCATGTAATTCCCAGGCCAAGTCTCGGGACGAGACTTCTCGGAGGGGAAAGTAATGTGACGGTAGAAGGTCACAGATATAAATAGATATGCAAATTACAAACTCGGTAGTTTGTGGTCGAGTAAATGTTGGGGTATATAAGCAAATAAACCGCCCTTGGTGGGTGAGCATGCTTTTCCACTGACGGGGTCTGTTTGCAGGTCGGCCCACGTTACAATAAGTTATACTGGAATTTAAACAAATTGGATTATTTTTGTGACTATTGGAAATATTCATGTGCTCAGACAGACTTTATTTTCTGGGATCAGAAATTATTAAAGGACTTGTATTTTAAATTCTGAGGGACATTCAGACTAAAATAAGGTTTCTTAAATTACATATTTTCTTGATTAACAAATGACTGTTTTATTTTGATGTACATGTAAATAAATTTTGTTAAGTTTAAAAACAGGCTTGTTGCTGGTTTACTTCCATCTTTTTTGTTACCACTGCCGGGTCGTAACAAATTGGGGGCTCGTCCGGGATTGAAATTTCTTGTGCATCAAACAATTTTGAATAAAAAAAAAAAAAAAAAAAAAAAAAGTTTTCACTGTTTGCTATTCAAATAAGTAAAGCCAGCAAAAAAGCTATCATGTCTTTTGATCTTGATAAATTCATTGCTGCGCCTTCTCAGGAGCTGTTGAACTTAGCCAAAAAGACAGATTTATTGGATATTGCAGCACATTATGAATTATCTACAGTCAAAAGGTCCATGTTGAAACATGAAATTAAGAATATTTTGATTCAGTTCTTTGTTGATGAGGAAATTTTTGATTCCTCTGCAGCCTCTCACATTCTCATCACTCAAACTGATTTGCAGATGAGAGAATTAGAAATTCAAAGACAAATTGAAATAGAAAAATTAAGATTGGAGCATGAAGAAAGAGTAAGGATTGAAAAAGCTGAGCGTGAGGAAAGAATTAGGCTTGAAACATTAGAAAGAGAAGAAAGGTTGCAGAGGCAAAAATTAGAACAAGAAAAAGAAAGACTAGAACATGAAAAATTGAAGTTAGAAAAGGAAGAACGAGTTGAAATAGAAAAAGAGAAATTAAAATTTGAAAAAGAAGAAAAAGAAAGAGAAAGACAATTTCAGATTAGAATGAAAGAAATGGAAATGCAAGAAAAGACCACATCAAAGTCTTTGCCTTTGGACTCTAAAAAAGTTTTTGATGTTACAAAACACATCAGACTCGTTCCTCCATTTCAAGAAAAAGAAGTTGATAAATATTTTCTTCACTTTGAAAAAGTAGCTGAAAATTTGAAATGGCCAAAAGAGCATTGGACTTTGCTTCTTCAGAGCGTTGTGATCGGCAAGGCTCGCGAAATTTATACTCAACTTTCTCTTGAGCAGAGCTCAGATTATGACAAAGTAAAAGAAGTTATTCTTAAGGCTTATGAGTTGGTCCCTGAGGCTTACAGGCAGAAATTTAGGAACTGTAGAAAAGAAAATGACAAAACTTATGTTGAATTTGCTAGGACAAAAGAGCAGTTATTTGATAGGTGGAGCTCATCAAAGAAAGTGGGCTCTGATCATGGTAAACTTAGACAGCTCATGCTTGTTGAGGAGTTTAAAAGGTGCATTAATTCTGACATTAAATCATTTTTAGATGAAAAGGAAGTTGAAACGTTAGAGGCAGCAGCTCGTTTGGCTGATGATTATGCTTTAACTCATAAGACTTCTTTTGTGCACAAGCCTTTTCCTAAAAAGACCTTTTTCCCTCAGTCAGGTCCAAAATTCAGTCCCAGTAATCCATCTGGCAATTCCAGTCCTGCATATACTCCAAAACCCAAACCCCCTGGTGAAAACAAAGGTCAAAATCCCTTATCTCAGCCTATTTGTAATTATTGTAAGCAAACAGGACATATAATTTCTGAATGCTTACTTTTAAAGAGGAAGAGAGAAAAACAAGAGGGCCCAAAACCCACAGGTCTTACCTCTTTACGGTCAACACCACAGTCTTGTGTTCAGGATCAAATTCCTATTCAGGCCAAAATTTCTGAGACTGATTCTGTTATGGAAATTTATGAACCATTCTTATCAGAAGGTTTTGTGTCACTAAATAGTGACTTTGCCCAGTCTACCCCTATTACTATCTTACGAGATACTGGAGCTTCTCAATCCCTTATTTTGGCAGATACCCTGCCATTTTCCGAGAAGACTTCTTCTGGGACAAGTGTCCTTATTCAGGGTGTAGAATGTGGATTTGTTAGTGTACCGCTTCATAACATTTATTTGTCCTCAGACTTAATTTCTGGTCCAGTGGCTGTTGGTATTAGACCTTCGTTACCTTTTAAAGGTGTTCACTTATTGTTAGGCAATGACCTAGCAGGAGATAAGGTTGTGGTTAATCCACTTTTGACCAACACACCTTGTGTTGATCAACCACCTGACCCCATTGAGCAGGAAATTCCTGACCTTTACCCCTCGTGTGCTGTCACTAGGGCTATGGCAAAGAAAGCCATATTGAATGATGGGAATCAGGACATTGATTTAACTGATACTTTTATAGGTCAGTCTTTTAATGATGAGATTTCAAAATCTCTTTCACCCAGCCTGTCTGACATGCAGACAGACTTTACTCACACCTCATCTGTGTCCAACCCAGATCACTCTCCTTCATTTTCAAATGACCAAGGTAATGACCTGCTTTCAAGGTCACAGCTTTGCAAAGAACAACACAGTGATCCTGAGATCTCACCTTTATTTGAAAGGGTTTTAGATGAGAATGACATGTCCCAGGTTCCTGTTTGCTATTATGTCAAAAATGACATTTTGATGAGAAAATGGCGTCCTCCTGATGTCTCAGCAGAAGACGAGTGGACTGTTAACCACCAAATTGTGGTTCCAAGGGTTTATCGCCCTGAAATTTTAAACTTAGCTCATGAAACTCCCTTGTCAGGTCATTTAGGTGTAAACAAGACCTATCACAAGATTCTTAACCATTTTTACTGGCCAGGGTTAAAATCGGATGTTTCTAAACATTGCAAATCTTGCCATACATGTCAAATGGTAGGAAAACCTAATCAAACTATCCCTAAAGCCCATTTGCAGCCAATTCCTGCATTTGAGGAACCTTTTAGCAGAATAATTATTGATTGTGTAGGTCCTTTACCCAAAACAAAGTCAGGTTGTGAATATCTTTTGACCATAATGTGTGCTTCCACACGTTTCCCAGAAGCCATTCCACTTAGGAATATCAAGACAAAGACCATAGTTAAGGCTCTTGTGAAGTTTTTCACATTTGTGGGTCTTCCTAAATCTGTCCAGTCAGATCAAGGATCTAATTTTATGTCAGGAATATTTCAGCAAGTAATGCATGAGTTAGGTATTAAGCAATATCGGTCATCAGCATATCATCCTGAAAGTCAAGGTGCCTTAGAACGATTTCATCAAACGTTGAAAAACATGATCAGATCTTACTACTTTGACACTGAAAAGGATTGGGATGAAGGCATTCATTTCCTGTTATTTGCTGCTAGGGAATCTGTACAAGAATCTCTTGGTTTCAGCCCATTTGAGCTTGTATTTGGTCACACAGTTCGTGGACCACTGAAACTTTTGAAAGAGAAATTTCTTTCTGATGATAACAGTTCTTTGAATTTGCTTCAGTATGTCTCTGACTTCAATAACAGATTGTCAAAAGCCTGTGAAGCTGCTCGGTCCAATCTCAAATCAGCTCAAAACAAAATGAAATTTCATTATGATGAAAATGCCAGGGAAAGAAATTTTAAACCTGGAGAGAAGGTACTTGCTCTTTTGCCAATTCCTGGCAGACCTCTGCAGGCCAGATATTACGGTCCTTACACTGTTGACAAAAAGCTCAGTGATGTAAATTATATTATCAACACACCTGGGAGGCGCAAGGAAAAACAGTTATGTCATATTAATATGTTGAAAAAGTACATTGATAGGGATAATTCAGTTGTTTCACCAATAAGCGTAGTAAATTCTGTCCCTCAAGAGCAATCTGAAATGGACTCTGAGGATATGAACTTTATAAAATCTGATCCCTCATCATCAAAACTCTAGAATTCTGACATCTTAAAGGATCTCGACCAGAAACTGTCACACCTGGATCCAGTCAAGAGACTTGAGCTGAAACAGTTAATTCTTGAATATGAGCACTTATTTCCGGACATTCCAACCAGGACTGACAGAATCTTTCATGATGTTGACATTGATGGCGCAAAGCCTGTGAAGCAACATCCTTATCGAATGAACCCTGTGAAGCAACAGTATCTCAGGGAAGAAATTCAATATTTGCTGGAAAATGATTTTATAGAACCAAGTCAAAGTGACTGGAGTTCCCCTTGTATTCTGGTGCCAAAACCTGATGGAACTTTTCGCATGTGTACAGACTATCGAAAAGTTAATTCTGTGACTAAAACGGATACATTTCCAATCCCACGTATTGATGACTGTATTGATCAAATTGGACAAGCCAAATATGTTACTAAATTTGATCTTCTGAAAGGATTTTGGCAAATTCCTTTGACAGACAGAGCTAAGGAGATATCGGCATTTGTTACACCAGATGGACTCTATCAGTATAAGGTTATGCCATTTGGTATGAAAAACTCTCCAGCAACGTTTCAGAGACTTATAAATAGCTTGACATCTGATCTGGGTGGTTGTAAAGCATATATCGACGATGCAATCATCTTCAACGATGAATGGAAACTACATCTACAGACTATCAGAGAATTCTTTCAGAGACTTAGTGATGCAAAATTGACAATCAATTTAGCAAAAAGTGAATTCTGTCATGCAAATTTGACATTTCTAGGACATGTTATGGGTCAAGGTCAGGTTAAACCTGTAGAAGCTAAAGTGGAGGCTATCTCGGATTTTCCTGTACCTACATGCAAAAGACAACTGATGCGCTTTCTTGGTATGGCAGGATATTATAGGAAGTTCTGTAATAACTTCTCTGTAATTGCAGAGCCCTTGACAAATTTACTAGGTAAAGGAAAGAAATATATTTGGAATGAAGACTGTCAAAAGTCCTTTGATAAGTTAAAGACCATACTTAAGAGTGCTCCAGTTCTCTTAGCACCAGACTTTTACAAAGCATTTAAAATGGCGGTAGATGCTAGTGACGTTGGTGCAGGCAGTGTTTTGGTTCAAGAAGATAATGATGGTGTGGATCACCCTGTTTGTTACTTTTCTAAGAAGTTCAACAAACATCAGAGAAATTACTCTACTATTGAAAAAGAGTGTTTATCTCTCATCCTTGCTCTTCAGCAATTTGAAGTGTACTTATCTTCTTCAGCCACACCAATTGTTGTCTTCAGTGATCACAATCCACTGACCTTCATTCATAAAATGAAGAACAAGAATCAGCGGTTACTCAGGTGGAGTCTCATGTTGCAGGAATACAATCTTGACATCAGACATATCAGAGGAAAAGATAATATCATCCCAGATGCACTTTCAAGAGCCTAAATTTGGCTATTACTACATGATGTCTGGATTAGTACTGATATAAATACAGTGTATATGCATTAAACTTAATTTTGTTTCATAACAATTGGTCATATGGCAAAAGAAAGCTTTATTTCATAAAACTTTCTTTTCCTTGAAGAGGGGAAGTGTTATGAATATGGTGTTTAATTTGGTGTAAATATTTTCTTTTACCATGACTTTGCAGTTTTTAGATGTTTACTAGGTTTGAAATAAACAAGTTGTTTACATAATACTTTAGAACATTCTGGAATAACTATTTTTAGTACTGAGAAAATATTAGACCTTTCTGTTGTAAACATTAAGAATCTTCTGGTATGAAATTATGTCAGAATTGAGTACTTTTTGGTAAGATCTATTTTTGGTTAATTCCGGAATGTTCCTAGATAGTATATAAACAGGACAGATTTTCATTTAGTTCATCTTTGTAAACACTTTCGCCAGTCTATAGTTAAATAACTTATACTGGAATTTAAACAAATTGGATTATTTTTGTGACTATTGGAAATATTCATGTGCTCAGACAGACTTTATTTTCTGGGATCAGAAATTATTAAAGGACTTGTATTTTAAATTCTGAGGGACATTCAGACTAAAATAAGGTATCTTAAATTACATATTTTCTTGATTAACAAATGACTGTTTTATTTTGATGTACATGTAAATAAATTTTGTTAAGTTTAAAAACAGGCTTGTTGCTGGTTTACTTCCATCTTTTTTGTTACCACTGCCGGGTCGTAACAGTCCCCTCTAAAGAATGTTTGTGTAACTAACTCCTCCCACAGTTTTAAGCTATCAGTCTGAAACTTTGCACAACTGTTGCAGACATATTGAAGATGTGCACCTGCCTTTTTGAAAGGGGAAAAATCATTTTTAACAACATTCTTGCCTTTTCCAACGTAGTAATTTTTCGGGTCATGGCTAATGCAGGGTAACAAGTTTGTATAATCAACTCCTCCTACAGTTTTGACTTTTCAAGCAATCACTCTGAAACTCTGCACAAATGTTGCAGACATATTAAAAATATGCACCTGTTGTTCTGAAAAGGAAAAAAAGTCATTTTTGACAAAATTAAAGCTTTCCAAACTTAGAAATTTTTCGGGTTATTGCTAATATAGGTAATAAGTTTGTATAATCAACTACTTCCATAGTTTTCAAGCAACCATTCTGAAACTTTGCACAATTGTTGCAGACATATTGAAGAGGTGCACATGCCTTTTCTTAAAGGAAAAAAATATTTTTGACAAATAAGGGCCTTTTCAAACTTAGCAACTTTTGGCTAATGCAGAGTGACAAGTTTGTATAATCAAGTCTTCCAACAGTTTTCAAGTACTCATTCTGCAACTTTGCACAGTTGTTGCAGACATTTTGAAGATGTGCACCTGCCTTTTTGAAAAGAAAATGATTTTTTTTTATAAAATGAGGGCCTTTTCAAGTTTAGAATATTTTCAGGTTATTGGAAATACACAATGACAAGTTTGTAGGCATATAATCAATTCTTCTACAGTTTCACAGTAATAAATTTCAAGCTTTGTATAGGTCTTGATGCATTTATCTTCTATGGAGATTAATTTTTACAAAGTTTTGACTGTTTCAAATTCAGAAATTTTACAGTTTATAGCTGAAACAAAATGGCAAGTGCGTATAATCAACTTTGTCCACAGGTTTTACCAAATCAATATAAAACTATGTACATATCTTACAAAAATACTGAAAATATGTACCTTCTTTTTGGAACAGGAAAAACTAGAGGTGGCAGTAAGCATGGCTTACTAAATACCCCCCGCGTTTAACATTTAGGCATGCAGCTTTGTCATTTAAGTTTTACATTTACACAGCATACATGTTATGACAACTACAAGTGCACATCTATAAACCAATATCTGTTCACATATTCAATATCAGTCAAACGGTTTAGGAGAAGAAGCATTAACAAACTCTGTTTTCCAAGGCTATAAAGGGGCACAACAAAGCTGGAAAACCCTTTTGAGAAAAACAGAGCAATATGTGCCAACTCTTTCTTCTACTGTATCTGTGCATCAAATCTGAATAAAATGGAAGTGAAAATAGCGTAAAAAAAACTTCAAACTAGGGCAAAACATATAAAAAAGGGGGCAAACCTCATGCAAAAAGGGTTAATGCACATCTTCATACCAATATGTGTTCGCATACTTAATTTCAAGAAAATCCGTCAAATGGTCTTGGAGTAGTAGCAATAACAAACTTTTCTTACGAAAAGTACAAAGGGACATAACTCAGCAGGAAAACCTTTCCGGAAAAACAGAACAATATGTATCAGCTCTTTCCATATTCTGCATCTAGTAACCCAATTTGGATAAAATGGAAGCAAAACAGGCAAAAACCCTATAAAATAGGGCAAAAATATAAAAAAAGGGCATACCTCAGGCAAACAGGGGCAGAATTTAAAATCAAAACCCTTATGCTCATCTTCATACCAATATCTGTTCACATACTTAATTTCAAGAAAATCCGTCAAACCATGTAGGAGGAGTTGCGATAACAAACTTATTTCACGAAAAATGCAAAGGGGAATAACTCCGCAATAAAAACCTTCCAGGAAAAATTGAAAAATACGTATCCACTATTTTCTTATACTGCATCCATGGACAAAATTTGAAATAAATTGGAGCAAATTTAATGCAAAAACCCTATAAAATAGGGCAAAAATATCAAAAAGGGGCATAACTCAGGCAAAAAGGGGCAGAATTTAAAATCAAAACCCTAATGCACATCTTCATACCAATATCTGTTCACATACTTAATTTCAAGAAAATCCGTCAAACCATGTAGGAGGAGTTGCGATAACAAACTTATTTTACAAAAATACAAAGGGGCATAACTCTGCAATAAAAACCTTCCAGGAAAAATTGAAAAATACGTATCCACTATTTTCTTATACTGCACCCATGGACAAAATTTGAAACAAATTGGAGCAAATTTAATGCGCTGCGGACGGACGGACGGATGGAAAGACGGACGGAAGGACAACGTCAAAACAGTATACCCCCCCCACAAACACAGTTTGCGGGGGGTATAAAAATGATATACTTATCAGCTGTGTCTAACAGGCACAATTTTCTGGTCTGAATACCTGATGAGCATAAAAAAATCAATTTACTTTCCAGATTTTAGCTAATCAGAGCCGAACGCTCTGAATGAGCTTATAGGATAGGCAGTTGTCCGTCGTCTGTCGCACATCGTCTGTCGTACGTCGTATGTCGTCAAATGGCATCTCCTCTCCAGCCACTGGGCAAATTGGGCGCAGATTTCATCCTTGGGCTGGGGGATTGAAAGTTTGTGTTTTTATGACAATCGGCTCTTAAAGATGATCAAAGATAGGTTGCTAAGGCAACTTAGAGTTTCCATTGACTTATAGTGGGGAAATAGAAAAATGGCATTTACTGCTAAGTCATTGCAGATATTTGGAGGATACTTTTATAGAAAAGTTCCTTGAGTAGTCTTCTATCAGCCACATGTTGTTTCGTCCAATGCTCATTTTTATTGGTTGTTCATTTTTATTGGTTGCCATGGAAACCAAAATGCAAAAAAATGAAAAAAAGATATTTGGTTTAAACAATATTTTATTCATAGATTTTATATATATGTATAAATAAAACAGTGAAGCAATTCAGAATCTGACAGTAAGCATAGCGCTTACATGACAGTAATCGTAGCGCTTATAGCTTATATGTAAGTCATCTCCTGAAACAATGGATACTGTACAATGATTTTGAAATTATCTTCTCAGAAACCATAAGCTCTATGAGGCTGAGACTTTATAGAAATATTCATCATATAAGTCTTTACAGATTTTGCTTCTCTTAATCATAATAATCAGCTCTTATTTCCCTTATTTGTGCTGCTGAGTGTGCCGAAGATTCAGTTGCTATGTTTACTTCTATTGTAAAGGCTAGCGACTAGCTTTCCCGATCACAGGTCCTGATGAATGATTTTCCTTGGACGTATTAACTCTGCAGAATTTGTTGATATATATACAAATCATGACATATTGTTACAGAAACTTGGACTTCTGATTTATCAGATGTAACCATCGATGGTTTTGAACATATTTATATTTTGAATAGAACAGAAAAGCAAGGACAAAGAGAAATTCAGGGGGTATAATCGTATGCATCCGGTTGAATTTGTATAACCAAAATACTTTTGTAAAATGTGAAGGTGACGATATTATTTGGATAAGACTGAAAAATAGATTAATCTCTGACAAGCCAGTTTATTTGTGCTTGTGCTATGTCCTTCCACCTGGGACTTCCAGAAATTCCATGGTTGACTCTTGTGTTTTTGATAGAATATCTGACACTATTATAGATTTAGATAGTAGGGAAAGTGATTGTTCATATATTGTATGCGGGGATATGAATGCGCGTACACGTGAATCTCCCGACTTTTAACTAGACGATAACTCTGAGCATGTTCCTTTACCTGACGATTTTGATTGTAGAATGAGTAATGGCCCTTGGTATAATAAGGATTGTTATGATAAGCGGTCTCAATTTTATAGATACCTTAATCTTTTTCGGGGTAATAAGAGCGATGAAAACCGAATTGATATGGTAGCGGCCAGAGGTCTGAATATAAAACTACGCTTCGGCGAGCAAGATTTCGGTATGACAAAATAGAAACAGATAAGCTGAATACATTTAGATATAAGAACGCGAGTGAATATTGAAAACAACTGAAAATTGCATCTCAAACCTGTAAACCAAATGTTTCATTATCTTTATTTGAGCGGTATTTTAAAGCCGTAAATTGTCCGGATGATACATTTTACACCCCTGACGAAGATGTTAGCTTGTTTAATGATAGATATATAAGAGGGAAACTTGATGTAATGTTTGATGTATTAAACTTACCCTTTACGTCGTATGAAATTTTAAAAGCAATTAAACAGTTTAAAAATAATAAGTCAGCCGGCCCGGATAAACTTTTAAATGATTTTTATACATGGTTTTATTGCCATATATTGAGACGCTATTTAATGCTACATGTATATTTAAACATGGATATTTTCCTTCTGAATGGTCGCTCGGTGATATTATCCCTTTGCACAAAAAGGGAAGTGTAAGTAACGTGGAAAATTATCGAGGGATAACTTTATTAAGTACTTTTGGTAAATCGTTCACTAGAGTTCTAAATAACCGACTTACTCAATGGGCCGAAGATTATTCAATATACGTTGAAGCACAAGTTGGCTTTAGAGACTCAATGAGCACCACTGACCACATTTTTGCTTTACATGGATTAATTTCTCATTTTCTGAATAATAATAAAAAACTTTTTTGTGCTTTTATTGACTTTTCAAAAGCGTCCTATTGTGTTGTAAGAGATACCATATGGTATAAGGTTATTGAATTGGGGATTCGGGGTAAAATATTAAATATTATTATGTCAATGTATAACAATATTAAATCAAGGGTTAAGTTTGATTATGAAACAAGTACTGAATTCCTGTGTTATACGGGAGTCCGTCAAGGCGAGTGACTATCCCCTTTTCTTTTTTGTATGCTTATAAACGATCTGGAAACTGAGTTAAGCTCAAAGGGCGCAGAAGGGTTAGATATAGGTTTTATAAAACTATTTGTACTGATGTATGCGGATGATATTGTTTTATTTTCAGATACTACTGACGGCTTACAAAACGGTTTAGACATTTTATATGATTATTGCCAAAAATGGAAGCTGACGTTTAATATTGAAAAAAAAAAGTAATGGTTTTTAGAAAAGGGGGTTTGTTAAGCAGAGATACACGGTTTTATCAGGGAGATCTTCAACTTAATATAGTAAATAAATTTACTTATCTTGGTATTGTTTTTACAACCTGTGGAGCTTTTGGCGAAGCACATACAGTATTATCTGGTCAGGCACCAAAGGCTATTTTTACTTTAATAAATATGTAAGAAAATTTGTAAATTTAAGGCCAAAATGCGTTTTAGACTTATTTGATAAGCTTATGAGACCTATTCTTAACTATAGCGCAGAAGTCTGGGAATTTTCTCAATCGATGGTAATCGAAAGAGTGCATTTAAGATTTTGTAAAAACTTACTAGGAGGCAGAAAATATTTACTGGTAGATCGTCATTATTTAATGATAAAATATTGGTTGAAAGTTTGTAGAGTATGTGAAAATAAGTACGAGGGGCATTTCAGAAATAATGTAAATGATCTCTTGGTAGTCTATTGGCTGATATTTATCAGTAGTTTTATATATCGTTGGAAAGGTAAATTCAAGTGCTTTAGAATGGTATGCATTAAAAGAAATTCTAAGTCACTCATGCATGACAGCAAGTGCTTATACATCATAAGGGTGTGGATACTGGAAACTGTGCATTTACACCGAAAGTCTCTTGTGTTCTATTGCTGTTTGCTCCATGAAAAATGATATATTTTAATAAAGAAACACGTAAAACTATCCTTTGAATGTACAATTAGAAATTTATACAGAAATCGTTTCCAGATTCTACACCAGTTACATAATAAACTAGATGTTTTCTCTGCTATGTGGATATAAATGCTAAGTTATTATAAATGCAATATACCAATAAATTGTGATTTTCGACTAAATTCAGATCCAATTTCAACAAATTACAGACATTTTATGACTGAAATGATAAGGTCACTATATTTTGTTACGACTGGCATCAAATCACTGATGAAACTGGGTGATACGTGTGCAACTCCACGCTAGAAGTTGCAAAGTAGCAGCAATTCATGCAAAATAAAATTATCTTCTAATAAAAAATAACAGGCTAAATATATTTGACTTTGTTAAATATCAAAAATTAGAAGGACATATTGAAAGCATAATTCATACACAAAGACTTGAAAAACTTGTTATTTTATATGACATACCGACATTGAAATATGTGCGTGGGTGGGGAAACTTATCGTAAAAAATCAGGTAGGCCACTGATAAAAGCGCATGAGGTGCCGTAAAAGATTATTTGAAACAGAAAACAAGCATGACGAATTAAATTTTATTTATTTTCTGTTTCATAACTGTCATCAAACATGCACTTTCACTTAAACTGGCCTCAAAACCGAAGTTTAAACAGCCTTCTATACATTTCAATTAAGAACAGGAAGTGACGTCATCAGAAATGTGTATTGTTCCATGGTTAGCCTACTTTGCAAGGAAATCTTATGGTTTAGCAAAGCTGATACAATCCTTTTCATACTGGAATATTTTCAGTATTACAGATAATACAGGTATCAATCCAGAGCTGCTTGTATCCAGAGTTAAGAAAATTTGAATTTGTCTTCACATAAATATTTCTTCCATTTCTGCTCAGTGTCCCTACCCTAACAACAATTGTCAAGGCATATTTTGAAGAAAATACCAGTGACTCAAAATTTCTGAGTAAAGTCCATTGAGTGATATGTAAACCTAAAAACTTAGACATAAAGTTTAAAAATCGGTCATTATTCCAAGGAATGGCAGACACATTTACACTATTTCTGAAATGCCCCTCGTATATTAGGTATGTTTATCGTGTATTGTTATCAGATACTAATTCTTTCCCGAATAAAGTTATTTGGATATCGTTGGTTATAGATGTATTATCAAATCTTGGTTTTTACTATGTCTGGTTGCAACAAGGAGTAGGAGATGAGAAAATGTTTTTGCGTCTTGTTCATCAAAATTTATCAGATGAGTTTATACAAAACTGGAATGTGCGTATTAATTATACCCCCGACATACGAAGTATGTCAGGGAGTATAATGTTTTGTCATTCCGTCCGTTCGTCCGTTCGTCTGTTCGTCCGTTAGTTTGTCCGTTCGTTCGTTTGTTTGTTCGTTCGTTCGTCCGTCTGTTCGTCAACTTTACGTCAAAGTTTTGCGTTAAACCTTTTTTGATTGCCCATATCTCTGTAACTACACATCAGATTCTTTTCATATTTGGTTTATGATATCTCTATAGCATTGCCTTTGGTGTAAACTATCTTAGCCCCAGGGCCAGGCCCCAGGGTGGGGCCAGGGGTCAGTAATTAGGACTTAGGCATTTTCATTATGTCAAAGTTTTGCGTTAAACCTTTTTTGATTGCCCATATCTCTGTAACTACACATCAGATTCTTTTCATATTTGGTTTATGATATCTCTATAGCATTGCCTTTGATGTAAACAATCTTAGCTGCCCCTGGGCCAGGCCCCAGGGTGGGGCAGGGGTCAGTAATTAGGACTTAGGCATTTTCATTATGTCAAAGTTTTGCGTTAAACCTTTTTGATTGCTTATGTCTCGGTAACTGCATTTAAGATTTCTTCCAAATTTGGTTCATGATATCTCTGTAGCATTACTTTCGATCTGGACTTCCTAAGCTGCAGGGTCAGGCTCATGGGTGGGGCCTGGGGTCAATAACTAGGACTTAGCCATTTGTTGTATATACAGTTTTGGGTTATTGTTCTAATATACTTGAATACAGCCTAATGATACATGACTAGGTTTATTTCATACTAGCTTATACATATGGATGCTGCTGCTGACATAAGGTCAAGGTCACAAACATTTAAATTTTGTACATGTATAACATTTGAATTGTAGTTTTGTGGTAAAGTATGCTTTCATTAGGGGGTGGCACTGGTCGGGGGTATATGTGAGCCCCTGCTCACTTGCTCTAGTAATTCAAGTCGTGCTTTATTCTACAAAAATATCTCAGTGTTTAGCTTTAAACCATATTTTGAAATTATAACCGTAACAAAATTTCATAAAGCACTGTCACGTTTAAGAACCTCTTCGCATAGGCTAGAAATAGAAGCAGGTCGCTTGGCTAAACCTATCAGAAAGCCAATAGAAGATAGATTATGTTTATTTTGTAATGTTATGTATATTTTGTAATGTTTTAGAGGATGAGTTTCATTTTATTTAGAATGTCCAGCTTACCGCAATGAAAGAAGTAAATATAGTAATAAAAGATACTGGATTAGACCAAATATGATCAAATTTATTGAGTTAATGACATCAGAACATAAACCTATTGTAGAGAAATTAGCTTGCTTTATTCATAAATCTTTAACTTTAAGAAATAAATTATTGTATTGATATGATTTGAGAGAATGTTTTTAGGTTTGTTGGTTTTCGTAAAATATCGGTTTAAGGTGGTGATAATCACTGATTTGGGACAAAGACAAAAATCTGCATAAAATACTCAAAATAACACTGATCTTTCCAAAACTTAGCAGATGCCTTCTTTATGTTCTTTCTCATAATTTAGAATCCCGAAATTCAGCATTTGTTAATGTTAAAAAGTGTTTTTATAAGAGAAGATCAAAGGGTAATTTTCTGCGAATAAATCTGAAATTTTTTTATCATTATTGAAAATATACTTAGTGCTTAGAGTACCTTGTTGCATAATGGGGAGCGTCCTAGCAATTATTTTTTCCATCTCTTTCACACATTATCAGGCTGAGCAGTTGAAAAAAGATGCAGTCTGTGTCCAATTTTTTTGTCAAAACACACAGGTGAGACAGGTGATACTATTTTAACAAGGTTGAACAATTTAATCTACACACCACTGATCATGTCAGTAATGTATTATTTATATTGTAGCTGTAAACATAGGTATGCTTGTCTACCCTATATTTAATAAATGCGTCCAGTGTACATTGACTTTGTACATGGCTGAACATTGAGAAAAAGCTACCGTTTTCATCTGGTCTACATTATAATTTGAGAAAGAGTTGGAATAAATAATTGCTAGGACGCTCTTCATTATGCAATAATGCACCTTCAGCACTACGTAAATTTTCAATAAAGATGTCATTTTTTCAGATTTATTCGCAGAAAATTACCTTTTGATATTTCCTTATAAAAACACTTTTTTAAGCAGCATGTACGTCTACTGTAAAGAACAACGAAAATAAGAAGTCTGCTAACTTTCAGGGAGATACGTTCCTTTTTTATGGTTTTATGCAGATTTTTACATTTACCATAAATCACCACCTTAATATAAAATAGTTTTAAACGTGAAAATTGTATGGTTAGATGTTTCTTGTAGAGTAAATATAGATCTAACCAAGCGGACGTATGACGTCATGGCGACGTCGTACCTACGTCGATGCGACCTAATGTCGTTGCATCGGCGTCGATGGGACGTCATGTTGACGCCATGTGCCCGCTGGGAAAGATCAATTTTAGGTAGGTAACATTAGCTTTAATATGCCTTCTCCCATTTCACGTGAATCAATGACATATATGAATGTATATAACTTTTCAGGGCGTATCAAATGTCATATTAAGTCGTTGGTTTGTTTTCATATGTTCGTTTGGTAGCTAGGCTTAGTGAAATCACTGAATGCAGGGATATACATTGTTTGTATGTAATACAATTTAAGATAAACAGCTTAGATATGCTTGTCCATTTAAGCACAAGAAAATGGTGGTAGCTAATAGAGATATTTTAAGCTTTAGAAAGACAGATAGACCCAAATTCTATGACTTACATCAAATTGTCATCTAGTAATATGTTGTTTGATCTAAAGTTTATATTTTCATAGAATTGCTTTCATGTCACGATTATTATGTATTGTAATTTTGTTATATGTAGCCCGATAGGCCTTTTACGAATAAAATTACTAAAAATTACTATTACTATTACGTATCACTAGTAATCAATTCTGATTCTGATTCTGGACCGAATGCCTGAAGAGTAAATCTGTGGCCTCTGATGCTAGTGTAACAATGGAGCCACCATTAGCAATGATGGCAGATATTCAGAAAGTAGCATGTGGCACTGTAGTGACACTGAGTTTAAACAGATAAGGTATTCTTTTTTTTTCTTTCTACAGTTGCCTTAACCTCCTTTAAAATTTCTTAAGAAAAAGTCACGCACACTAATAGGTTTATAAAATCCACTTGAGGGCACTAAATGTAACTCTATCAGGTAAAAACGACGACTCACCGCCACCAAATATGATTCCCACTGTACACGTTTAAACCCCCACATGATAAAACATTTTGTTTATTTCTTCAGCTCTTGCAGCTTATTATATCGGGTCATGTGAAGATGATGTATGAGACGCCTAGCCTGGTACTCTACAGATGCTAACATCTGGCATTGTCCACTATGAGGAGAATTATTCAACAGGATTGTACAAATCCAGTAACATCTGCACTTTTTGTGAAATTTCTATTTTTGTGTAATCAATTCAGTTCAGTGGTAATGTTTCTCTTATATCGGTTTCTTACAAACACAACCCAGCTGGAAGTGTTCTAGAGTTTCATCACTGTCTTGACATAATAGACCAATTGGCTTGATACAGTTCTTAATAAATTTCTGCCTGTTAGCTTGTATCACGTAAGATCCATAAACATGATAAAGGTACTTCAACTTTGCTGGTACTCTGTATCTGTCTTTTCTTGAGTTAATAGAAACTTTCATCAGTGGGTGTACCTTTCCTGGATTAAATAATTTATAATTCATATATGTCAAACTGTTATAGAAAGGTGCAGTAACTATTATTTCTTTATACCAATAATTGTTGACAGTTCCGTCTACCAGTGTTTTCCATTGTAATTTAGGAATAGGGTTTTCCAAATAAAATTGAATGTCCTTTAAGTCGTATTTCCACAATATTTTCTTTAAATCCATGAACCTTGATTGTTTTCCCGCACATCATCTATTTTATTTTCGTACTTTGAGATCAGAGGATATATTCTGAGAAATCTGAAATTTTAGATTGGTTGAGACTCTTATTCTAGATCATCGTCTTTTATTTTATTTGGATCCTTTTTGATACTAATCAGTCTTTGAATAGACTGCCCAATTAAGATTAAGAAATTACAGAATGCTTTTTTCTGGTTTCGTCACCAGATATTGTCAGGGTCACTGATGAGGCTTTAATAGCCGAAACTACGTAGTCTGGCCCATGTTCCATCTTCTGAATGTGTTCTCTGCTCTTAAAGGAACTCCTTAAGATTTTAATTTTACTGTAATTTGTCTATAGGCAAGAGACTTTTCAACTGAATTTTCATATATTGTTGAACAAAATTAACACTTTCTTGTCAAGCCGTGCCACCACTGGTAACAGTCCTGTGAGAATATAATATTGCTCGCGACACGAGAAAACCAACAATGTGGTTGTGCGCCTAGCGCAAACTCAGATCAGCCTGGGCATCCGCCCAGTCTGATCAGAGTTTTCGCTGTCCGCATGGAGGTAGCTTAGACCCTTAGCTACCCTTTCAGCCCTTAGCAAAAAGTCTGGTCGGACTGGGGGGATACCCAGGCTGATCTGAGTCTGCACTGAGCGTACAACCACATTGTTGGTTTTGTCGTGTCGCCGCTCAATTATACTGCAGGGTCTGGAGTATTTCTTGGAATAGATAGTATTTACTTTAATAACTTCTTCTGATAAATTTCAAGGTGGTTGACTACAGTCTTGTTTGGTGTAAACACTTCTAGTCCATATAAAAGGACTGGTATAACATACGTCTTTAATAAATGTATTTTTGATTCTAAATCTAATCCGTTATTACCATGAAAACCATAGGGTATAAGGCTGTAAGCCGTTCTCCTTGCTTTCTATATCTTTTTGTTCAAGATTTACTTCTTCTTTTTGAGTACATCATGTATGGGTATTGTTGGAAGGTTCAACAGTCAGGACAATACTTTTAGCAATTTGAAGTAAATAAAGTTCTATCAGTATGTCAGAATAGTCAACTGCAATGTCAGTTAAGGTTTGAAGACCATTTTTCTCGTTACTGTTCAAAGTCATATCGTCGTTACACCCACTTTGATTACACAGAATATTGCCGATTCTGGAGCCAATTTTAGATATCTGAATACGGTCCATTAAAGGAATTTGAGATTTGTCACATAAGGGGTTTATCCCTCTTTAATTGCCAGTATTATTCTTCTCTCCTCTGGGATGATAAGGCCTTCTTTCAATAGGTCAGGTATATGTCCAGATTTGAATGTGTGATTCATCAAGGTTCTGAGGCAATTTAGTGCGGGAGCGTTGCGTTAGTTTACTAGTGCCACTGTAATCGCACTTTGGCATTGAAGAAGCCACCAGATACGTTGTAATGACGTTTTCTTGATGAGCCACTGTATACATGTCGTTCTACTGAGATACTTCAGTGTCATTGCCACCAACATGTGGTACTGTAAATATTCAGACATTCGCGGTGACATATGTAAAGCAGTCTTTTTACCCAGCAACAATTGTTCTTTGGAACAGGCTTCCATAAGAGATTGTTCTTAGGGCTGATCTTTCTTTCTTTCTACCGATACTGCTCTCGGTCAACTATGACCATGATGGCAGGTTTGTGGTGTGGCACATAAGTTATCACAAAAGTAAAAATAAATAAATAAATAAACGAATTTGTTACAAAGCCACCAGCAGATTAAAACCATTTACAAGAAGTCCTTAGGGGTAGGCATTCCATACCTAACCCCTGCTCTTCCCTAGGATATCATATTTTGGCCTTAAACCCATCAACTGTCTCCGAAGAGACAGCTTCAGTTGTAAGGCCATTCCAAGATGCAATTGTCCTCTCCCACCTTTGCCTATATAAGATAGGCTCTCAGCTCATATAAGAAATAGAGGATCTTACATAGAACATAGAACATATACTTTATTTCACTCAGGTCATTACAGACATATGAGGATATAAACAATTACAGTGAACAGACATGGACATGGTGAAAGCGAGTTATAACAACAATATAATATACATAATACACCAAAAACTCATGTACGTATACGTGCTCATGTATTACTGAATTTATTAAACGAGTTGGGGAAAAAGATAAGATGCGAGGCTTTGCCGAGCATCTTATCGGTTTTCCCCAACGAGTTTAATAAATTCAGTAATACAGGAGCACGAATGCAAGATTCTATTTATCATACTAAAACGATTTCGCCATTAGAAAACGCGACGTTTTTATGGACGTCAACGTATAACGTTACGACGTAATTTGCATATTTAATCCACTAGTGGATTATCGCATTTAATGCATGGCTTTATTACACTCTCAGATGCGACGTCATAATATTATGATAAATTTCTATCTTATACCTGGCAACATCTTTCTTATATTAGCAATGAAGCAATCAGACTTTTTCATTTTTTGACTAATATTTTAATCTTAAGAACAAAATGGACACGCAAGCATGTCAGATGACGTTTGATAGCAGATCATGGGTTTGTGACGTAACTCAATTTTAATGACGTCACTAAAACCTGTTAAATACGTCGCTAGCTAACTTGACGCGCGTGACGTGAGAGGCTAAGTTGCATTTTGTTTTCGCCCTCTGGAAGATAAAATAGTCCGCATATCGTGTTTTCCGTCTAATTTTGAGGTGCAAACTGTGTTTCCACCCATTCTAGGACCCGATAAACACACTTGGCTGGTCAAAATTTACTTCAGATCATTGGTTAAAATGATAGAATTTTCCTGTTCTGAAGCCTAATCCGACTTGAGGTTTAAAATTCGCTAACAGTGGGAGAAAAATAATCCATCATGAGCCAGCCCATGTAGGATAGGAAAATCTCTCCCTCGGGGTCGAAATTTCAACAAGGGACTCGGCAAGCCTCGTCCCTGGTTGAAATTCCGACCCCTCGGGTGAGATTTCCCTATCCTACATGGACACTCATGATGGATTGTTATATTCTTAAAACCGTCCGTATAAGCGTTTGGACGGTGATACGGGAATGGGTGGCACCTAGTTCTCCTGCTCCCTCCACCGACCTCAGATAGGTACCTATTCTTATCTACTATAGCAAGATTATTGTGAATTTTATAGAATAGAGACAGAGAAGCCTGCTGTCGTCTTTCCTGCAGGTCTGGCCATTGTAGTTCATCTAACATTTCTCCCACATGGCTTCGATTGCGCCAGCGCCTACAGGTCCAACGGACAGCAGTCCTCTGTACTTTTTCTATTCTGTTAATATCTAATTGGTGATGGGGCATCCAAACTGGCGCTGCATATTCTAATTTGGGCCGGACCAGATTTTTATATGCAGCAGCCTTGATTTCCTTCGATGCAAAAGTCAAGTTTCTTCGAAGGAAACCAAAATTCTTGATCTTGACCCTTTCAAAGAAGGAGTCTGTCAGATCAGTCATCAGTCCCCATGAACTTTAACACTGTTTTTAACCTATATAGATTTATATGTATATATGTATTTATAGGTCACTGTTTTAACCTGCTTTTAAACTTTACACTGCACTAAAACTATCATCATTTTCATCATTCTCACCATCACATCTGCTAGAATATAGCTTTTATTTCTGCACTGACTGCGCAACTGCACCCAATACTCGTGAGAAAGTGTTGCAGTATGGCAAGATCTATAGTAAAGCTGGTGTGGAAAACGCAAGCAGAGCTTTAGCTTTCTTTGTGACCCGAGTTAGTCTCGAACCAACATGGATGGGCAGTGAGCGCCCTTAACTAGCATTTCCGCTGCATGGCGAATAAGGGCCTATTCACCCGGCAGTTATTGCCGCTATTTAGGCTTGTATTTTTCAGCATCTGGCTCATTTTCGTATGCCAAATCGGAACTTTATAAGAAGGGGTTAAAAGGTTACTTTAAATTGTACAAAAACATTTTGAAATTACATCCATCTATTAAAACGAGCATGCACATATTTGATCATACAATAAAACCTATCGTTTTGTATGGTAGTGAGATCTGGGGAGTATTTAATCCTGCAAGCTCCAAGTTTCGTAATGGAATCTCTTTAGACAAGATTTTTAACAGTACAGAGGCTGAAAAACTTCACATAAAGTTTGGTAAATTTATTCTTGGAGTACATAGAAAAAGTGCAAATTTTGCAGTAATGTCTGAGCTAGGAAGATATCCATTTTATCTAGACATCATTAAAGCCATGTTTAAATACTGGTATCGTCTTGAAAATCTTGATGAAAGCTCATTGCTCCATGATGCACTAGAGTGCTCAAAAACTATTGATGGATGTAATAATTCTTGGTATAGGTCATTACAAAAGATTTCTGAGCTTCTGAAAATCCCCCTTGCAAGTTCAGCTATTATGAAACGAACCACATTTACTAAAAAAAATGACCAAGGTTCTTAAACAAAAATATTTAGAAGAATGGTACTCTTTAAGAGAAAAATTTTCCATTGGGAAACTGGACACATACACTAAAATAAAATGTAATTTTGGTGTTGAGAAATATCTAAATACAGAAAACTTTGCATACAGAAGAGACGTCACTAGATTACGAATTTCATCTCATAGATTAAATATTGAAGTTGGTAGATACACAAAAAAAGACAGGGCTGATCGTTTATGCACTAAATGTTCACTTGGTGTTTTAGGTGATGAAATTCACTTTTTATTAGAGTGCCCGAATTTTAATTCTACCAGAGAATCCCTCATCAGAATAATCAACGATGAATGCAAGAATTTTATTACGATGGATAATTTTACCAAATACTTCTGGTTATTAAATTGTGAAAATGTAAAAATAATGCACGAGCTGGCAAATTTCATTCATTTGAATTTAGACAAGTAAACGGTATAAATCAGTGCTACAGCAGTTTACAGAAACTTCAGTAGTTAAACTTTATAGTGTAATAAGTTTCTCAGTATGATACTAAATTAGAACCATGGTCTCAAAGACAAATTACTATATGTTTGTAATAAAAAGTATAGAATATTATGTTAGAGTATATGGTATTCAGCATTCTTGCATTATGTGTGCTAATTAACCTACAGTATATACATAATTAGTATGTGATGGGCGGGTAGCCGGACACCCCTGACTTCTCTATGTCAGGGTAGTCTGGATGCCTGTCTTTCCAATGCTATTTGCTTTTGAAAGCAGACAGATATTGCAGAAATGTGGAATGGATGTATTCTTGCATAGCAATTATACGTTTTAAGCTCTTTTGTTAACAATCTGTCATTTGGATTTCTTCTCTTGATTATTTTTTGTTTTTGCTGTTTATGATACTATATGACTCTTTGTGTGCTCCTATGTGGGCCGAAAATTCGAAATAAAGATCTTGTATTCTTGTATTCTTGTATTCTATATTGACACGACCGCCGAGCGAATAGCTACTTCGATACACTTCCGGGTTGAAAATTTTCCCAATTTTAGCTAAGCTTTTCTGGCTATTTTGAAATAATTCAGATCACAGGAGCATTACTCTATGTTTATCAACAAACAAATGCTCGTCAACTGATTCAAGACAATAATGGTTATTTGAACTTTGGTAAGACCTCTTTATAAATTGACAGTTCATGTCTGACTGGACAGCCAATTTGCGTGTTTTCGTACACCTTGTGGATTCGTCCTAAGATTCGTACAGCTCATTTTATAAAAGCAGCCTTTATGCAAAATCAATACAGTACTCAAAGCACGCTAGAACTATATCAGTGCATCTTCATAAGGAGACAAACTGGCATAAATCAACTGAAATGGTGAGAAAATAGTTGGTCCCACAATTAATGGGTCACTGCCTGTGAAAAAAAAAAAAATCACATCTTGGCTACAACTCCTGCACCTTTTTAAGTATATGAGCCATGACACAACAAAATCAACAAAGTGGCATGTGCGCCCAGCAGAGACTCAGATCAGCCTGGGTATATGCTCAGTCTGAACAGTCTTAGCTGTACGCATGGAGCTAGCTTAGACCCTTTGCTACCCCTAAAGTGCACAGCCAAGACTCTGATCAGACTGAGCAAATGTCCTAGCTCATCTGACTCTTTATTATCTGAGTCTTTGCTTAGAGCTCATGCCACGTTTTTGATGCTGTCATGTTGCGGCTCATTTTCATAAAACTACAGGTGCACTTGTCTTAATGTCCCTGATTCTCACTAATTTGTGAAGACAACATTTTTTTTTTCAGGTTTAGGACTACGGCTAAAATCTGATTTTCTTTACAAGACTTTGCAACAATGGCAGTTCCATCACAATTCCAGGCAGGAACTGCAGCAGTACCAGCTACACAAGTTGAGATCAGTGTCTCATGCAGGTAACAATTAGCATAACTGCTTTAAATATTGATACAGACAGGCAACAGCAGACAGGTTGGGTGCAGATTAGACTGTTGTAGAAAATATTTGTACGCCAGCCATTATGAGAACCACAAATTCAAAGTTCCTGAATATGTAACATTAATCTGGTTTGTGTAAAAGTTCTCAGAGCCTGGTGGCTTAAAACTAATGATGTCATAAGTTCATGAGATGTCACATTTGAGTTGGGACATGATAAAACCAACAAAGTGGCATGTGCACCCAGTGAAGACAGATCAGCCTGGGCATCCGCTCAGTCTGATCAGAGTCTTCACTGTCCGCATGGAGGTAGCTTAGACCCTAAGCTACCCTTTAAGGGCTTAGCTAAGATTCTGATCGGACTTTACGGATGCTCACCTGATCTGAGTCTGTGCTGGACCCACATGTCATTATGTTGGTTTTCTCGTGTCGCGGTCCACAGAGAGCCAGATAAGCTTCGTATTTACGTAAAATACGGACCAAAAAGACAAAATACGAAGTGTCTTGAAATTTCAATCGTACCAAAATACGGTAGTCATTCCTCAGCTTACGAACGCAGCTCAAATGTGCTACGTATTTACGCTATAGCATGCGCGGTCAACCGTTTTTCAATAGCCAGAATGTTACCTATTTTTAGCATTTACTAATCATGCGCTGTCTGAGCATGCGCAGTCAACCTTTTTCCGTAAACAGAAAGCACATGGTACCTATTTTCAGCATTCTCTTTTCGGCTTTTACTGGTCGTTTTTATGAATAGACCGGGAACAAGCATGAGTATTGGAATTTACCGAGCGTTAGCCAATCGCTAAATTGCACATGATCTTTCCGGTCGATTGCGTAGGTACTTTCATTTTCGTTGAACAAACATGTTGCAAAAAACGTCTCTGTTACTTGACTGAACAGTCAATAAATGGCCCCACCTGGTTGTGCAAAGCTGGAAAACTTTGGCTTCGGCAAGCCAGTGGTTAATTCTAGTGAACTCTAGCCAGCAAAGATCAGCCGATCGTCCCCTGATGCGTGGTAAAAGGAAAGCATAACACTGTCAGGGTCGGTAACGTGTCGTTTCGGCCCAATTCCCTTTCGGCCCCGGGTCGTTTTGGCCTTTTTCCCGTTCGGCCTGGGTCGTTCCTGTTGTCCAGAGTTTTAAGCAAGAACCCTGGACAAGAACAAGTAGACTGACATTTTGGGAGACCAGTTGTGCGTTAAAAAGATACTAAACAACCACTGGATCTCAGGGTTACCGATACTGAAAGGACTCATCAGGATACTGAAAAGGTTAAAATTCTGTTTGGTAAATACTGAAACCACTGTAAAAATTATCTGGAGCTCTGGTCCATATAATGATGTTAAAAGTTTACGAATATTTACCTTTTTAGCTCACCTGTGAAGGTGAGCTTATTGTATAGCCATCGTCCGTCGTCCGTGTCATCCACACTTTTAAACATCTTCTCCTCAGAAACCACTGGGCCGATTGAAGCCAAATTTCATATGGAGCCTTAACAGGATGGGGGAATGAAAGTTTATATATTTGACCCAGGTCACATGACCAAGATGGCCGCCATGCCCATATATGGTAAAAACCCTTCGAAAATCTTCTTCTCTAGAACCAAAAGGGCCTATGACCTTGAAAATTGGTATGTAGCATCGGGCATGCTGGCCCATCATAGTTTATACAAATCATGACCTTGCGTTGACCTTGACCTAATTTATGACATGGTCAACTTTGGTCATTAGGCTTTTATATGTGAAAACGCTTTAACAGTGGATTTCTCAGAAATATTTAAGTAGTAGGTACAATACTTGGTATACATGGTCGACTAAATGACCAGATGAAGATATTATGTCACTAAAGGTCAAGGTCATTCCGTCGGACCATCCGTCGTCAAGATTTTCAAACATCTTCTCCTCTGAAACCACTAGGCCGATTAAAGCCAAATTTCATATGGAGTCTCAGTGGGATGGGGGAACGAAAGTTTATACCCGGGGTCTGGGTCACATGACCAAGATGGCCACCATGCCCATATATGGTAAAAACCCTTCGAAAATCTTCTTCTCTAGAACCAAAAGGCCTATGACCTTGAAACTTGGTATGTAGCATCGGGCATGCTGGCCCATCATAGTGTATGCAAATGATGACCATGTGTTGACCTTGAATTAATTTACGACATAGTCAACTTTGGTATGTTAGGCTTTTATATGGGAAAACACTTATACAGTGGATTTCTCAGAAATTATTTAAGTCTTAGGTACAATACATGGTATATATGGTCAACTAAACGACCAGATGAAGATATTATGTCACTGAAAGGTCAAGGTCATTTTGTCGGTCTGTCCGTCATCAAGATTTTCAAAACATCTACTCCTCTGAAACCACTGGTCTGATTGAAGCGAAATTTCATATGGAGTCTAAGTGTGATCAGGGAATAAAAGTTTGTTCTCAGGGTCTTGACCAAGATGGCGGCCATGCCCGTATATGGTAAAAACCCTTCAAAATCTTCTTCTCCAGAACCAAAAGGTGTATGACCTTGAAACTTGGTATATAGCTTTGGGCACTCAAGCCCATCATAGTTTATACAAATGATCGTGCGTTGACCTTGACCTAATTTATGACACTGTCAACTTTGGTACATTATGTAGGCTTTTATATGGAAAAATGCTTAAACAGTGGATTTTTCAGAAACTATTTAAGTCTAAGGTGCAATATTTGGTATATATGGTTGACTAAATGACCAGATGAAGATATTTTGTCGTTAAAGGTCAAGGTCATTTTTTGACTTTTGTACAAGGTCATTGAGATTCTGTCACCCGTCAACATTTTCAAACATCTTCTCAGAGGCCACTAGGGTCAATTGAAGCCATATTTCATATGGAGCTTCACCGGCTTAAAGGAACCATAGTTTGTTCAGATGGTTTTGGTCACTTGACCAAGATGGCCACCATGCCCATATATGGTAAAAACTCTTCAAACGTCTTTTTCTCGAGAACCAAAAGGCCTATAACCTTGAAACTTGGTACCGGTATGTAGCATTGGGCACTCAGGCCCATCATAGTTTATACAAATGATTACTGTGTTACATATATTATGGAGCTTTAATACTGGGTCAAAGGAATCAAAGTTTGTTCAGATGGTCATGGTCGTATGAACATGGTGGCCGCCACACCCATTTATGATAAAAACCCTTCAGAAATCTTTGTCCAGAAACAAAGGCCCAGTGACCTTGTGGCTTGGTATATAGAATTGGGACTCAACATTAATCCCCAAGGGAGGGGGGTTATCTGCCCCTGCCCTGGTGCTATATACATGTATAAAAGCATTAAAATATATACCAGGACCAAGTGTCAGGTGAGCTACAGGACCATTGGTCGTCTTGTTAAACAATACACAGTTCCGAGAATAGCCGCTAAGCTCCGCCTGCTTAGTTACTGTTACTACGTCTCACAAGCTTGCACAAAGATGGCGGAAAAACAAATGACAAATGCAAGTGCCTGCTAAATGTTGGCGATCTATGGCAAGAATCAGCCTTCTCGTGGCCTACACATGGCAGTTGGCGCATCATGCATTTCCGATGCGTTCTGTTCTTGCAAAGCAGGGTAAATTTATTAAAAGTGGTGTTAGTTTGTTTTCTTTAAACAGGTGTACATCCCTTCATTAACTGAAAGGTAAAATCACGGACTTATATTGGTATTGACCACGTGCGATTTGTTTGTGAGACTAAGTCACGTGCTAAGTTGTCGTTGCATTGGCCAGATATACGATATCATGTGATTTTGTGTGACATTCTGGGTGTGGCTCGGAACTGTGTATTGTACATAGAGGCAGTGCCATATTTTTTTTTTTTTTTTTTTTTTTTTTGCACAACAAGGGTAGGAGCTTTTGAAGCCCGAAAGCTCCTCACTTTTTTTCAGCACAATATTTTAGCATACTTGGTTTTTTGTGTACTAGACGTCTGAATGGATTCTCGAACTAATAATTTTGTCAAGCTATTGATGCTTATAACAGCTGGGCACACTTGGTAACATCATAGGGCCATATATCACACTGGTCTGGCATTCAACACAGGTAACGAAGACAACGTACATGAATCTTGCTTGTTCCGCTTATCAGGATAAGTTTGTTTCAGAAGTATAGTCTCACGGACCATCCGATCCCCGGCTCTTGAAATAGGAATCAAAAGTTTTACTGAATTCATATGCATATTCAAGAAATGCTTGAAAACAGTTTTTGGACTACAACGTCTATGCAACGAATCGTTAAAGAAACTTATTCAAGCACTGCATATATACTAGACGGAATTTCTTCAAAAATCCGGTCTGACTAAGAGGTATAACAAACTGCCGGGTCCGTAAGAATAACAGTTTGAAATTAATCTAAGAGATATGCGAAAAAAATCAAGTTTTATAGTACGTTGCCTTCGTTGCCTGTGATAAATGCCAGACCAGTGTGTATATATGGATGTGTTGTGTGTGAATTACTAGTGTTACTTCTTCATTAAAATATATGTTATGGCCCCTAACTTGATCCTGATTTGATTCTTCTTTATGAGGCAGTTTTAGTGAGGGGCCACTCATGTAAGTATTAATGAAAATACTCAGAAAGCAGACTGGCTGCTTGAATAGGGACAGCTAGGTCAGCACTCCCCACTCCAATACTTCGGTTGACTATTGTATTTCTATGTATGAAATTTGAAAATAGAAAATAAAATGGAGTTTCAGAGAAAATTAATCACTAATTTAAATTGATAGTAAATCTGTCAGATCATGCCAGAATGCGTACTTTCAAATCAACCTTTTTTTTTCTTGAGAAACAACCATCACCCCGGCCCCCACCCCTTCAACCCCGTTATGGGAATGGGATATCACTGGTACTCTCATAAATGTTTAATGTGCTCTGCCTTGATAATTTTGTTTATAGACGTTATAAATCCATGAAATTTAAAACATTGCAGATCTACTGTTACATTTCTGTTTCAGAAATTTGCGGGACTGCGACACATTTTCAAAGTCGGACCCAATTTGTGTGTTGTTTGTGAAGGATGCCAAAAGTGACCACTATTTTGAGGTACCCATAATAATTCTAAAAATTGGGACTCCTAAAATAATTACTGTAACTGTCCTGTAAGAAGGAAAGTTTGGTTTTGCAGTGCAGTAATGGTGTCCAAAATATGCAGATGGAATGGTAAACATTGTAGACCCTGATCAGACTGCTTCTTTAGGTGCACTGAGATCTAGGTCTAGACTGTTTCTTTCGACTGATCTGTCCCAATATTTAAAATGTTTACAGCAAATGAGCTGCGACACGAGAAAACCAACAAAGTGGTTGTGCACCCAGCGCAGACTTAGATCAGCCTGGACATCCGTCCAGTCTGATCAGACTCTTCACTAAGTGCTTAAAGGGTAGCTAAAGGTCTATGCTACGTCCATGCGGACATCGAAGACTCTGATCAGACTGGGCAGATGCCCAGGCTGATCTGAGTCTGCGCTGGATGCACAACCACTTTGTTGGTTTTCTGCTGTCGCGGCACAAATACGAAATAGTCAGAGAAAGTTAATCTTTAAAACATTTCATTTAAAAGCTTTTGTATCTGTATGAGGCTAATACATAATATGTCAACAAAGTAAATCAGACAATGTGTAATTGCCTCAGTTAGGCCCAAGCAAGGGTATGAAGAACGTTGAATAATAATCAAGAAGTTGTCCAGGTGCATTCCTGTTTTCTAGTTTTATCGTGTACATAAAACCATAAGTGACACTTTCCTTAGGTTATGAAAACATTGCAGCAATTTTACACAAGTAATAAACATTAATGTCGGAGCAAACGTGAAAGATACTAACATGCATAAGATGAGAAAGTGTCAAATCACAACAGAGGCTAAGTGAAATCTCAGAATGTCTGAAACTATTTTTATGATATCAGATGCTACATCCATTCATGAATGTCATGGAATTCAATAATTAAGGTGTAATCCGGCCATGTTTTCCATAATTTGTTTCAAAGGGATACAACTCTGTGACGTCCTCTTTGGTGCCCTGGGCTATAAATTCTTTCCAAAAGGGGGTCTATTCTTAAAGAAAAGAATTTGCTCTTAAAGGAGCAAATTCTTTTCTTTAAAAGTTGACCCCCAACGAAAAGGGAGGTAAAAAGAAAATGGTAGAGTTGCTTCCCCGGTCAAGTAAAATTTATTTAACGTCAGTGTAATTACAACATGTCAACACAAGCTCCTAGGAGCTTTTTCTGCTGACTAACAAAGATAAAATATCACAGAGAATATACATCACAGAACATACAAGAAGAAATTTAAAAACAATAATAAAATAATAAAAAGAAAAAGAAAATAAAAAAAAAACACTTGGGATGTATTGCACTTTATACAACCACTGTCTAGATGGGGACATCACTATCTAGATGGGGACAACCACTATCTAGATGGCACCTGTTGGCACATACTTTACTTTCAGCATGGTAGAACAGAGATGATTAAAGACAATCTGAACCCAGATTTTGTCAAGAAGTTTGTGATCAACTATTACTTTGAAGAGAGCCAGAAACTCAAGTTTGAATTGTAAGTATGAGTCACATAGTGAATCTCTAAGGGAGACTGTTGACCTTGAGACATTAGCCTTCTTGAGACATTAGCCTTCCTCATAGGGAGCTACTCCTTAAGGAAATGATTTACTGTCACAAGAGAGTATTTCTTGTCTTCACAACTGTTCTCATTTATCTGCATTTTAGTCTCATATAAGTTTGATTTACAGACTGTTGCTTGGTAACATCAGTGGTGAAGTTCAAGGTCACACACTTAAAATAGCTCTGTTGCTTCCCTTGAATGTGTGTATATTGCCATAAGTTTTATTTATGGCTTGGCTCAAATGCAATGATTTTTCTCAAGTACATGTACTTATGTTCATATTTTTTCTGTAGGTACGATGTAGATTCAAGCTCTGCCAAACTGTCAGATCATGTAAGTATATTGAGGCTGTTACATTGTTGAATTTTCAAGCACTTTTTCAGCTTACTTGTATGAAAGTACTAGAGTGAGTGAACTCGGGTTTAACTTCCTACTAACACATAGGTCATACAGAGATGGGACTTCGATTTAAATTCACAACCAAAAGACAGGAGGAACAGAGGATCGGTCGGCTGACCACTCTGCTTGGTGATCTCCAAAGTCAAATTCATAGTCTTAGAACTTTTACATTGAAGTTTTGGTTAAAGTTTTCTAGACGTTTATAGTTTTAAATACTTAAATAGATTTAGTTGGTACAAGAGGCGCCGTTACATGCTAATTCAGTGCTTTGCACAACACCAGCTTCAGCCCCTGCCCCCCTGTCACCCAGTGATACAGACCAAAAAATTATATGAGCCACTTCATGTGATTTCACAACAATGTGGCAATTTTGTCATGTGATAACCACCCTTCTAATTCACACAGAGCAACCACAGACCTCGCTGTTGGTTGTATGGCTTGGGAAACTTCCATAGATGGCTGATGTGACAAGTCAAGGCTCTGATCAGACTGCACTTATGTGCAGTCTGATCAGAGCCTTTGATTGCCACTAATGCCACATTGTTGGAAATCACATGATAAGGCTCATTTCAGTTTTGCTGAAAGATTTTATAGGCTAATAGTTCGACACAGGAGAATCTAGAATGAATGCAAATATGTTTGGGCTAATATTAGATACCAGTCCAAAGTTTTAGGGTACCAACCCCTCCCTTTTTGATGACCTTTACAACATGGGCTTGGAAAAAATATATTAAATTTTTGGCAACAGTTTTAGAAAAATTTATAGATTTACTAACCCTATATGGATTTAGCTGATGTTAAGCTAAATGTAATCAGTTTTACATCATAACCCCTAACCCCTTAGTGGCTTTCAGGTCAAGGTTGAACTTTGTGAAATTAATCCTCCTTATACAGTACCACCCATGTCTTAAAATCATATTTAAATATGCATTTTCAGGATTTCCTTGGAAGATTAGAGTGTACCCTGGGAGAGATAGTTGCTAGTGGCTCTTTTGATAAACCATTGCAGTAAGTAATGTGATATCATATCTAAGTAAATTAATACACTTTCAGGGGAAACAACTCTGCAGTTATCATTTTTGCCTCCTTCCTCAGTGTGATCAGCTCTTAAAGGAAAGAATTTGTTGCTAAAAAAGCAATTCTTTTAGAGTAGACCTCTTTGTACGAGGACTTTAGTGTCTAAGGAAACAAATGGGAAGTCTATCCCCTTTTTTAAATTTTGGGGAAAAAAGATGGATGTGTAGCCATTCACTTTAAAGACAAATATTCTTGTATATTGGCTGCCATAATCCTATTATGCAACATTCCAGTGACACTGCCACTTCATCAAAGGAAATATCCCATCTCACATAGGTAATGACATAACAGGGTCATAAAACCAATAAAAACTGTGGGGGGGGGGGGGGGGGGGAGGGGGGGGGGTGTTCTGTATAGTAGAGAATATTTGTCTTTAACAGTGAAATACTCAGATGTCTCTCCCTGTCTTCATGTGATAGACCATTCTGTCATGAACTTCTCTGTCTTTGTTTGACTGCCATACCCTATCATCTCATCAGTCTTAAGAACTGCAAACAGGGTTCCATTGCACACAGCCTTCCATTTTCACCCTCCCATGATCCTGATATGGCTGAAATATTGTTAGAAAGTACGTAAAATTGCAAGTCATCCATCCGTCTGTCTTAAGATGAATTGATACACTTTCAGGGGAAGCAGCTCCACCACTTCCTTTTTTGTCTCTAGTCATTGTAGGTCAACTCTTAAAGGAATGAATTGGCTCCCCTTGGAGCAAATTCTTTCCTGTAAGAGTAGACCTTAGTTTGGCGGAGTTTCTTCGTCCAGAGAGGTCAACAGAAAGTCACAAAGTTGTTTCCCCTTGTAAAAATTCAGAAAAACATGGAGGTACCCATACTTCTTTAATGCACTCCTTCCTCTTGATATGAACTACTTTACTGCTGATCTCTAAATAGTGATATAGTACTACCCAATCACTGTCAGAGCTGTCATATTTTGTAAGTAAAGAAAATCAACACAACCAAAAACATTACTTAAAATATCCCAGCATCTGTCCAGTGTAATGAATGTGAACTGTTCTCGCCACAAGCAAATACAGTTACAGTACATGGTAACATTCTGGTGATTCATATTTTATTGTGGCATAATGTTCTTTTTCAGGGGACCAACTAGAAATAATGGAAAAATCATGAGTAAGTTTATTGCACTTATTGATAATGATACATTGCATGCTGATTTCCTCTGCACAAAAATACTAGTGGCTTTGTTACGGTAACAATGCTATGAACAACTGGGCCCCATTGTTCATAGCATTGTTACCGTAACAAAGCCACTAGTCAAAAAATTGTCATGCCTGTTTGTATAAATAAAATTGACAATGCTAAAATTTTTGTTGAAAATATTTGAGGAGCTTTTGCACTCTGCATAAACGCATACACTATGCTTAAAAATGTATGTCTTATGAGTTAATGATGTTGTTAGTTTGGAAAAAACAGGGGCCTGTTCCTAAATTGTAAAGAGTTATCAGTCATAATGGTATGAAATTATAGAAAATTGGCAAATTTTGTGACAGCATGTTTTGTGCTTTAAAGGCAATTACCTGTCCAAGAAGTTTAATGTTGAAATTGGTGATTTCAGAATGAATTTCCATTGAGTTCATTAGCTCACCTGTCAAGGTGAGCTTATAGTATAGACTTGGTCCGTCGTCCGTCATCGTCGGCGTCGTTGGCGTCGTCGGCGTTCACACTTTTAAACATCTTCTTCTCAGAATCCACTTGGTGGATTGAAGCCAAATTTCATGTGGAGCCTTAACAGGATGGGGGAACGAAAGTTTATATATTTGGTCCAGGTCACATGATCAAGATGGCCGCCACGCCCATACATGGTAAAAACCCTCCAAAAATCTTCTTCTCCAGAACCAAAAGGCCTGTAACCTTGAAACTTGGTATGTAGCATTGGGCATGCGGGCCCATCATAATTTATACAAATCATGACCTTGTGATGACCTTGACCTAATTTATGACATGGTCAACTTTGGTATGTTAGGCTTTTATATTGGAAAACGCTTAAACTGTGGATTTCTCAGAAACTATTTAAATCTAAGGTACAATTCCTGGTATACATGGTCGACTAACTGACCAGATGAAGATATTATGTCACTAAAGGTCAATTTCATTCTGTCGGACCATCCGTCGTCAAGATTTTCAAACATCTTCTCCTCTGAAACCACTGGGCCGATTGAAGCCAAATTTCATATGGAGTCTCAGTGGGATGGGAGAACGAAAGTTTATACCCGGGGTCTGGGTCACATGACCAAGATGGCCGCCATGCCCATATATGGTAAAAACCCTTCAAAAATCTTCTTCTCCAGAACCAAAAGGCCTATGACCTTGAAACTTGGTGTGTAGTATCGGGCATGCGGGCCCATCAAACTTTATACAAATCATGACCTTGCGTTGACCTTGACCTAATTTACGGCATGGTCAACTTTGGTACGTTAGGCTTTTATATTGGAAAACGCTAAAACAGTGGATTTCTCAGAAACTATTTAAGTCTAAGGTACAATACTTGGTATATATGGTCGACTAAATGACCAGATGAAGATATTATGTCACTAAAGGTCAAGGTCATTCCGTCGGACCATCCGTCGTCAAGATTTTCAAACATCTTCTCCTCTGAAACCACTAGGCCGATTGAAGCCAAATTTCATATGGAGTCTCAGTGGGATGGGGGAACAAAAGTTTATACCCGGGTTCTGGGTCACATGACCAAGATGGCCGCCATGCCCATATATGGTAAAAACCCTTCAAAAATCTTCTTCTCCAGAACCAAAAGGCCTATGACCTTGAAACTTGGTATGTAGCATTGGGCATGCGAGCCCATCTTAATTTATACAAATCATGACCTTGCGTTGACCTTGACCTAATTTACGACATGGTCAACTTTGGTACGTTAGGCTTTTATATTGGAAAACGCTTAAACGGTGGATTTCTCAGAAACTATTTTAAGTCTAAGGTACAATTCCTGGTATACATGGTCGACTAAATGACCAGATGAAGATATTATGTCACTAAAGGTCAAGGTCATTCCGTCGGACCATCCGTCGTCAAGATTTTCAAACACCTTCTCCTCTGAAACCACTGGGCCGATTGAAGCCAATTTCATATGGAGTCTCAGTGGGATGGGGTAACGAAAGTTTATACCCGGGTCTGGGTCACATGACCAAGATGGCCACCATGCCCATATATGGTAAAAACCCTTTGAAAATCTTCTTCTCTAGAACCAAAAGGCCTATGACCTTAAAACTTGGTATGTAGCATCGGGCATGCTGGCCCATCATAGTTTATACAAATGATGACCATGTGTTGACCTTGAATTAATTGACGACATGGTCAACTTTGGTATGTTAGGCTTTTATATGGGAAAACGCTTATGCAGTGGACATCTCAGAAACTATTTAAGTCTTAGGTACAATACATGGTATATATGTTCAACTAAATGACCAGATGAAGATATTATGTCACTGAAAGGTCAAGGTCATTTTGATGGTCTGTCCGTCATCAAGATTTTCAAAACATCTACTCCTCTGAAACGACTGGTCTGATTGAAACGAAATTTCATATGGAGTCTAAGTGTGATCAGGGAATAAAAATTTGTTCTCAGGGTCTTGACCAAGATGGCCGCCATGCCCGTATATGGTAAAAACCCTTCAAAATCTTCTTCTCCAGAACCAAAAGGTGTATGATCTTGAAACTTGGTATGTAGCTTTGGGCACTCAAGCCCATCATAGTTTATACAAATGATCGTGCGTTGACTTTGACCTAATTTATGACACTGTCAACTTTGGTACATTATGTCGGCTTTTATATGGGAAAATGCTTAAACAGTGGATTTTTCAGAAACTATTTAAGTCTAAGGTGCAATATTTGGTATATATGGTTGACTAAATGACCAGATGAAGATATTTTGTCGTTAAAGGTCAAGGTCATTCTTTGACTTTTGTACAAGGTCATTGAGATTCTGTCACCCGTCAACATTTTCAAACATCTTCTCAGTGGCCACTAGGGTCAATTGAAGCCATATTTCATATGGAGCTTCACCGGCTTAAAGGAACCATAGTTTGTTCAGATGGTCTTGGTCACTTGACCAAGATGGCCACCATGCCCATATATGGCAAAAACTCTTCAAACGTCTTTTTCTCGAGAACAGAAATGCCTATAACCTTGAAACTTGGTACCGGTATGTAGCATTGGGCACTCAGGCCCATCATAGTTTATACAAATGATTACTGTGTTTCATATATTATGGAGCTTTAATACTGGGTCAAAGGAATCAAAGTTTGTTCAGATGGTCATGGTCATATGAACATGGTGGCCGCCACACCCATTTATGATAAAAACCCTTCCGAAATCTTTGTCCAGAAACAAAGGCCCAATGACCTTGTGGCTTGGTATATAGAATTGGGACTCAACATTAATCCCCAAGGGAGGGGGGTTATCTGCCCCTGCCCTGGTGCTATATACATGTATGAAAGCATTAAAACATATACCAGGACCAAGTGTCAGGTGAGCTACAGGACCATTGGTCCTCTTGTTTAATATAAAACCATAATATTAGTTGGTCTGAAACTTTTTTCAGCATGGACAGGATCTGTGCTGTCCTCAGATTTTTTCAGATGTTTACAGAGACATTAATGTATTGTTACAGAAACCTAAAGCACATGACTTTGACATGAGAAAATTGCAAACAGGTACTTCTAGGGGGATAAGCTCATGTGAGTGGTCTCCGCAGAGGCAAAGTTTACTGACAAGTTACTGACAAGTAGGATTAATGTAATATCTTCTGTTTTTAGTACGAGTTGAAGAACTAGGAAACTGTAAGGTAAGTAGAGTTACCTTATTTTTTCAGCTACAAAGCAGTGTTTTTTTCTATGCAGAATAACCACAAATATCTAAATCAGTCTAATGAAATTCAAGTATCAGATAGGGTTTTCCCTTCTAAAACAATTCCAAAAAACACACTATAATTTTACTGCACTAACTCCATCAATCTTGAGGGAATTTTCTATTGAGCCTGGGATTTCTGCTAGTAGAGAAAACTGACAAGGTGGAATCTAGATACATCTTATAAGACCTACCTCTTTTGGAAGGGAAAATCCCCCACCCAATAACCAAAGAAATATGGTACTGTGTCTAATAAACTGTTAATCATCAGTACCACTTACCAGTTTAATACATGATGTGCTTCTGTTTGGTCCTCCTTTTTATGTCCAGATCAAGTCAGTAGAAATAGAAGAGTTAAATTTCATAGCTGAGCTAAATATTTATTTGAGGAAAGGAAACTTCAGACAAGATTTCATCATTACACTGTCTGTACAACATCAGTGTCATTAAATTTTATTGACTGTAACCTACTTTTAATGCTCCCTGACTACAGCCAAATGTCTTCCCACTGCATTTTGTTCCATTTCTCTGTCAGGTAATAAAAGACCTTTTTGTTGAAACTTTACACAAATCTACATCATGACACTGTGTATTCAGCATTATTGTGGTTTGCTGACTTGAAATACTTTTCATGCTCTGTTGAACACAGTCAGCTTTACAGCTACCCATGGCAGTTAGCTCCATGACTAAGAGACTCCATAATTATGTAATGAAACTTCACTCGAGCTGACATACTGATGTTGTCTTTCAAACATTGGTCGTGTTTTCTGACTTGCTTATATTTTATGCTCCGTTGAATATAGCCAAATTTACATCTACCCACTATATTTAGCTCAATACCTCGAAGACAGGAATTAATCAGTGCTATTAGCAAGTAGAGTGATCCAGAGAGAAAGATATTTTGCTGTTGAGACAGCCTTCAGTGGAATTCTTTTTTATGGAGAAATATTTATGGCAGTCAGTTGCAGTATGGTGGGTGCTACATGTAGGTGTAGAGCATATTTTGATGACATGGCTTATTAAATCTTTTTTACAGGAGACTGTTCACTTGCAATTTAGGGGCTCTAATTTAGACAAGAAGGACTTTTTTGGGAAGTCAGATCCATATCTTGAATTTCTGCGAGTGAATGAAGATAACAGGTAAATGGTCATAATAATTTGACAGGAAACTTTGCAAATATAAAATTTTGCAGTGCAAAATATAAGTGTAACAAAATGTTTATATGCCAGTGCTCCATATAAGACACGATAACAGGGATAATTTAGAGAATGATTTTCCATATTTGTCCATAAAACCTTACATTGTGACTGCCTTGACAAGAGGGATGTAAATAGGTGTCATTATGTATGTTTTCTTTGAGAATTAGGTAAAAATCACTGAAGGATTATTCTCAAAAGCCGACCCCTTTGTCAGTACAAAGAATTACCATGAGAATTGTGAAATTAGAGCATGGTAAATATGAACTTGTTAAGTATATAGAATTTCTTTCTTTCTTTCGGCATCAGCATACATAAATATTAAGTGTTTTTATATTATGGGGAAGAGAAGTTCAAACAAGTTGATATTGATAATCTGCTTTTGCAGCTCAACACTTTTGGAGTAATATATTTGTTGTTTTATAGTTTTACAGTTGTTCACAGAACAGAAGTGATTAAAAACACATTGAATCCAAACTGGGCACCTTTCAAAATTCACGCCAGAAGTCTTTGTAATGGTGATCATGATAGGTAAGTGTTAGTCAGGTAGGATTTGGACTCACTTATTCTTCATTCATTTTGATTTGGCATACATGCTAAACCTGCATTAACTCTTTTAAGGTAAATGGGCACTTTCAGGGGAATTAACTCCATCATCATTTTCTTTTTTTGCCTCCCTTCACAATTGGGATCAACTCTTAAAGGTAAGAATTTGCTCTAAATTCTACTTTTTAGCTCATCTGAGCCGAAGGCTCAGAGGTGAGCTTATAGGATGGGAGTCGAGCCGTCGTCCGTCCGTGCGTGGGTGCGTGTGTGGGTGCGTCAACACTTTCAAACATAAATATCTCTGAGACCAGTGGGCCGATCGCAATCAAATTTTATCTGAAGCATCATTTGGGTGGGGGAAAGGCTGCATCAGGTTTTGGTGCCGATCAGCTCAGAACTCTGGTTTCCATGGCAACAGATAGCCCCCATAGGGTTATAATGGGAAAACGACGTCATCACGTTTTCTCGACTGTTTTTGATAACATCCTTATCATACATGCAGGTAATGATGACATACACAAGAGCTTGGATGAGTTTGAAATTTGGCCAGATTCGAGCTCAGACTACGGAGTTAGCTGCCCTAGAGCGTTTGAAAAAAATCCCATAGGGTTATAATGGGGAAAATGGCGTCATCACATTTTCTCAACTGTTTTTGCTTAGATCCTTATCATACTTGCAGGTAATGATGACATACATAAGAGCTTGGATGAGTTCGAAATTTGGCCGGATTCGAGCACAGACTACGGAGTTAGCTGCCCTTGAGCGTTTGGAAAAAAATCCCATAGTGTTATAATGGAGAAAACAACGTCATCACATATTTTTAGAAAAACTTTGTCATCGGTCTATTGCCTACATTTCTCAACGGATTTTAAAATAACTTCACACAAATGTAGGGCATGACAATATCTCAAGCAAGTTCGACTTTCAGGATGCTGTGCCCAAGGTCAAGGTCACTGTGGCTATTTTTAGAAAAACTTTGTCAGCGCTCTAGCACCTACATTTCTCAGCAGATTTTAAAATAACTTCACACAAATGTAGGGCATGACAATATCTCAAGCAAGTATGACTTTCAGGGTGCTGCACCCAAGGTCAAGGTCACTGTGGCTATTTTTAGAAAAACTTGGTCATCGCTCTAGCGCCTACATTTCTCAACGGATTTTCAATCAACTCACACAAATGTAGGGCATGACAATATCTCAAACAAGTTTGACTTCCAGGGTGCTGCGCCCAAGGTCAAGGTCACTGTGGCTATTTTTAGAAAAACTTTGTCATCGCTCTAGCACCTACATTTCTCAGCAGATTTTAAAATAACTTCACACAAATGTAGGGCATTACAATATCTCCAGCAAGTTCGACTTTCAGTGTGCTGTGCCCAAGGTCAAGGTCATTGTGGCTATTTTTAGAAAAACTTTGTCATTGCCCTAGCACCTTCATTTCTCCATGGATTTTGATATTACTTGACACAAATGTGGGGTATGACAATATCTCAAGCAAGTTCGACTTTCAGGATGCTGTGCCCAAGGTCAAGGTCACTGTGGCTATTTTTAGAAAAACTTTGTCATCGCTCTAGCACCTACATTTCTCAACGGATTTTAAAATAAATTCACACAAATGTAGGGCATGACAATATCCCGAGCAAGTTTAACTTTCAGGGTGCTGCAATCAAGGTTTTTGATTAGATCCTTATCATACTTGCAGGTAATGATGCCATACATAAGAGCTTGGATGAGTTCGAAATTTGGCCGGATTCGAGCACAGACTACGGAGCTAGCTGCCCTTGAGCGTTTGAAAAAAATCCCATAGTCTATAATGGAGAAAACAACGTCATCACATTTTCATTTTTCATCGGATGCTCTTCATACTTGCAGGTAATGAGGATATGCATAAAAGCTTTGATTAGTTAGCATTTCGGCTAGATCCCACCACTGACTATGGAGTACCTGCCCTGAGCATCCAAAAAATCAATGTCGCCACTTTTTCTTGGTTTCTACTGATCCGATCCTTTTCAAACTTGCAGGTAATGAGGAAATGCATAATATCTTAAACAAGTTCAAATTTTGGCCAGATCAGGCCAACCACTACGAAGTTAGCTGCCCTTGACAGCTCTGTCTATTGTGCTCTTGATCGAATACTTTTTAAACTTGCATATATTAAATGAGGGCATACATAATGTTTGGATGAGTTTAATTTTCAGCCTGATTGGACCACTGACTGTGGAGTTACCTGCCCTTGAGCATCTTAAATATCCCTATAGGTTTACAATGTCTCTCAGGTGAGCAATTGTTGCCCTTTGGGCTACTTGTTAAGAGTAGACACATTTGGGAAGGTTTTGTCTCCCAGGGAGGTAAACAGGAAGTATCAAAAGTGGCCTCCCTTTTTAAAAATGGTGGAAAAACATGGAGGTGTACCCATTTGCCTCAAAAGCTGGGGTAAGTGTACAATGTCCATACCTGTTAGCTCTCTCCCATAAATAGTGAGTCTCCCTAATTTCCATGCATGCCCATCCACTAATTTGCCTCAAGTAGCCAACTCTCTCCATTTTGAGGTCTTCAACTTAACTTGTATTGGTCTTTCCATAATAAATGATAAGAAAAAATCTCACCTATGGAAAGTACCATTTCTTTAAAGTGCACCTTGCATATGAAAGATGGTAAAATGGCCATTTGCGTGGTCTTTCCTTTGGGAAGGATGCTTGCATGACTTGGAGGTTTTTGTCCCTTTCAACAGTATTTCAGACATATCAGGATGCTGTTCAGACAGAACCTTGGTTGGACTCAAAGCCATAACCCCATGATTGGAAGTTGGCAGCGCTATCCAGTTGGCCACATGGATGTTGTTCTCCCATAAGGGATGTTTATAAGTTTGACAGGCACAACAATCATATGAAAAAAATTTAAGTCAAATTTTTTTTAATGTTGATGTTAAATGACAGACATGATGCTCTGACAGACACTTTATGCTTCACCTGCTTTATGATGGAATGATACGTCTCTGTTAGAAAATCGGGAAATTATTATTTCCTGCATTTGAAAGCTCAAAAACTACTAAACATTAAGAAAGGCATCAAAACATCATGAATATGGGCATTTTGACACCTTCAGTTAGTCCCACTTGCATAAAACAGTCATTTATTTAAGAATTGTAATTTGATTTTTCAGCGTTCATCGTGTGATGAAGCCAGTGGGCGGAGCTAAAATTCCATGAAGCGCAAAGCTCTTCTTGTAGAATTTTAATGAAGACCACTGGCTTCTTCACACGATGAACGCTGAAAAATCAAATTTTTATTCTTATATTTACACTTTATTTGTGAACCTGTCTGTTCGTGTTAATTAAGTGTAGAACGGGCAAAATATGGATCGAAGTAAAGTTAGCAAAGACATGTTCGGCCATAACGTTAAACAGCTGTCGCCCTGACGTGGCGTCAATCGAACGTTACAAGAACCAATCAAGACATTTGTTTACATAAGACGTCGCTTGACGACAACGTCACATGATCAATTGGCCTTCATCGGTGTATGAAGCCAGTTGCTCTAAAGGGTTCACCTATGGGAAGTCAGTGGCAAGTGTAAATATTAATAATTAACTCCGATGTGAGATTTTTTGCATAGATATTTGTGCTGTCTTTTTCAGAAGTATCAGAATAACATGTTATGACTGGAACAGCGATGGAAGGTAGGTGTATGTTACATCTGGACATTTCATCTAAATTTTAAACTAATCTCAAACTGCTTGCTTTTGCTTGATCATTTTATATAAGACAAATTAACAGTTTCATTGCACTTCTTAGACTGATGACTAGATCCCATTTATTTTTATGATTCCATGATGACAACATGACATAAAATGAGGGCTGCATACAAAACTGAACAAGTGACATTGAAGTATCTATGTGGTTAAATACACACAACATTAGTAAAGTGCATCAAAATGTTTTGAAGTCAAAATAAACTGTCTATGTTTTAAAGTTTAATTCAGCTTTAATGTTGGTATGAATTATTTACTGATAGAAGTGTGTAATGATGTTGATTTTTATGGTTGTACTGAGATAAATGACAGTGAATTACAAGCAAAGTTAGTATAAACAATATTTTATTCAAACATACTGATACATAAGGATTTACAATGAAGCAGAGTTTACATAAGTGCCACTGGGATATATGCTACACACAATTCTTCTTAGGTAGCACAAAAATAATATCTCTTATGGAATGGATGCACCTTAGGGAAAGCAACTGTGCAATTTTCATTTTTGCCTCTCTTCTCTAAAAGGGGTCATCTCTTAAAGGAAAGAATTTGAAAAAAAAAAGAATTCTTTTTTCTAAGAGTAGACCCCAATTGAAAGTGCTATCCAGGGAAGCTAACACAAAGTCATAGAAGTTAAATGGATTTTTTGATGTAACATTGTTTAGCACTGGTAACTAGTGACTTGTAATGCAGGCTCACGTGGAAAATGTTTCTTGGAAAGTAAGTGAAAGGTTATAGTGAAACACCAGACTTCATTTTTCCTTCTAAAGTTGTGAAGATTTGAAATGTTGGAATGTGTATATCAAGTTTTGAAATGTGAAATGATATATGTTCTTTGTTGTTATTTAGTAAAGACTTCATTGGAGAATTTACTACTAACCTACGTGAGCTCACTCGAGGTCCAGGAACTAATAATGAATATGATGTAAGTAATCATAGTTGATCTTTCATATAAGCCCAGCCACCACTGTAACAAAAGGTACTGTATGAACAATCAAGACCTGCAAACAGATCTTAGTGTTGCCTTTTTGTTCTATTCAGATTTCTAAAGTAAACAGGATTCCCACACGCAGTCATAGTTTACCAGAAGTTTTTTCTTCATGCAGAGTTGTATCCTCCCAGGGCTAAAAAATAGTCTATGTCCAAACCCCAAGATCAAACGCTTTTCCATATTGTACCAAGGCAATCCCCATAATTTCAAATCAATCCTTTAAAAGATGCAAGAGCAGTTCCCAACACAATATGGGACTTTTATCTAAAAAAGGGGAATAATAATGGATTCAGCACAACCTAATTTGTATCAGAATGATCAATATGTTACCAAAAACCCTCTAGATTGAACAACCCAAAAGCTGGCAACATGCCAAAGTAAAAAAAAGGGGACATAAATCTAAGAAAAACAAGAAACAGAAGTTATGGACACAGGGTCTTAGTCAGCAAGGCCCATAACTACATCAGAAATAGCTCTATCAAAAATCAAAATCAACATGCACAGCTTCATATCATTTTAAGACAGTCTGCAATGTTTCATATCGGTCTGATGAAAGATGTAGGAGGAGTTGGGAATGCACTTAAGGACACGTGAACAGAGGAATGTCATTTCTGTAATCCCCCTCCTCCTACATCAGGGGACGAAAAAACACACACACATACAAAATACTCACAAACCAAACATCTTTTCAACTTTTCAGTAATGTGTTTGCTGTCCATGGTACTGCTTCAAGTTGCAAAGCTTTACCTTACAGGAACAGCTTGACCTCAGTCTACAGTGTTTGCTCGTGGACTACTGCCTCAGTGTTTAGTGTCCTTACCCCTTATTGTCACAAAGTTCTACAGCCTAAGACAACCTGGCCGCAATTTTATAAAACTTTTTCCATGCTCAACTCAGCTGAGCATGAAATTTTCTCTGCTGATAAATATGAAAATGCCAACTGATGTTGGCATTCTCATAATCATAAGCATAGAAAATTTCATACTCAGCTAAACTAAGCAAGAAAACAACAGTACTTATCAGTAATTTGCTATTTATTAGCAGGTAAATTTCATGCTCAGCAGAGTTGAGCATGAAAAAAGTTGTATAACCTCAGGGCCAGATTTTCTACTATTAAAGTAGAAATTCTGATTGTCTAAGGCCTTTGTAATTAGATATTTTCAATGTGTCTATGGATGGTGAACGAGGCTAGGTGCGATAAAGCTGTTGTTTTTTCGCTGGTATAAAATATAGACAATTGTGTTCGATTTTTGTGAATAAGACAATATTTTGCTACAAGAAAAGTGACTTAATTGTTTACTGTGTTATTAGATTGGAATATTTGAGAGAAAACTCTCGGCTATGGCAGGTAAAACAAAACATAAAACTTCTGCTGGTCAAGTCGCTCAAACCAATACCCCACCTGTGAATACTATGAACAATATGAACAATACTATGTACAGTGCCGCGAGCGGTGGTCACTATGGTGTAAATAGCGCTGGGGTTTCGTCGACTAGTGGTTTTTGTCAGACTATGGGGCCCAATGCTAGCTCAGTACAGGGACAGATATATACTCAGCAAATGCATTCTCAAGCATATGGTACTCAAAATATGTCAAATGGGTATTTTCAAGGCCCAAGCCAAGGTCAAGGACATGGACAGTATGCACAACAATCACAACAGATATCCCAGTGTAATCCACAATCGCAGTCACATGTTACGGGTCAGCTACCTACGCAAATGAATGATAACGGGACTTTAATTGATATGATTCAACAGATGAACAACAATTTTATGTCAAGACTGTCTTCAATAGAAAGAAATGTCTCTAAATTAAACTCAATAGAAAGTGATATACAGGTAATAAGGACTGATATGTATAAGCTGCAGATAGAAAACTCACAGTTATCCAGTAGAATTTCAGTTGTTGAGAAGTCCTGCGAAACAATAAGTACCTTATTTGATGACACTAACACTGTTAATTCCAATACCCAAAAAGAGATATCCAGTCTAAAATGTGAAAACGAAAAACTAAAATCAAGCGCTGCACAAAATGATGAAAAGTGTAAATTACTATCAAGCGAAATACAAGACTTGAAAGCCAGATCAATGCAGCAAAATTTACTGTTTTTTGGGTTGGCAGAAGGACAAGATGGGGTCCAAGATAATACTGAAACTAAGCTGAGAGACTTTTTGAAAAATGAACTTACCCTTGAAGACCCTAGTATTATAGACACAATGGAATTCGATCGGTTACACAGACTTGGCAGGCCACGGAGAAGCTGAATATCGAACCCCCGTCCTATTGTGGCTCGGTTTACTCGCTACAGGGACCGTGAGACAATACGACTGGCTTCAAAAGAGTTGAACAATAAACAAAATGGCTTTAATATCAGAGAACAATTTCCGCCAGAGATGGAAGAAACTAGAAAAACTTTATACCCCGTTATGCGAAGATATCAACAAAATCCGGACAATCGTGTGGCCCTTGTGAGAGACAAACTATATGTAAATGGGGAACAATACATACCCCCTAGCAAAAATGATAATAAAACTGATTTCTACGAGCAGCGATCTCGACAAAATGACAATTTGAACCCAAGTGGCAGACGGTCTAGTCGGGGAGTGCGTCTTAACCAGCGATATTCGTTAGATACGCACAATAGGTTTGCCGTCCTATCATCTGAGCAGGCTGATCCTGTCTTGAGTACAGCCAGGGCAGGCAAACGCGTTTTATCGTCCCCAGAGCAAGAGGATACGATGCTGAAACGTTATCGGGATCATGATAGTATCCCTATGGACTCTGTGATCGAAGAATCAGAGGACTTATCATCTTCCCAGTCGTCTGTACTTACTGATCATACCGCTTTGAATGAGCCGGGACCGCAATTAGTTATTAATAATGACCAAACCGCGCATAATCTATCAGAGCCGGAAACCAACATTTCACAGGTAAATACACAAACTGTAAATGCCGAAGTGTATTGTGATATCAGTGGCGCCTCGTGCGCAACGGGACAAGTAAATCAGATTAACAGTGAAAATGCGGTCAGGCACGAGGATCCTCAATAGGGATTCGTGGGAGGGCAATCTGACGATCAAACGATCAAGTTGTCTACCAACTGTGACAGTAGAGAAAAATCATTACGTTTTTTAACTTTGAATGTGTGCCATTTAAAAAGCAAACCATTAATTCCTGAATTCCAGTCGCAGATTTGCGATTTTGATATTATTGGACTACAGGAAACCAAATGTGACGATTATGATACTTTAGATATACCAGGTTTTAATATTTTTGTCAAACATAGAAAATCGCACATGAGAAGGAAATCAGGTGGAATTGCTGTAGCATATAAAAAATGCCTAGAACAATACATAAGTCCAGTTGAAACGGACAGTAAATTAATCTTATGGTTTCAAATAACTGAAAAGTTAACCCGAAAAGGCAATATTTTATGCGGGGTTGTTTACATCCCACCAGAGAATTCTGACTATGCAGTCGAAAACCCATACAGTGAGATAGAGGAGGAATTGAAGCGCATGTCTGTAAATTTCTCGTCAGTTATTTTGTTTGGTGACTTCAATTCACGAACTAAAAATCTAAGAGATTATATAATCCCAGATAATGCCATTTTCAGGAATACAAATCTGAGCGAAATATAAGAAGAGTTGCAATCGGGTTTACTATTTTTTGAAGATGGTAATGCCTTTAAGCTGCATAGACAGAACTCTGATCCAGGTGTTAACAATTATGGATACAAATTGATCGACTTTTGCAAGGATAATAATATGTACATTATAAATGGTAGAGGAGATCCTATGAGTTGTAAAACCACATGCAAAAATATTAGCACAATTGATTATTTCTTGTCTTCCCCAAATAATTTTCCGCTGTTACAATCTTTACATGTCCATGATTTTTGTGAGTTATTTTCCGATTCTCATAATGCTGTTTCATTAACACTTAAAATTGAACATGTCAAGAGTTGCCCAGTTACAAATGATAGTATTAGCGAGAAAGCAAAGATGTGGGACTCTGAAAAAGCGGATGTTTTTATAAATAATTTTGATACTGATAAAATAAAAGATATGTGTAATGTGATTGAAGATATGACTAAAAAGCCGAATTTTTGTCAATCAGATATGAACGATATTGTTGATTCGTTGACCGATGTGTATGTTGAAAATTCGCAGATTAGCTTTGGTACGGCTCGATATACCAGAATAACAAACAGTCAAAACAAATCACCGCGATGGTTTAACAAAAAGTGCAAATCAGCAAGATTCAAATTTCATAATGCCAAACATCAATACAAATTTCGTAAAACGAACGAAAATAAGCATGCGTTACGAATGTCGAGTAAAGCATATAAAAAGACTCTAAACGAACAAAGTACGGCATATAAGAACTCGAAAATAAAAGAATTACGAAACATCAAAACATCGAACCCGAGGAAATTTTGGAAATATTTAAATGGTAAAAAGAACAGCGATATAAACTTGTCTCTAAGCGATGCGCATGAGCACTTCAAAACCTTCAATTGCGCACAAGACATCAGCGATACCGAAAATAACTATGATATCCCCGAACCGCCTCTAGTAACGGAAAATGAAGAAATAAATGTCCCTATAACGCTAGAGGAAATACAAAAAGCTGTTAAATGTTTAAGTAATAATAAATCAAGTGGAATCGATTTTATCGTGAATGAACATATAAAGTATACATTTGATCTTCCGAATATGCATGAGTTATATTTGAAATTGTTTAATCTTGTATTCGATACCGGAATTTTACCGGAAGCATGGTTACAGGTCTACCTCATTATAACGCGATGGGTGGGGTCCATAGATCTCGACCGCGTTATAAGTGAAACGCGTTATAGCGATTAGGATGAGGGGGCTACCAACACAAGCTCGACTGACTTCGATTTTGCCCTAACGGTTGTGTGTTTTGGTGGTTTGAGTCAATGTTTGACGTAAATAATGGTTTTTGATACGTATTGTTGTATTGCTAGATAGATAAACACTTACAGCATGTATCACATTGTTCCAATTATATTATTAAACTGTCTTGTCAATAAAATATGCTAAGTAACACATGTGTTTCGTTTTTAAATTCCACAAGACGCCATCTTGGCAGATTTCCGGTGATCATGTAATTTAACATTGCGGTGTTGGGGTACAGTATCATCGGACCAAAATTATCCGTGTCTTTCACGGAGAAGGCTTTAAGTTTCTTTCTTGGAGTCTCCATTATGCAGTATGGTTTCAAATTTACTGAATGAATGAATGACCAAAGTCGGACAATTTTTATCTGCATCGCGCACTTTAACTCAATACACATTAATTAGTCAATTACACATTCTTTTACCCATAAACCCTCTCGCTCACTCTGATTGGCTGATTGTTAATTTTATGCAACGACAACAATGGCGGCGCCATCAAACTCCGAGTTCGGCGTGTTTGAAGTGTATTCCAGGTTTTTAAGGGATAATTATGAAAGTTTTCATTCCTTTAAGCATGGGGTCATCAGTCAATAAATAAGGTAATTATTCAGGTGTTACATAAGTTTTGCTGTCATTGCAATTTACCTTATTATGAGTGAATATGCTCGGCGTACCTTCAAAACAAAACACAATAATAATGGCTTGTACACGTGGAGCGATCAAGGGTAATTAGGGCGAAAACAAACAAAGATCAAACAATTATCATGTAAGTACTTTATTCATAATTATTTTTACAAACAACAACATAATTTCTCGTTCACCTAGCGGCTTTGAATCAGCAATCAGAAAAAAAAAATGAAAATATATATATTTTTTTTTTTTTTTTTCTTCAAAATCACTGAAAATGGTACCTTGGGAACAATTTGGGGTCCAAGACAGGTACCGCGTTATAACGGTATACGCGTAATGTTGAGGGGAGTTATAAAGAGGTAGGCCTGTAGCTGGAAAAATTATACCGATTTACAAACAAAAAGGCAATACTAAGGATCCATCAAATTATCGTCCTATCACACTATTAAGTTGCATGGGTAAGTTATTTACGTCGATTATTAATAACAGGCTGCAACATTTCTCAGAAAAATACGATAAAATTACTGCATGTCAAGCGGGATTTAGAAAAGGATTTTCAACCACGGATCATATTTTTTCACTGCATGTCCTTATTAACCTTTTACAAAATACGAAGAAAAAGCTTTTCTGCGGTTTTATTGATTTGAAACGAGCATTTGACTCTGTTTGGCGGGCTGGACTACTATATGAAATGTACCAATTTAATATTACCGGTAAGTGTTTTGTATTAATTAGAAATATGTATAATAGTATCAAGTCTTGCGTAGAGGTAAACGGTGCAACGTCAGGGTTCTTCCCTAGTAATATAGGAGTACGACAGGGCGAAAACTTATCGCCATTCCTATTTTCTGTATTCTTAAATGATTTGGAAACATATTTAAGTAGTAATGATATATACAACGGTGTGAATTGTACTAGTCGGGTCTTACAAAATAATATGTATATTTTTCTCAAACTTGGCGGATTCATCATTGGATCTTCAGAATGCTCTTGATTTGTATGCTAGTTATTGTAAACTTTGGAAACTGGATATAAATATTAGTAAAACGAAAGTAGTGATATTTTCAAAAGGCAGACTGCCTAACTATAATTTTACAATTAGCGATGTAGCATTAGAAGTTGTCAAGGAATACAAATACTTGGGTATCTTATTCAGTCGAACAGGATCATTTTTATCTGCAAAAAAGCATATAGCTAGCCAAGCTTCACGAGCCATGTTTAGTCTTCTAAAAAAGGCAAAATCACTTTTACTGCCGATAGAAATACAAATTGAATTATTTGAAAAGACCATCAAACCGATTCTTGTGTATGGTTGCGAAATTTGGGGGTTTGGAAATTTAAACGTTCTGGAACAAGTTCAATTGAAATTTTTAAAACAGGTTTTGAATTTAAAGAAAAGCACTCCCAGCTGCATAGTTTATGGCGAAACAGGTGTACTCCCACTAAAAGTTGATATTCAAAGTCGTGTTATTGGATTCTTGGCTAAGTTAGTTTGTCCATCTACAAATAGCATCTCTTCAAAATTGTATTTTATAGCTAAAACATATTTTGACAACCAGAATCCAAATACTTGTTTTAAATGGTTTGAAAATGTTCGAAATATTTTAATTACTTGTGGTTTTAGTGGATTTTGGCTGAATCAAACTTTTCTAAATAAAACTTGGTTAATCAAAGCTACAAAACAAAAACTTTCAGATTTATATATTAACGAATGGGAAAATGACTGTCAAAACAATACATCTTGTTATATTTACCTGATTTAACAGTTTGTAAAGTTGAAAATTTTCTTAAAAACTTAGATATCCGAAAAGCAACAGGCTCTGACAACATAGGGCCACGCCTTCTTAAATTATCAGCTCCATATATTGCTGAGGCTATTATTTATATTTGTAATCAAAGTCTTCGAAAATCAGTCTTTCCTCAAAAGTGGAAAGAAGGAAAAGTGACACCACTATTTAAGAGTGGGGATAAAGATGACTTAAATTATTATCGACCAATATCTGTGTTACCAGTTCTTTCAAAAATACTTGAAAAACATGTTCATGATTGTTTGATGGAATACTTAAATAGTAATGATCTACTTCATGTGACTCAGTCTGGATTTCGACCAAATCATTCCTGCGAAACTGCTCTTGTGGGGATGACTGACAAGTGGTTGGAAGCCATCAACAGAGGTCACTTAGTTGTAGCTGTGATGGTTGACTTTAAAAAGGCATTTGATCTTGTTGATCACAATCTCCTGATAAATAAACTAAAATATTACAAACTGAGTGAAACCACCTTAAATTGGCTTTCATCATATCTTTTTGATATAAAAAACAGAAGGTCTCTGTTAATGCAGCAGTATCTAAAGATGAAACTATAATTAATGGTGTCCCTCAAGGTTCCATTTTAGGCCCCCTTATGTTCTTACTATTCATATATGATCTACCACTCTATACACAGAATGTTTGTACTGACCTGTATGCAGACGACACAACTTTATATGACATTGGTAATTCACAAAACTCAATAGAACGTAATCTTCAAATTGCTTTAGAAAAACTGGCTAAATGGTGCAAATGCAACGGAATGGTCATTAACATTAACAAAACCAAATTCATGTTGTTAACAACTCAGCAAAAAAGAGTACATCTTGATAGAAATGATCTCATACTTAATTACAAAAATGAACGTTTAAATTCTACTTCATGCGATAAAATCCTTGGCGTCCAAGTAGATAATAATTTAACCTGGTCAACTCATACCGACAAAATTTCAAAGAAAATTACCTCTAATCTATGGTTATTATCCAGAATCAAACCATTTCTGACAACTCAACATAGGGTTCAATTTTATAAAACCTACATTCAACCCCATATTGACTACTGTAATATTATTTGGGGCAGTACAAGTCAGAAAAACTTATATAGATTGTTTAAACTCCAGAAGAGAGCATGCAAGATAATTCTGGATTATAATGTTCAAAGTGTTAGCCAGAGTATGAAGGATCTTAAAATACTAAATGTCTATGAAAGAGTCTTTCTTAGAAAAGCAAAATTCATGTATAAAGTCTCAAACCATATTACACCCAGGTATATCAATGAAATGTTTCAACAACGAAATCCTGATGAGAATATACCCATTTTAAGGTCTGTTTCCTCAAATAATTTCATTCCCCCAAGACCTAAAAAAGAAATATTTAAGCAAAGCATAACCTATTCTGGAACACTGATATGGAACAGCCTCCCAGATAATGTAAAAGCTTCAGGAACTGTGCATTCATTTCATAAAAAATGTATTATGTGGATGAACAACACTGGATGTAATGTAAGGAATGAAAACAATTGTGATTAGTAAACAGAGCTATCAACAATGTATATACTTTATGCATGTTTGTGTGTGTACATTGTATGAGAGTGTTGGCGGAAGAAACATCTCTATGAGTGACTCTCAACCTCTCAAAGTGGAAGTTCATGTCAAAATACTGATATCTCCAAGTGGATTTTCTGGTCATAGAAAGTTCACTTTGAGATACCACTAGTTTGAGATATCCGGAGGTGAAAAGTAAATATAAATAGGAAATAGGTCCAAACTATATTCTTGGATATGAGAGAATGCACTAAGATATCAGTGATTTGGAAGGCTACACTGTCTACAAGTGTATCTGAACTGTCAAATTTGTTAATAGTTATGTCTTGCCTGTGACTGGCAGAGGCAAGAGTCATAGGCATTACTTTTCTGATGCTGTCTGTATTGAGGGATTAAGGCTTTGCATGTTTCTGGTTTAACTGTATTGTGACAGTGTGTGGACAGGTTAGACAAGGCATTCCTCAGAGTTCTTGTCTTAATATGTGTGTGTATGTTAATTCATATTGATTAGTTTCTTGGTGATATGTTGTAAATATGTATATAAGAGGGCCTCATGGAAGATTAGTGTTTTGCTAAATGTGTCACCCTCTATAAATAAAGTCGATTATTATTATTATTATTATTATTATTATTATTATTATTTACTGAATTTTTAAAACAGAATTTGGATACGAAGATTATCGCTCAAAAGTCCCTTCCAAATATAGAAAATTTTTGCTTATGATAAGAACGCGAAACCACAAATTACCCATTGAAACAGGGCGTTGGAAAAAAATTCCTAGAGAAATAAGAAAATGCCATCTCTGTAATAATGATTTAGGTGACGAATATCATTATCTTCTTTCCTGTAGACGGTTACATAATTTAAGGAAACAATATCTTTCTTCATATTTTTGTTCTCGCCCAAATACTTATAAATTATGAATATTAATGAATTGTAAAAATATAGGCGTTCTCAGAAAATTGTGTCTTTTTGCAAAAGCTATTTTTAGAACTTTATAGGTACCCTCCCTTGTTGTAAAACGTTTGCTAATTTAAATATGAGTAGACTTTTCGTTATGCAATATTTACCTGGTAGTCAATGCTTTTGTATTCCTGTTGTTTGTGTTTGTATCTAATTTGCCTATACATGAATGTCTATGCTTTACCTAGCCTTGTAAACATTGTATGTGAATTTCTGTTCCTCATGTTGCCATTATTGTATGGATTGAGCAAATAAACTGACTTGACTTGAAATATCATTATTTCAGCTGATGAATCAACAGAAAAAGGCCAAGAAGAAAGGAAAATATAAAAACTCAGGATTAGTACGTATTTACACTTTTATTTGGACTTTAAATTGAATATGATTATCACACTCATTGTGAAACCTCATTTCCTTAATGAGCGGTGACAGGACAAAATCGAGGAAGTGGCATGTGCACCCAGCAAAGACTCAGATCAGCCTGAGCATCCATCCAGTCTGATCAAAGTCTTTGTTGTGAACTCATAGGGTAGCTAAGGGTCTAAGCTACCGTCATACAAACAGCAAAGACTCTGATCAGACTAGGCAGCTTCCCAGGCTAATTTGAGTCTATGCTGAGCTAACATGCCACTTTATTGGTTTTGTCCTGTTGCTGCCCAAATTTCTTTATAAGAGCCCATGCTTCCTAGTAAATACATCCCTTTAAGTTTTAGTCCCAAAACAGTTTTCTTCTCAGATATATGTACCACTATTTACAGAATTGGAAGTGAGATAATATTGCATTTGCAAGTGAATTTAGTAAAATTTAGTAAAACTTGTACATTTACTGTCAGAAATGATTGGCAGTATTGGACATTTTGACTACAGCCCATCATTTGTAAGAGCAAGTGTATAATATTTACTGCCTATCATTAAAGCATATCTTTGAACTGGAACAGAAATGTTTCTTGGAGAAGTCTGATCAGGATCTGCACTGTACACTGTTCAGTTCACAGTTTTATTTCATACCTATGATTGCTGCAAGCAGTTATATTTCATGTTATCTGATCCAGAGAAATAGATCAGGGGCCGTTTTCATAAAGCCGCTTAAGTCGTTGCTATGCGGTTGCTAAGGCTAAATATCTATAAAGGAGGTTCCCTACAACTATGAAATTTGGTCTGGAGGAACAGTCTTACAAAGACTGTTCCTCCAGACCATATTTCATAGTTGTAGGGAATCTCCTTCAAAGAAATTTAGCCTTAGCAACAGCATAGCAACCACTTAAGTCGTTTTATGAATACCGCCCCAGGTGAGAGTCTCATTCTTTCTGAATCAATATCAGTACCCTCTCAAACAAGGCTAGGTTATGTCAACAGCATCAGATGTAACTATCCTGCAAGCTTTACTGCATCAAACTTAAAAGCAGCATGACCTGATGTGGAAAAATGGGTAAATGATACCACCTAAGTATTCTCTAATTCTGCCTAATCTGCCTAATTATTATGTAACGACCTTGTAAGGTTATGGGATAGAATAGAATAGAAAATAGAATTATTCTGATTTGTAAGGTTTAGTAATTAAATGTTCAAGGTACATGTATATAATAAAAAAATGGGCTGAGACACAACAAAACCAACAAAGTGGCATGTGCACCAAGCTAAGACTCAGGTCAGTCTGGGGCATCTGCCCAGTCTGATCAGAATCTTTGCAGTGCAGTTAAAGGGTAGCTAAGGGTCTGTGCTACCTCCATGCAGACAAAGACTCTGATCAGGCTGATAGGATGCCCAGGCTGATCTGAGTCTTTGTTTGGTGCACATACCACATTGTTAGTTTTGTTATGTTGTGGCCCAAATCATTACAGCAGGAAGGTGGTGAATGGTCTGATGTCTGTTATCATGTTTCATAAATGTTCCCTGATTGCTGGATCTGTGTAATCCTGAGCTATGGAAAAATCCAAGTGACCTGATACAGAGTGCCCAATCAAGTTACCGTAAAAATAATGTGTATTTATAAAACATACCCAATATGACAAATGGAACGGTCCAGAGTAAAAATACAGTCATGAATAAGTTATGGTGCTGAACAGGTGATTTATTTTCTCTAATAAGTATGCATGGTGCTTGGCTGCTGATTGATGCACCCCTGTTTTGCGTAGTTATGTATTAAGATTTATAAGACTTCCAGCTGGATTCTAAGGCAGTTTTTGAGCACCCAAAATTTATGTTTTGTATATACATATAGGAAAGTAGTATTTCATTTTTTGCTAACATTAAAACTATATATGGACAGATTTAAGTCTTCACTATTGCTAAAGACTCATTTGTCAAGGAATGGTTCACTTACTTTGCAATCTAATTTCAGGTTATCTTGACAAGCTGTAAAGTAGAAACAGAAAACACCTTCTTAGATTACATTACTGCTGGGTAAGTATGCTGTCACTTTGTAAAATCAAACTGGTAGCTCAGTGGGTTAACTGCTGGCCTGCTATTATAAAGCAACTTGCCTGGGAGGCAGAATTCTTTCCATCGTAAACTGAGTATCATCACACACAGCCTATCATTATCACCTTTCGTCAGCTTGATATGAGCGAAATAATGTAAGGGCTGTGAAAACATGTCACCAATTCTTGAGCAGCCTTCTTTTAATAGAAGGCTGCTCAAGAATAGTTGACATGTTTTCACAGCCCTATTAGAAGGCTGCTCAAGAATAGGTGACATGTTTTCACAGCCCTAATAGAAGGCTGCTCAAGAATTGGTAACATGTTTTCACAGCCCTAATAGAAGGCTGCTCAAGAATAGGTGACATGTTTTCACAGCCCTAATAGAAGGCTGCTCAAGAATTGGTGACATGTTTTCACAGCCCTAATAGAAGGCTGCTCAAGAATTGGTGACGTGTTTTCACAGCCCTAATAGAAGGCTGCTCAAGAATAGTTGACATGTTTTCACAGCCCTATTAGAAGGCTGCTCAAGAATAGGTGACATGTTTTCACAGCCCTAATAGAAGGCTGCTCAAGAATTGGTAACATGTTTTCACAGCCCTAATAGAAGGCTGCTCAAGAATAGGTGACATGTTTTCACAGCCCTAATAGAAGGCTGCTCAAGAATTGGTGACGTGTTTTCACAGCCCTAATAGAAGGCTGCTCAAGAATAGTTGACATGTTTTCACAGCCCTATTAGAAGGCTGCTCAAGAATAGGTGACATGTTTTCACAGCCCTAATAGAAGGCTGCTCAAGAATTGGTAACATGTTTTCACAGCCCTAATAGAAGGCTGCTCAAGAATAGTTGACATGTTTTCACAGCCCTAATAGAAGGCTGCTCAAGAATAGGTGACATGTTTTCACAGCCCTAATAGAAGGCTGCTCAAGAATAGGTGACATGTTTTCACAGCCCTAATAGAAGGCTGCTCAAGAATTGGTGACATGTTTTCACAGCCCTAATAGAAGGCTGCTCAAGAATTGGTGACATGTTTTCACAGCCCTAATAGAAGGCTGCTCAAGAATTGGTGACGTGTTTTCACAGCCCTTACATTGAATAGTTTGCATGTTGTAAATTTCTAAAGTAACCTGTACATTTGTGCACAAAAATAGGAGTCATGGCTTTCCATTATCTAGATTTTCAAGAACTCATAAATTGTTCCATGGAATTTTTGATGGCAAGACAAGTGTTTTCCTCATAATTTTCAGAACAGAGATGGCATTCACAGTAGCAGTAGACTTCACAGCATCTAATGGTAATCCCTCACAACCTAATTCTTTACATTACATCAACCCTTATGGAGGAAGCAATCAGTACACAGCAGCAATACAGGCAGTGGGTGAAATTATACAGGATTATGATAGGTGGGTTTTACAATAATAGTTACTTTTCTTAAACTGTTTATGATTTAAGAGACATGTTTGAGCAAATATTATAGACCTATATCTGACTGACACTAAGAGGAGCAGTCTTATCAGGGCCAGTACTGTTTAACACGGAGTATTTTTTTTTTTAATCATTCAGCCAACATTTTCTCTTAAAATCTCAAAAAGAATGGGCACACGTCCAGGGCACATAAATCTAAAGTTTTTTGTTTCTTTCATTCAAGAGTTGACCCTTTTGGACGGTTTCATTGTTCAGAGAAGCAAACAGGAAGTCACAGAGAACAGTAAACAGTCAATATCTCGAACACCGATATCTTAAAGTACCCTATTGTATCAAAGAATAAAGTTTGGACACCTAATTTTATTTATAATGCAACTCCTGTTATCTCAAACTACTGATATCTCAAAGTAAATTTTCTGGGGACAGAAAATTTACGTTGAGATATCAGTAGTTTGGAATGAACTTTGACTTTGAGATATCAAGAGTTGACTGTAGTTGAATAAACTATCTATAGCTTTTTTCCATTGTCGAGGCCTTAAACATTTATCTCTATTGTTACTTTATTGTTACTTTATCACATTCTTTGTCATGCCACCCAGCTATGTTGTAGTATTCTGTATGAAGCAATCAAGTTTGGATATTTTGCAGAAAAGGCATACAAGAATTTCCTTTCTGAGTAGGTTTCCAGTAAACACTTATGTTCTGCTCCTTTTGCAGTGACAAACTTTTTCCAGCCCTGGGATTTGGTGCCAGGTTCCCAGACCAAAGTGTTCAGCATGAGTTTGCTTTGGTAAATCTTCATTTTGTTACTTAACATTTTAATGGTTTCCATAATGATGTGTTTTTAACTTGTGAAGTGTGGATATTTTGAAGTTAGAAAAAAAAATAACAATGGAACACAAATACATGAACTGAAATAATCCATTCATCATAAAATTATTTAATTCAGTCGCAGTAATTTTGTAAAATTTATGCTGCAGCTCCAATATCATGAGTCTTGAAACCAATTTCTGCTGTTTTGTCATGTTGGGGTTGCATCACCAGGGGCATAGCAGACAAATAGAATCTATCATTGGTCTCTGATGCGAACAGGGAAATCCCACCCGAGGGCACACAGGTCGGAAACGAGGCTTGCCGAGTTTCCGACACACCCCTTGTGCCCAAGGGTTGGGATTTCCCTGTCCGCATCGGAGACCAATGATTGTTTATTTTTCTTACCTACGATAACAATTATGTCAAATTGAACAGGGAACTATTATTTCATGAGAACGTGTACAAGCGTAAGTAGTACAACCGTGTCAGCCACATGATCCCACATGGCTTCTGGAGTGAACAAACAAGTAATAACTGCTAAACAGCATTTTCTTTTCCGACTAGGTCCTTGACAAATTTGCATTTTTGGAATTTCTAATTGAAATTAATATTACAAAAAAACAAAATTTGTATTGAGACGACTACAGCAGTCACGTGTATGACGTTAATTGTGACGTAACGTCAAAAGTCAGTTGGTAACGTCTTCAAAATGGCGGCACCCTCAACAATGTTTGTGTGAAACATTGACTATTTCGGATTTTTTTTTCGACTTTATGACATAATGACAGATAATAATGGAACTATGAAGAATAAATTTCTTTCTTTGGATTTAATTGAGGAAATTCATTGCTTTAAAAATATTGCATAAAGTATAGAATCGCTGAGTCAGGCTTATCGCATTTCATTGAGCGAGTAGTGATACACAGAATTCAAGCTCTTGTAAGCTGTCTCAGCCCATGGGCAAGACAGAATTTTCCAGCACCGCTAAAAAGAGAACAAACTCTGTCTTGTAGGTGAGAAAAGGTTTTATGCAGTTGTAACCAGTGCTTGAAAGTCTTATCTTACACCCCTTATCCCTTAGGGCTGAGTAAAATGAAAACTATCATTTGAAGTCAATCCATTGGACCCCCTGAATACCACATGTCTGCATTGTCAAGACAATCAGTTCACTGTCACATAAAAATGAAATAGCAGACTTCATTTTAAGCCACATCATGTGATTTCCAACAATGTGGCAATTTTTAGCTCGCCTGAACAAAGTTCAGGAAAAGCTATTATACTACCCCCGGGGTCGGTCAGCATTGGCGGCAGCGTTAGCAGAATATTAAAGTTTTACATTAAAGTTTTTTAGGTGATGGGCAAGGCGCTGTCAGGCTAGCTATCCTGTCCCGCTGACAGGTCTTGTGTCCTGTGATATTCAGACCATCCTTGCATTTATACAGGGTAAGCACAGACCTAGCTCATTGTTAGCTCTACAGCTTGGGCCACTTCCATTGATGGCCGATGTAACAACCAAAGGCTCTGATCAGACCACTTATGTGCAGTCTGATCAGAGACTATGCTTGTCATCAATGCCACATTGTTGGAAATCACATGATGTGGGTCAGTTTTTATGCTATGTTGGACCTCAGCATAAGGTACTTAACACAGTTGTTTGTGACATTGTCTTCTTTCAAAATTATAAAATGCTAACATTAATCACCTTAACAAGTTCTGCATTTATTAAATGTTATTTAGTAAAAGAACTTGGTTTGAGGTGTGGATAGAAAATCTGTTTCCAGAGATCACTGTATGGTATCACTTGGCCAAATAGTGATTGTTGGGATGAATTTTTCTTACTGAATGTCACACCCATGAAAAATACAGATACTTATATTCCAGACCCCAACTAGCCATGTCAAAAACATTAAGTTATATATTATCAAACCAGTTTGATTTACTTAATTGAGTTTCCTTTTCTTTTCCAGAATTTTAATCCTCAGAACCCCTATTGTAATGGTATACAGGGTGTGTTAGGGGCTTATGCCAATGCTATTAGAAGTGTGCAATTATACGGACCAACAAACTTTGCTCCATGCATTAATCATGTAGCTAGGTAAGTTCAAACTATTGCTTATTATGAATATTTGGGCTCAGTCAAGTCAAGCATATTGACTTCTTACTTAAAAGATCAGAAATTACCACCATTTATAGCTCACCTGAGCCAAAGGCTTACAAGGTGACCTTATAGTATAGGCATGGTCTATCATATGTTGTACTTTGTCAGTCATCAGTTTACACTTTGAAACACAAATGTCTTCTAAACCAACCGGCCAATGTTGATCAAATTTTATATGTAGCACTGTTGGGGTGGGGGATTGACTGCATAAAAGTTTGAGACAGATCAGTTCATCAGTCCTGCTTACCATGGCAACAGAAAGGTCCCATAGACCATAAACAGGAATTCATGAAGAAAATGGGAATTTTATTAGTTCTAAGTTTTAAAGTGGGAAGGTTATAACTCGGAAATGATAAGTAAAAACTGGTGCTATAGGTTGTCGTATACTAGTTGATGTTATATCAATCAAGAAAACTTATTACAAGTATTTGTTTGTGTTTATACCATACATTTACATCTTTGTAGGAGAGATGGTTTTAGAATTAACTTATACGATTGACATTGCGTTAATCATCTGTATACTGTAAATACTAAGTGCAGTCTGTGCATCAGCCCAGGCTTATCAGAGTCTTTTCTTTTCACTTTTAGATTCCACAGTATACATTAATTTTATATGCAAAAAGGGAAGACCATGGTCAGACTGCATGAATGTGTAGGCTGGCCAGATTCTTCCCTGTTCCCACATGCCATAAGGTACCTTTCTACATTTCTTCTGTCGTCTATTTCAGATTTGCTGAGGCAGTTAGAGATGGTTCATGTTATTTTGTGTTGTTAATAATAACTGATGGAGTAATTACAGATTTACCTCAGACCAAACAAGCAATAGTACATGTGAGTTACAACTTTTACATTCAAGATTTTAGCCACAACATATTGGGAAAGGGAAAGTAGCATATATTATTATGACTGAAAAGACTCGGATCAGCCTTGCATTCTGCCATAGTATTTGCCTTTATGCACCAGTCATTTGCAACCACGGCCCCCATGGGGCCGGGGATAGGGGGGGAGCATAGCAGGGCTTAAGCACCGTGTTTTACCTAAGAGGTGTCCATGCAGTGCCGTGGATACACAGGGCTTTTGATTCCCACCAAAACAGTGGAGAAAATAGTGGAGTGTTTTTAATGAAATTTCATGCCCAAATAAAATATGTCAAATTTCAGAAGAAAAAAACCACTAGAAAAGATTTTAGGTCGCAAATTAGTTTAACGAGTACTCACCTCTGCCAGTTCCTCCAATAGAATGCTGATGGCTGTGTGCAAAAGAGCCTTGTTGGAAAAGGGAGCATGTGATGGTTGATGGATCTAGTTCCAGGAAATAGGGTCTATGTTTAGATTTCCAGCAAAAAGGAACTAAAGGACCTGGTATGATAAGGCCCATATTTGGCCCCCAGAAAACTCATTTATCAAAAGTTCTATTTTGATAACTAAAATGCATTCATAGGAAAGTTCTAACCTAAATTGTAACAGCAAATACAAAATTAACCAGTTCTTGCATAAAATAGTTGTGATTTTAATCTTGAACATACCCTTACCCCCAGTGGATTTTGACGAAAACAACGAATTTGGTAGCCTTTGCGGCTTTCAAAATATATGAGCCCGGCCTCCAGCACATTTTATATTTCATATACTGACAAAATTTTGATATATTTACATGCCATGAAAATATTAAGTGTGCTGGAGACCGGGCTCTATGTTTATTTTTGACTTTTTGTTACCACACTGGCAGCGTTTGGATCGTTATCCCGGTTTTCTCAACACAAAAACGCCCATATATTCCCCCATAGACAAAATAAACATATGTTGTGAGTATTCATTTTCTTAGTGAGAACACAAGGAATAATTTGGTACACATTTCATTTTGATCTGTTAGAATTTTTAGCTCACCTGAGCCGAAGGCTCACAGGTGAGCTTATAGTATAGGCAGTCGTCCGTCGTCCGTCGTCCGTCCGTCAACATTTTCAAACGACATCTCCTCTGAAACTACAAGGCCCATTGTAAGTAAATTTCATATATAGCATCTATAGGCAGGGGGAACCAATAATACTGTTTTTTATCCAAATTGCTTCGGAACTTTGGTTGCTATGGCAACTTAAAGTTTCCATTGACTTATATGGGAAAAATTGAAAATTTGCATTTATTGCTATGTCACTGCAGATATTTTGACAAAACTTTTACAGAAATGTTCCTTGAGTAGTCCTCCATCAACCACATGAAATTTTTGTCAATTGCACAATTTGGCTGGTTGCCATGGCAACCGAATGGTTAAAATAGAAAAAATATTCAAAAATCATCTCCTCAGAAAGTATGCAACCAATAAAGCTCAAACTTCACAGAAAGGATCTTGGCACTGCCCTCTATAAAAGAACTGTTTTTCTTTGCAATTGCTCTAGCAGTTTGGTTGCTATGGGAACTTATAGTTGCCATTGACTTGTAATGGCAAAATAGAAAATTTGCATTTATTGCTATGCCACTGCAGATATTTTGACAAAACTTTTATAGAAATGTACCTGGAGTAGTCTTTAACCAGCCTTGTTAAATTTATACAAATTGGGCAATTTTTCTGGTTGCCATTGCAACCGAATAGTTAAAAATGGAAAAATATTAAAAAATCATCTCTGCATAAACTGTGTGGCCAATAAAGCTCAAACTTTACAGAAAGAATCTTAGTACTAGCCTCTATAGAATTACTATTTTTCATGGCAATTACTCCAGCAGTTTGGTTGCTATGGCAACTAAGAGTTTCCATTGACTTATAATGGGGAAAATGGAAATTGGCAATTTTTGCTGTCTCATGGCTTTTATTTAGATTTTCTTTCTACAGAAATGTTTCTTGAATAGTTCTCTATATTTCATATGAATTTTCTCCAAATCGCTGAATTTGATTGGTTGCCATGGCAAAATATAGGGTAAATTTTCAAAAAAAAAAAGAAAAAATGAAAAAATCTTCTGCTCAGAAGCCATATGGGGGATGAAGCTGATATTGTGCAAACATGTTGATGACAGAAGCCTCTACATGAATTTTGTTTTTTCTTCCAACCCAATTAGAACTTTGGTTGCTATGTCAACTTATAGTTTCCATTGACTTATAATGGGGAAAGTGAAGCCATGAGGAGGATGAAGCTGATACTTTGCATACATATTAATAACATTAGCCTCTACCTAAAGTGTATTTCATATTATCATTGCCCATGTGAACTGGTTGCTATGGCAACTTAAAGTTTCCATAGACTTACAGTGGGGAAAGTGGACATTTGGTATTTATTTCTGTGTTACGGCAGATATTTTGACAAAAGCTTTACAGAAATGTTCCTAGAGTAGTCCTCTATCAGCTATAAGACTTTTGCCCAAAGACCTGATTTTGATTGGTTGCCATTGCAATTGAAGGGCCAAATTTTCAATTTTTTCAATTTTTAGCTCACCTGAGCCTTTAGGCTCATAGGTGAGCTTATAGTATAGCCAGGCATCCGTCGTCCGTCCGTCGTCCGTCAACATTTTCAAACATCTTCTCCTCCGAAACCGCTGGGCCGATCAAAGCCAAATTTTATATGGAGCCTCCATGGGTTGGGGGAACGAAAGTTTGTTCGGGGTATCTGGGTCACATGACCAAGATGGCCGCCATGCCCATATATGGTAAAAACCCTTCAAAAATCTTCTTCTCCAGAACCAAAAGGCCTATGACCTTGATACTTGGTATGTAGTATCAGGCATGCGGGCCCATCATAGTTTATACAAATCATGACCTTGCGGTGACCTTGACCTAATTTACGGCATGGTCAACTTTGGAACGTTAGGCTTTTATATGGGAAAACGCATAAACGGTGGATTTCTCAGAAACTATTTAAGTCTAAGGTACATTACTTGGTATACATGGTCGACTAAATGACCAGATGAAGATATTATGTCACTAAAGGTCAAGGTCATTCCGTCGGACCATCCGTCGTCAAGATTTTCAAACATCTTCTCCTCTGAAACCACTGGGCAGATTAAAGCCAAATTTCATATGGAGTCTCAGTGGGGTGGGGGAATGAAAGTTTGTACCTGGGGTCTGGGTCACATGACCAAGATGGCGGCCACGCCCATATATGCTAAAAACCCTTGAAAAATCTTCTTCTCCAGAACCAAAAGGCCTATGACCTTGATACTTGGTATGTAGTATCGGGCATGCGGGCCCATCATAGTTTGTACAAATCATGACCTTGCGTTGACCTTGACCTAACTTACGGCATGGTCAACTTTGGTACGTTAGGCTTTTATATTGGAAAACGCTTAAACAGTGGATTTCTCAGAAACTATTTAAGTCTAAGGTATAATACTTGGTATAAATGGTCGACTAAATGACCAGATGAAAATATTATGTCACTAAAGGTCAAGGTCATTCTGTCGGACCATCCGTCATTAAGATTTTCAAACATCTTCTCCTCTGAAACCACTGGGCCGATTGAAGCCAAATTTCATATGTAGTCTCAGTGGGATGGGGGAAAGAAAGTTTATACACGGGGTCTGGGTCACATGACCAAGATGGCTGCCATGCCCATATATGGTAAAAACCCTTCAAAAATCTTCTTCTCAAGAACCAAAAGGCCTATGACCTTGAAACTTGGTATGTAGCATCGGGCATGCGGGCTCATCATAGTTTATACAAATGATGACCTTGCATTGACCTTGACCTAATTTATGGCATGGTCAACTTTGGAACGTTAGGCTTTTATATGGGAAAACGCTTAAACAGAGGATTTCTCAGAAACTGTTTAAGTCTAAGGTACAATACTTGGTATACATGGTCAACTAAATGACCAGATGAAGATATTATGTCACTGAAGGTCAAGGTCATTCCGTCGGACCATCCATCCTCAAGATTTTCAAACATCTTCTCCTCTGAAACCACTGGTCTGATTGAAGCCAAATTACATATGGAGTCTTAGTGGGATGAGGGAACGAAAGTTTGTACCCGGGGTCTGTGTCACATGACCAAGATGGCCTCCATGCCCATATATGGTAAAAACCCTTCAAAAATCTTCTTCTCCAGAACCAATAGACCTATGACCTTGAAACTTGGTGTGTATCATCGGGCATGCTAGCCCAACATAGTTTATAGAAATGATGACCTTGCATTGACCTTGACCTCATTTACGGCATGGTCAACTTTGGTGCGTTAGGCTTTTATATGGAAAAACGCTTAAACAGTGGATTTCTCAGAAACTATTTAAGTCTAAGGTACAATATGTTGTATACATGGTCAAACAAATGACCAGATGAAGATATCATGTCTTTAAAGGTCAAGGTCATTCTGTCAGACCATCCGTCGTCAAGATTTTCAAACATCTTCTCCTATGAAACCACTGGGGAGATTGAAGCCAAATTTTATTTGGAGTCTCAGTGGGATGGGGGAACGAAAGGTTGTACCCGGGGTCTGGGTCACATGACCAAGATGGCGGCCATGCCCATATATGGTAAAATCCCTTCAAAAATCTTCTTCTCCAGAACCAAAAGGCCTTTGACCTTGAAACTTGGTATGTAGCTTTGGGCATGCGGGCCCATCATAGTTTATACAAATGATGACCTTGCGTTGACCTTGACCTAATTTACGGCATGGTCAACTTTGGTACGTTAGGCTTTTATATGGGAAAATGCTTATATAGTGGATTTCTCAGGAACTATTTAAGTCTAAGGTATAATACTTGGTATATATGGTCAACTAAATGACCAGATGAAGATATTATGTTACTGAAGGTCAAGGTCATTTTGTCGGTCTGTCCGTCATCAAGATTTTCAAACATCTTCTCCTCTGAAACCACTGGGGAGATTGAAGCCAAATTTCATATGGTGTCTCAGTGGGATGGGGGAACGAAAGTTTATATCCGGGGTCTAGGTGACATGACCAAGATGTCCGCCATGCCCATATATGGTAGAAACCCTTCAAAAATCTTCTTCTCTAGAACCAAAAGGCCTATGACCTTGAAACTTGGTATGTAGCATCGGGCATGCGGGCCCATCATAGTTTATACAAATGATGACCTTGCATTGACCTTGATCTAATTTACGACATGGTCAACTTTGGTTAGGTAGGCCTTTATATGGGAAAACTTTTTGTCACTGAAGGTCAAGGTCATTTTGTCGGTCTGTCCGTTATCAAGATTTTCAAAACATCTTCTCCTCTGAAACCACTGGTCTGATTGAAGCAAAATTTCATATGGAGTCTAAGTGTGATCAGGGAATAAAAGTTTGTTCTCGGGGTCTTGACCAAGATGGCCGCCATGCCCTTATATGGTAAAAATCCTTCAAAATCTTCTTCTCCAGAACCAAAAGGCGTATGACCTTGAAACTGGTATGTAGCTTTGGGCACTCACATATAGTGCACAAAAGGAGAGCGGATTTCCGGAAGGGCGCATTTCGTCACACCGTAACGGTGTAGACAAATGTAGACAAATGCACTCCAGCCTTAGGATTACCAGATAGGAAAACCAATGTATCTGTTGAAAAAAATAAGCACATCTTTTTTAAAAAAGAGAGTAACGAATGTATACAGTGGAAATACAGAGGGAAAAAAACACAAATACATGTAACGGATGTAGACATCTGAAAAAAAAAATCAGCTTATCTTTCCACTATCTAGGCACTCAAGCCCATTATAGTTTATACAAATGATCGTGCGTTGACCTTGACCTAATTTATGACACTGTCAACTTTGGTACATTATGTAGGCTTTTATATGGGAAAATGCTTAAACGGTGGATTTTTCAGAAACTATTTAAGTCTAAGGTGCAATATTTGGTATGTATGGTTGACTAAATGACCAGATGAAGATATTTTGTTGTTAAAGATCAAGGTCTTTCTTTGTCTTTTGTACATGGTCATTGAGATTGTGTCACCCGTCAACATTTTCAAACATCTTCTCAGAGGCCACTAGGGTCAATTGAAGCCATATTTCATATGGAGCTTCACCGGCTTAAAGGAACCATAGTTTGTTCAGATGGTCTTGGTCACTTGACCAAGATGGCCACCATGCCCATATATGGTAAAAACTCTTCAAACGTCTTTTTCTCGAGAACCGAAAGGCCTATAACCTTGAAACTTGGTACCGGTATTTAGCATTGGGCACTCAGGCCCATCATAGTTTATACAAATGATTACTGTATTTCATATGGAGCTTTAATACTGGGTCAAAGGAATCAAAGTTTGTTCAGATGGTCATGGTCACATGAACATGGTGGCCGCCACACCCATATATGATAAAAACCCTTCAGAAATCTTTGTCCAGAAACAAAGGCCCAGTGACCTTGTGGCTTGGTATATAGAATTGGGACTCAACATTAATCCTCAAGGGAGTGGGGTTATCTGCCCCTGCCCTGGTGCTATATGCATGTATAAAAGCATTAAAATATATACCAGGACCAAGTGTCAGGTGAGCTACAGGACCATTGGTCCTCTGGTTTTTTTTTTTTTGCCAAAGATCTTCTCAGAAGCCATTAAGGGGGGATAAAGCTTATTTTTTGCATAAATGTTTGTGATATTATCCTCTACATAAATGGTGTGTTTTATTGCTGTTGTGCATGTTGTTTTGTTGCTGTGGCAACTTAGTTTTTCCAACATAACCTCAGTGCTCAGGTGAGTGATATAAGGCCATTGGCCCTCTGGTTTAGCTAGCATTCTGGACTTACAAACTTGAGTGGGTGGGGTACTTTGACAGGCCTTGTGCAGTGCACAGGTAATTAGCCATGGTACCCAACGTATAAGCATTTCATCAAAAGCCTATTATCAAGAGCTTTCAAAAGCTATTGACTTATTTCTTTAAAGGAAAAATGATTAAACTCAGTTTTTCATGAAATTTTTCTTCATATAATTGAACCAACATAGGCATGTCTGAAATCATGTTATTCTGAGAATTAACAAAAGTGAAACATATTTCCATTTGTTCCCATATGCACAAATAATAAGCAAAAGAAACCATGCAATTTTAAGAGAATTCGAATTGGAGCCAAAAATGGCCCTTATCATACCAGGTCCTTTAGTCTAGCACGGTGTAAAGGTCAAAAGGCAAAGGAATAGCTGGATCACTCAGCGATAAAATATTTTACCTGAGGTAAAATTATTTACCGCGACACAATGTCAGAATGTGGATTTTTGTTGCACCTGCTTTAGCAAGGTGCGATATAGGTGTCCGGTTTTCCGTCCGTCAGTCCGTCCGTCCTTCCGTTCACAATTTACGTCGACCCTAGCATTTTAATCCATTCAAATGACTTATTCTCTGAAACCACTGCATCCATGGTTCTCAAATTTCACGTGCAGTATGATCAGACAGCAGGGCTTCAGAATGGTAAAATTCAGGCGGGTCGAGAATCCAAGATGGCTGCCGTTACTAAAAATAGCAAAACCATTAAAATCAACATTTTCTGCAGAGCCATTTGGTATATTTGGCTGAAATTTTGTATGAGGCATAAGTTGGACCTTGGTATTCAGAATTATCAAAATGAAAAAAAACTGTAGCAGAATTAGGTCACAGTGACCTTACATCGACCCTAGAATAATTTACGTCGACCCTAGCATTTAAGTCCATTCAAATGACTTTTTCTCTGAAACCTTTGCATCCATGGTTCTGAAATTTCACATGAAGCATGATCAGACTGCAGGGCTTCAGAATGGTAAAATTCGGGCGGGTTGAGAATCCAAGATGGTCGCGGTTACTAAAAATAGCAAAACCAATAAAATCAAGTTTTCTCCAGAACCACTTTGTATATTTGGCTGAAATTTTGTATGAAGCATAAGTTGGACCTTGGTATTCAGAATTATCAAAATGAAAAACATCTGTAGCGGAATTAGGTCACAGTGACCTTATGTCTACCCTAGAATAATTTACGTCGACCCTAGCATTTTAGTCCATTCAAATGACTTTTTCTCTGAAACCACTGCATCCATTGTTCTCCAATTCACATGAAGCATGATCAGACTGCAGGGCTTCAGAATGATAAAATTCGGGCGGGTTGAGAATCCAAGATGGTCATCATTACTAAAAATAGCAAAACCATTAAAATCAACTTTTTTCTCCAGAACCACTTGGTGTATTCATTGAGTTCTTCATGTGAAGGCACACAGCAGGTGCGACATAGCATTCCGCGGAATTCTTGTTATATTTATATGATCCCCTTGGGGGCTGAGATCTTTACCAGGGATTTGACACAAAAAATGTCCCCACAGTGTAGGGCATATACCAGGGCTTTGCAGAGTGAAAAGTCAGTATCCCAGCTATTCCCTGGCCCCAGGGGGTCGTGGTTGCAAATGACTGGTGCATTATTGTTTGCACTATATATACGGATCTTGAGGAATACTTAAATGATCTTTCTCCTGTGGAATGGGACATTGTCATAGAAGTCAGAAAGCCTATATTAATGATTTTTAGTGTCAGTAGACTTATTTTTTGGAGTTATATAAATATTTGAGATGCTAGTTCACCTATATTTAATGATTATGCTCAGTTTTACCTTGCCATAGGTTTAAATTCGTGTGTAAGGCTTATTACAAACATTTACAGAAATAGTAGTCTGACAAGAATTAAAATGGTACTGCACTCATAATTATCTAAAAAATTACCCTTGACTTGAGAAAACCAACAAAGTGGCAAATGCGCCCAGCAAAGACTCAGATCAGCATGGGCATCAATCCAGTCTGATGAGAGTCTTGGCTGTGCACTTAAAAGGTAGCTAAGAGTCTAAGATAGCTCCATGCGGACAACAGACATCCGTCTGGAATAGAGTGCCCAGGCCGATCTGAGTCTTTGCTGGATGCACATGCCACATTGTTGGTTTTTCCTGTTGCGGCTTCTTTTAAGATGTATCAGTACACCTCCATGGTTTGGCTGCCACTTTTACCCAGCAGACAACTTTGAATTAATACTACTTGCTTCCTTAGTGGATGAAACAGCATTGAAGGCTACTCAGAGAAGAAAGAATTGACCAAGAAAATCTTCTTCTTTTTTTTCGTTCGAGAGTACACTTATGAGAAAGAAGGCAAACATTTCTGTATCAAAGTCATCTACTAACAAGTGTTCAAAAAAGTGCTTGAGCTCTTCTTAGCATCTTCTGTTCCATTATTTTCAGGCTGCCAGGTTACCAATGTCAATTATTATAGTGGGAGTGGGTGATGCCGATTTTGAAGGTAAATTTGTGAGAGAAAAAAACAAAAAAAAACAAAAAAACATATGAGCCGCGACGTGACAAAACCAACAATGTGGTTTTGCGCCCAGCGCAGACTCAGATCAGCCTGGGCATCCGCCCAGTCTGATCAGAGTCTTCACTGTCCGCTTGAAGGTAGCTTAGACCCTTAGCTACCGTTTGAGCACTTAGTGAAGATTCTGATCCGACTTGGTGGATGCCCAGGCTGATCTGAGAATGTGCAGGGCGCATAACCACATTGTTGGTTTTCTCGTGTCGCGGCTCATATATGCCTTAAATTTTTGGACATTTTAAGCAATTACTGTTACTGACCTAGAATTTGAATATTCAGAAAGTATGTCAAAAGATTACAAATTGACTGGCAGACAGTGTATACATTGATAAGACTTGAGAGGTCTGATATGGGTCTACTTTTTTATTCAGGCAGTTTATCAACTGGCATGTTTTTCATACAACTCATTAATGGTCAAAAGTTTTGGTTTCACTTCTCAAAATTCATGTCTTGCTCCTAGAAATTGAATTACAACATATTGCATGACCTTTCTTGTCTATTATTATCATTTGTTTGGAGATACATTTCCAAATACTGCAAATATTCCTTCTGATGATGTTCAGCTTCATTTTCATGAAACTGGAGCTGTCTGTCATGAGATCATAGCCCCTGTTTGGGACATCACAAATCACATTATCTTTAATAATTGAGTAATTATCAGTGCCTTGTGCTACTAACAGACATGTTTTAACAAACACAAACCCATGTATTAACAAGGCAATCCATGTGCTATAATCACTGGCTTTGCGACTTTTCATATACAAGTTGCGGGGCAATACTCTGTCAGTACAGAAGCAAGCAGCAAGATTGCATTTGCAAGTATCGATAAAAGACCTGTGTGCAAGCATTATGCAGATTCATATATTGTAAAAATGGAAGAGCAGGGCATATTGAGCAGAAACGTCAGTGAAAATGATTTTGACTTGAAAAATGCTGCTAAAGGTTTGACAAACATTCACGATTGCTGACAATGGCCTGAAATGGGGATTTTTATACAAATGCATAGTACGTGTTGGAATCTGCAAGGTAATGGCGATGAGGTCGAAAAATAGTTCCTAGATATTTTCTTTATTTTTAAAGCATTATGGTTGAATTTATGCGATTTTCATTGCATTTACATTTGCCAGGTCCCTTGGGAGGCTGTTGAAAACCTCAGCTTTTGGCCTTGGTTTTCAACAGCTTCTCAGGGCCTGACAAATGTTAATGCATGAAAAATCATGTTTGATCCCTATATTGGAATATAGTTCTGAAGGTCAATTATTCAATTACAGCAATGAATGTGTTAGATGGAGATGAAGTGAGATTATCGTACCAGGGTGTCTACGCCCAGAGAGATATTGTACAGGTGGGTCTTTTCATTGTTTGACAAATACCTTAAATCTATTCCAGCGATGTTAGCAGAAACAGGCTCTAGAACTGGGCAACATAGCTTTTATAAAACAGTCTCATAGGAGAGCAAATTCTTTCCTTTAAAAGTTTACTCACATTGAAAAGGGAGGCAAAAAAAGAAAATGTTCCAGTTGCTACCTCCGTGTTACAGAAAAAGTGACCTTTTCAATGAGGAGCCCTGGTAGCTCAGTAGGTTAAGCACTGGCCTGCTGATCTAGTGGTCTCGGGTTCCAGCCCCACAACAGGTGGGAATCTTTTCAATCGTAAACAGGGTTCCATTGCACACAGCCATTCATTATCACCCTCCCATTGTCCTCGTATGACAGAAATACTGTTAAAAAGACATGAAATCGCAAGTCATCTATCAGTCCATCCAGCCGTCTTTTCAATTAGATTGGTATGAAATATTTGATCAGTTACTGGTTAGATGGGGCCAAAGAGAATAACCTTCAGATAAGGTCAATCATCTGCACAACACTAGGTATATGAACATATATGCTCAGAGACAATGAAAATACCCACTTCATAACCAATCAGTCACGGCTAGTATATTGCATTAAGCCAGCCACAATCTGCTTGAAGCAGTCAACCTGTTACATCCCAAGACAGATTTTTGCTTGTCAGTGAGATTCTTGCCATGATGAAAATGAAAGACAAATGTTGTGGTTTGTTTAGAAAAACAACAAAGAATTCAAATACTGATTAATAGCAAACATGTAATGTCTAGTATGATGCATGTAGAAAAAGTGCAAAATCGACAAGTACATAATTGATCTGCGACACGAGAAAACCAACAAAGTGGTTGTGCTCCCAGCATAAAACTCAGATCATCCTGGGCATCTGCCCAGTCTGATCAGAGTCTTTGCTTTTACCTTAAAGGGTAGCCAAGGGTCTAAGCTAGCTTCATGCCGACAGCAAAGACTCTGATCAGACTGGGGGATGCCCTGAGTCTGCGCTGGGCTGACAACCACTTTGTTGGTTTTCTCATGTCGCGGCTAATATATTATTGCATGTTAATCATTTGATTCAGAATATTTACTATATCATATTATTATACCTTGAATAATGATATATTATGCAGCATTCAAGACATGTGCAATAAAAGATAAGCAGTATCAGAGCTTTGAGCTCAGCTCTCCTACATCCATTACTTGGATGTTTCCAAAATAAACTAATTAATTTCATTTTGTATGGTGCTTCCTCTAAATTATAATCTAGTATTCTCATAGAACTTTATATTTTCATCTATATTTCTTCTGTATTTTTCCAGAGTAAGATAAGGAGAGTACTAATGTGTACTCTACCATATTTTATGTCCTTTCACAAAGGGGAGCAACTTTTGTAACTTTCCTTTTGCTTCCATAGACAAAGAAGCCCCTCCACAGTGGGTTCTCTTGAAGAAAGCATTTGCTCCTAAGGGAGTGAATTCCTACCTGTAAGAGTTGACCCCCAAGTTGAAGGATGCAAAATGAAAATAGCATGGTTGCTTCTTCTGAAAGTGTACCCATTTGCTTTAATTTTGATGGTAATTCTTAGTTATGTCTAGCCTAAAAACCTATGCTATGATTGCTCATTAGAATTGCCATTTGAAATTTGGTACAAACGTTGGGTTACAATGACTAGTTGTACGGTGTGAGAGAGAATCAGCCTTCTCCTGCTTATCAGTCCCTTTGTTTGTTCATTTTTTCTTTCTCTCCAATTAAATTTTTGTCACTGACTTATCAGGAACCACTACAGCTAGGACTTTGAAATTTGGTACAAACATTGAGTATTACTGGTTGTACCGTGTAAGAGAGCATCAGCCTTCTCCTTCGTATCAGTCCCTTTGTTTGTCCATTTTTTCTCTTTCTCCAATTAAATTTTTGTCACTGACTTATCAGGAACCACTACAGCTAGGACTTTAAAATTTGGTACAACGTTGGGTATGACTAGTTGTACTGTGTAAGAGAGAATCAGCCTTCTTCTGCTTATCAGTCCCTTTGTTTGTTCATTTTTTCTTTCTCTCTAATAATTTTTGTGTCACAGATTTCTCAGGAACCGCTATAGCTAGGACTTTGAAACTTGGTACAAATGTTTGGTATGACTAGTTGTACTGTGTAAGAGAATATTAGCCTTCTCCTGCTTATCAGTCCCTTTGTTTGTCCATTTTTTCTTTCTCTCCAATTAAAGTTTCGTCACAGATTTCTCAGGAACCTCTACAGCCAGGACTTTGAAATTTGGTACAAATGTTGGGTATGACTAGTTGTACTGTGTTAGAGAGAATCAGTCTTCTCCTGCTTATCATTCTCTTTGTTTGTCCATTTTTTCTTTCTCTCCAAATAAATTTTTGTCACAGACTTCTCAGGAACCACTAAAGCTAGGACTTTGAAATTTGGTACAAACGTTGGGTTACAATGACTAGTTGTACGGTGTGAGAGAGAATCAGCCTTCTCCTGCTTATCAGTCCCTTTGTTTGTTCATTTTTTCTTTCTCTCCAATTAAATTTTTGTCACTGACTTATCAGGAACCACTACAGCTAGGACTTTGAAATTTGGTACAAACATTGGGTATTACTGGTTGTACCATGTAAGAGAGCATCAGCCTTCTCCTTCTTATCAGTCCCTTTGTTTGTTCATTTTTTCTTTCTCTCGAATTAAATTTTTGTCACTGACTTCTCAGGAACCACTAAAGCTAGGACTTTGAAATTTGGTACAAACCTTGGGTATGACTAGTTGTACAGTGTAAGAGAGCATCAGCCTTCTCCTTTTTATCAGTCCCTTTGTTTGTCAATTTTTTCTTTCTCTCCAATTAAAGTTTTGTCACAGACTTCTCAGGAACCACTACAGCTAGGACCTTGAAATTTGGTACAAACCTTGGGTATGACTAGTTGTACCGTGTAAGAGAGCATCAGCCTCCTCCTGCTTATCAGTCCCTTTGTTTGTCCATTTTTTCTTTCTCTCCAATTAAATTTTTGTCACAGATTTCTCAGGCACTACTACAGCTAGGAATTTGAAATTCTGTACAAATGTTGGTTGTGAATAGCTGTATCATATAAGAGAGACTCAGCCTCTTCCTGCTTATCATTCTCTTTGTTTGTCCATTTTTTCTTTCTCTCCAATAAAATTTCTGTCAAAGATTTCTTAGGAACCACTTTAGCTTGGATTTTGAAATTTGGTTTAAACGTTGTGTATGACAAGTTGTACTGTGTAAGAGAGCCTCCTCCTGCTTTTCATTCCCTTTGTCCTTTTTTTCTTTCTCTCTATTTTTTGTCACAGATTTCTCTGTTCTCATGAATCCACTGTCATCAAATTTTGTATACATCTTGAGAATGGCCATACATATTGGTGGAAAGAAAATCAAGATGCTAAGATTTCTTTTGGCCTTCTTTTTCTTTTTTCTTTTTCCCATCCCTCACTCCAATGCAATAAATGGGAAAATTTATGTCAAAAATTTCTCGGATTGCTATGTTATTAGGCTTACATCTCGCTTAAAAACTGATTAGTTGACATCATTTGGATGCTGCTGCTGACTTAAGGTCAAGGTCGCAGACATAGAAGTTTATGTAAACTTACGTTGAAATTTTAATAACATAATTTGCATTTATTTTAATGGAACCTTTTGGTATTTGTTTATAGGCCATTCACTGGATTTGTAATAGATTGTCCATCTGTCTGTCTGTCTGTTAGTTAACATTTGCTTGTACGAAATGTGTTTTTATTTTGTGGTGGCTCTGGCCGGGGGTATACGTGAGCCCCTGCTCACATGCAAGTTTACTTACCAAATCATTAAAACTGCCTTAGTGGTTCTTTGCTTTCAAGTCAATTAAACTTTTAATACAGTATTCTTTTATTTCAAATCAGATAAATTTTATTGTCATCCATGTTTCAAACCTGTTCATTTTCAGTTTTCTTTTGTTACAAATTAGTCCAGTTTCACAGTTCAGCTTTCAGTTTGAATAAATCCTCATTCTTTTAATTTCCTTTCGTTTGCTTTAGATTCGTTCAGTTTCAGTGTGAATGAATACTTATTCTGTTCATTTGTTTCAAATTTGTTCAGTTTCAGTATACTTTTGTTTCAGATGCGTTAAACTTCAGTGTTCTTTTGTTTCAAATTGGTAAACCTTTGGTTCTTAAATTTCTGCCCCTTGAATTTTTAGTGTTCTTTAGTTTCAGATCTGTTAAACTATAGTCTTCTTTGTTTTGAATTAGAGTTGTTTTGTTTCACATCTGTTAATCTTAAGTCTACTTTCATTTCAAATTCTTTGCATTTTAGAGTGTTTTTTATTCTTTGCATATTAGTTTTTTTTTTGTTCTTTTTCTCTTGTTTCAAATCTGTCAAACTGTAGTCTTCTTTCCTTTCAAAAGTGCAAGTGCTGTTCTGTTTCAAACCTGTTGCACTTTGTTTTAATTTACCTTCTGATTAGTTAAACATTACTTTTTGTTTGCTTTCAAATCAGTTAAACAGTTCCATTTGTGTACTTTCAGTTTGTTCCCTTTCGGACCTTCTTTTCTCGGAATCAGGCTAACATGCAGTTTTGTCAGGCTGCCCTAGCTAAGGAAGTTCTTGCTGAGATCCCTGAACAGTTTCTGTCCTATATGAAGGCTAATAACATTATGCCAAAGACAAGACCCAGAGTTTCTGCTCCTCCACTCTAGCTTATAATCAAGCTGTATGAGGTTGAATCTTCAGTTGGAGGTAAATTTCAACTGTGTAATGATAGACAGGTACTAAGAGCATCTGTATATTCTGTTCACAATCTTCATTATGAACACTTGTTAGGATTCTTTGATTAGTTATGAAAACAAAGAAGACTATGCAACTGCACAGCCTGATCTAAAATCTACTGTTTTTGCCCATGGTTTAAAGCAGATTTCTCTCATGGCGCAACTCATATGTACGATGCAGCTACATGCACTATAGTACACTCTAAGGCAAAGCAACTCTACCATGTTCTTTTATGCCTCTTTTCAATAAGGGTCTACTCTTAAAGGAAAGAATTTGCTCCCCTTGGGAGTATTACCATTTTGGATGGGCGTCATTGGCCAAAAAAGCCGAGAAAAAGGGGTAAAAGTTGTGTAAAAATAACAGAAAACATGGAGCATATCAATATACCTGAACAGGGGTTTAGCCTGGTATGTGGAGTAGTTTTTCAAGGCAGTGTTAGGTTAACAAGTCTTTAGCCATGCATTCATTTAGTCATCTGGTACACATGAAGTCAATTTTCATGAAAAAAAAAATGGCACACTGTGTATTAAAAATTGTATAGTCTGATTAATGGCCTGAACAAACAGACCCTAGTTTATTCTGTTAGGTTTCCAAACAGTAAGATTGTGTTGTAGGTGAACAGTGCTAAAATAGTGAATGAGCTTTACAACATGTCATATTGCTGTGTATGGAGGCAATTTATGTACAAAGTGAACATCTGGGTCAAGACACAAGAAAGGGACCTGCCAGATTGTGCAACATATAGACTCCAATCAGTCTATGCATCCAAGCAAACTGATCAGTTTTAGTTGTTGGGTGTGTAGTTTGTTGGAGATTCATGATTGCAAAGCTGTGCAAGTTGATCTGTCTTCATAACTTGCACATGTTGGAAGGCTTCTTTTCGTGGAGCACAGGTCTGTAGGTGAATAGACACAACTTATTCTCTGCACACAGTTTCTCTGCCATTTTGTGAAAGGGAAACAACTTTATGACTTTCTGTGTCGTCAACCTTCTTGGAAAGTGTAGTTCTATCCAAATAGAGGCAACTCTTAAAAGAATTTGCTCCATTTAGGTCCTAGGAGCAAATTCTTTCATTTAAGAGAGAGATGCCCCCAATAAGTAGGATGACAGATTCTTCAAAACAAGATTTTCTCTCCTGATAGTGTTCCCATTAACCCATTAATGCCTAGTGGACTCTTCTATCTGTATATATTGGACAAGTCCATTTGTCATTTAAGGGGTGTCAGGTTTAGTTTATTTTTTTATTTTTTGTTTTATTTTGAGGAAAAATACCCATTTGTCGTATGCAAAAAAAAGTAGACCCTGATCAGACGCCACGTTTGCGGTGTCTGATCTGGGTCTGCACTGTTTGCCTATATCCCATTTTTGGGGCGCTAGGCATTAATGGGTTAATCTTAAGGCCTGTAGATACTTTAGTCAGAAAGCACCTTCCCACACGGGCTTTTGTTACAGAAAAGAATATCCCCAATAATGGCCCCTAAAGGAAAAGAAATGTGCCTAACAAGCAAATAAATGCAGTCAGTTCAAGTTGTCTCCCTTTTCTGAAAATGGTGGCAAAACTATGGCTGTGTACCCATACCAGTTAGAGATTGAATTTAGTCATAAAACACACACGCAAAAAAAAAACTAGGACTGTTTGATCAACAGCTATGACTATTGATAAGTCAACACTTGTTCCAAGCATTGTTTTTTCTGATTTCAGTTTGTGCCATTTCGAGATTTCTTCCAACGTCATGGCTCACAAAATATGACGATCTGTAAATCAGCATTAGCTAAAGAGGTGTTAGCAGAGGTTCCAGATCAATTTATTTCGTATATGAAGATGAACAACATTGCTCCAAGACACCCCAGCTCAGCTCCACCACCTTATTCAAGAAGTGAGATTTGAACAATGACCAAAGATGAACCGGGTTGTGCAAGAAAATGTTGCTGTACAGGCCTGGGTAGCCATGACGTCTCTTTGTCACTTTTGTAAATCAAGAGGCACATCTGAAAATTACATTCAGCATATAAGGACACTTTAACCATATCATGGTTATCCCAAAATTTAAACAAGTTCACATTTTAAGTGCCAATATCAAAAATAGTGGAATTTGCAAACAGCATAGATCCAGATGATGCCGCTCATATTGAGCTGCATCATCTGGATCTACACTGTTTGCCTTGTAGTGTTTAAGCGCTGAATATGCTTTAGCGTGGATGAAACTCTTTTTGAAATTTATAAATTGTGTCATCAGTTTTTTTTGCTTTTACAGAGCTAATTTTATCCTAATATGCATAAATATTGGGACACTTAAAACCATTAAAACGATTTTAGGTTTCCCAATACTTAAGCACATTAGGGTAGTATCTGGTGATGTGCCAACAGATGAGAAGAGAATTGCACACAGTGGTGAAACTCCTGTAGGTACAGTTTGATGTTGGTCCTGAAAGCAGTCTGACCGTTATCCACACGTTTGCCATATGCACTTCTGATCCTGGTTCCAGCAGATTGGATCATTGCAGTACAAGGCAAATTGGAAATTATTACCTGCAGTGGTCCAGCAAAAACAAATGCTCAGTTGGTCTTGTAAGGTTGCATTTTTCAACTATTTCAGAAAATGCCATTTTCAATGTTGTGGGTCAAACTGACCAGTCAGTATAGTGCTACACATTTTTATGCCCCCGTGACGATAGTCAGGGGGCATTAAGATTTGCCCCTGCCTGTCCGTCTGTCCATCTGTCTGTTCGTCACACTTTAGGGTATAGAGTTTGGGAAATCAACTCCTCTCACAGTTCTTAATGGATCTTTTTCAAACTTTGCATACTTATTGTGGACATATTGAAAATGAGCATGTGGGTTTTTACGAGGGTCATCCAATAAGTCTTGCAAACGCCGTCATTACTGCTTTATTAATTGAGGTAGGGTTATCAAATTCCACCATTAACAGCTTACGTATATAATAAACATATGTTCTGAAAATCATACATATGCTATTCCTTTCTCAGATATGGGAAGGTTTTGAACGCAAAGGTGTAAGCAATACCGGCGGTGAAATTGCACAAACATGACGTTTTTTACAAGAGGTTAGGGGAAGAAAATTCCTGCATACATGTTTATTGTTCTTTCAAATTACAAAGATTCATGTTCTAAAGTAATCGCCTTATATTTAAGAATTCATATAAGAGACAATTGTCACTTCACATTACCAGACAAATGTGGTTGCCTGGCAACAAGAGAATATTACAGAATTTTAGCAAAATTTTAGTTTTTAAAGTCCACCTCTGGGTTCTTAAGGCTGCAAACGATATTAAACAAGGTTCGAAGCTTATATTTTCTCTTATATTTACATTTCAGCATCTCGGGACTATTCTTTGATAACAAATTAATGGCAGTTTAGGAAACACTTCATCTGTTGTGAAAGCCTCTTCTTCATATACTCATTTTATATGATATTTTAGCTGCCCGAAAAAGATAGTGATCTTCCTTTGAACAATAATTATATCTTGACTGATGGCAATATCTTAACCTTGGTACCGTGTACATACTTCAGGATTATTTTCCGTATCTCCCAGCAATTTTCAGATATTTACAAGGATTCTGAACTAAGCTAGGAGATCTTAAACAGACAACTAGAAGCCACCGCCGCACCCATAATGGTAGTATTCTTCAGTTGCCTAGCAACGCCATTTGCAAGATCACGACGTTTCTTGAATTTGTTGACTGGAAAGAAGGAAAGATGCAATGTAGGAATGTGGATTGCTTGATTCGTTTTTAATTATCATTTGCCTGAAACTCGGCCGTTTGCAGGACTTATTGGATGACCCTCGTAATGGAGCTAGAATTAATTTTGACAGAATTACCGGTACAGCCGTTTGAACTTAGTCATTTTGGGCAATTTTTCGCATTGAAGGGTATGGAGTTTGTGTAATCAACTCCTCCCACAGTTTTCAGTGGATCTTTTTCAAACTTGCATACTTATTGTGGACATATTGAAGATGTGCATGTGGGGTTTTGATGGAGCTAGAATAAATTTTGACAGAATTTTGGCCTTTTGAGCTTAGTCATTTTCGGCATTTTTTTTTTGCAGTGTATGGTATGGTGTTTGTGTAATCAACTCCTCCCACAGTTTTCAGTTGATCTTTACTAAACTTTGCATTCCTGTTGTGGATATATTGAAGATGTGCATGTGAGGTTTTGATGGAGTTAGAATTAATTTTGACAGAATTACTGTCTTCTGAACTTAGTCATTTTGGGCAGTTTTTGCACAGAAGGGTATGGAGCTTGTGTAATCAACTCCTCCCATAGTTTTCAATGTATCTTTTTCAAACTTTGCATACATATTGTGGACATATTGAAAATGTGCATGAGGGTTTTTTGATAAAGCTAGAATTAGTTTGAATGCAATTACGGCCATTTAAACTTAGGCATTTTAGGCAATTTTGCATTGTAGGGTATGTGCTAGCAGGAAGTTCTTTGAAATAATATTTGTTGATAATTGACAATTCAGTGATGTACATTGCTCTATGACAGGCACTGCACGGGGGCATCATTCGTGTCTTACAGACACAATTTTCTAGTTTTACAATGTGAAACATATTTCGATATAGTCACTGCATCAGAGATGTGTGGTGTGAGAAGTCTGCGATAACTCTCGTTAATTCTTAACATTCAAATGGACAGTGGTACAGTGTGTACCCAATGTTGTCCAAATGTTACATATGTCCCAGTGTAGGGCCAACATTGTCCAAACATCCTGTGCTCACTGGAATACGGTTGCTCCTCATCAGAAATGGCTCTCAGAGACAGTTCTTATGATGAATTTCAGTGGATGATTTTTGGATAACAAAATAATCCCAGACTTATTGTCAAGATGTTGTTGAATCTTGAACTGTGTACAAATGATTGTACAGCCAACTCTTGATATCTCAAACACTGATGTCTCAAAGTAACCTCTAAATATCACAGGATATAGTTTAACACATTTCCTATTTTTCATTTACATTTCAGTTCCCTTAATCTCAAACTAGTGATATCTGAAATTAAATTTTCTGGGATCAGAAAATTTGCTTTGAGATATCAGTAGTTTGGGATGAGTTTGACTTTGAGATATCAAGAGTGGACTGTATTTGAAATGGTGGTCTTGGTTGTGAAATTAAACATAGAACCCTGGTATCCAATGTGTATTTTCATAACTTATATTGACCATGCATTTATTTTCATAGCATGACTTATGAATCATAACATATGAGACCAATTATTTACTCTTTATTTGTTATCTACTTCAATAATAAATCACAGCATTAGATATATAACTTGTAAAAATAATACTGTTACATGTACATGAAGGTAGTGCTCAAACAGAGACTTTGATTATGAAGATTTGATGCATTTGTCAGTCATTTGTCAGGGATAATTTCAAATTCATTCTGTCCATTCTCCATAAAAACATGGGCCCAGTTGCTTGAAACTGATGAGGCTGTTAGTTAATGAGACGTTAAAATTTCAAACATTAATATCTCAATTATGCCAATATTTTTTTATGAAAAAAGGTGAAAAGCTTCTCACATATTATCAACAAAAAAAATATCAGTGTATTTGGTTATAAAGTTACAAAACAATTAACGAGTTGACCTCTTAGCTAACTTGTTAGGCTAACGATGCTTTGAACAACTGGGCCCTGATATTTTGTTGCTTGTCATGAAGGTAAATGGATCCTCCTTCAAGGAAAGCAACTCCACCATTTCGGCCTTCCTGAGGAATAGGGGTGAACTCTAAAAGAAAAACACTTGCTCCTCTAGGGTAGACTGCTTTCTTTGAAAGGTTTCATTTCTGAGGGAAGCAAACAGGAAGCTGTATAAGTTATCTCCCTTTGAGAAAAGAGCAGAAAAATATGGAGATGTACCCATACACTTTGAAACTGCCTCAGTGGGGTGGTTCTAATGGGGAGTAACAACAAGGAGCCACATCATGAGATTTCCAACAATGTGGCATTGGTGACAAGCAAAGGCTGATCAGACTGCACAAACGTGCAGTCTGATCAGAGCCTTGGCTTGTCACATCAGCCTTCTATCAAAAAGACACAAACCATAGAGCCAACAGTGAGGTCTCTGATTACGGGTACCCTGTGTGGAACAGAATTATGACCTGAATGTCACATGACAAAATTGCCACATTGTAGGAAGTCACATGTCATGGCTTAGCTGTGTGTTTATGGAGAAATAAGAAAACTCATTGAAGGATTATCATTCATACTTCCATTTTTTTAGTGCCCACAGTGGTGCAGTTGTTGTTCATGATGCTAACAGTGTGAACAAACCCTCTTTACATGTTGCTGTTTATTTATTCATTTTATATTTCATTTACATTGCAAGCTAAGCTATAAAGTGTTTGAATCAACAATATCCAATACACCTGAACTTCTTTGGGTAAAATTAAAATCTAATGTCCTGCCAACATTGTTATTTTGATATGGGGACCTGAGTTGAAAGACTGGTAGTGTGGGCACAACATGTAATCCCTGGACTGGTAGCCTAGCACATAACAACTAGACCACCAACAGGTCCTTCTTTTTAACCAGGTTGGTTATGAATACAAGACTGTAAAAATTATCAGCCCTAAATGTGCATATTTATTTGTCTTGAATGTTCTCATTAAGCCAGCCTAACTTCAGATAAAGATGTTCAGGTGTATTTTTGTCTGACCGTGGAAAAGCAGATTTTGTATTCTGTAATGTCAGATGGCTGGATGGACAGACAATTTTGGGTTTTATGGGTCTTTCAAATTTCTGTTGTTTTGGACTGACAAGGAAATGGATGAGATGGTGGTGTGGAAGGCTGTGGATTAATCACAGTCTCGGCCAGGACTTGAACCTGTGAGTTTTGGGGCGGTATTTATAAAAGTGGCTGCTATGCTATTGCTAAGGCTGAATTTCTTTGAAGGAGATTCCATTTGCTCTGGAGGAACAGTCTGAAAGCAAATTTCATAGTTGTAGGGAATTTCCTTCATAGAAATTTAGCCTTAGCGACAGCATAGCAACCACTTTAATCGTTTTATAAATACGGCCCCTGGATTATGAATCCAGAGTTACATTGCTCAGCCAAGAAAACCTGATACATATTCATGGTCATATCTATTGTAGCTGTACATTTTTTGCTGGATACTAATGTTTGCAATTATCCATCTTAGCAAGTTGAAGCCAATTTACATTCTTATGAATACATATACAATGTAGTTTATACAAAAATATGTTTATGCAAGCGTAAGGTGGATGAGTACACATCCATATTTTTCTGCCATTTATACAAAGGGAAACAACTGTGATTTCTTGTTTGCTTTCCTGGACGATGAAGCCCCCTCCAAAGCAAAGTCAGCTCTTAAAGGAAAGAATTTCCCTTTAAGAGTTGACCCCCATTTAGAAGGGAGGCAAACATGAAAAAGGATGAAGTTGCTTCCCCTGAAAGTGAACCCACTCACCTTAAACCCCCACAACTATACAGTTCATTCATAGGATTGTAAGAAAAATTAGCAGATTTGTAAATATCAATTCCTGTGAACCTGTAAAAGGACTTCTATGATTGAGAGGAGCCCCGGTAGCTCAGTGGGTTAAGCGCTGGCCTACTGATCTAGCGGTAGCGGGTTCGAGCCCCGCCAGAGGCGGAATTCTTTCCATCGCAAACGGGATTCCATTGCACACAGCCTTTCATCATCACAAGCCCATCGTCCTGATATGACTGAAATACTGTTGAAAAGGACGTAAAATCGCAAGTCACCCACCCACCATCTATGATTGAGGCGAGGATTTTCCCCATTAGGCCGGCGGGACAGGTCCGATACTCAGTAAGCCAAAGAAGAAGAATGGTCAACAGTAGCACTGTGATCTTCAAGGATAATATTGTGTACCATGACCTTGAATGAAGGTCAAGGTCACATACATATAGTCAAAACTATCCAGTGTTGTCTGTTATGTAAGTAATGTAAGTCAAAAAATGGTGAAATGTATACAATCAATCATTATTTCAACGATCAGTTTGAGGATAATTTACCATTTATCTCAAAAATGACGTCAACGTCAACGTATGTTTAACGTATATTACATAGACACAAACACTTAAAAATTCATTTGTCATGCGATTTACATGTCAAAGTCATAAATGCAAAGCAGAAGTAAGTGATCCGTATAACTTTTTAATCATGGGGAAAATTCACGCCTTAAGCATAGAGGTCCTTGTTAAAATTGCGCTTTATCCAAGCAAAAACAGAAATACAGTTACAGTAATAAATTTGAATAATTTTTGCATTATTGTTATACCTCTAAAATATGTATGACTGAATTTAATATCGTTATATGTACTGTTCATGTGAAGTTATTGTTATTTATCTCAGAAATTGTTTACATGTACACATAGTTTTAACCAGTTTAACCAGCATAATTACCTTATATATTGTGACAGACGTGTGAGATCAAATAGAGTAGACACACATAGCACTGCTTCTCAGGGGTAGTTAGATATGGGTATGCACCATTGCCATTCCACCTAGCACACTTGACAGGCAGTAAAATTGTCATGTTCCAATTTCTTGAGTAATATGTTCAATGATAAAGGTGAATGGATGCACTTTCAGGGAAAACAACTCAGCCAGCTTTATGTTTGACTACCTTAATTCTCAATATTTAAAAAGGTAAAGCTTTCCCAAAGCATAGGGGCAGTAGGGGTTACAGGCCCAGCACATTTTTGGCATAGTAAAGGAAAGGTGGCGTCCATTCCCCTGTTGCTGCCTTATACTTCCCTGATTTGCAAAAGGTACCCACTTACTGCTGGATTGTCAGAGAGAATTTTCCAAATGCCAGCTGGCAGATCGGTGATTCAAACACACATCCTCGACCATAACCAAGCGTCTCTGATCACTCAACCATATGTCTGTCTTAGGGAAGTAAATACAGTCAACTCCCGATATCTCGAACACTGATATCTCAAAGTATCTTCTTATAATAAAGAAAATATTTCCTATTTTTATTTACATTTCAATTCCAGTTATCTCAAACTACTGATATATCAAAGTAAATTTTCTGGTACCAGAAAATTTACTTTGAAATATCAGTAGTTCTGGCTGAAGTTTGCCTTCCAGATATCGAGAGATGACTGTAGTCACAAAAATTTCTTTCCATTGTAAAAATAGTACAAAAGAATGGCAGTGTATCCATTTAACTTAAGATGTTGTAATATTTGGGGTAATTATTACCAGTTCATTCTATATAAAGAATATTGTGTGAATCAGATTATATTTTACCTACTTTTCTATTGTTTTGTTACTCATTGTGTAAATTTATTGTAAGCTGCAGTGGTCAGTATAACTAAATATTTGCATGTTTGTCTGTCCAGTTGCAGCTAATAAAGTGGTAATGAAGAAATACTACTGTTTGTTATGCTCATTTCAATTCCTAGCAGATAAAGGTAATGGTTTCCCATAGCTTAGTAGCCGTTGGAGCAGTGTGGATTAGAGGCCCACTATATTTTGTGCACAGCAATTGAACGGCGGAGCCCATCCCTCTCTTTTTGCTGCCTTATCCTTCCCTGATTCCAAACAGGGACCCATTTACTGCTGGGTTGACAGAGAGTTTTCCAGTTGTCAGATGGCGAAGCTCTGGTTCGAACTCGGGACCTTCTAATGACTTTCTGTACCATAACCAAGTGGCTGTAACCACTACATCACAGCTCTTCTAAGCAAAAAATACAAATTCTATGTATGACAGATTGTGGTGAATAATCTTTGCTTCCTGCCATCTCCAAATACTATAAAAGTTCTAAAAATTCTAAAATTGAGACACCTTGAACAGCTCCTGTAATTATGTTCCCCCACCAAAGGTGAGGGGGGAACATATTGTTTTCAGTGCGGTTCCCGGTGCATCGGCGTCGGCGTCCCACTCTTGTATGTGCGATATCTCTTGAACCAATTGATGGAATGTCACCAAACTTGCATGGATATATAATTGGGACAAGATTAAGAGCTGATTAGATTTTGGTGACCTTGACCTCATTTTCAAGGTCACAGGAGGACTTAATGGCGTGAAAATTTCTTGTATGCACAATATCTCCTGAACCACTGGATGGAATTTCACCAAACTTGCATGGATATATCATTGGGACAATGTTAAGAGCTGATTAGATTTGGTGACCACGAACTCATTTTCAAGGTCAGAGGAGGATTTAAATGGCGTGAAAATTTCTGTAATGCACAATAACTCCTGCACCAATGGGTGGAATTTCACCAAACTTGCATGGATATATCATTGGGACAAGTTTAAGAGCTGATTAGATTTTGGTGACATTGACCTCATTTTCAAGGTCACTGCAGGACTTAGCTGACAATTTCTTGTACCCACGATATCTGTTGAACCAATGGATGGAATTTCACCAAACTTGCATGGATACATCATTGGGGCAATGTTAAGAGCTGAGAAGATTTTGGTGACCTTGACCTCATTTTCAAGGTCACTGAAGGACTTAGATGACAATTTCTTGTAACCACTATATCTCCTGAACCAATGGGTGGAAATTCAACAAACTTGCATAGATACATCATTGGGACAAGCTTAAGAGCTGATTAGATTTTGGTGACCTTGACCTCATTTTTAAGGTCACTGGAGGACTTAGATGACAATTTCTTGTAACCACTATATCTCCTGAACCAATGAATGGAATTTCACCAAACTTGCATGGATACATCATTGGAACAAGATTAAGAGTTGAGGAGATTTTGGTGACCTTGACCTCATTTTCAAGGTCACTGAAGGACTTAGATGACAATTTCTTGTAACCACTATATCTCCTGAACCAGTGGATGGAGTTTCACCAAACTTGTATGGATACATCATTGGGTCAACTTTAAGAGCTGATTAGATTTTGGTGACCTTGACTTCATTTGCAAGGACATAATCATCTATGTAGGATATCTTTAGAACCAGTGGATGGATTTTCTCCAAACTTGCATAGTATTTTTATTGCACATGTTTTTAGCTCACCTGAGCCAAAGGCTCACAAGGTGAGCTTATAGTATAGGCTTGGTCCGTCATCAGTCCACACTTTTAAGTATTAATATCTGCTAAAGTAGCTGGCCAATCTTGATCAAATTTTATGTGTAGCATGGTTGGGGTTGGGGATTGATTGCGTATAGTTTTGGGACAGATTGGTTTAAAACTGTGGTTACCATGGCAACAAAAAGGTCCCATAGCCTTATAATGGGGAAAATGTTGTCCGGGCCCTAACTTCTTCGTTTTTGATTGTAACTTCTTCAAACTTGCAGATATCCAGGACAGTCAAAACATCTTGGACCAGTTCGAATTTGGGTCTGAAAAGAGTTACTTGCCCTTGAGCGATAAAATATTTTCCCATAGATTTATAATGGGGAAAATGTTGTGCGGGCCCTAGCTTCTTCATTTTTTATTGCAACTTCATGTAACTTGCAGGTATCCAGGACAGCCAAAATGTCTCGGACCAGTTCGAATATGGGCCAGGTTGGATCATTCGTTTTAGAGTTACTTGCCCTTGAGCGATAAAATATTTTCCTATAGACTTATAATGGGGAAAATGTTGTCCGGGCCCTAGCTTCTTCATTTTTGATTGCAACTTCTTGTAACTTGCAGGTATCCAGGACGTTAAAAACAAGTCGAACCAGTTCGAATTTGGGCCAGGTTGGATCATTCTTTTTAGAGTTACTTGCCCTTGAGTGATAAATATTTTCCCATAGACTTATAATGGGGAAAATGTTGTCCGGGCTCTAGCTTCTTCATTTTTGATTGCAACTTCATGTAACTTGCAGGTATCCAGGACATTAAAAACATCTCTAACCAGTTCGAATTTGGGCCAGGTTGGATCATTCTTTTCAGAGTTACTTGCCCTTGAGTGATAAATATTTTCCCATAGACTTATAATGGGGAAAATGTTGTCCGGGCCCTAGCTTCTTCTTTTTTGATCGCAACTTCTTGTAACTTGCAGGTATCCAGGACATTAAAAACATCTCTAACCAGTTCGAATTTGGGCCAGGTTGGATCATTCTTTTTAGAGTTACTTGCCCTTGAGTGATAAATATTTTCCCATAGACTTATAATGGGGAAAATGTTGTACGGGCCCTAGCTTCTTCATTTTTGATCACAACTTCTTCAAACTTGCAGGTATCCAGGACAGTCAAAACATCTCGGACCAGTTCGAATTTGGGCTAGGTTGGATCGTTCTTATCAGAGTTACTTGCCCTTGAGTGATGAAATATTTTCCCATTGACTTATAATGGTGAAAATGTTGTCCGGTCATCATTCTAGTGCCTTCATTTATGGAATGATTTAAATTGTACTTCACACAAGTGATGAGTATGATAATATCTTGGACAAGAACGCGTTTCAGAGTTTGTGGGTCAAGGTGAAGGACACAGTGGCTAGTTTTAGAAAAACTTTGTCATCGCTGTAGCACCTTCAGTTTGTGGACTGAATTCTCAATTGGATATCACACAAGTGATTAGTATGATAATATTTTGGACAAGCAGGCGTTTCAGCGTTCTTGGGTTAAGGTCAAGGTCACAGTGGCTATGTTTAGAAAACCTTTGTCATCGCTCTAGAGCCTTCATATATGGACCCATTTTGATTAAAACTTCACACAAATGTTTAGTATGACAATATCTTGAACAAGCTCACGTTTCTGCGTCCTAAGGTCAAAGTCATGGTCACAGTGGCTATTTATAGAAAAACTTTGTCATCGCTCCAGCACTTTCATTTATGGACCAATTTCGATTTAACTTCACACAAGTGATAAGTATGGCAATATCTTGGACAAGTTTGCGTTTCAGCATTCTTGGGTCAAGGTCAAGGACAGAGTGGCTATTTTTAGAAAAACTTTGTCTTGAGCCTTCATTTATGGACCGATTTTGATTTAACTTCACACAAATGTTTAGTATGACAATATCTTCTACAAGTTTGCGTTTCAGCATTCTAAGGTCAAGGTCACAGTTGCTGTTTTTAGCTCACCTGAGCCGAAGGCTCACAAGGTGAGCTTATAGTATAGGCTTGGTCTGTCGTACGGTACGTCCACACTTTTAAGCATTAATATTTGCTAAAGTAGCTTGCCAATCTTGATCAAATTTTCTATGTAGCATTGTTGGGGTGGGGGCTTGATTTAAAACTGTGGCTACTCTGGCAACAAAAAGGTCCCATAGACTTATAATGGGGAAAATGTTGTCCGGGCCATAGCACGGTCTTTCGTTTTGACTGCAACTTCTTCAAACTTGCAGGTATCTAGGACAGCCTTAAAATATTGGACCAGTTCAAATTTGGGCCAGGTTGGATGATTCTTGTCTTTTTCATTTTCACCCTGAGAGTCACAGGTATGATACCACCTATGTGTTCGATTTGCCTTAGAGTAACTTACCCTAGAGTACTGAGGCTGAATGGACTCAGGTGAGCTACAGGACCAATGGTCCTCTTGTTTATTCATAAGGGGGGATTGGAAATGGGCTGGTGGGGGGACATCAGTTTTTCTCTGAAAAACATTTCTAGTTGTCCTTAAATAGAACTATTTGGTTTTACTATGAAGTAATGCATCCAAAAGATGCAGATGGAATGGCAAACTATAGATCCCGACCAGAATGAGTGAACTCACTGTTTGCTCAGCTCTATATTTAGAATTTTTACGATATTTGATTAGCATTTGCCCATGTAGTCAATAGTGCAGAAGACACAGTAGGCAGTACACTTTCAGTATTTGCTAGTAAACATGGACTTTAGATAGAGCACAGCTTGCAGTACATATGCATCAGCATATGGGGAAAACAACATAAAACTAGAATGAAGTACTGGAACTGAGCTATGCAATGGTGTACTGAAGTGAATTTATTGAATGGAGTTCCGGAGTATGGTTTTGGAGTGGAACTATGGAATGGAGTATTGGAGTGTGGTCTTAAAGTGTCGCTATGAAATGGAGAACTAAAGTGGAGTATTGGAGTGGAGATATGGAATGGAACACTTTGGTGGGGCATTGAGTGGAATTATGGAATGGAGTACTTGAGAAGAGGCTTGAAGTGGAGCTATGGAATGAAGAATTGGAGTGGAGCTATGGTGTATATTACTGAAGTGGGGTCTTGGAGTGCAGTTAAGGAATTCAGTACTGCAGTGAGGTCTTGGAGTGGAGTTATGGAATGCAGTACTCGAGTGGGGCCTTGGAGTGCATTATGGAATGGAGCTATTGAATGGAGTATATGAGTGGTGCCTTGGAGTGGAGTTATGGAAAGGAATATGGGAGTGTATGGGGTCTTGGAGTGGAGTTTTGGAATAGAATGTTTGATTTGGGTCTTCAAGTTGAGTTAAGGAATGGAGTCTTGGAGTAGTGTTATAGAGTGGACTATTGGAGTAGGGTTTCAGAACCAGTTACATGCATCTGTGCATAAATTATGTACCGTATTATTTCCACTATTAGATTGAAATTTCTATCTCTGGACTGACCCCAAATATCTGAAGTCTTAAGAAGTTCTGCTGTAACATGTTTTTTTCCCTTCTAAAATCATAAAAAAATCTATATCCATCTTATAAGATGAACCTTTATTTCTGGGATTGTTTTAGAAGGCAAAACTCTGTCTTATAATGGAAGAAATATGGTAATTACTCATGGTGCAGCAAATATTGTATTTTTCATAAAGTCATCAGACCATCCCTAACATGTGTGTAACTGCCTGTATGCAAGTACGCAGACAAAATTTCAACACGCATCTGCATATTTGATGATGCTGAAATTTTGTAAATTGGACAATAGTTCAATAGTAACTGCAAACAGACACGGCTTTATGAAATATATTTGGGGCTAAACTCTTATTCTTATCCTCAAGGGGTATAAATATAATTGTGTGTAACATTTTATCACCCCTAGTTACACCCCTGCATGAGGAAAACCGGTCATGAGACTTACAGTGACCTTGATTGCGGTCTGTATTTGTTGCAAGGTTAGGCTTTGAAGTTCCCCGCACCGTAGTGATCCTTTGAAGGAGGTAATAAGCCTGAAAACGACAACTGCATTAATAGACTTTGACAACCATTTCCGGTTCCTGTACTTTCGCGGAGAATTTTATTTTTAAGTTTTAAACTGTTGTTTTTAACCTTTTCAGTGTTTTATTAATGTCATTTTATTTTTCTGTGACTTTGCTATGATATATCGCCGAGTTTTACGTCACCGGCGATTTTTAGCTTGGTGTTGTTTGATTTTATTTGCTGTTTTTATCTTGGTTTTCTTTTCTAAACGACAGTCTCGCAAGCGCATCAAGTTTATCATAGATTCTCCGTTTGAACCAATTTATAAGGTAAGCCAGAAGAAAGATGGTTCAAGTATTGAAAAGGATGGAAACACCCCACCCACTTATTGTATCTAGCTATAGGAATACGATTTCTGGCCATATTCGACAGGTTAGGGAGAAGCTCTACTAATGGACCTATAAAGCCTGATCGAGCTATATTCTTCAATCGAGGTATAAAAATAAGTGGAAATTGAGTTAAGTTAAGATAAGATTTATTCAGGAATTAAGATCATTTAACAAAGTAACTTATACTATCTAAAAGCGATTTTTGAAATTAAAATTTAAAAATTAATCAACAAGTGAGATATTGAAGAGCAAACTTAAATGATATTTATGTATATATCTATATGGATTTAGTTTAAGAAAAATAAAATTATCACAGTGAATTTGACTAGAACTTAAGGAGTTTTGGAATGAGCTAGGCTGCTAGAAGTAAAAAACTAACACCCACACCCATTTTCACTGATTCGAAAGATTCGATCTTAATACCCATGGATAGCCCATAAAGCCTAAATGGCTTATTTCCAATGGGGTCCATTCAGGTACGAACAAGACTTTGGCACGGAAAAGTATGAAGTATTGCACAGGTTAACACTGAAAGCTCTATAAAAGGGAAGATTTTTATCACCGAAGAGTGCTCGAAGAGGAAAGACAAAACCAAAGGTCATATCTGTCACACACACAAGTGGACCAAGGGAGCGAACCCGCAGGCCATCACATACTGACCCGTCAGGGAACTGGAACCGGAGTGTCACTTTAAGCTTCTCCACGAACCACCCCCATATCTCGAGGAACAGTGTGCCCAGAGCATACGGTGGGCCAAGTGTGTGTGCTACAGGCATGATAGCACTGTGAGTGATTAACTCGGCTGTTAGCACTGCTATCACAGACAAAAGAGGAATGTTATATGCTCAATAATATAAGAACAGCTCTTGCTCAGTTGCACAACAATACTCAATCAGATATTTCTTGAGGGCTATTTTAAATTTCTGTGGGCTTTCCAATTTTTTCAACCACTCAGGAAGAGAATTCCAATCTTTGATACCAGTATAATAAAAAGTTCAGTCCTGGACGCCTTTACAATTTGGAACTAAGAAGTTGTACCCACTAGACCTAGTATTATGGTGATGTACGTCTCTCAAAGGTACAAAATTTTCTTGAAGGTATGAAGGACACAAGTTGTTGAAGATCTTATGCACATGATTTAATCTTAGTTGTTTTACCCTAGTTTCAACATTGAGTAAATTCAGGTTCATAAGAATATCCGATGTGATCCTTGTTCTAGGTCCTAGTTGATTAATGAATCTGATGACTTTATTCTGAGCTATTTGCAGTTTCTTTTTCAAACCTTTGTTGAGGCCAGCATACCAAGATGAACATGAATAATCAAAGTGGCACAATATCAAAGCCGAACATAAGTTTTTCCTAGTTTTTGCTGACAGACTATTACTTTGTCTATACAAAAATTTAAGACGAGCGTTAACTTTTGAAATAATGCTGTTCACAATGATTTCACCAGATAGAAGATTATCTATGTTAAGACCAAGGTATTTTACAGAAGTTGTAGAATCAATCGTGTGGTCATTGCAGACAATATGGAAATCAGGGTTTTTTTTAAGCGCGGGTCCGTTGGCCCGGGCCCGTTGATTTTGGCCTCGGGCCAGTTAAATCCCACTGTAGCAGGTCCGTCAGGCCAGTTGAATTTCGGGGAGTCATTTCGGGACATTCAGTTTGTTTCAAACTTGAAGCGAAAACAATCTGAAAACCAGTCTACTTTCGTTTTGCTACGGATGATTTCATTGGACGATCAGAAATGTTTAATCCAATGAAATTTCTCCTCGCATTGCAAATAGACAATATGGCCGACCGATGAAGTTCGGGGATGAATCGCAGAAGTCACATGTAAAAAAATGGACCCCAAAGGACTTCTGCGCTTATTTCAACCCCCGCCATCTAAAAAACAAAAACAGCTGCTTAAGTCCGATGAAGAAAAAAAGCCACCCGAGACAAATACGAACAGTCTGGCCGCCATCGGTACTTTCAACCTGGGTGGCTGACTGAATTCAAGTGCCTGAAGTGGCTCGAGTTTGATGATGCCCTAGGAATGAAATGTTCAATTTGTAAAACTAGGGACACAGTTGGCTCTTATGTTACTGGATGCACCAATTACAAGAAAACCTCACTGCTATATCATGAGGTATCAGACTTGGCTTAATGGGTTAATTATCTTAAACATTCGGAAAATAAACAACTACAGATACGACTGTCTATTTGGTGATAAAGGATCATACATTTTAATGGTGCTTTTTTTTATTGAATATAATTTGTCCTGTATATTCCGCATTGGAAAAATAGTCGGGCCAGTTGAAAATTTGGATGGCCAGTAGATTTTCCGGCCAGGTGGCCCTGCAGGCCAATGGCATTTTGGTCCCTAGGAAAACCCCTGTGGAAATCCTTCACTTTCCTAAGTTTCCTTTTGGATCCAAACAGTATACATTCTGTTTTTCCCAGGTGAAGAGACAATTTGTATGATTAAAGAATTAAGGAAGCATTATTGCTTCTGCATTTGCAATGAAGCTGAACGGCAAAATTTGATATGAACAACAGTATAAAGGATGACAAATCTTTTATGATTTTGTAAAAAAATTGAACTTCCACCATAGCGTTTTATACAAATGAAGGAAACTTTAAATATAAGAATATCTTCGAGATGCCCCCTCAGACTGGGCAGATATATCCACTTCTGTGTCATGGTTTACATGCCTTCTAAGCTCTTTGCTGGGATCATCTCAGAGGTATCACTGGACTGCAATTATAGAAATGTCAGGGGAATGGGAAGAAACATGTTTACATAAACGTGGTTCTTTCACAAAAACGCAACGGTAGAAAAATCAAATTGCTTTGCATTCCAACATGATTTTCACCAGTATTGAAAGCGCAGTACTCAAAATTTTGCAATTATTTTCAAAATGGATTCAGGTGAAGAATCTTCCAGTTCTAATGCAATTTCTGTACCTCGATCGAAGTGTACAGCTCGATCGAGCTATATAGCTCCATTTGAGCTTCTCCCTAACCTGTTGGAGGCAACTGTGTATTTTAAGGCTCCTACGTGTTTTTACCCCATTAAACTATACAATTCCCTTGTAGGTTAGAAGCAAGGCAAGAGAAAATTTATACCGCTTTCTGTCTTAGCTCTGTTTTATTGCAAGGCGCTCAGCTCTATGGATGCTGTATTGTGCATGTGCGGCTGAAGTAGATACCCAGCAGGCACATGACATTGAAATGACGTGGTTCTGACATCACATGAGATGTAATGACATTGCCGATGTTATGACATTGCATCGACGTCAGTACATCGTCATGTGCCCCCTGGGTAATTATCACCCCTTGATTTGCTGCTAGTACAAGTTATCCCCGGTACTTACATCCGGACCCAGTAATCAGACCAACACAAGAGGATGCATCACTACATCCCAAAAATGTCAAATGACTGTGCTCTGACTTATCAAATGCCTTTTGATATTTTTTATTGGCCCCTAAGATAAGATAAGAGATTCTATTTTCAGATGGCATGACATAAGGCAACAAGAAACATAAGCCTTTGAGGGCTTTTGACCATCGTTTAGTGCCAATGCCAGGTTTAGGGCTTCTACGTTTACACGGATAAACGGTAACGGTTAGTGTATATGTGCTAAATGTTTACAAAATTCACACATCGTTTAACCGAACCTGAACACCCGGTAAACCACCAACAAGTTATAATATCTTACACAGTCGTCAGAAGCCAATCTTAATGTATTTGACGGTGTCCTCGGAAACGTCCATTCAAATCTTTATTTTCTAACTTCTGTGTACCTTACGCAAAGCACGACATGTACACGTTTTGCCAAAAAAGTGTTACGTCATAATCGGCAGCTAATTTTGTAAGGTACAGATCAAAGGCAAGGTAATGTCTGCCGACAACAGTTTCTACAGGTGTTGTGCAATAAAAAAAATTAGAACTACCTCGGTACCTGTGGTTTTTAAGCTTACCGCGAAGGTGAGATAATTGCAGCTTGTAACTCTGACAGTTATTATCAATTAATAGGATAATTAAGTCCGATGTTTTATTAATCTAATCCATGTAATTATCAAATACGGTCAAAATAATTGCTGTCATCGGAAATTGGTCAATAGTAAATACGTTTTTTTTTTTTTACCGCCGATTACTGTAAACTTCGAGTTGACCCCCGAAAATGAAAGCGCATTATTGGATGACACAGTTTGGTAATATAATTATAATTATAAAGGTATAGGGGGCGTCTCATAGATGTCCGATATTAAGAATAAGATTTCAACGGTAATGGTCGTTTAAACGGAATCGTTTCGTTTTCTAGCGGTCGTGTAAACGTTTACAATATTTTGTAAACGTAGAAGCCCTAGCCAGGTTTAAACTTTCTTGGCAGAGTTGTATATCCAGTTTAGAGAAAATGTCACAACAGACTGAGCTCATTTTGGTTCATTATGGTACTTGCAGCTTTATGCTGACAATAGCTTTAGTCAGTAGTGAAATGGAACACGTTGACAAAATTTGCACGACGGCTAATAGGACTGTTGGCTTTCTTAGACATACCTTGTTGGAGTCGGAGTTGGCATACAAGCAGGGCTCAGGAAATATTGAAAAATGAATCGGTCCAGCCGATGGCGTCATCACCTAACTATTTTCCATAGGAAAAAAATTAGATACCTGTCACAAAAACTAATGACAATATGCGAAGTCCTATGAATTAATCCCGATTTCCGTACAATGGTCGTACATTGTTGTGTTTGGTGGAGTTCTTGGTTTCAAACATTTTAAGACGTTTAACTACGCATGTAAAAGCAAATACAAGACTAGAACGTGGTCGTAGGGCGGACGTGATAGAAGACATCATACTTGATTGACAGGTGGATAGGGGAGACAAGCTGATATGGCTGAGAGTATAATTACAGGGACCATAAGACTCCAGGACAAGCAGTGTAGCTAGAGACTCTGTTTAGTGCCGTGTGCAAACCGTATGATCCGTGCGCAAACCGTTTGAAACGAAACTTCAGATGCGCATGCTAGTGCAAGCCTTTGCTGGTTACAAACTTCAAACAAGGTAATTCCCGTCAATTATGCAATTAGACACCTTTTGTTGAAAGTAGACAGGGCCATCAAAAGATTAGTGGTCGTGTTACCTGTACAAGTGGCCGTGATGACCTGAGGCTGTAATTATTTATCCCATCTATGATAATATTTTCCGCCAAGAAATTGGAGCATGCATTTTGATTTCGAATAATAGAGGGATATTTGTAGTAAATTTACTCCATCGGGACCTAATTTTCTTTCGAAAATTCAATCGAATTTGTGGAAGTGTTTTTGCATAGAATAAATGGGGCTTACGATCGGGACCGTGTTTCACTTTCGAAAAATCAGGTAGTTTCGAAAAATTGGCGTTCGAACTACCGATATTCGACTGTATAACGCATCAAAGAGTCTTTAAACTTCAGTAATAGCGCCCGAAGCTAATTACTTTCACACGACCACTGTAATCTCGCAAGATTCTAGATAACGCGATGAACTACGAGACCTCAGGTAATTCACTCGAGGCGATTATCGGATTAGTCATGTGTAATTAACGGATTGATATCTGAGCTAGGTAAGTATATCTGACAGAATCGGAGAAAAGTTCCTAAGTATTGGGCCAGTATGGGACCGATTTTTTGGGGCTTTGGGCTGTTTCCAATCGGTTCCAATTTCTGAATTTCTGTCTGGAACCTAAAGAAATCCGGTTTTCCTGAGCCCTGCATACAAGGTACTGGTGCATCCCATCATGGAGTACAATAGTTCAGTTTAGGATCCCAGAAGTACGCTTCTTCAAGATGAACTTAAGACGATGCAGAAAAGGGCGGCCAGATTTGGGTCATGGGTCAACTACATGTTACAAGTGCCTCTGACTCAGGCGGGTATAATTATGTGTGTTTCCAGTCTTCCGACCTACCCTAACTTTTCTCCTGGCCCGAAAGATTTTATTGCATATCCTTAAACGAAAATGTTTGCTTTTCTGGTTTTCCAGCCTGCCCAGGGCAGTATAATATGTGTGTTTCTAGTCTTCCAACCTACCCTAACTTTTCTCCCGATCCGAAAGATTTTATTGCATATCCTGAAAAAAAATTGTTTGCTTTTCCGGTTTGCCAGGCTTCCCATGGCCATATAATACGCCTGGGATTTGCTCTCAAATGTCGTATGCTCATTTCTTTTACAGTCATGATGCATTAAGGAATTTGTGTCAGTCACTTTAAAGAAAGTGACTTCCGAGACAGATCCAAGAACACTTTGTGTGTTTAGTCTGTTTCTGCTTTTTATTTCAGAGGAAATCTAGACAAAGGGCTAGCACTACCGATCTCAAACCAGGTCTTGATGTCAACCACCAGGAACAAATTGTTATCACAGCAGAGCAGTCTGAGGCAGAGATAGAGAACAACTTTTTCAAGTAGGGCGTTTTCACTTACAGCTCTAGATAAAAATTGGGTTTTAGGGTGATTCTAGGATAAGTTAGCTTATCACTCAGTGCTTCAGATAAAATGGGGTAACTGAGATAATATCCTTTATTTCTCAGTGGAAACTCTAATGAGGGGTTACAACAAATCTCAAAACACCTTTTCTGGAGCTGTGTCTCTAAAAAAAGAAAACGTCATTATACCCCCGCTTTGAAAAAGTGGGGGGTATACTGGTTTACATCTGTCCGTCCCTCCTTCCGTCCTTCCGTCCCTCCGTCCGTCCGTCCCCTTTTGATCAAATTTTTCATCAAAGATTTCTCCACAACCATACAAGCTAGAATGGTCACATTTGGCATACAGGTTGATGACGATGTGTTGTATCGTGGGATTGAGTACCAGCCTTCTCCTGCTTATTCTTCCCTTTATTTGTCCATTTTTCTTTATTTCCATACTTCGAATAATGAAATTTTTCGTCAAAGATTTCTCAACAACCATTCAAGCTAGAATGGTCATATTTGGCATACAGGTTGATGATGGTGTGTTGTATCGTGGGATTGCAAACCAGCCTCCTCCTGCCTATTCTCCGTGTATTTGTCCAATTTTCTAACTTTCCACACTTTGAATAATGAAATTTTTCGTCAAAGATTTCTCCACAACCATACAAGCTAGAATGGTCATATTTGGCATACAGGTTGATGACAATGTGTTGTATCGTGGGATTGAGAACCAGCCTTCTCCTGCTTATTCTTCCCTTTATTTGTCCATTTTTCTTTATTTCCATACTTCGAATAATGAAATTTTTCGTCAAAGATTTCTCAACAACCGTTTAAGCTAGAATGGTCATATTTGGCATACAGGTTGATGATGGTGTGTTGTATTGTGGGATTGCAAACCAGCCTCCTCCTGCTTATTCTTCCGTGTATTTGTCCAATTTTCTTTCCTTCCATACTTTGAATAATGAAATTTTTCGTCAAAGATTTCTCCACAACCATACAAGCTAGAATGGTCATATTTGGCATACAGGTTGATGACAATGTGTTGTATCATGGGATTGCAAACTAGCCTTCTCCTGCTTATTCTTCCCTTTATGTGTCCAATTTTCTTTCTTTCCATACTTTGAATAATGCAGTTTTTGGTCAAAGATTTTTGTGCAGCCATGCAAGCTAGAGTAGTCATATTTGGTATGCAGGTTAATGACAACTTATTATAGTGTGGGATTGAGAACCAGCCGTCTCCCGCATATGCTTCCCTTTATTTGTCTGATTTTTTTCTCTCTGTACATTGAATACCCGGTAATGCAATTTTTTGTAAAAGATTTCACAGCAACTCTTCAAGGTAGAATGTTCATATTTGGTGTGCAGATTGTAAACAACTTATTGTATAGTGGGATTCAACTCAGCTGTATCTGGCATATTCTTCCATGTATTTGTTTTATTTTCTTTCTGTCTGTACATTGAATCATTCAATTTTTCGTAAAAGATTTCACAGTAACCCTTCAAGGTAGAATGTTCATATTTGGTATACAGATTGATCACGGCTTATTGTATTGTGGGATTGCAAACCAGCCATATCTGGCATATTCCTCCCTGTATTTCTCCAATTTTCTTTCTCTCCATATTTTGAAGAATGACTTTTTTGTCAAAGGTTTCTAAGCAGCCATTGCAAGTTAGAAGAGGGATATTTTGTTTGCAGGTTGATGATAACTGTTGTATTGTGGGATCGAGAACCAGCCTTCTCCTGTTTATTCTTCTCGATATTTTTCCAGTTTTTCTTTCTCTCCTTACTTAGAATAATGCAATTTTTCGTAACAAATTTCTTAGCATCCTTTCTAGTTTGAATCTTCAAATTTGGTATACAAATTGATAAAGACTTATGTCTTACATGTATTTATTAATTTTTCTATCTGTCTTTGTGAAATCATTTCATTCCATATTACCTATACATAGAAAGGGATTTATTGATATTCGGTATACATGTTGACAATGAGTTCTCTCTCTCTATACCTAATGTAACAAAAATAACACTATTTGATTAAAGCACTTAAGCGGGGGTATAGTCGGATTCTCCGATAGTTCTAGTTCATTGTGGACCTTTCAGCAATCAGGCAATTCTACAGTGGGCCAACATTGTACATTTTTACAGATACATCAAACCATTTCAGCATTATCTAAAAAAAACATAGTACTGAGACACTGATACAGTCGAACTTCACTGGCTGGAACTCGGAAGGCTCGAACGCAATGCTTCGGTCGAACTGACTATCCAGTCCCGGCAAACTTAACCTGCGACCTTTGGCTCGAACTACGATGGCTCGAACGCTCGAACCCCAAACCCTGTCCGTAGGGTACATTTGCTATGTAAAAACCCATCGATGGCTCGCACTAATTACCTTGTAAATAATTTCCATTTCAATAACGGTCACTCAGACATTTGATCATTGTCATAAGACGCTTTGATCTTGACAAAGCGTTTGCCGAAACCTCAGGTAGACTTGATCGGCCCGAGCTCATTTAAAGCCGCCCTTTGATCAACTGGTCAATGGATTAATGCTGAGTGGTTGTCTATTTAAGCTGATTGTATAGCTTGGTCTTATCTATTTAAATGTGTATTATCACCCTGGGCTAATGAGGCGGCGTATGAAAATAAAAGATGGTAAAATATTTTTCTTCAGTTAATATTTCACTCCGAAATTGGTAAAATGTGCCAAAATTTACGTCTTTGGCTTTAAGTACATAACAAAATTAGGGCCCATCATTCACTCCTGCAGACATGTCAGAGAGTACGTCAGCTTCCGAGCAATCTGGTGAAGGACCCGGCAACGTGGGGATACCCAGATTGGAGATTTCTGCTGGCACCGAGTGGCTTAAATTATGACGGATCAATAAACAGGAAGTCACCCTTACTATGATAAAAAAAAGCATAATACATACGGCTGGACCTTGTGAGTTGGTCTTCAATGGCTCAAACTACCGATCGCTCAAACTTTTTTGGGTGGTCCCGGCGAGTTCGAGCCATCGAAGTTCGACTGTATTTCCAGTGAATGGTTTAATTCCTGAAGTGATTGACTTGTGACAACTTAAATACATGTACCCTCCATTTTCAGCTCACCTGTACAGAAGTACAGGAAGAGTTATTGTTTACACCTTGGTATCTGTGTACCCGTCAGTTGAGGATGTTTGGGTTAAAGTTTTTTGTATGATGGGTAAATTAATGCTAAGGCAGGTGAGCTATCCTGTATGCGAACAGGTGTCGTTAAATATTAGAACCACATTTGTAACTGGCTCTTCTTTCTGTCAAAGTTGGCAAACACCATTTTGAATGTTTATGAAAATATTGACAAATAATGTAACTCTAAATTCTTATTAGAAAACTAAAAAAAGCAGTCTGATCATGGTCCACTCTATTTTGTGCAGGCATTTCTGTCACAACATTTGGGGTGTCTAAAAAAATGTCTAACAAGTCTCTCCCATCTGGGGCTTTTTAGCTCACCTGCAGGAAAAAAGGCTCTGCCTTTCATCTGCTGTGCTCAAGATACAGTTGGTCCCTAACCCCCACTGCCCCTACGGCTATTAGGCTATGGGAAACCTTTACCTTTTTTAACTTTAAGAAGTCAAAGTTGACAGAGACAGTAAAGATAGAAAGAAAGAAAGAAAGAAAAAAACAAGAAGAACTGTTGGATTAGCGTCCAGAAATTCTAAGTTTTAAGTTAAAATATTAATCTGATTGGAGGCTCTAATTTAGGCTAGCTATCTTTTCTATTGACAATTCTTCTATTTATAGATATTTAGAGAATAAAGATGTTATATGTAAGAATGACAAACGAATGGGAGATCAACATGACGGGGGCTGGAATGTTTGTCTTTCTCCACCATTTGAATTGAAGAAGCCATGCTTGGTCTACTCTTTTGGGTAAGTGCTTGCCCTCTAGATACAGGTAGGCTTGTCTCTCCTGCGGCTAGCAGAAGTGAAGCATAGGTATTACTTTTCCCACTCTGGTGTTGGCATTAACAGCGTAAACTTTTGTTGAGTTTCTGGTTTGACTCTCTTGTGTGACAATGTATGGACAATGCGTTGACAGGCAAGTCATCTCTTTCCGCAGAATTGTTGTGACTGTAATTATGAGATCAATTATCTTTTATCAAGCCTTGCCGGGGTAGCAGCTTCTCCCCAGAAATCAATTAGCCAATGTAAGACAGATTTCCAGTCAATTATCATGGCAGTAGAAAATAAAAATAAATAAAACAATGTGATGATGCTACATTTTTGAACAATAACAGTATTTTCATCTTGCCTTTTCTCAGTTGGGAGAGCCTCTTGCTAGCATCAAGATGGTCACAGGTTGGAGTCCTGCTTGCTTGACATTATTTTGTGCCTTGACATCATAGTTGAATCAGTTTTGTCCCTCAGAATACTTACTGATTCTATGTTACTCCAATGGGACTGTGCTTTTAATCATAGCAAACTTTGGAAAAAAGTGTTTTACTGCTACAAAAAGAATGTTTTTCTTTTTTGATTGCAGAATTGGTGGTGACTGGAGATTTGAAGATGAGATTTCAGATTATTACGGCTGTCAGGTGTTGGCATTTGATCCAAGGTAATAAGCAGTTCAATATAATGATGGGCATACATTATATGAGCCGTGACATGAGAAAACCAACAATGTGGTTGTGCGCCCATTGCAGACTCAGATCAGCCTTGGCATTTGCCCAGTCTGATCAGACTCTCTGCTAGGTGCTTGAAGGGTAGCTAAGGGTCTAAGCTACTTCCATGCGGACAGCGAAGACTCTGATCAGACTGGGCGGATGCCCAGGCTGATCTGAGTCTGCGCTGGGCGCACAACCACATTGTTGGTTTTGTCGTGTCGCGGCTCATATTGATAATTCTGAGATAATTTCAGATAATTCTCACCAAAAACACACTCTGAGATCCTTCATTACAGTGGCATCATCAAGGCAGTTCTAATGAGAGAACACAAGTTAGGAGACAGAGCAGGCTCAGACATCATAATCAGGACTGTTTACTGGTGATATGTCCCAAGACAATCATGCACCAGGACATGCCTTAACAAACCTGCGATCAACAGCTTCTTTAACCTGTCTGTGAATCTAAGCAGTCTAGCATCCTTGTTTTTGTGTTTGGCCAGACTGAGTGGGTGTGCAGGCTGAGCTGAAATATGCCATAATTTCTGTAAAACACTTACTATTTGCAGTATTAATATTTTGCGGTAGAAAATGATATATCGGCACAGATTAATATGGCATTCAGGATAATACCACGACTCTAGGTAATAAAGAAAATTTGTGTTAATTTGTGACATTCCTTTTCTGTAAAAATATACCTTGTAGCATCTATTAGAATTGCCTCTGTGAGGTGATTCTAATAGGATGCCACAACGTATATTTTATAGAACAATGTAGAAAATATCTCATACCGTATATTCACCAGATACTCCTTGTTATCTAGTTCCCTGTTAAATTACCATACAAAATTTAGTTAAAATCAAATATTGATGGATGTATAGTTTGGCCCTCTTTGTCTTAACCACCAATATTGCCAAAACTAAGTTACTGCCAAATAAAAAGCATTTTACATTATCATAATTGAGCCGCGACATGAGCAAAACATCAAAGTGGTTATGCGCCCAGCACAGACTCAGATCAGCCTGGGCATCCACGGATGCCCAGTCTGATCAGAGTCTTTGCTGTCCACGTGGAGGTAGTTTAGACCTTTAGCTACACTTTAAGCTCTTAGTGAAGAGTCTGATCACACTGGGTGGATGCCCAGGCTGATCTGAGTGTGCTGGGTGCACAACCACATTGTTGGTTCTCTCGCGTCGCGGCTCATATGAATTAGCTCCAAAAGGAGCAGTTTGATATAGGTTACAGTTTATTCAGGGATTTACTTCTGAGTACTCAGATTTCTTTATGGTATTTGTATTGTAGTATGCCTCTTCTAGAACACAACAGAACTGAGTTGATACATTATCAACCTGTTGGTCTGGGTGGGGAAGAGAGGACGACTGCTAAGAAATGGAAATTGAAGAGATTCCTCACTCATCTCATTGATGGTGGGCACACACAGGTAAGATAATAGTGCTGAAAATGTCAGAGATCAAAGAAGTGCAGGAATTTTAGAAGTGACTTCTGAGTCCTCCCCTTCCCCCCCCCTCCCCCTCCCCCTCCCCCATAGTGATTCCTGAAAGGTTGTCAGATGCTTCAGTTATTGGCTCTGAATTATATTTTTAAGAGTAAATATGATATACAGACAATCCTAATAAAGCATGCAGAATATCAAAATCAAACTAAAACTCTGAAAATGTCATTCGGCTTGTAACTTGTGTGTTGTAGTCACTTATGAAGGGGAGATGAGTATACACATGTTATAGGTATAGTTCACTTCAAAGGCTTAACTCATGATAGGCCAAGAAATTAGTCGTTATAGGCCAAAAAATTAGGGTGTAAAAATGTTTGCTGGCTTCTTATTTCTGCAGAAAAACTCATAGTTTGGCACCCAGTTCCCTGCAGACGTAAAAGCTCATTTTAGTACTATTTTTTTTCTCAGAAATGTTTTTTTTAAGGAGCTGTACATCCCCTAAAAATCAGTCTGTGTAGTTTGTTGTCTGGTTGTGTTTGCCAAGTTGTCAACACTCTGGACTCACAGTGTGAAAGTGGCTTTCAGATGCTTGATTCTAAACATGTGTGTGTTTTATCTGTACCTATAGTACAAATTGTTTATAAAATGTTTAAAAATGCTAAGTTTGTGGAAATCGTGTCCTTTAAAGCTACCTTAACCCTTAAACTGTCCAAAATGAAAATAATTGAATTTGCAAACTGTAGATCCAGATGAGGTGACTCGTCATGAGATCCTCTTTCTGGATCAACACTGTTTGCCCTCAAGTGTTTAAATTTTCAATATGACATATTAAACTTAGACGCACACTTTTTTTTACATATAATTTTGAGGACATAATTTTTGTTGTCTGTTTTTGGTGCTTTAAAGGTCAACAGCCAAGAATACTTTTTCAGTGGTGATATTTTTCTTTTTTTGAGGGAAAACATGTCTTGTTAGAATGATGTTGCCCTATGTTCTCTTGAGAAATAAGAAAAATCACTCAAACTTCTATTTCCAGAATATAACAGGGTTTTAATCTGTTGTGCCAAATAAAAATGATTCTTAAACTTACTATTACAGAGTATTATTGACTATCTAAAGTTTGACATCGAATATGAGGAATGGTACGCTCTACAAACAATGGTGATAGATGGTGCTTTAAAGAATGTGAAACAGATGGGCTTTGAAATGCACATGAAACACCCACAAGATACAAGACCTGTGGATTTGGAAGTGAAAAAAGAAGATTTTCTCAGGATGTATGAAGTTTTAAAATTGTTAGAGGGAATGAATTTTAAGAAATTTAATTATAGGTTAAATCCATTTTGTAACTATGCATCTAATATAACTAAGTTAGTGAGATCTCGATGTTATGAATTACATTATATGAATATGAGATTTGTTAAAATACACCATATGAAGGGCCTTGATACCAAAGTAGGTTTGTTAAATAAATGAGTGTGTATTTGATCCGTGACATGAGGAAAGGGACTTAATGCATTTATTTATTTTGCTGCAGGACATTTTTTTCCCCAACGAAAAACAACTCAAAAATCTAGATCTGTTTTATAATGTAGATCTAGAGTTTAAGAATTGTTTTGGAAAGGAAAGAAACATAGCAGAATTAATACGTTGAAATGTTCAGCTCATTCTGGAGGGAAACCCTTCTCCTATAGCAGAATAAATGAGCACAAGGACTCAGATCAGCTTGGGTATCCACCCAGTTGGATCAGAGTTTTTGCTGTGCACTTATAGGATAGCTAAGGGTCTAAACTACCTCCATGCCAACAGCAAAGACTCTGATCAGACTGGGCAGATGCCCAGGCTGATCAGAGTCTTTGGGTGGCACACATGCCACTTTGTTGGTTTTGTGGTGCCGTGACTGATATGGTATAGGAACAGGAAGACTTGGCTCAGCCTGGAAATTTTGATTGTGGAGTACTCCCTGTATTCAGGAACTCTATGGATCCCTGTAAACAAAAGTGCTTGAACACAGAGTTTACTCTGGCTTGTATATTTAGGCTTGATCATAAAAAGGCTTGATTGGTGCATATTTTAAAAAGTTGTCTTTCAGAATGTGTGTTGCGAGTTCCGAAATTGTAAATGCCGTCCAAATCTTGTATTTTACTTGTATATTTAGAGTTTTAACATACCCTTCTTCAAATAAGTGTGAAATTCCTGTTATATTGCCTTGTGTATGATTAGTGATAAATGAAATTGTTCTACTGTAATGCATATACAGTAGAGCTTCAATGGCTCAAACCCTGATCGCTCGTTAACCCTGCCTGGACAGAACTACTTCCTGGGTCTCTAGAAGTCACTTTATATAGAAACTGACCCTGGATGGCTAGAACTACCTTGACTGGAACTAATTTTCATGGTCCCAAGCATGTTCAAGCCAATGAAGTTCTACTGTATTCATTTTGAATTTTCTTTCCAAAATGTGTGGCATAATGGATTGGAAATAAAACAGATTAACTTTCATTTCGGTGTAATCGTGAGCTCAGTAGCTCATAAAATCAGCAATTTTAAAATGACCCTGCAGCTACACATGTATCTGTAACTGTTTATTACCTGTCCAACCAACAGTAATATCTTTGTTGGCACTTATTGTTGGAACAAACTTGTATTTTGCCCAAACCCTGGAAGTAGATATTCTGCATCCTGATCCTTGCTATTATTGCCTGCTATGGTAAGAACATCAAAAAAATACTGTTCCCCTCAAATGGTGTATGTCTCTGTCGATTGACTAAGAAACTTGCAATGAAATAGTGAAAGCAGTTTAAATGGAACAGAATTCTGTTTGCACTTTCTGTTTTCATACTTCTAATTTATGATTACTGTTATGTTTGAATTTCAGCAAACAGGAATTTATGTAATATAATTCTTTTTGCAAAAAAAAAGGCCATGGGCATTTATTAGAGCAGGGACATTTATTCAGATTAATATGAATTGATGGGGAAATATCAGATTGTGTATAAACTGAGATGATTGTGAACATTTTTTGAAAGGGAACTTTATGTACTGGTAAATCACTTCCCAAAAAAGATGAATTATACAGCTTTATATATATTCAAGTAGTAAAGTTTATTGTCAGTTTTAATTATTTAAATTTTACTACTACATGTATTTGGATTTTTATCAAATTATACATGCTTGAGTGTATCTTTGTACAGCAGTTTTGCTTTAAACAATATTTTACTCATATAAATACATGTATGTAATACAATACATAATGGTACAGGATCTGACAGTGAGCAAAGTTCTTATATATAAGCCATGCTCCAATACAGCAGTTTTTAATACCACTAGTAGCAACATGTGCAAGTTTTACATTGAAATCATTTAAATGGTATCTTTGAACCGACCATGCTTTATTACAAAAATGTTTGTAGTAAAATTTTTGTTCAGAAACATAACGAGGTTACTTGTATGTACCTGAGGCTGGTAATGGTGCTTATAAATAGTGGTACAATATCCTGTATGAGACAATATGACTATCAGTTATAAATGATTCATGTTTTTTTTGTTTTGTTGTTTTACATTATTAAGTTATTTGTCATTCATCTTGTTCTAAATATTTGAGCCACAACACAGCAAAACCAATAAGGTGGCATATGCACCCATCAGACTCAGATCAGCCTGGGCATCTGCCCAGTCTGATCAGAGTCTTTGCTGTGCACTTAAAAGTGTACCTGATGGTCTAAGCTACCTCTTTGCTGACAGCAAAGACTAAATCAGACTTGGTGGATGCCTAGGCTGATCTCAGTCTTTGCTGGGCGCAGATGCCACTTTGGTAAATTTGTCTGGTTGCGGCTGATTTTGTGGTGTATGTCAGCACCTCAGTGGTTTGGCTACCATTTTTACGAGGGAGACAACTTTATCAATAAAGTAATTCTCTGAAAGGTTAGGTGATCAGAGAGCAGATCTTGTCCTCTGGGAATAACTCCCATGTAAAAAGGGGGACAGATACTTCCAGATTAGAGATATATGGATTTTCTACCTTCTGCCTAGACAACTATTGTGACTTCCTTTTCTTTAGAGTTTACCCTCATTGAAAAGGGACTGAAAAATGAAAATAGCAGAGTTGCTTCCTGACGGGTTTCTTTCTGGCATAGGGTAATTGTTAGCTTGATTTTTTTTCTAACCAAGAAAATGAGAAACTGCTTCATCTGATCACAGGTGAAGATGTTTTTTTAGACCTTTGACAGTCTGTTGTAGTACGACAAGTTTATACAAAATCAAAGCAGTTTAGAAATTTCTTAAACATATTTGTTGCCACTGCAGTAGAATGATATACATGTGTATGTCTTGGTGTGTTCCAGGGATTGGCGGTAGTGTAGTGGATAACATGTTGGCGTACCAATCCGCTTCTCCGGTCTTTTGGACGAGACTTTAAACCAAGGTCCCGTCTTCGATGACCTTGTTGTTATGAAATGTCTTGCGTTGCTGAAAGTGCTAACTTTTGAGTGCAGTGTAGCCGCAACTTTGAAAGATGAAAATATGAAAAAGTGCGTTAGAATGGAGATAGCAGTATCGAAAATTGTCAATTTGGGAGGTATATTGTGGACTTTATGTTTGCAAATTGTGTTTTAAGGGTCTGCTAACGCTTCATTATAATACTAAATTTCCAACCATAAAACAGACAATGTACCTCTCCAAATGACAGTTTTCAACAGTTATCCCTTAATTCTAAACTTTCTAAGCTTTCAAGTGAATGTCCAATTTTGAAAACTAAAAATAAAGATGTATAATCTTTTTCATTTAAGTCTTCATTAGGACGTATTCCATTTACCCTAGGTACTAACCATAGAAATTCCTGAGAAAGGACCATTCTAATCAGGTCTACACTATTTGCAAATTTTTATATAAAAAAATACATATTTTTGAAAAACGGACGCATCATGGCATGGCGCTGTCCTTCCGTTCGTCCGTCCATCCATCAACATTCTTGTGCGCACCATATCTCAGTAACTGAGATATCTTCATGAAATTTTGTAGGCATGTATATTAGGATGGGGCAAAGTGTCACGTACAGTAATGGTTGCTCCCCTTTCTTAGTTTCCAAGTTATGCCCCTTTGATTATTTTTTATACGCCCGTTTTGAAAAAACGGACGTATTATGGCATGGCGCTGTCCGTCCGTCCGTCAACATTCTTGTGCGCACCATATCTCAGAAACGGTTTGAGATATCTTCATGAAATTTTGTAGGCATATATATTAGGATAGGGCAAAGTGTCGCGTATAGTAATGATTGCTCCCCCTTTCTTTCTTAATTTCAAAGTTATGCCCCTTTGATTATTTTTTACCCTACTAGTCTTGTGCGTGCCATAACTAGATAACCGTTTGGGATATCTTAATGAAACTTCATAGCAATGTGTGTGAGGGTGTGATGATGTGTCGCGTATAACAATGGTTGCTCTCCCCTTCTTCGTTTTGGAGTTGCATCCCTTTGATTAGATTTTTAGGGTATTTTTGTGTATACTAATCTTGTGCATTCTATAACTAAGTACCCATTTGGTATATCTTGATGAAACTTTATAGCAATGTGCATGATCACAAGACAGTGTGTCACATATAAGAATGGTTGTTCCCCCTTACTTAATTTTGGAGTAACCTCCCTTTGATTAGTTTTTTAGGCTAACCCATTCCCCCATAACTCCTTACCCTTTGAAATATTTCAATGAAACTTTGTAGGAATGTGTATAATAATTGGGTAATGTATCATGCACATGAACCATAACTCTTGCTTACCTCCTGAATTATCTGCCCTTGCATCAATTTCTGTTTTACTCTGTAACTCCTTAACCGTTGGAAATATTTTAACGAAACTTGTTGGTGATGTGTATATTGTCAAGGGAAAGTATTGCGACTAAGAGCTTATGAATTATCTCCCTTGTTTGACTGGCGTTTCACAACATCTGAGCTGCTTCACCCTGGATCCTGATTTTTGGTGTACTAATAGTATTTGATGTGTTGTTTTAATAACATTGCAGTCATTAATTACAGAGTTGTTTCCCCTGTTTTGTCTGCCTGTCCATCCTTCTATAAACAATCTTGTTCATTCTGTAACTCCTTCATGACACTGAAACGGGCGTATTATGTGCCGCTTGCGAAGCCCTTGTTAACCCTTCTAGTCTTGTGCGCGCCATAACTAGATCACTGTTTGGGATATCTTGATGAAACTTCATAGCAATGTGTATGAGGCTCCAACGATGTGTCGCTTATGACAATGGTTGCTCTCCCTTTCTTTGTTTTGGAGTTGCATCCCTTTTATTAGATTTTGTAGGCTTTTTTCGTGTATACTAATCTTGTGCATTCAATAACTTGGCAACCATTTGGAATATCTTGATGAAACTTTATAGCAGTGTGCATGATCACAAGACAGGGTGTCACATATAAGAATGGTTGTTTCCCCTTCCTTAATTTTGGAGTAACCTCCCTTTGATTAGGTATTTAGGCCAGCCCCATTCCCCCATTCTCTCCGTAACTCCATAACCCTTTGAAATATTGTAATGAAACTATGTAGGAATGTGTATAATAATGGGGCAATATATCATGAGCATGAACCACAACTCTGGCTTACTTACTTCTGAATTATCTGCCCTTGCATCAATTTCCGTTTTACTCTGTAACTCCTTAACCATTGGAAATATTTTAACAAACTCTATGGTGATGTGTATATTGTCAAGGGAATGTATTATGACTAAGAATGGTATTCTTGTTTGCTTAGTTTATGAATTATTTCCCTTGTTTGACCGGCATTTCTCAACTGGTGAGCTGCTTCACCCTTGTGGCTGATTTTTAGCATACTCATAGTATTTGATGTGTTAGATGTTTTAATAACAATGCAGTCATTAATTACAGAGTTGTTTCCTCTGTTTTTTCTGCCTGTCCATCCTTCTATTAACAATTTGTTCATTCTGTAACTCCTTCATGACACTGAAAGGGGCGTATTTTGCGCCCCTTTCGAAGCTTTAAAATATCCCCATGAAGGAAGCGACACAACCTGAGCCAGCTGAGTGTTGATTATTGTAAATTGCTGTTATTTTGACAAAATCTTTACTCTGTGAGTTATAAGGGTATTGTAAAATTCGTGATGAAGTTCCAGCTAAGCACACAGCGCTGATAAATCATTTCAGCACTGAAGCCTGCTTGCCAATAGGGGTTGTCACTATACAAATTATAGCATATGTTCAAAACTTATTTCGCAAGCCAATATATTATATAAAGTAATTTACGAGGGATGACTGAAAAGTACTGAATGTGAATAGCATGAATGTAATAAGTTGTCATTCACTAGCTTTCAAAAAATTTTGGCCAAAGGTTTCTTTTATATAGCTCCTCAAACACACGAGGGTTGGCATATTTTTAAAATAACATTTAATACTTTCCTTGCATTACTTTGAATAATCATTCTTCGAATTCTACAAGATGAAAATGATGCTTGTTGCAGTACATGCAAATATGATTCGTCAATGGTTTGATGGAAATGCAAAATATTTTGACATCTGGTGGCTCTACTGAAACCTTTAAATTTTGCAACCCTGAAATTGAGAGACCCATATCTTTTGTGTTTCTTAGTAATGTTGTGAGCAAAACCAACAATTGACATCTTACATATTTTTGTCAAAAAAGAGTTAAAAGATATTCACACCCATGCAGGCAGAGTATGTGACTCCAACTGTGCACTATCTGCAGAAACTCTCAAACTAGACTTCATAAAAATCAATTATTTGCTTTTTATTCTGAAATAGAATAAATTTATGTTTGCATACATCATCACTTACAGGGATGCTGTAGGACATACATTTGCAAAAAACAAGTGCAAAATGTGTGACAATGCTAAAGTTATGGTCGGTCAAAGAGTTATACAGTGCACTCATGAGGGTAATTGTAAAAGGTGAAGTGTTATCCAATTGATATTGAAGATAAATTCCAGAAATTTGGTGAGTGTTGCTCTGCAGAATGGCCATTTAACTCAAATCAACTCGAAAGATTTCATAACATGGTGTAGCTTTGAACTTTTCAATCACTCTTCGTACAGTAGGTCATCCTCTCAGTCTAAGAGTTGTTATAAGGTCTTCAGGAAATGTGGATTTTTTGTAAGTATAAGGTCTTTAAGGAATAAACACAGCAAGTTATTGTTCTTTATTCATGAGAATCTGGATCTGACAGAGCTTCAACCAAAATTTGGGGATGTGTACTTAAGACAAAAGTTCTGCAGGGATGTTAAAGGAACATCCGTGCAGAACTTTTGTCCTTAAGTATACATGTATCTTTCCCCTGTATTCTCCACTAGACGTATTCTAAAGAAATGGTGCAACTTTTTTTGGAAGTTTGGATACACCTCCAAGGTATTTCATTCTGATCTGGACAACCGCATCCAGGAAATAGTTGTCTCCCTTCTCAAAACATTGATGGATGGATGACTTGCAATTTCAGTCCTTTTCAACAGTATTTCAGTCATATCAGGACGATGTGATGGTGATAGTGAAAGGCTGTGCGCAATGGAACGCTTGTACTTAATCAGTCTTGATGTTTGCAACAGCATCTGTATGTGAAACTATACAGCAGACAGCAAATTACTGCAAGCTGATCCCAGTCTGTGCATGCTGTAAGGTTCCTTTGTTTATTGTCATCACAAATATCAAAATACTCTCAAATCTTAGCTTTTATGGAACTCTGAAAATGAATTTATCAATAACAATGAACACCGTACATTATGCATTATTTACATCTGACTGTACACAACAGTATAAAAACAAGAGGCCCACGGGCCACAAAGCTCACCAGATCTCTAGCTCAAAACTGCTTTCAAAACTGCTGTCACATTTGTACAGGCTAATACAAAATACACTACACAAAGTCTCAGTCTGACAGTCTGTTGAGTTGATAACAAAATATATAACTATTTTCCATATTTTGATTGCAGTAAATGCCATTCTTTTAATTTTCCCCATTGTAAGTCAATGCAACTCTAATTTGCCATAGCAACCAAACGAAAGAGCTGATTTTCATAAAAGAAAAACACAAATTTTCACTTCCCCAGCCCAAGGATACTAAAGATAAAATCTGAGCCCAATGGGTCTAGTGGCTTCAGAAGAGATCATTTTTTAAGGCATTTTTTTCCATCTTTTGCTTTATGGCTTTCATGACAACTAATAATAAAAAGTGAAGTGACTGAAAACATATAGCTGATAGAAGACTTCTCAAGGAATATTTTTATAAAAGTTTTGTCAACATATCTGCAATGGCTTGGCAGTAAATGCCATTTTTCAATTTTCCCCATTATAACCCTAGGGGAACTCTAAGTTGCCATAGCAACCACACTAAAAAGCAGATTTTCATAAAAAAACACAAACTTTCAATCCCCCAGCCTAAGGATACTACAGATGAAATCTGGGCCTTATCGGCCCAGTGGTTTCAGAGGAGATAATTTTTAAGCTTTTTAGCTCACCTGAGCCAGCGGCTCCGGGGGAGCTTATAGGATGGTAAGGCTCCGTCGTCCGTCGTCGTCCGTCCGTCCGTCCGTCAACAATTTCAAATGACTTCTCCTCTGAAACCGCTGGGCAGATTGTAACCAAATTTCATATAGAGCCTCCTGGGACCTTAGGAACGAAAAGTTGTTCAAACGGTCCTGGTCACATGACCAACATGGCCGCCATGCCCATATATGGTAAAAACCTGAAAAAATCTTCTTCTCCAGAACCAATAGGCCGATGGCCTTGAAACTTGATATGTAGCATCGGGTACGCAGGTACTACCAAGATTGTTCAAATTATGACCTTGGGTTGACCTTGACCTTTTTTACGGTAAGGTCAAATTTGCTTCCTTATGCTTTTATATGGCAAGCTGCTACAACATAAGATACCTTGGAAACTGTTGAAGATTTTGGGCTAAAAATTGGTATCTACAGTCATCTTAATGACTAAATGAAGATTTACGAGTACAAGAGGTCAAGGTCATTCTTTGACCTTTGACCCTGAACTCTCATATTTTGATAAGTTCTAACAATCTCCTCAAAAGCCACTGGGCCAATTGAAACCAAATTTCATATAGAGCCTTCAGGGGTTGAGGGAACAAAAATTTATTGATACAGTCCAGGTCACATGACCAACATGGCCACCACGCCCATATATGGTAAAAACCTTTAAAAATCTTCTTCTCCAGAATCAGTTGACCGATGGCCTTGAGACTTGGTATGTAGCATTGGGTACTTGAGTACTATCAAGATTGTTCAAATTATGACCTTGTGTTGACCTTGACCTTTTTTACGGCATGGTCAAATATGGGAAAATGCAAGAACATGAGATTTCATGATAAGTTTTGAAGATTTTGGCCTAAAAACTGGTATATACAGTCATCTTAATGGGTACCAGAAGATTTGTGAGTACAAGAGGTCAAGGTCATTCTTTGACCTTTGACCCAGAACTCTCATATTTTGACAGTTTCAAACAATCTCCTCAAAAACCACCGGGCCAATTGTGACCAATTTTGTCATAGAGCCTCCAGGGGTCGAGGGAATGAAAAATATTTCTTACAGTCCTGGTCACATGACCAACATGGCCACTATGCCTATATATGGTAAAAACCTTTAAAAATCTTCTTCTCCAGAACCAATTGACCGATGGCCTTGAGACTTGGTATGTAGCATTGGGTTTTTGAGTACTATCAAGATTATTCAAATTATGACCTTGTGTTGACCTTGACTTTTTTTACAGCAAGGTCAAATATGGGAAAATGCTAGAACATAAGATTTCATGGAAAGTTTTGAAGATTTTGGCCTAAAAATTGGTATATACAGTTGTCTTAATTAGGTCATGAAGAATTATGAGTACAAGAGGTCAAGGTCATTTCTTGACCTTTGATCCAGATCGCTCATATTTTGACATTTTCCTCAAAAGCCAAAGGGCCAATTGTAAACACATTTCATAATTATAGAGCCTCCAGGGGTTGATTGAATAAAAATTTGTTCAAACGGTCCAGGTCACATGACCAACATGGCCGCCATTACCACTTATGGTATAATTCTTTAATATTTTTCTTCTCCAGAACCAATACACCTATAGCCTTGAGACTTGGTAAGTAGCATGGAGTACAAGAGTACCACCAAGACTGTTCAAATGGTGACCTTGGGTTTACCTTGACCTTTTTTGCGGCATGGTCAAATATGGGAAAATGCTAGAACATAAGATTTCGTGGAAAGTTTTGAAGATTTTGGCCTAAAAATGATATATTTGGTTGTCTTAATGAGTACATGAAGATTTATGAGTACAAGTGGTCATGGTCATTCTTTGACTTTTGACCCAAGACTCATATTTTGACAATTTCAGACATGATAAGAAAAAGCCTCCTTGCCAATTGCCCAGGTGAGCGATTCAGGGCCTCATGGCCCTCTTGTTTTTCCTTTTTGATTGCATTTTGGTTTCCATGGCAACCAATAAAAGGGGCAGTGGGCCAAAAAACATATAGCTGATAGAAGACTTCTCAAGGAACATTTCTATAAAAGTTTTGTCAACATATCTGCAATGGCTTGGCAGAAAATGCCATTTTTCAATTTTCCCCATTGTAAGTCTATGGGAACTCTAAGTTGCCATAGCAACCAAACTAAACGGCAGATTTTCTAAAAAAAACACAAACTTTCAATCCCCCAGCCCAAGAATGCTACTGATGAAATTTGGGCCCAATTGGCCCAGTAATTTCAGAGGAGATGTTGTTTAAAAGTGTTGACGGACGACGACGGACGACAGACGACATACGACGACGGACAACTGCCTATCCTATAAGCTCCCCCGGAGCCTTCGGCTCTGGTGAGCTAAAAATGTTAGGATGTGACTAAGATGGGTGACTAACACATATGCAGACAACAAAGGCTATTACCAGCATGCATATCCAGGCCCTTTTGCTGTTTGCAAATACCATGTTTGAATCCCGAGAAATCCACAGGCACATAACGAAGACTGAAGCTAGACTGCACAGATTATTCAGATACTTTTTTTTTTGAACGATGCAGATAAATTTCAACTTCCAAAACCAACAGCTAATACTGAGCCAACAGGTCATCTGTCTTAACCAGGCAATTTTTGGTGGTAAAATTAACACTTAAAGCACCAGAAATGAATATTGTTGAATATACAAACAGCACAGATCTTGATAAACTGCCTCATCTGTATCTACACTGTTTGCAGATTCAACTGCATATGCCAGCACAACTAAAATTAGTCTTCCATCCTGTGATGAAATCTGTTTGTTCTCCATAGCCTGTTTGTGCAATGTCATATAAACAAAGCTTAACCAGAAACTTGATGCCATTAACGCGGTCAGAAAAGCAATTCCTAAGTGTCATACTCTGGTATTTGCATGCCCCCTTAATAGAACCATCTCTATGTGATCCTCAGTAGATTTGCCTTGCTATACAAGGTTGTGACCTCTTCAGAACTGTTTCATTGAAGGAGTTCCAATTAGTGGTCATAACATATGTTTTATAGCAATAAATTTGTTTTACTAAAATCACTGTAAATCCCAAGGTTTGTCAACATTACAATTTCATCATGATTATTGTCCAGTCTGGCCAGATACACCAGAACATTTCCTGTGCGAATGGCCCATTGCAAGCCTAAATGTACACTCCATTTTGGTACAAACAAAATCTCAGTTTCCACTAGCATATTACTCATGAACTAAAGAAAAGTCTTCCACTCTGGCCACTGTACACCAGGACATATCTCCTGTATGAACTGCCCTAACCTAAATGTACACTCCATTGTTGGTAACAACAATATCTCATAGCCTTCACTGTCTTCTGTAGCTGTAAAGATACAAAGTTTTATCACCAAAAAAATTCCCACAGAATGCTACTGCAAAAATTCTAAAAAATTGGAACAGATCAGTCAGCAAACAGTGCAGACCCAGATCAGGCTGCTCCTAAAGGAGCAGTCTGATCAGGCTCTACAGTGTTTGCCAGTCAGGCTCTACAGTGTTTGCCAGTCAATCTGCATCTTTTGACACTTAACTGCATTTTAAAGAACTAAACTGTTTCATTTTAAGAAAGTTACTGTAATTACCCCCTCACACCACGAAGTGGTGAGGGGATATAGGTTTTGTCCCGTACGTAAGTACGTACGTACTTTCGTACGTACGTATGTTCACCTTTTGTCATCACTCTAGCACTTAAATTTCTCAACGGATTTTGAAATAACTTCACACAAGTGTAGGGCATGACAATATCTCGAGCATTTCGACTTTCAGGGTGCTGCGCCCAAGGTCAAGGTCACTGTGGCTATTTTTAGAAAAACTTTGTCAGCGCTCTAGCGCCTACATTTCTCAATGGATTTTGAAATAACTTCACACAAATGTAGGGCATGATAATATCTCAAGCAAGTTCGACTTTCAGGGTGCTGCGCCCAAGGTCAAGGTCACTGTGGCTATTTTTAGAAAAACTTTGTCATCGCTCTAGCCCCTACATTTCTCAACGAATTTTGAAATAACTTCACACAAACGTAGGGCATGACAATATCTCGAGCAAGCTCGACTTTAAGGGTGCTGCGCCCAAGGTCAAGGTGGCTATTTTCAAAAAAAACTTTGTCATCGCTCTAGCGCCTACATTTCTCAACGGATTTTGAAATAACTTCACACAAATGTAGGGCATGACAATATCTTGAGCAAGTTCGACTTTCAGGGTGCTGCGCCCAAGGTCAAGGTCACTGTGGCTATTTTTAGAAAACTTTGTCATGGCTCTAGCGCATACATTTCTCAACGGATTTTGAAGTAACTTCACACAAATGCAGGGCATGACAATATCTCGAGTAAGTTCGACTTTAAGGGTGCTGCACCCTAGGTCAAGGTCACTGTGGCTTTTTTTAGAAAAACTTTGTCATTGCTCTAGCGCCTACATTTCTCAACGGATTTTAAAATAACTTCACACAAATGTAGCGCAAGACAATATCTCGAGCAAGTTCGACTTTCAGGGTTCTGCGCCCAAGGTCAAGGTCACTGTGGCTATTTTTAGAAAAACTTTGTCAGCGCTCTAGTGCCTACATTTCTCAATGGATTTTGAAATAACTTCACACAAATGTAGGGCATGACAATATTTCGAGCAAGTTCGACTTTCAGGGTGCTGCGCTTAAAAGGTCAAGGTCACTGTAGCTATTTTTAGAAAAACTTTGTCATCGCTCTAGTGCCTACATTTCTCCATGGATTTTACATGGATTTAACTTCACACAAATGCAGGGTATGACAATATCTCGAGCAAGTAGTCTTGTGTGAGGGGATTTGTATCGCCTGCGATGCCTTGTTATTCTAGGTACTCAATTTTCAGAATTTCAACATGACACTAATAGAGCTAAATTCAGATAGAAAAGCCATACTTATTTCTTGCCCTCTACTAAACACAGTTGAGACCAAAATGCAACCCACAAAATAAACAAGTTTCACATTTTACCCTGTGTAAATTTCCATTTAAATGTAAAGCTACTTGCTTTAAAACATGAAATTTTCTGTCAGCTTTCAAATTACAGACAACCTTAGAGTAGCTACTAGTCTGATAATGAATTTTTATTCCATAGTGAAAATAAATAGTAAGTTTTCATCCACTCTATAGCCAGTCTATAAATAATGCTTATCGGTAGTTATCACAAAGAAGTTCAGCCAGAGTATAGACTAGCTACAAGTACTGCACTTAGATATTAATTACATTGACCTGAGTGTAATAAAGGATATGTTATGTTATGTTATTTAATTATAAAAGTAAATAAGGTGTAAATTCTTCTTCGCCTTGTGGATAGCTAAGACAACAATTTTAGAGATTTTACTCATTTCTGCAACTTCAACCCTATTTTAAAAGTACAATAAAATATTCTGTCATCATAGATCTAAGCTGAAAATTGCATAGAAAAAGGGGTAATCTTTCTGAAAATAAGAGTTTTTCACTTCCTGGTAAATTTATTCATCCCAGAAGAAACTCTAGCCAGTTCAATGTTCACATAAAGTTTGCTCTGGTAAGTTAATTAGCAAATATAAACAACAGTTTCCCATAGTTCTGCTGATGCTAATCCACATGTCTTTATTTGCAAGATTAAGCGTTTCTATATTTCCTTTCATGGTACTTTTAGATATTTTGGCAAAATACAGACAAATAAAAAGAAAGTCCCACTCCTGAAATAGGAGCCCCCACCCATGAGCCAAAGGCTCCTGGGGAGGTTATACAACTGAAAGGCTCTCTGGTCTGTCATTCAAAGTTTTCAACAAGAATATCTCTCTGTCATATCGGTTGATTTCAAGCCATAAGCAGCTTCCCTTGAGTAGCAGATTAACTGCATGTTCTGCCATAAAAGGGGAAATACATATTATTTTGTGTTGTTTTTTTGGCTTCGAAAAACTGAACTGATCATCATCACCTGATGAATATACTTACCAATTGTGGATTGAAAAGGCTTTGAGAACAATGAGACTTTAGCTGGCTTGATATACTGTCTTGTCAGACACCCTAGATCTTCAAGAATCTACAATAAAATTTCTATAAACTATTGTATTTCTTCTAATAAACACCCCAGCCCTTGCCACCCTCTAATAACCCGCCCCTCTCTCCTCTCCACACTCTTCTGTAGAAACAGTAGCAAAAATTCACAAAGATTGGTTTTAGACCTCAAAATGAGCCGCAACACGAGAAAACCAACAAAGTGGTTGTGCGCCCAGCACAGACACAGATAAGCCTGGGCATCCACATAGTCTGATCAGACTCTTCACTAAGGGCTTAAGGGGTAGCTAAGGGTCTAAGCTACCTCCATGTGGACAGCGAACACTCTGATCAGACTGGGTGGATGCCCAGGCTGATCTGAGTCTGCACTGGGCGTACAACCACTTTGTTGTTTTTGTCATGTCGCGACTCAAACATCATTCACTTCCCCAATTTTGTTTAAGGAGTGAATTGCAACATTTCCAGGGTTTATTAGAAACAGGAGGGCCATGAGGCCCTGAATCGCTCACCTGAACAACTGGCAAAGTGACTTTTTCTTTTCTTATGTCTGAAATTGTCAAAATACGAGTCTTGGGTCTTTAACTCATAAATCTTCATGTACTCATTAAGACGACCATATATATACCATTTTAGGCCAAAATCTTCAAAACTTTCTTTGAATCTTATGTTCTAGCATTTTCCCATATTTGACCATGCCGCAAAAAAGATCAAGGTAAACCCAAGGTTATCATTTGAACAGTCTTGGTAGTACTCTAGTACTGCATGCTACTTACCAACTTTCAAGGTCATAGGTTATTGGTTCTGGAGAAGGAAAATATTAAAGGTTTATACCATAAATGGGTATGGCGGCCATGCAGATCATGTGACCTGGACTGTTTGAACAAATTTTTGTTCAATCAGCCCCTGGAGGCTCTATATGAAATGTGTTTACAATTGGCCGTTTGTCTTTTGAGGAAATGTTTGAAAATGTCATCTTATGAGAAATATGGGTAAAAGGTCAAAGAATGACCTTGACAGCTTGTACTCATATTTCTTCATGACCTCATTAAGACGACTGTATATACCAATTTTAAGGCTAAAATCTTCGAAACTTCCCATGAAATCTTATGTTGTAGCATTTTCCCATATTTGACCTTGCTGTAAAAAGGGTCAAGGTCAACCCAACGTCATAATCTGAATAATCATGATAGTACTGGAGCACACAATGCTACATACCCGGTACCAAGTTTCAAGGCCATCGGTCAATTGGTTCTGGAGAAGAAGATTTTTAATGGTTTTTACCATATATGGGCATGGTGGCCATGTTGATCATGTGATCCAGACCATTTGAAGAAATTTTCATTCCCTCAACCCCTGAAGAATCTATATGATATTTGGTTACAATTAGCTCAATAGCTTTTAAGAAGTTTGAAATTTTCAAACTATAAGAATACAGGGTCAAAGGTCAAAGAACGACCTTGACCTCTTGTATTCATGACTCTTAAGATGACTGTATTTATCAATTTTAAGGCCTAAATATTCAAAACTTTCCATGAAATCTTATGTTCTAGCATTTGACCTTGCTGTAAAAAAATGGTCAAGGTCAACCCAAGGTCATCATTAGAAAAACTTGATAGTACTTGAGTACCCAATGCTACATACCAAGTTTCAAGGCAATCAGTCAATCGGTTCTTGAGAAGAAGTTTTTTTAAGGTTTTTACCATATATGGGCATGGCAGCCATGTTGGTCATGTGACCTGGACCGTTTACACAAATTTCATTCCCTCAACTCCTGGAGGCTCTAGATTAAATTTGGTTACAAATAGCCAAGTGGTTTTTGACGAGATTGTTTGAAATTTTCAAAATATGAGAGTTCTGAGTCAAAGGTCAAAGAATGACCTTGACCTTTTATACCCACAAATCTTCAAGTACTCATTAAGATGACTGTACGCTCTATATGGAATTTGGTTTCAATTGGCCCAGTGACTTTTGGAGAGATTGTTTGAAATTGTCAAAATATAAGAGTTCTGGGTCAAAGGTCAAAGAATGACCTTAACCTCTTGTACTCATAAATCTTCATGTACTCATTAAGAAGACTGTAGCTACCAATTTTTAGCCCAAAATCTTCAACAGTTTCCAAGATATCGTATGTTCTAGCATTTTGCCATATAAAACCACAAGGAAGCAAATTTGACCTTACCGTAAAAATGGTCAAGGTCAACCCAAGGTCATAATTTGAATAATCTTGGTAGTACTTACATACCCAATGCTACATACCAAGTTTCAAGGCCATCGGCCTATTGGTTCTGGAGAAGAAGATTTTTTTAGTTTTTTATACGCCCGTTTTGAAAAAACGGACGTATTATGTCATGGCGCTGTCCGTCCGTCCGTAAACATTCTTGTGCGCTCCATAACTCATTAACCGTTTGGGATATATTCATGATATTTGGTAGGAATATGTATTAGGTTGGGGGAATGTGTCGCGTACAGAAGTGGTTGCTCCCCCTTCCTTAGTTTCCAAGTTATGCCCCTTTGATTAATTTTTTCCCTGCCAGTCTTGTGCATGCCATAACTAGATAACCGTTTGGGACATCTTCATGAAACTTCATAGCAATGTGTATGAAGTCTCAACGATGTGTCGCGTACAAAAATGGCTGCTCTCCCTTTCTTCATTTTAGAGTTACATCCCTTTCATTAGTTGATTATGGTTATTTTTGTGTATACATATCTTGTGCATACCTTAACTTTGTAACCGTTTGGAATATCATGATGAAACTTTATAGCAATGTGCATGATCACAAGACGATGCATGGCATACAAGAATGGTTGCTCCCCCTTTCTTCATTTTGGAGTTACTTCCCTTTGATAAGTAATTTTAGGCATTTCTCAGTCACTCCATATCTCCTTAACCTTTTGAAATATTAGAATGGAACTTTGTAGCAATATGTATAATAATGGGGCAATGTATCCCGAGCAAGAACCACAACTCTGGCTTACTGAATTATCTGCCCTTGCATAAATTTCCTGTTTCCTCTGTGATTCCTTAACCCTACATGTGATTTTGTCAGGGGAATGTAGTACAGCCAAGAATCTAGTATATTTAGTTTATGAATTATCTCCCTTGTTCAACTATGGCATTACTCAACTTTTGAGCCACAATAACTTTGAAGCTGATTTTTGGCATACTCCTAGTATTTGATATGTTAAATATTTGAATAATGTTGCCATCATTAGTTATAAAGTGGTTGCCCCTGTTTGTCTGCCTATCCATCCTTTTGTAAACAATCTTGTTCATTCCATACTCCTTTATGACATTAAAACGGGCGTATTATGCGCCGCTTGCGAAGCCCTTGTTACCATATATGGGCATGGCGGCCATGTTGGTCATGTGACCAAGACCGTTTGAACAACTTTTTGTTCCTAAGGTCCCAGTAGGCTATATATGAAATTTGGTTACAATCGGCCCAGCTGTTTCAGAGAAGTCATTTGAAAGTGTGGACGGACGCCGGCCGGACGCCGGAGCCATACCATCCTATAAGCTCCCCCGGAGCCGCTGGCTCAGGTGAGCTAAAAATATGGTACACAGTAGGACAGAAAAGACCTAGAAAACAGTGTGGACACAGATTAGACTGCTCATAGGGAACAGTCTAATCAGTCTGGTCTGCACTGTTTGCTATTTCACCTATTGACCCTTAATGCGCCAAAAAGCAGACGACAAAATTTACATCTGCAGAATTTCAAAAAATGTTTCGTCCAAGTGATATCATATTGAGAATTCGAGCACTAGAGGCGTAACAGTGTAGATTCAGATGAGGTGGCTCATTATGAGCCACCTCATCTGGATCTACACTGTTTGCCTATTCAACAAGTTTTAATTTTTGGCGCTTTAAGGGTTAATTTTATATAACAAGCTAACATGGCAAGCAGACATAGCAAATGTCTAAGAAGTTAAAGTGCATAACAGAAATTAGGAGGATAATAGTTTAGCACCCAGTTGTCCAAAACATCGTTAGCATAATGAAATTGTTAGTCAAGAATTTGTTAGGTCTCATTTTATTACTCTCGTCTTATACTATTAGTCTCAAAATGCAGCGTAATATTTTTTTGTGTTGATAAAAAAGTGGTGTACTTTTGCTTCTTGATGGATATGACATGTCATTAACCTTATCATTTATGCAACATTATGCCAAGAAAATACTAACAAGATGAAAAGAAATATGTAATAATAAAAAATTGGTCAACATCCAAAAACATTGATCTGCATGTGATGTCAACTCACCCATTGGAATTGTGTTACATCATGGGCCATATACCTAACAAGCTATATGGTCATATAATAAGTTATAATAGTATATACCATCATATTCAAGTCCAGTCTAGTCTAGTTAATCCCAAACCCTTGCAAGGTTGTTGGGGCACCACAGAGGATTTTGCATATGCCTCCTTCTACCTGGTCCTGTTTTCAATTGCTCTAGTTTTGCTGGCAAAATCCACCCCTCTCAGCTCTTTTATAGTCTTCCCACCTCTTCCCCATCTTCCTTTCACTGTTCCCTGTTAGATTATCTGCGCTGAGCCAGAAGACCTTGAGGTGCAGCCAAACCATCTTGTTTCCATTTCTTGACCATGGTTTGGAGTTCTCCAATGGCTGCCTGGATGTTTCTATGATAATTCTCAATTATAGTTGTTAGTTTCGTGTTTTTTGCATGAAGCGCGCAGCAGCTTTTGGTAGCATCTCATCTCAAAGGCATTCTTTTCTCTAACTCTGTTATCAAGGTCCAGACGCGTGAAGTCTCTGGAGGAGCCTCAGGTTTGAGAACCTGTCACAGTCCCAACTCTTGTCCTTTTATCTTGAACTGCCTTAGAATGTCATCAGTGCTGTTTGTAATCAGTTTGGTCTTTTCCACACCTATCTCCCTTGTATACTTTGTGCATGTTTTGTCAAGACTTTTCACCAGGAGTTCTAGTAAGCAAGAGCATCAATGTCAGAGGCAAACCAAAAGCTGATGATGGTTTTGCCATCTATGCATGTTCTTCTAGGACATCAGACATGATCATTCAAGAAAAAAATGTTAAAGAGGGTAGGTAAATGCCAAACCCCAATTGTTGTTCTGAACCATTCTCCTGTGCAGCCATTCATCTGAATTGTATGTGTAGCCTTACTGTAGAGCTGCTCAAAGGCATGAACTAGACTGGCTCTAATATTGTACATAAGGATGTATGCTATATCTATCCTGTGAAAGGTTGTTTAGAAATCTAACAAGAGGCCCACAGGCCACAAAGCTCACCAGATCTCTAGCTCAAAATTGCTATCACATTTGTATAGGCTTAAAATTGTACAGGCTAATACAAAGTATACAACTACAAAGTCTCAGTCTGAGTCTGTTGAATTGATTACAAAATACATAGCTATTGTCCACATTTGATTGCCATGACAACAAAAAAGGATCATTTTCAAAGGATTTTACTATTTTTTCCTTATGGTTGCCATGGCAACTGATCGAAATTAGCAGTGTGCAGAAAAAAACATAGGGCTGATAGAAGACCTCTCAAGGAATATTTCTTAAAAAGAGAGCTCAGACTATTTGCGATTGCTTAGCAATGAAGCCCATTTTTTGTTTTTCCATTATAAATTGCCATATCAAACATGTCCTTTGAACAATGAAAATTGAGAAGATAAAATCTGTAAAGGCTAAGATGATTAGTATGTCTATGAAGTGTCTGCCTCATAGAGCATATGGTTTCTGAGGAGATGATTTAATTTTTAATTTTGTTTTTTTTTGGTTTCCATGGCAACCAGTAAAAAGAGCAATGGGCCAAAAAAAACATATAGCTGATAGAAGCTTTATCAAGGAACATTTCTGTAAAAGTTTGTCAAAATATCTGCAAAGGCTTGGCAGTAAATGCCGTTTTTCAATTTTCCCTGTTATAAGTCTATGGGAACTCTAAGTTGCCATAGCAACCAAACTAAAAAGCCAATATTCATAAAAAACAAAAAACCAGCCCAAGAATGCTACAGATAAAACTTGGGCCAAATCATTCCAATGGCTTCAGAGGAAATAATTTTTAAGTAATTTTTCATTAAATTTTTGCATTTTGGTTTCCATGGCAACAAATAAAAAGAGCAATGGGTAAAAAAACATATGGCTGATAGAAGACTTCTCAAAGAATGTTTCTGTAAAAGTTTTGTCAAAATATCTGCAATGGCTTGGCAGTAAATGCCATTTTTCAATTTTCCCCATTATAAGTTTATGGGAAATCTAAGTTGCCATAGTAACCAAACTAAAGAGCAGATTTTCATAAAAAACACAAACTTTCAATCCCCCAGCCCAAGGATGCTAAAGATGAAATTTGGGCCAAATCGGCCCAGTGGCTTTAGAGGAGATGTTGTTTGAAAGTGTTGACGGACGACGTCGTACGACAGACGACATACGACGACGACGACGGACAGCTGCCTATCCTATAAGCTCCCCCGGAGCCTTCGGCTCTGGTGAACTAAAAATACATAGTACAATTTTTTTTTGGTGTTGAAGTTACTTTACAGATACAGTCAACTCTCGATATCTTGAACACTGATATCTCAAATAATGCCCTGATATCAAAGAATATAGTATGGACACATTGCCTATTTTTGTCACCCGACGTAGGCGGAGGGGGACTATAGAAATGACCCTCGTCCGTCTGTGTGTGCGTCCGTCCGTCCGTCCGTCCGTCCTTCCGTCCGTCCTTCCGTCCGTCCGTCCGTCCGAAATCTTGTCCCCGCAACTCCTTCTACGTCTTTCATCGGATTGATTTGAAATTTTACAGATTGTATTCTTGTGATATGAAGATGTGCATGTGGTTTTCGATTTTTGTTTCGGCCATTTTTGATGGAGTTACAGCCCTTGCTGACTCAGACCTTCCGAAATCTTGTCCCCGCAACTCCTCCTACATCTTTCATCAGATTGATTTGAAATTTTACAGATTGTATTCTTACGATATGAAGATATGCATGTGGTTTTTTATTTTTGTTTCGGCCATTTTTAATGGAGTTACGGCCCTTGCTGACTTAGACCTTGTCCCCGCAACTCCTGCAACATCTTGTATCAGATTGACTTGAAATTGTGCAGAATGTTTCATCATGATCTGAAGATGTGCATGTGATTTTGGAATTTCAATTGTCCTATTTTTTTACAAAGTTATGGCCCTTTGTCGTTTTTTGCCATTTTTCCAACTTTTGAACCGTTTGACCGAGAGAGCTGAAATTTGGTATGCTATTAGCATTTGGTAAATTGATTATTCTGATTATTGTTAGAATGTGCTAAATTATAAGTGACAGAGTTATTCCCCTTTCATAGATAATAGACATTCACTTAAAGGTAAAGGGATAACTCCAGAACTATTCATATTAATGGGCTGAATTTTCATAAATGCATTGTTCATTTTTCATCAGATTCATATAAGCAGGATTATGGCTCTTGTTATTTTGTTACTGGGTATACAGTCTTGATGTTTTGGTCATTTTGTAAGGGCCTATAGTTTCAGTAACCTGACTTTACACATATATGCCCCGTTCTGAACTTAAGTTTTTTATAAAGAGGCCCAGTAATTGGGTATATGTCTTTGCTTATGTTCAGTTATCATTTGCTTACCAGGTTCTGTAATAGATATATTTTCTGTTTTTGGCCATACATTTACTCTGAAACAGAATAAAGGGCTGAAGTTTGTGACACATTTCAAACGTCGGGTGACACTTGGCCGATGGCCTTTTATTCCTTTCATTTCAACACATATTATCTCAAACTACTGGTATCTCAGAGTAAATTTTCAGGGACCAGAAAATTTACTTTGAGATATCAGTAGTTTGGAATGAACTTCGACTTTGAGATATCGAGAGTTGACTGTAATATATGGAGGCTAAACTGTTCTGTGGTGCTCCTTCCGGCTTTAAACCCAGTCTACTCGTAGGAGATTATCTCTTCAGCTTTGAGTTTAAGCCTGTTAAAGATAAGATTCAGCATGACTTTGGACAGATAGCTGATGGCTGTAGTTCTGGTAGAACTGGAGGTTGCAGTTTTCGGAATAATAAGGGACTGAGTCCATGGGGTAAGCCATTCTCCTGCTCTCCAGCCTGCATTGCTGACCTCTGTTAAAACATCCATCAAGGTGTCTCCACCTGCCTACACCAGTTCAGCTGATATATTATCAACTCTGGCAGACTTTCCTTGTTTCAGTGGAGGAAGAAAAATTATGAAGATTCTAATTTGGTACTCACCCAGAAGAAAAAGACAAAAGATGTTTATCTTCAAGACAGCCAGTACTAGTACTGCGTAACTTTTGCATTTTTTTATTGTTATAATTACTACTGTGTGTTCTCTTTAAAATAGTCTCAAAGCCAGACTCTACAATTAAATTTGATGGTGCACATCTGCGGGTAAGTTCCATCGATAGTGAAACTCTAGAATTATATTCATAGCAACTGCACACTTCTCTGTATAAAATTTCATCAAAAGTTGTTTTTCTCCTTAAAAGTGCAGTCTGTGGTTATCAGGTACAACCCAGTTCCCACAATACTTTTCATGAATGTTCTTTGCACTATAGGGTCGAGTCGGGTAACTTCGAACAGTGGGTAAATTGGGACATACCATTGCAAACAGTGAAAATCCAGATGAGATGGCTCATAATGAGCCGTCTCATCAGGATTTTCCCTGTTTGCTCAGTTAATATTGTTTTGATTCTAAACAACTGACATATAAAGGAAACAATGTCACTGTCCGAATTTACCCGCTGTCCGAATTTACCCGACTTTACCCTAGAGTTTCAGACATAAAATATGCACTATTAAAGGTAAGTGGCGGCAAGAGAGATATGAAGACAGTCTCAGAAAAACAAATAGGATGTAAAGTATGTGCAGACAGACAATTTGATTTTCCTAATTTAGTCAGAACTCCAATTAACTGAAAGGATGGTTGGATGACTCTGCAAATTTTACAGCACTTCCAAACATTATTTCAGGAAGGCAGTCATAATGACCATAAGGTGATTGGTACACTTTCAGCAGCTCTGCCAGTTTCACTTTTGCCTCCCTTGCTAAATGGGGCCCACTCTTAGAGAACTATGGAGTTTTGGCTGTTCAGTGTGTGATAGGGTTAAGAGCCAATTTTGTCTTGTAAGCACAGACCGTGTTTGAGTTTCACTGTTCAGAGAAGCAACATGAAGTTACTAAAGTTGTCGCCCTCTTACCTTCCTCGCCTGAATATTTCACTAATATTGAGCCTACCTTTCATCAAAAGTGGGCATCAATCTAAATTTCCCAAGAAAGACCACTTTTGACCTTATGTTACCAGAACTTGGCTTTTACACATATGGCCAAGCTAGGCTCGAACCACACCATTATGAGTCCTCAATTGAGTCAGTGTGCTTCATTGCTCATTAGATCTGGATTAAGTATATGTATAGGCACATACCTCTAGAATGTTGTTGAGAACCATGGGCTGCAGATAGGGACTGTATCTTGCATATAATGTCTTGATGTTGGCAGCTGGCTTTGTCATGAGAAATAACATCACTGACTCCAGGATCATCTTCAGGACAGGTTTGTTTACCCCACCCTCAGGCTTCCTCCAGGGCTGGCACACAAGACGCACCTTGTCATAGGAACTGTAATACAGAAACTTTGATACCTATAATTCTGAAATTTGGGACACCTAAATTAATTACCGTAATTGTCTTTAAAATGCAACAAACCGATTGTACAATGCAGTAATGCATCCTTAACATGATGGAATGGCAGACAGTGTAGATTCAGATCAGACTGCTCCTGAAGGAATAGTCTGATCTGAGTCTACACTGTCTGCTCAGACCTATCTGTCTCAATATATAGAATTTTTTGGTGTTTTGGGATACAGATTTAAACAAGTCATATGGCTTCTTTCTGAATCCCTTTTGTATATTGTATTCTCTTTTGTATTGCCTATCTAATTAATGTCAAAATGTTGCTTATACATGTATAAATAAAAAACTGTTTACACTAATTTTTTGGTGTTTTAAAGGGCCATCCATGGATGGTACAAATCTGTTTTAAGAGGTCATTAACAGGAAGCACAAACAGAGGCTGAAAAAACCTATAGTCAACTCGCGATATCTCAAACACTGATATCTCAAAGTACCCTCTTATATCAAAGAATATAGTTTGGACTAATTTCCTATTTCTATTTACATGTCAAGTCCTGTTATCTCAAACTACAAATATCTCAAATAAATTTTATGGAACCAGAAAATTTACTTTGAGATATCAGTAGTTTGGGATGAACTTTGACTTTGAGATATCAAGGAGTTGACTCTATATGAAAGTTCGATTGAACTTTAGTTTTGCTACAGTGAACCTTAGAAAGTGTCTGAATAAGATAACCCATTTTAAAGATGACACAGAATCAGGTTATGACTGTTTTAACAAAGTTTTATTATTGCAATACAATATCACAAGATACCAGCAGAATTTTCTTCCTTCAAAGAATCCATGATTTATTCATTCAAACTCAATGGAACTATCTCCTGACCTGTTTATACAATGGTTGCAAAACATCAGTTAAACTTTAAAAGTGTTGAAGATTGACAAAATTATAAATATGAAAGGGACATCAGGCCAGATGAGAACAGCAATTCTAATGCACTTTTAAATGTAATGCTATGTCTGATCGGATAACATCAAAACTTTGCAACAGTACATTCTGCGATATACTCTTGCAAACCAGATGTCATAATGAAATGTTGGTTCTCGCTGTCTGATGTCTGATCTAACCCTGTTGAAAGTGATAGCTTTGGGTGCCAAGTAGTATACTTAGAAAGGGGAAATGGGAACATCTGTTCTGAAAATTGTCATTTGGGGAGGTAAATCATCAGTTTTATGGTCACAAACTGCGTTTTACGGCCACGCACCAAACAAAATTTGTGAACATAAAAGCAACAATTTACCTCCCCAAATGCCAATTTTGAGTTCAGTTATCCCCTAAATTTGCAAATTAGCCTGTGCATCTGATAAAACTGATTGTTTTCATTTTTAGGCTTTAAGAGTTACATAACACCCCTTATATATACATATTATAAGCCTAAAATTAAAAATATACCTTTTAGCAGGTGGCTCCTTATTTTCAGAAACATCTTCATCAACTGAATGCTTTCTTTTCCTTGTTGACCTAGTTTCAGAACTTGTAGGTGGTTCATCAATTTGAGATCCTGTGGCCATTTTACTCTGAGATCTTAGCACATTGACAGTAGTGTCTGTATCAGCTGCTGAACTTACTGATTTACCATCTTCAGAGTCTTTAGCACTCTTTCTTTCAGTGTAATCTTTTCCTGAGGACAGATCTATGGCATTTTCTTGAGAACTACTTCCTGATGTACGAGTAGCATTTTCAGATTCAGTTATTACACTGGCACATGTGTCCATTTCATGTTTATTTTCATCTCCTTCTGTAGAAGATATACTTGTCTGAGGTAGTCTCTCGGATTCTAAAGTCCTGTGTTCAACAGTGACACTGTGACTGTTGTCAGGAGTTCTGTTTGTGTGCTGTTCAGAGACAGGAAGAGATGCTTCCCCTGACACCTGGTCATCTGCTAGACAGAAAAAACAAAACACACATTCATATTAAAGGATCTTACATGAAAGCTTATGTGTTACTGCATTTATCAAATGATAAGCTGGGAGGCTTTGCTGAGCAAACCTAGACTGTAGACCTATTTTTATACAAAAGTCTTCAATAATTTCCAAGAAATCTTATGTTATTGCATTTTCTAATATAAAAGCACCAAAAAGCACATTTGACCATAACTTAAAAAGACCAAAGATCATCATTTGAACAAACTTGATAGTACTCCACCTGATGCTATATACCAGCTTTCAAGGCCATCCTTCTTTTGGTTCTGGAGAGAACTTTTTAAGGTTTCTGCCATTTATGGACATGGCAGCCATGTTGATCATGTGATATATTAGGACTGTGGGAACAAATTTCTGTTCCCCATGTCCCCTGCAGGCTCCATATGAAGTTTCATTACAATTAGCCTTACCAACCCCCATAGGAGAAGTGGTTTGAAATAGTAGATGACAAATGACAATCCAAAGCCTACACTAAAAGGTCTATTGAGCCTTTGCTCAGGTGAGCTATAAACAATGTATTTTTCTTCCTATATTGTAACCACAATGACAAATTTACACCTGATTTTACCACAACTAAAATCATTTTATATGAAATGACAGCAACCATCAACTGATTGTTTTAAAATGTGAAAGACATTAGTTTTAAACATTATCACCCACACATCATTAGTATCTCTTTTCTGTGAAAGACAGGTTATTAATCTGAATTGTTATACAGCTGCGACACCTGTAACAGTCTTTAGAAGGTACTGAATAGCCCATCCAAGCAGTATGGTCAAAGCCCTGTTTGCCAATACATTTTTAAAGGACAACACACCTGACGCAATATACTATGTACATGTATCTGCATGTATTTTACTAACCTGAGACAGTGGGTGTGTCATCCCCCAACTTTATTCTCTTTGAGCCATTGACTTCCTCACCCTGAAAATATTCACTGAAATGTTGTCAAAATCACAAACAATGCTGAATGCTAAGTCTTGCCTGTATGCCCATTGTTACAAAACTGAGCTGAAACAAAAATCCGCCCCGTCGGAACAGTAATACTTATGTCTCACTTCTGCGAGTCCCAGACCAGAAAACAACACTGGTATATCCCATACCCCGGGCTCTTAATCTGCTAACTTTTCCCAGTTACCATAATTACCACTATAAGAGGTATGCCCCCTCTAAAGTGTCCAAAAATATATAAATCAGCTGTATAATTTCTTTTATAAGATGGGGGCTTTCCCCTCTAAAACAATCCAAAAATCTAGATCCATCCTATCAGATGGATCTAGATTTACGTATACGCATCGTAACAAGTCTCCTGGAAGTCTGTTGGAACAGATGGGAGAACAGCAAAGAGTACAGTGCCTGATCTGCCTGCTTCTATTGATCTAAATCCATGGTCTTTGATAAGGCATTTCTTTCTGTGTATCAAGTTTACTTGACAAATGTCTTGATAGTTAAAATTCCGGTGAAAACAGTGGATACCAAATCACAGTGATCCTGATCAGGGTCTGCACTGGCTATCATCCAATAAGTTCTCACTGAAGAAAAATAATATTTTCACATAGTTTCGATATGGTGTAGAAGGTTGCAGGTTCAAATATCCACTGGGCCAGCCGGTGACTGAACAACACTGTTACCCAGCAGAAAATGGTATCTTCTTCGAATCAGAGAATATAAAAGCAGAGAAAAGAGAGAGATGGGCTCTGCCTTTCATATGCTGTGCTCACAATATGGCTGACATCTAAACCCACTGCCCTGTGGCTACTAAGCTAGGGGAAACCTTAACCGTTTTTATGCACTACAGAAACACATTCATACCAGTGGTTCTCCATCAAAATCCTCCTCTTTATGCAAGCCTCTTCCGCGAATGTTCCTGCTTGCATGAATCACCCATGGTCGACAATACTTCAAACTCACATATCTTGTTTCTGTTACTCCAACCTTCAGAACCTGAAAATATATACACAAGTGACTCATCCAAGATCAGCAAACCTTCAGAACCTAAATATAGATGTCTGAGAATTCATATCTGGTCTCTATAACACCAATGACCAACCTTCAGAACCTGAAAACACATAAGTGAATCACCCTTGGCCTACAATAAATCAAAATTGGATGTTATTTTTGTTATTCCAATCTTCAGAACCTAAAAACAAATCACCCAAGTTTGGCAGATCTTTGAACTCACATCTTGTCTGAAAAAGAATATGCTGGGGAATCACCCAGGCCTGAAAATAATAAGAACGCTCAAATATAAGTATATAGAGGATCTTACAGGAGTGCTCATGTATTACTGAATTTATTAAACGAGTTGGGGAAAGAGATAAGATGCGAGGCTATGCCGAGCATCTTATCGTTTTCACCAACGAGTTTAATAAATTCAATAATACAGGAGCACGAATGCAAGATTCTATTTATCATATGACACTAAAATCACATTTTATTGGCAAATTTTGCTCTAAAGCGTCATGATTTCGCCATTAGAAAACGCGACGTTTTATGGACGTCAACGCATAACGTTACGACGTAATTTGCATATTTAATCCACTAGTGGATTATCGTTTTTAATGCTTGGCTTTATTACACTCTCAGATGCGACATCATATGATAAACTCAAATATTTTGACTATGCTATCCCTATCTTCAGAACCTTAAAATATGTATAAGTGAATCAGCACTTTAAAATCTTCTCTTCATTACCCAAGCCTGGACAGAATCTGGACAGATACACAAGCAGAATTTTAAGCTGGCATATCTTGTTTCTGTAACCACACTGTGACCCTCAGAACCTGAAATAACGTACCTATAAACTCACATAATTGAGCCGCCACACGAGAAAAATAACAAAGTGGTGTGCCTAGTGCAGACCCAGATCAGCCTTGGCACCCATCCAGTCTGATCAGACTCTTCGCTAACAGCTTATGGGGTAGCTAGGGGTCTAAGCTACTTCCATGCGGAGAGCGAAGACTGATCAGACTGGGCGGATGCCCAGGCTGATCTGAGTCTGCGCTCGGCACACAACCACTTTGTTGGTTTTTCTCGTGTCGCGGCTCAATTATACTGTTTGTATTATGTGTATTTTCAGAACCTCAAAGTAAGGTCTGAAAGAATTAGTATTGGCTGAAAAGTACCTTGTCTCTGTTATACCAACCTTCAGAACCTAAAAATGGATGCTGCGAAAGGTACTTTCCTTTTTGTCAAATCCTGGAGTAAGGGACTGCAATTTACTGTCCCACCAATAGGAACATGAAACAGAGACAGAGACCTTGATGTGTTTAATCCCAATGTGGACTGACTATGCCACTTCTAGACTGGTGGCCAAGTGAATACTGGCAGCCAACAGACAACAGAGCTGAACCTGACACTAATGCCCCATTCACATGCGCAGATTTGCTTACGTAAGTATATTTGCATATAAGTAAATTTGCTCACGTGAGTAAAAGTTACCTGGGTAATGCTCTGGGTTTCAATAAACTACTCATGTAAGCAAATTTGCTTATGTATGTATTTGCATTCACATGACGAATTTACTTACGTGAGTAAAATTTGCATATATGCAAAAAGTACTTACGTGAGCAAATCTGCGCATGTGAATGGGGCATTAGTTTACACCACTGGTGACACCTAAAAAGTAATAACAATTATTAATATTTTTATCATATCAGATTCAGGACTCCAACACCTTGTAGAGTCAGATATAAAAGTATCTCAAGCCCCGAGGTTGTAAAAAAAAAAAATCAGCTGAGCATGAAATTTTTTCTGCTTGTACATTTTTTAAAAATGCCAACAATTTTTGGCATTTTAACATTCATGAACAGAAAAAAATAGCATTCTTGGCTTATCTGAGCCAGATAACGCTGAATTTCTTGGTATTTTTGGCTTGCGCTTTTGAGCGCAAGCCAGTATTCAAGTGGTTTAGTGATACCGAGTTATTTTCGGAAGAAACGATACGTCACGCTTAGTCGGAAAATACCAGGAGAGTGTGTACTGCAATGATTCGTTCTATGGCTACAATTAAGCAAAGGAGATCGGAAAAATCGTTCCGATTTGAGACAGCATTTCTTCATTATTTTCTTCACAGACATAACAAACAAAACGTTCGTTCCAGTTTGAGACAGCATTTCTTTATTACTTTCTTCACAGACATAAACAAAGACCTTGTCCGATTTTGTCTATTTTTATCCATATATGATTTGCCTCATCTGCTAAAAATAACATTCTATTTTTGATAGTACATGTACTTTTTTTTTTTTTTCTTTTTTTTTTTTAATTTTCCGTTAAAAAGCAAGTTTTTCTTTTAAAAGTGCCTTAAACTTGGCCACATTTCTTTTGCTTTTTATAAACTGATTGCATAAAAAATGAAACTCTGAATGCAATGCAAAGTATTTGGCTTTGCATCCTAAGAAATAAACCAAAACTTGTGTAAGAAACAGTGGTTATATATAGCTTAGCGCAAATTTCCAAAAAATCATGCAGCGGCGTCGCGAAAAATAGGCCTTAGGGCATCGCAAAATCTGACTAGTCAGAGCAGCCGGCACACTGTCCAGCGCCGATACATTCGTTGGATCCGTCCTTTTCGGCATATATATATTCTTCATCTTTCATGCTGATGCTAGACTGATCAGACTGCGCTTATGCCGGAGTTGGCTGATCTGGATTTTGGATTATAGTAGGTGCGGGTGGGGGTTGTGTGGACCCTTTCTTGCTTTTATAGCACTCTCTAATGTTGCCTTCTTACTTCAGCTATACAAATGTACAGAGAAATATTTACACTCTTCGGCGATTTCCTTAGATGAACCTGACGTTGTTCATACATCCACGAACAACACACATTCGTGCAATCTTACGTGTAAGCAACGTCACGGATAATTCAGATAGATGATTGGCCGACGTAACTTTGATATATGTCATGTCATAGTGACGGCTGCTGTACATCATTACCAAACACGTTGGTTAATAACTATTTTTCGTCCTTCGTTAAATTAGTCAGAACTTCACGAATGAGTAACAAAATTGATGTAAAAACATAGCATAAATATATATAAGATAAATTTCATTTGTCGGGGCTCATGGAAATACGAACGCAATGGGTTCCGGGCTTTGTTGTTCCCAAATGGTGTAGAGCAAGTGATTGTCCCAAACAACAGCAGCATGCATTTTCTTCACAGAGTGTCAAAATTTTGTTCCAGTCACTGCCACTGATGCCACTTAAACCAAAAATAAACTTCAATAAATATAAATTTACTGTCTTCTTTCTATGCCAAGTTCAGATGTGCCAAGATTCCATAGACATGGGTTTGAAACAGTATTTCCTCAAATTTTGATTCAGACTAAATGTGACTCAACAGCCGTGAAGAAAAGACTTGAAATAGGTCCATATAGTTATTTTCCTTGAGACATGCCTAAAACGGCCGCCAAAAACGTTGGAAAGCTGTTGTTGTTGTTTTTTTGTTGTGTGTGTGTGTGTGTGTGTGTTTTTAAATATTTCTTCAATTTGTTTTTCAAATAAATTCGACACTTGTTTTTACCTTACATCCGTGATAAATGCCACCATTCAATAAGTTAGAAATTAAATACTTTGCTAAATAAAAGTAAGCAACAGAAAGTGCACTAACAATCGGGTTCACTTCAATAACAACTCATGAAAATTTCACTGTCTTAGCTGTGCAAGCCTTCCTTTTAAAAGGAAATTTTATTATATTTATGAGTATTTAAAGTTTCATGCTCAGCTGAGTTGAGCATGAAATTTTTTATAACCTCGAGCCCTGAAAGGCTTTAGCGGCAAGTATAATTTCTAACATCTTCAGCTGATGATAGTCTAGTTTGGTTCCTAAAAGATATTTGATGATGCATTTTGGTATTAGAAATAGTGGACCTCTTTTCATGATATTGTTCAAAACAATTTTCATCCTCTCTCTGATCTACAAAATCATCAAGAAGATTGAAAGCCAACCAGTTTGCCTTCTCAATTTCAATACAACCATTTTTTTTTTACACCAATTTCAGAAATCAAAAGTCTTTATAACATTCTATCATAACCTGATTATATCATATAAAATTTGATGCTCAGACAAAATGATATATTCTAAATGAATCCAATTAGTTACAACATTATTAAACCTTTATAAGACTTTCGTTCCACATTACTTTCTAAAGAAACTGATTAAACATTATTAGAATGCACCGCAGCAGTCCTTATAATGAACATCTTAATCTGTGATAAAAAGGATTAAAAGCTTGACAATAGTTAGCCGACAGCAAAATGCTAAATGAAGAAGCCTGCTTAAACGTTGGGTCTCTTTATCCAATACTAATTAACCATTTTAAAAAATTTACAGGCTGATTGTACTGTGCAGGAGATGTGTCAAAAATTATTGGTGGACTAAACGACAAAGAGTGCAGACCCTGATCAGACTGCTCCTTCCAGGAGCAGTCTGATCTGGGTCTAAACTCTTTTCTCTGGCAGTTTCATACCAATACTTAGTGTCAGTACAGTGCTTCATTTGATGTCATGTTAATAAAATATTCAGATTCATTAGGGACAATCAAAAGTTCCAAGTTATATCATTTGCGGGTTATAAAAATGCCTTCTAGCCAATTTTCTGTCTAATCTATATTCCCCTGATGAAATAATTTTTTAAAGATTTTTTTCTCGGTTCATTTAGTACTGTACTGTGAGTTACTTATGCAGCTGAGTATGCCTCACAAAGAACAAAATGTGTGTCCACAATATGAGTTTAAAGTTGGCAAGTTAACCTGTAAACGTATTCGGCCTAATTGGCTCACATGCCCCTATAAGCGCACAGCATGTTAAATTTTCAGGTATATTACTTACTATATGTGCACATACTTTGTTCATCCCTTTGTTTGCATGTTTACAAGAGCTTTTACTATACAGCAATTCATTGAGAAATGTGCGCTTATAAGAAAGAAAGTTTGCTACAAGTATTTGCTGCCATTTTGAAAAAGTAAAGCACACAAGGTCGATTACGGTAAGTGCATCAGCTGGCCACAATTTGAAATGCTTTACATACTGTTATGTGCTTACATTTTGGAACACCTAAAAATAATCAATTTTACATTTGGGACAAATGGAAAATTCATTATTTTAGGTGTTCCAATACTTACTCACATTACGGTAATTGATGCTTAACGTCCATGGTAAACAACTAAGGTCATGTCGGGACGGTCAGTTAACCTAACAACACTATTCCTGGGCAGGCTTAGACATCCTAAGCGGTTAACCAGTACTAAGTGCACATACTTTCGCCAGTAACTGACAACTGCCCTTCTTGAATCAGCGGAAGGAGAAACGAAAGTATGTGGCCAGACCGGGATTCGAACCCAGGACCTCTGACTTACGAGTCAGGTGCCCTACCCAGGTGCCCTACCGATTGCGCTACCCGGCCCGGCCGAATAAAATGTCGAATTCCCTAAAAATCAATTATTTCAACCCCTGCTTTAGCTTTAATTCATGCCAGATTTCAGAACATTTTCATTTACAATCATTATATGTGTGTCTCTCAAGCCAAAGCCTAACTTTAACGGAAGGTGTTCCTATATATTCAACATCTCTTTACATATCGTACATAATGAGCATAATAAAAACACCTCCTTACCAAAATGACGTCGAAAAATTCACACGTGGTACCCGGCATGACCGTGACGTCATATGCAGGCTTTCAAGCACTATTTTGCAAAAAATTAGGGCTATTTTTGCCAAAAAATAAGGGCTAAATTAGGAAAATCAGGGATATATAAACAAAACTTAGGGACTTGTTTTGATATAAAATGTTGATAAATACCTTTTTTCACTATTATAGAGAAAACCCGCTTCATTTTCTAAAAGTTTTTTCCCCTGAGAATCAAGCTCTGCTTTGTTTATCCTGTTCTTATCCATTTCATGCCTAATGTCATTCAATCTGTCCTTAGCAACCTCTATCAGACCCTGTGCAACACCAGCTTCATCAAATGGCTTTCTTAAGTCTAGTATTTGCTTCTTCAAACAGTTTTTCTGAAGCTTTGAGATCATTTCCTAGCTTTTTATCTTCCTCTGCAAGTGTCCTTTCCTTGCCATGAAAAGATTTTTCCCCGCTTCAAATTTCTGAGCAGTTTCACTGAGTTCTTTCCACTCTGCCTCTTTGAACATACTTGCCTTTTGATAACCTGTTCTTCAGCAGCCTCATCTTCTATTCTTCTTTTGTATTTGGTATGAGCAAGCTGATCAGACTTTATTAATACTTTCGATACAGGCATTTCTGACACCACACTTCCTTGGATTCTCACAGCATCTTTCACAGTTCTTAATCCATTTATAGAACTAACTGACAGTAGAGTTCTCTCTTTTGTCATCTTTTTCTTGTTTTCAGAAAGACTTCTTTCTACCTCAGCATTGCCATGTGGCAAACACAGGATTGCTTTGACTAGCTTGGCAAGAATGTCATACTTCTTTCTCCCATCTTGCTTCTTTGTCTGTAACACCTTTTTCCAGTAGAAGTCAATCCTTAACTCACTTGCTTCTCTGTCATAAGACCAGGAGTCTGGTATTTCCTGCAGTGAATACAGCTTCCATTCATCTATTACCTGAGCCACTTGACTTGCCAGTATAATCTGAGGCACTTTCAAGGCAATATTTCTGACCCTTTTGCTTCCAGGCTTTGATTTTAGCATTGATGGATGCCGACAGGTGATATCCCTTAGGATTTCATTATTCAGAGGAAGTCTTTTCTGCAAGAACTAAGTGACTGTCTGATAAAACTTTCTCATGTTCATCAGCTCTGTCTTTGCAATGTCTTTCTTCTTATCAAACAGAGACTTTGTGGACTGTCCTATCTCCATATCAGAAAGCTGACTGTCCTTCTCTTCAATATCAACTTCAAGGAGTGTCTTTCCAGTGTTCTACACTGACACAACAGAACTCTTCAGGAACCTGAGCATGAAAGCCTTTAGTAGATCTTTCATCTCTGAATACAAAATATGTATCAATAAGTCTTCCCTTTGAAATAGCTTTAGAAACCTGTCATACAGGGGTTCAAGGCTTATCAGAAAATTCATCTGTATCAGAGTGACTGGTGCTTTTAACATACGACAGATATGGTTGTAGGTTTCATTCTCCTCAAGAAGTTTGATTGTCTTGTTCTGGGTAGCTGTCTTAGGTAATTCCTTCAGGAAGTATTCAAAAGTTTTTGACTATCCTTTTAAAAGCTGGGATAAGAGTCAACAACCTGCACTGTACATGCCTAATAAACAGCTCCTCATCAAACCCAAGCTCCATTTCTATATCAGAAGTCTTCTCTTTTGCAGGGGGATCTCTTGAAAAAGTAGAATAGATCTACTGCTAGCTGTTCTGATGATTCGCCATACACTTTAAGACCTTCTCTAAAAGAATTATGGACCACATGCATGTTACATGAAATGAATGGTAATAGACCTGGTAATCCTAGTACCTTCAATTCTTCATTGATATTGCTCCAAATAGTCTTATTTACATTTGGGCCATCAGAGCCAAGAATTAACAACTTTGATAGAGGTACTTGGTAGCCTGCTTCCTCAAGTGCATCAAGAATAGCTTTTGACACAGTATCACCTTTGGCATGTCCAAACATTATTGCCTTTAAGAACTGAACCACAACTTCTCCTTTTGCTTCTGACCAGTACCTAACTAAAACATCCATCTATTTTCTGACCTGTGAGTTACTTGTTTATCATATTGTATTACATAGCCTGGTGCCATACAAATGTTTTCACACAGCTCCTTCCTATAAAGTCAATTAATTGGTTCATTAATTGCATGACTTTGTTCAAAAATTCTTTAAGTTCAGACAGAAAATACCAAAAATTAGGGACAATTTAAAAAAAATAAGGGCTTTTTTAGGAATTTGTCCCCTTTTCAGTGTTTTTTTAGGAATTTTAGGGAAGCCTAAAAAAATTAGGATTTTTTAGGAATTTTAGGGCCACTTGAAAGCCTGCATATGTTGTTATGGTAACATGTTAAAATTTTGATCTCAAACATGGATTCGAAAGCTTAAAAGACACTTTTTGGTGTTACATGAAGGATACCTATTTCAGTATAAAATCAACTAATCCACAAAGGTGTTTCCATTACTTAATGATCACCCCACGTACAAGATATTGGCAATATATCCCTATGTACAGTCTTTGTGTGCTCCGTAGTGTAGATCATTCATTTGTACCATTCCAGGATCGCAAAGGCCACCAGACCTAACGTCTTTCTACATGAAAACTAACAATATTTTTTTGCCAACATCACAAATTAGGCTCATTATAACAGATCTTCAAAAGACCTTTTTAATCTTCATCTAGACATGAAATATAGCCTGATTCTACCTCTCCTTGACAAAGAAGCTCAAATTTAAGAAATGATTTCTACTTTGCATGCCATTTTTATCATAAACATTGGAACATATAGACCAATTATCATCAAATTTGAGCAAGCAGATTTTACTCTCTGGTGCTGTGTCCATAAAACGCCGGCAGAATGGCAACAATGTAGATTTTGTCCAAATTGCTCCTATTAGGCAAAGTGGCAAACAACGCAGACTCAGATCAGACTGCTCCTTTTTAGGAGCAGTCTGATCCGAGTATTCACTGTTGGCTGAGATACCTCTGTCCCAGCATTTAGGATTGAAATGGTTACCAAGTGATTGCTAGATAATTAGTCTACATCAAACCACTACCTTCTGAAGTTCTTCTACAGCTGCACGTACTCAGACTAGTGTGGACATATGGCTAGTCTGCCTAGGGCATGCATGATGCACTTTTCACCCGAACAATAAATCTAAATTTGATGACTTTAAAATTTAAACTGCACATGCACATACAACACTATAAAACATATGTGCACTCTAAACGAGAAATTCTGCAGTCTGCCTATGCCTCATAACAAGTTCACGTTTGAGACAAGTTTTCTCATAATACGACATATTTCGTATCACTAATTACAAGACCTATACATCTAGGTATAATAAAAGAGCCAGAAAGGCTAATGAGGCTGAAAAACCATTAAATGAAATTATCCAGCAGTTATTATTAAGTGTAGATAAAAGGAAACATTTCCTTTTATATAGCATATATTGCAATATATTTGGACACTTTTGTCATCTGTCAACCTTTGAATCTGTACTACCAGTAATTTCTTGGTCCTGTCTGGAGATACATGTATCTTATAAAATTGCTGCAAGCAGTGTAGGCCATGATCAGACTGCTCCTAAGAGCAGTCCGGTTATGGTCTACATATTTTGCTTAGGCACATCTGCACAAATGTATGAGGTAATACTTGGAATTCTGGCTGTTTTTCTCCTTTAATCATCTAATTGGAGACTCAACCACACACTCAAGCAGAAGGTGACAACTAGACTTTTTTGCTGTTCAGCTGACTTGTCACATATATAGATATTGTGCAAGTTTGATTAAGATTGGTCTAAAAATGTAGTCCCTGTAGTGTTTATAAGCAGAAATGCATCAGCTACAAAAAGTAAGGGGCAATAACTCTGGCATTAATAGTTTGATTTGGCCATTTTGATTTTCACTGTTTGTAATGGTATGTCCGAATTTACCCGCTGTGGGAAGTTACCCCACCTGACCCTGGTACCAGAGCAACCTATCTGAACTACCATTAGTCTGATATGATTTGGCACAATCCGGAATAATCTGATTTTTCTGTCTTATCATGTTAGATCATGTAAAAATTTTAGCTTTGTAGCTTTACTATAAAATGGGATGAAATGAAAATCTCCTTAGTTCACAACTATATCAGTACACCAAATCAGAACATCCATTCTGAAATTTTGTAGCCCCTAGATTTACATTTTCAAAAGATAACAGGGTTAACATAATACTCGGTAAAACTTAATAAATGTATTTTTGGAAAATGTCTGACAGGAGATGAGGTAAATGGTGATGAAACAGCAATCTCCAAATCCTTTTATTGATCAATCAAATAAACTCAAAGATATCGTAAATATTTAATCGAAATCAAACTTTCAATTTCAGGATATTGAAGAATGCGGAATTAGAAAGTCTCTCTCAACAGTCAGACTGACAATCAAAACTGAAATTTTTTCTTTTTTTTTTTTCTTTTCTTTTTCTTTAAACCACAAGTCTTAGACAACTGTTCCAGATCTCCAAAAAGTAGAACAAGAGTTAACAATGAATAGAATGTTTTAAAATGAAAAGCAGTTTCTTATTCTATAAGTTTTTTCTGTTCAAAAGGTATGGCCAAACTGATCTTATACTGATTCAGTAATTATTAAACATTGACTGATCTAATTTGAAGCCCTCAGAGTCAATTACAAAGTGAATGGGTACAATTTTATGTCTTTCCATGATTTTTATGAAGGGAAACAACTTTTGTGACCTCCTGTTTGCTCCCCAAGATGACAATGGGGTATACTATTAAAGAAAAGACTTTTCTCCTAAGGGAGCAACTTCTTTCCTTTTGGAGTTTACCCTATTGAGAAGGGAGCCAAATTTGAAAATGGAAGAGTTGCTTCCCTTAAAAACTACCCATTCATTGTAAGATTAATATGATATGCCATGATTTAGGTAACAGCTGTTCTTGACAAAAACATGCAATCTCACTAGAACCACCTCACTGAGGAAGTGCTGAGCCTAAATGAGGCAATGCTGAGATCCACAACGTATGTTTTAGGAGGCAATGTGAATACTGCTCACGATTCATATACTCCTTAAAGTGCCAAACACAAAAATAGTTGAGTTTGCAAACTGCACAGATCCAGAAGAAGTGGCTCATAATGAGCCATTTGACCTGGATTTACACTGTGTGGCTCTCTAGTCTTTTAAGTCTCAATATGATATAGATCGAACAAAACATTTTTTGGAAATTTGCAGATTTAAATTTCGAAATCTGCTTTTTTTGGCACTTCAACCCTGTAAGAACAAACAAGAGGTCCATGATGGACCTAAATCGCTCACCGGAGTTATGATGAAATAATATGGAAGATCATCTATTTGATGACGGTTCAATTGGAGCAGTATTGCACTTTCTTATCTACATTCTGACAAAGTTTCATGAAGATTGGATCAAAACTGTGCCCTCAAGAGCGTACACAATGTTTTTCTAAGATCTGACCTGGCGATCTAGTCATATAATCAGACATTATTAAGTTTCAAACTTGACCTACATTTCATGAAGGTAAACATTCTGACAAAGTTTCATGAAGATTCAATGCAAAATAAAGCCACAATTGTGTACACAAGGCTTTTCTATGATTTGACCTAGTGACCTAGTTTTTGACCTGACAAGACCCAGTTTCAAACTTGGCCTAGATTTCATTAAGATAATCATTCTGACAAAGTTTCATGAAGATTGAACCAAAAATGTGCCCCCTGGAGTATCCACAATGTTTTTCTAAGGTTTGACCTAGTAACCATTTTTTTTTATCCAACATAACCCAGTTGCACCATCGGTCTAGATTTGTTAGAGATAAACATTTTGACAAAGTTTCATGAAGATTGGAACAAAACTGTGCCCTCTAGAGCATTCACATGGTTTTTCTAAGATCTGACCTAGTGACCTAGATTTTGACCTGACATGACCCAGTTTCAAATTTGGTCTATATTTCATAAAGATAAGCATTCTGACTAAGCATCATGAAGACTGGATCATAACTGTGCCCTCTAGAGTGTACACACGGTTTTTCTAAGATTTGACCTAGTGACCTAGTTTTTGACACCACATGACTCAGTTTCAATCCAGGCCTAAATTGTATAAGGATAAACATTCTGACAAAGTTTCATGAAGATTGGATCATAACTGTGCCCTCTAGAGTGTATACAAGGTTTTTCTAAGAGTTGACCTAGTGACCTAGTTTTTGACCCCACATGACCCAGTTTCAAATCTGGTCTAGATTTCATTAAGATAAACATTCTGACAAAGTTTCATGATGATTGGATCAAAACTGAGCCCTCTGTGTCATTCTAAGTTTTATTTCTTTTCTATTTTAGCTCTGGCGGCCATTTTGTTCAGCGGAGTGGAACCATTTTAGCAATTTTGGTTCAGGGCCATGAGTCAAACATTTTTGTGAAATTATTTTGAAATCGAGCCATTAGTTTCAGAGGAGATGTCTTTTAAAGGTTTTTCTATTTTTAGATTTCTATTTTTAGCTCTGGCGGCCATTTTGTTCAGCGGAGTGAAACCGTTTTAGCAATTTTGGTTCAGGGCAATGAGTCAAAACCTTTCTGTGAAATTTTTTTGAAATCAAGCCATTTGCTTCAGAGGAGATGTTGTTTAAAGGTTTTTCTATTTTTAGCTCTGGCCGCCATTTTATTCAGCGGAGCGGAACCATTTTAGCAATTTTGGTTCAGGGCTATAACAGAAACATTTGTGTGAAATTATTTTGAAATTGGCCCACTGGTCTAGGAGGAGATGTCGTTTGAAGAAATTGTTGACGACGGACGGACGGATGGACGGACGGACGACTATCGATCACAATAGCTCACCTTGAGCACTTCGTGCTCAGGTGAGCTAAAAAGCAGATGAAAACAAGAGGGCCATGAGGCCCTGATCCGCTTACCTGAGCAATTGGCAAAGTGGCTTTTTCTTATGTCTGAAATTGTCAAAATATGAGTCTAGGGTCAAAAGTCAAGCTGTTGTTGTAGCATTTTGCCATATTTGACCTTGCCATAAAAAGGTCAAGGTCAAGCAAAGGTCATAATTTGAACAATCTAGATAATACTGGAGTACCCTATGCTACATACCAAGTTTCAAGGCCATCGGTCAACTGGTTCTGGAGAAGAAGATTTTTAAAGGTTTTTATCATATATGGTCATGGCGGCCATGTTGGTCATGTGACCCAGACCATTTGAAGAATTTCGTTTCCTCAACCCCTGAAGGCTCTATATGATATTTGGTTACAATTGTCTTTTAAAAAGAAGTCTGAAATTGTCAAACTATGAGAATTCAGGATCAAAGGTCAAAGAATGACCTTGACCTCTTGTACTTATGCATCTTGATGTACTCATTAAGATGACTGCATTTTCAAATTTTTAGGCCTAAATCTTCAAAACTTTCCATGAAATCTTATGTTCTAGCATTTTCCCTTATTTGACCTTCCCGTAAAATGGTCAAGGTCAACCCAAGGTTATCATTTTGAACACTCTTGATAGACCTGGAATACCCCATGCTTCATACCAAGTTTCAAGGCCATCGGTCAACTAGTTCTGGAGAAGAAGATTTTTAAAAGTTTTTATCATATATGGGCGTGGCGGCCATGTCGGTCATGTGACCTGAACCTTTTGAACAAAATTTCATTCCCTCAACCCCTGGAGGCTCTATATGAAATTTGGTTACAATTGGCCCAGTGGCTTTGGAGTAGATTGTTTGAAAATGTCAAAATATGAGAGTTCTGGGTCAAAGGTCAAAGAATGACCTTGACCTCTTACACTCATAAATCTTCATGTACTAAACTGCATTTACCAATTTTAGGCCTTAATCTTCAAAACTTTCCATGAAATCATATGTTCTAGCATTTTCCCATATTTGACCTTGCAGTAAAATGGTCAAGGTCAACCCAAGGTCATAATTTGAACAATCTTGGTAGTACTCGAGTACCCAATGCCACATACCAAGTTTCAAGGCCATCGTTCAATTGGTTCTGGAGAAGAAGATTTTTAAAGGTTTTTACCAAATATGGGCGTGGCTGCCATGTTGGTCATGTGACCTGGACAGTATGAATAAATTTTTGTTCCCTCAACCCCTGGAGGCTCTATATGAAATTTGGTTTCAATTGGCTCAGTGGCTGTTGAGGAGATTGTTCGAAATTGTCAAAAAATGAGTTCTGCGTCAAAGGTCAAAGAATGACCTTGACCTCTTAAAGTCATAAATCTTCACGTACTCATTAAGATGACTGTAGATACTGGTTTTTAGCCCAAAATCTGCAACAGTTTCCAAGATATCTTATGTTCTAGCATTTTGCCATATAAAAGCACAAGGAAGCAAATTTGACCTTGCCTTAAAAAAGGTCAAGGTCAACCCAAGGTCATAATTTGAACAATCTTGGTAGTACTCGCGTACCCGATGCTACATACCAAGTTTCAAGGCCATCGGCCTATTGGTTCTGGAGAAGAAGATTTTTAAAGGTTTTTACCATATATGGGCGTGGCGGCCATGTTGGTCATGTGACCAGGACCGTTTGAACAACTTTTCGTTCCTAAGGTCCCAGGAGGCTCTATATGAAATTTGGTTGCAATTGGCCCAGCGGTTTCAGAGGAGAAGTCGTTTGAAATTGTGGACGGACGACGGACGACGGACGACGTACGACGGACGGACGCCGGACGCCGGAGCCTTACCATCCTATAAGCTCCCCCGGAGCCGCTGGCTCAGGTGAGCTAAAAATTTGCATCTGCAAAATTTAAAAAAAGTGCCTTGTCCAAGATACATCATATCATAATTCAGAAACAAGAGGGCAAACAGTGTAGATCTAGATGATGTGGCTCATATGAGCCACCTCATCAGGATCTTCACTGTTTGCCAATTCTGCCATTTTTGTCTCTGGCGCTTTAAGTTTTAAGGGTTAAATTTTTAGAAGCTATTGCTTATTAGCTGCTGTGAGTGTTGAAATCCTCTGAAATATCATTCTATCTTGATTCTGTGAAACTACATCTGAGGGAGGATTATTGAGTCTGGCAAGTTTAATATGTCTCACTTATTCCTGCTGTTTTTCCTTATATTGGATTAATAAGCCACAGAAATTAGACATCTTTAATCTGCTCTTGACCTCACTTGTGACCTCTTAAGCCCTCTGGGATAGAACAGAAGCTTGCTCTGAAGAGAAAACTAACTATATCAGACAAAATGCAAATTTTCTTGTTTCCTATGATCCCCTGACAGTCATTTTTTACTGCCAGGAGTGAAAATACTAGTATTAGCTTCTCTTCTCTACTCATTTTCCATGGTGTCTTGACATTTAATATCTGAGGGGGCGTCTTACAGCCTGTTTGCAAAAGAAATGCCTGATATAGTCATAGAGAGAGCCTATCAGGGTCAATAGACATCAAGTACATGTCATCCTATGCAGGAGGAAATCTTCTAACAAGACAACAGTTACAACTGAAACTAGAAATGTTTTTCAGAGAAAAACTGATGTCCCCCCACCTGCCCATTTCCCATCCCCTCTAATGAGAAAAAGCCTGAACAAGTAAAATATCTAGGCAAGTTTGGAGAAAATCCATCCACTGGTTCTAAAGATATCCTACATAGATGACTATGACCTTGAAAAAGAGGTCAAGGTCACCAAAATCAAATCACCTCTTAAACTTGTCCGAATGATGTATCCATGCAAGTTTAGTGAAATTCCATCCATTGGTTCTAGAGATATCACTGGTACAAGAAATTGTCATCTAAGTCCTCCAGTGACCTTGAAAATGAGGTCAAGGTCATCAAAATCTAATCATCTCTTAAATTTGTCCCAATGATGTATCCATACAAGTTTGGAGAAATTCCGTCCTTTGGTTCAGGAGATATAGTGGGAACAAGATATTGTCATGTAAGTCCTCCAGTGACCTTGAAAATGAGGTCAAGGTCAACAAAACCTAATCAGCTATTAAACTTGTCTTAATAATGTATCCATGCAAGTTCGGTGAAATTCCATCCGTACATGAAATTGTCATCTAAGTCCTCCAGTGACCTTGAAAATGAGGTCAAGGTCACCAAAACCTAATCAGCTATTAAACATGTCCCAATAATGTATCCATGCAAGTTCGGTGAAATTCCATCCATTGGTTCAAGAGATATCACTGGTACAAGAAATTGTCATCTAAGTCCTCCAGTGACCTTGAAAATGAGGTCAAGGTCACCAAAACCTAATCACCACTTAAACTTGTCCCAATGACGTATCTTTGCCAGTTTGGTGAAATTCCATCCATTGGTTCAGGAGATAGAATAAGTTGTCATCTAAGTCCTCCAGTGACCTTGAAAATGAGGTCAAGGACACCAAAATCTAATCAGCTCTTAAACTTGTCCCAATAATGTATCCATGCAAGTTTGGTGAAATTCCATCTTTTGGTTCAACAGATATCGCGCATACAAGTAATTGTCATCTAAGTCCTCCAGTGACCTTGAAAATGAGGTCAAGGTCACCAAAATCTAATCAGCTTTTAAACTTGTCTCAATAATGTATCCATGCAGGTTTGGTAAAATTCCATCGATTGGTTCAACAGATATCGCGCATACAAGAAATCTGTCACAGGGACGCCGACGCCGATGCCGACGCCCGGGATCCGCACTGAAAACAATATGTCCCCCCTCACCTTTGGTGGGGGGACATAATCAACGGAAAGTACCTAAAAACAAGAAAAATCTTTAAAAAAAAGATAAGCAGCGCAGATTAAATGCAAGTATGTTTTGTAATATGTCTCTACGTGAAGAGTTGACAATAACTTCATGAATATGACTCAAGTGCATGAGCCATGTCGGTAGGCACCCACAACCGTAATTTTGACATTGGGTGGTGACAATGATCTATCTCAGGACTGAGATGTCCAATTTGGAATTCCAAAATGGACCCTGGTCAAGCTTGAGATTTACCTGATTTCAAAACAGTTACCAACACGGTGCACTGTTTGTTTGTGTGTATTAAACCGTAAGTAGAAATTGAAAGTTGATCTACAACGAAAAAGAAAAAGTTTTGAATATCTGCGTCTGTTTTCGATAAAAATTTCTATAGTAAATTTACAAACAAGAGAAACATTTTGAATTAATATCTGACAGAATGCTAGTATTCACGCAGTGCAGTACACGGGAAAAATGAAGATTAAATATTCATTGACCTTTGATATTATTGGCAAAATTTGACATATGCGTAATTTGACAAATGAAATCTTGTGAAATGTGGAACATGCTGCTGCGCCGCAAAAAAGTTTATGATTGCATTGACGCAAGTTTTTCAACAGCACCTAAGCCACCTTACATATATACTCCCAATTTTCTGGACATGTAAATACATGTATAATGATAACTAAGATATCCAAGCACGCCATCTCTTTTTTCCTTCAAAGCATAAAATAAGCATCAATAACTTGTAGTTCTTATTTTCCCCTTTTAAGTACCTTAAATGGCTCCCAGTCAATCATGTGACCCCCTTATTTGGAAGTCATGTGACCATCACTTCCAGAAAAAGCTAGCCCCATACAGCTCAAGTTAACATTTTGTAAAATTATGATTAACTTCAGTGACAATTAGTTGAAGTTATGATTTCTCAAGTAAGGGTACCCCCTACCGCTTCATTCTTGTACAGAAGTATGACACAAATGTATGGATACAAATCCAACAAAGATCACTTGACTTTTTTAAAGTGGGGTGTATGTGTGTTTGTGTGTGGGTGGGTGGGCAGGTGGGGGTATGGGGGGTACTATTCTTTGAAGTATATAGCCATACATTATAAGCTGTGACCCCAAGTCTCAAGTTCTGTTCTATTTCACGCTGGTTCTATAGAAAGGTGTACAAGTCATGTTGTCTCAGTTGAAAAAACCTTTCAGAATGGTCTAAACTAGACTGCCCTTCATGCCAAAATAGAACAAGGACTCCATGGGGCAGACAGTTATGATGGTCAGCACTTTGTCACAAACATAGCTAAACCAGGAAACTCTCTGAAAGTTTATGCCATCACAAGCAACACTCGAAAAACAATCAGTGAGCAGTGACATGACAAAACCAACAAAGTGGTATGTGAGCCCAGCAAAGACTCAGATCAGCTAGGCATCCGCCCAGTCTGATCAGAGTCTTCTCTGTCCACATGGGCTACCTTACACTCTTAGCTACCTTTAAGCGCACAGTGAAGACTCTGATCAGACTGGGTGGATGCCCATGCTGATTTGAGTCTTTCCTAGACACTCTTGCTACTATGTTGGTTTTGTTGTGTCTCTGCTCATCTATGTCTTGCATTGGGCTGAAGCAAGTAAAATATCACCCTGGAATCATCATGAAATACTCTTCCTATTAGTCAACTCATTATATGAGCCGCGACAATGACAAAACCAACAAAGTGGCATGTGTGCCCAGCATACTGGACATCCACCCAGTCTGATCAGACTCTTTGCTTTGCACTTAAAGGGTAGCCAAGGGTCTAAGCTACGCTTCATGCGAACAGCAAAGACTCTGCTCCGACTGGGCAATTGCCCAGGCTGATCTGACCCTTTGCTGGGCGCACATGCCACAACTCATATTATCAGTAAATTATACATGCTTTCTATGTAAATGAGCAGCTGTTAATCTCTGTTATATCACACTGGGAGTGTCATAATGGTCATCAGTCAAGGCCAGTATTGGTATGGGCAAATTTGTATAAATTACCACCTCTTATATTCATAGCGCTCATAGATGTTCAAGAATGACCTGTCTGTAATCTCTAGACTAGTTTTCAGAGCTAAACAGCCTTTATTGTGCTGACGTGCCGTAAAATCTATATCACTCACTCACTTACAGACTAGTTTAGTCTAAAGTTTAAACTGTCAGAAGCAAGAATTCTGTGAAAGACTAAGTTTGTCGGGGCATGCAAGACTGTCAAGGATGGATAAGTGTCACCATGTGTGCTTGTATGGTATTTAATTTTCAGTCAATGAAAAATGAGCTGAAAGCAGAGGCTTAACCAAGATGCCACCAAAAAAGGATCCCTATGCTGCTCCTGCTTATTGCTTGTTACAAGTAGCATATGAGGCTTGCTCTTCTAAAATGGTGGCTGGTTCTTGCCTTTTCGTCTTTTCGTGTTTTCACAGCGATAAGATGCCACACGAAAAGACGAAAAGATGACAAGACACCATGCGAAAAGACAAAAAGACAAACAAATTGCATGCCAAAAGACAAAAAGATGCAATAACACAATGCAAAAAGACAAATACCGCCACAGTAAAAGATAAAATTTCAGTGTGAAAAGAAAGAAAAAGGCCATGCGAATAGACGCCACTTGAAACTTTTATTTTGTTATCTTTTCCTGTGGCATCTTGTCCGTGTGGCATCCTTTCATGTTTTTGTGTTTTCTAAAAGTAATGATCAGATAGAGGTCAAGTGGTTAGAGCAACTTGGTTATGGTGCAGAAGGTAGTGGATTCAAATCCTTGCTTAGGTCAACTGGCAACTGGAAAACTGATAACCCAGCAGTAAATGGATACCTTTTTTCATATCAGGGAAGGATAAGGCAGAGAAAGGAGAGGGACAGGCTCCGCCTTTCATATGCTGTGTCCAAGATACAGTTGGCTTCTAACCCCTACTGCCCCTATGAGAAACCTTTACCTTTTATCTGATCATTATGGCACTGTTACAAGACAACTAGCTCCATCAGAGCTGATAGCAACCTGTTTGTCTTAATCTGACACTATTAGAATTAATAACATATTAATAATGCATTAATGTCTATTTTAAAACCAGTAAAACACTGGAATAAGCTTAATCAATCAACCAAGTTATCATCAGTTAATACAAACCAAGTTATCATCAGTTAATACAGTGAGGATAAGAATTTTTTCTATTATTGATGTGAAAGCTCAACATTTCTCTCCCTTTATCAGCTGAACAATTAATTTGCAAATGACAAGGAAGCTCATGATGAGCTGCCTCATCTGGATCTACAATGTTTGCCATCTAGTCTTTGACTAATCAATATCATAAAGCTTGGATGAAAATGTTTTTCAATCCTCTGCATTATGCCAGACTCTTCATCTAAAACTGTGAAGAAGCTGCTACTTTGTATAGTCTTTAGCATTTCACCAGTTTATCTGCTACAAAGAAGCAGCTTCTACATAGGTTAGTATGGACATATCATGTTTCAAATCTGTCAAAATGCAGAGGATTATGCAGCAGATTAACAAGATTATTTTGAACTTTTGCAGACTTACATTTTGTCATCTGTTTTTTTTGTGTGTGTGTTTTTTTTTTTGTGCTACAATAGTTACTGAAGCAATAGTGAAGACCTTATGACTGACTAAAGCTACACAGACATTTTATTTTTCAAATGTTAATTAAAAATTGTAATAAACATGTAACTTAATTAACTGACTAGGCTTGTGATTATAAACTGGCTGGGTAATATCAGCAGACATAGTAAGTGTACTATGATCACCAGGTCTCTTCCTTCAAACTGAAACAATGCAACAGCAATAATTTATATTACTGAACCAGAGATGGCAAAGACTTTTCACTGTAACAAACATAAATATACAACTTTTTTTTTTTGATTTAAACATTAAATAAACATTATGCATGTAACAATTAGGCTTGTGACTATAAACTGGTTGAATATATCCATAGAAAGTCAGTTTCCAATTTTGTGTATGAAAGCTCGACAGTTCTCTCCATTTAAGATGTTTGTCATTAGGTGGACATTTTAACAAGGAAGACTACTTCAGAACTTCTGGTTCTTGAAGGGGGCTATTCTTAAAGGAAAGAATTTGCTTTCAAAGAGCAAATTCTTTCCTTTAATAATCAGTGGCGGATCCAGAGGAACCCCCCTCTTCAGCCTAAATTATTTCATTTTCATGGGAAAATTCAGGAAAAATTGGTCAAACTGCACAAATCGAACCCCCATTTGAAGCTAATTTGAACCCCCTATCCAAAATTCTTGTATCCGCCCCTGTAATAATAACCCCTTTTGAGAAGGGGCTATTATTACAGGGGCGGATACAGGGGGCGTTTTGAGAAGGGAGACACATACTTCCATGTCAGAGTGACCTCTCTGGAGTTATGCATGTCTTATGGTGCAGACATATCAAACAAAACTCTTGCAAGTGTTTCAATAAACTTTATTATGTTTTAACTCTATATTATTACTGAAGCAGATGGCAAAGACTGTATGAATGACTAAAGCTGCTACTTTTCTAAACATAAATAACATTTTATTTTTTCATTTTATAACATTTTAACGAACAAGAAACAGAACTGATTTAACAGAATCCAAGGCATGCCATTTTAAGAACCATATTTGACTTAATTACTGCACATGCCCTAATAACCCTCAATATGGACATTTCTAAGTGATATACCATTGAGCACATATTTTTTTGCTTGATCCCCTTATGAGAGCTGAATTAACTAAAGAATCTTTAGTTTCATTTTCATTTTGCTCCTTGGTAATTGCAAGCAGCTTTTACCATTAAAGTTTGCCTTTTTTATTTTGCATATCCTTTGAATCCTTTGATAATCCTTTGAAATGTGTGCTTATTATAAGGCAATTTTACTTCATGTATTTGCTGTCATTTTGAGAAAAGTTTTAAGAGCACTGTGCACACTTTTGGTCAAATACAGTATACTTATTTTTAAGCTCTTCTTATTTCTCCATAAAAAAGTGACTTAACTCTAAGAAGATTCACAAACCTTATGTTGCAACATGCAAAGGAGGGCTTAACAAAATACAAACATCAAGGGCTCAGACCAGGTTGCTCATCCACACAGTCTGATCAGAGCCTTTGCTATTCCACACATAAAGTATGGACCATGAGAAGTCAACAGGCACAAAGTGAAGGCCCTACCAACACTTCACTGATGCACACACTGGTTTGAGTATCAGCTGTTTGCAGATATGACAACCCACCTTTTTGCATGGCACTGTTCATTTATGAATCCCCAGATAGGTTGGTTTTTTTTTTGTTATCTATCTTGAGGGAACAATAAATAATTTGGAGGGGACAAGACATGGTGAGAGGACAAGATAATAACATTGTTCCCACAAGATATAGTTTGAGGGGCAAGATATTATCTAGAGATAACTAGTGTTCCATTAAGATCATATTTTGAGTCCTCAGGAAAAATTATCTCTATTGAGATTCCACAATATTACCTAGAGGCCTCAAGATATACAATATTATATATAAATATATGTTATCTTGACTGAGCACATATTATCTTGTGAACATATTTCTTAATGGAACAATATATTATCTCGGAGTATCTATTTATTATTTTAATTGTTGTATTGTTCTCATAAGTGGATATCTTGGCACCTAAAGATATAAACAAAGTCCCATAAGATAAAATAAAGAAAGTGCATCCCTTTCTGGTAGCTTCAAATTTAATTATAAATACTATTAAGTTACCAACATGGACATTTTTAGTGGACTTTTTTGACAATTTAAAACATTGAAGAAAATATAATCTTAAAAAATATATATTTGCTTCAGTAATGCACAAGGATAAAAATTTGAATTTGACCTTTTCTGAACCTTGATTAATTAGAGCAAATTAGTATTTAAGATGCAGACAGAGTAGTATTTTCATTTATCATTACCTGAAATACTTTTTTATAATATATTCAATGTGCATCGGAAATGAACAAGGTTGCCGCATAGTTCAAACAGATTTCAGTGACACGTTTCCTGCTTAAAAATTTAAATTTCATATGTAGGTCAAATACAGAATACCACACAAAAAATCTTTAAAAAAAACTGTATTAATCCTAATAAACACCCCTGCTCTTATAAACAACCCCTGCTTCTTTTACGAAAATAATGTTACGTATACTACCTTGCATGATTTCCTGTTTGCTTGGTCTACTCATAAAATAAAGAATTTGCTGCTAGAGCAGATAATTCTTTCCTTTAAGAGTTTTACCTCACCCCTACTGAGCGGGGAGGCAAAATAACAGTGTTACTTCCACTGTAAGCATACCTATTCACCTTTATACTGTTTATTGGAGGTATTTTGGCAGTGGCTGATTTACTACAATTTAGGCTCTAAATAATGCCCCCTTTCATAAAGTGCAATGCCCCTGGGTGTTTAATAGGATTAATATGGTAGCTCTAATGGGACTGAATTGCCTGAGTTTTGAACCAGATCAGACATCTCCTACAGGAGGCTCTGACCAGGGTCAACATTGTTCTGCATTCAGCTAAGTTTCTTTTGCATCAAAAGAACTTGTCTCAATTCAAAGTTGAATTATTTTCAAAATAATTGTTTTGGTGCCCCAAAACAAAGAGTTATTATCATATCTGTCCTACATATTAGCTGTGACACGACAAATAAACAAAGTGGCATGTGTGCCATGCAAAGACTCAGATCAACCTGGGCATCTGCCCAGTCTGAGAGTCTTTGCTGTGTACTTAAAAGGTAGCTAATGGTCTAAACTAACTACATGCCAACAGTGAAGACTCTGATCAGACTGGGCAGATGCCCAGGCTGATCTGAGACTTAGCTGGGGGCGCACATGCCACTTTCTTGGTTTTGTTGTGTTGCGGCTCATATTATGGAAACTGCACAAAATACAGGAGACAGAACTACCTTATGACAACTGAAGTGAGTAGATACACTTTCAGGTATTGTCTTTTTTGCATCCTTTTTCCTTGGGGGTCCACTCTTAAAGGAAAGACGTGCAAATTCTTTCCTTTAACTGCTGGCTCCCAATTGAAAAGGGAGGAAAACGTCAAAATGGTTGATTGTTTTCCCTGAAAGAGTACCAATCATCCTTATGATTTGACAGATACTAACAACGCAGAAACATATGATATAAAACAGTGAAGTATATGGCACTAAAGAAAGAATATCACAGTAACATTATTAAAAAGAGGCGACTGAATGGGCAAGCCCCCAAGTTTTCGTGCTCAACTCAGCTGAGCATGATATTTTCTCTGCTGATAAATATGAAAATGCCAACTAATGTTGGCATTTTCCTATTCATAAGCAGAGAAAATTTCATACTCAGCTAAACTGAGGAAGAAAACAACTGTGCTTATCAGTACTTTGCTAATTATTAGTAGGTAAAATTTCATGCTCAGCTGAGTTGAGCATGGAAAAAGTTCTATAACCTCGGGGCTTGGTCATTTTCAGTAAAAGCGCAATAATGGTTATCATGCAGACAGATTCCAATGGCTTCAATTTGGAAAGAGTTCAGCAGTAATGGCATCAAAGGATTCCAACAATTTTGATGAAAATGTATTCCAATAGAAATCGTATGTGTTTAAATAATATCAGACAGAATACTTCATGACCAAACAAAATTTGAAATAAAGAGAGATGATTGACACAAAACAATAACAGAAACACCCAAACATACTGCTCTCTGATCTGGGTCGTCTATGAGTCAAATACTCAAAATAATTGGAGTAAATAAGTAGGTGAGCAGGGGCTCACATATACCCCCTGCCTGCCTAAAAAAAACACTTAATACAAAACTTTAAAAAGCCAATGTTAACAGACAGACAGATGGACAATCTGTAACAAACTCAGATTCATTGAACATATGCAAGAAGCAAGAGAATGTACAAATTTAATGCAAAACTTCAACGCATTCTAAGTCTGTGATCTTGACCCAGATTCAGCAGCAGCAGCTGCATGATTCAACTAATCAGTTTCAACTAATCAGTTTTAACCTACAGACAGCCAAAGGATTGAAAATATAAGCCACAACTAAAACCTTTGAAACAGATGTTATACAAATTTAAAAATCTGTGACCTTGACCATAGGTCAGCAGCAGCATCCAGATGAGGCACACTGATGAGTACCCAACATGTACTAAAACTAAGCACATAAATGAACTAGTTCCAGTTAAGTCTTTAAGAAAAACAGAGCAAAAGCAAGAACTTATGCAAACTTTAATGCAACTGGTATACAAATTTCAAATATCTGTGACCTTGACCTGAGGTCAGCAGCATCCACACGATGCAAACTAATCAGTGTCCACCCTTTACTAACCATCTAAGCATGGATGAACAAGATCCAGATAAAAGACGCACAAGGAACACAAAATTTTAATGCAAGTGTTAACTTATGTAAACAGAAAAGGAAAGACATAAGAAAGGACTGAGGAAACAAAAAATATAATGCACTTAAAAGTGTAACATGACATCTGATTGGATAATGTCAAAAATTTAAACCCAACGTCATTATAAAATGTGGCTTCTCATTGGCTGACATTTGGTTTTATGCTGCTGAAGGCGCTTGAAATGGGTGCAAATAAATACCCTTTGAAAGGTGAAACTGTAGAAAACTGCATTTGAATAGGGATAAATGTATTCAAAATTGTCATTTGGGCAGATGAATAGTCGGTTTTATGGTCGCAAATTGCGTTTTACCGCTCCGCTAATGTGTCACCATGAAACGAAATTTCCAACCATAAAACTTACAATTTACATCCCCAAAATTTAATGACAATTATGAATACAGTTATCCCCTACACATACTTCATATGCCTGGGGCATAACAAAATATTAGTAACAGAAAATTCATAAAAAATATCTAAGAATATGCCATATAATGACAACTGTACTGAAATTGTTATTCCAAGAATGCTTTTTCTGACTCAAAATTTTTTTCTCCCAAAATATCTGGTCTACATAACATACAGCTCCTTATTTTTGAACAGTCAAGTTTTACAGAACAAATTCTTATAACTAAACTAGATAATTAGCTTGTTTAAGGTAAATGGGTACACCTTTATGTTCTTCCTCCCATTTTCACGAAGGGGAACAACTTTTGTGACTTCCTGATTTGCTTCCCTTGAAGATGACGGCCTTCCAAAATGGGGTCTACTCTATGAGTAAATGGTGTCTTCTCTTTAAGAGTTGACCCCAACTGAGGAAAGAGGCAAAAATGAAGCTGGCAGACTTGTGTCCCCTGGAAATGCAACCATTCACCATAACTTATGTATAGGAAGATAAACATCATTTCCTGAAACACTGGCTTATCAAAATTTGTTCTGTTGAGTAATTACAAAAGATTACTTTTGAAAATGTTAAATTTCAAAAGATCTTATGATATGAGAAGTTTATGAAGATAGATATATGAAGAGAGTAATCATAGTTTTGAATCTTCAAAATAATCAAAACAGAAGCATTTGTTTTGAAGGAGGCATTATGATTACTGAAATTTAAATGTTAAAATTTTGGACTGTCTACAACCTGTATTTAAATTTAAGTCACCATGTTCGTAGACAAATAAAGTACCAATTTGTTTTCAGCTTAGTGTGAAAACTTTCAAGAAGTTATACATAGAACTGAGCAATTGTCACATAGAGTTTGTAATGGTACCTTAATCTTATACACTATTTTGGCTTGGAAATAGCATGAAACATGAACCTGTTTGTCTTTAGCATAGCATGAAAATGTACCAAATTGTCTCTAGCTTTTGTACTATGCAGCATGAAAAAGAACAACTTTGTCTGGAAGATGGCATGAAAAAGAACCATTTTGTCTTAAGCATAAAACAAAAAAAAACACACTTTGCCTTGAACACAGCATGAAAAAAGAATCCCTTTGCCTTGAACATAGCATTAAAGAACCACTTGGCCTTGAACACCCCATAAAACAGAATCACTTAGGTCTCGAAAATAGCATGACAAAAAACCACTGTCTTGAAAATAGCATGGACATTGCATGAAAAAGAACCACATTGTCATTTACATAGCATGAAAAAGAACCCCTTTGTCTTGATAATAGCATGAAAAAGGACCAATCTGTCATGAACACAGCACGAAAAAGAACCAATTTGTCTTGAAATCAGCCACTTTTTCTTGCAAAAAGCATAACAGAGAACCATCTGTTATGAACATAGCAAGAACATGAACCCTTTTGTCTTGAACATAGCATGAAAATGAACCGCTTTGTCTTGAAAATAACATGACAAGTGTCGAACAAAGCGTGAGAAGAACCACTTTTTCTTGAACATAGCATGAAAATGAACCATTTTGTCTTGAACATAACATGAAATGAACCACTTTGTGTTGAACATACAATGAAAAGGCTCACTTTGTCTTCACCACAACAAACAAGAGGGCCATGAGGCCCTGAATCGCTCACCTGAACAATTGGCAAGGTGGCTTATACTTATCATGTCTGAAATTGTCAAAATATGAGTTTTGGGTCAAAAGTCAAAGAATGACCATGACCACTTGTACTCATAAATCTTCATGAACTCATTAGACAACCATATATACCATTTTTAGGCCAAAATCTCCAAAACTTTCCATGAAATCTTATGTTCTAGCATTTTCCCATATTTGACCATGCCGCAAAAAGGTCAAGGTAAACCCAATGTCACCATTTGAACAGTCTTGGTGGTACTCTAGTACTCCATGCTATTTACCAAGTTTCAGCGCCATAGGTGTATTGGTTCTGGGGAAGAAAAATATTAAAGATTTATCCCGTAAGCGGTAATGGCGGCCAAGTTGGTCATGTGACCTGGACCGTTTGAACAAATTTTCATTCAATCAGCCCCTGGAGGCTCTATATGAAATGTGTTTACAATTGGCCCTTTGGCTTTTGAGGAAATGGTTGAAAATGTCAAAATATGAGCAATCTGGATCAAAAGTAAAAAATGACCTTGACCTCTAAGTCTTGTACTCATAATTCTTCATGAACTCATTAAGATAACTGTATATACCAATTTTTTAGGTCAAAATCTTCAAAACTTTCCATGAAATCTTATGTTCTACCATTTTCCCATATTTGACCTTACTGCAAAAGGTCAAGGTCAACACAAGGTCATAATTTGAACAATCTTGATAGTACTCAAGTACCCAATGCTACTTACAAAGTCTCAAGGCCATCGGTCAATTGGTTCTGGAGAAGAAGATTTTTAAAGGTATTTACCATATATTGGCATGGCGGCCATGTTGGTCATGTGTCCAGGACCGTTAGAAAATATTTTCATTCCATCAACCCCTCGAGGCTCTATATGAAATTTGGTTTCAATTGGCACAGTGGTTTTAGAGCAGATTGTTTGAAACTGTCAAAATTTGAGATTTCTGGGTCAAAGGTCAAAGAATGACCTTGACCTCTTGTACTCAAAAATCTTCATGTACTCATTAAGATGATTCTATGTACCAATTTTTAGGCCAAAATCTTCAAAACTTTCCATGAAATCTCATCTTCTAGCATTTTCCCATATTTGACCTTGCCGTAAAAAAGGTCAAGGTCAACCCAGGGTCATAATTTTTACAATCTTGATAGTACTTGAGTACCCAATGCTACATACCGAGTTTCAAGGCCATCGGTCTACTGGTTCTGGAGAAGAAGATTTTAAAGGTTTTTACCATATATGGGCGTGGTGGCCATGTTGGTCATGTGACCTGGACCGTATGCACAAATTTTCATTCCCTCAACCCCTGGAGGATCTATATGAAATTTGGTTACAATTGGCCTTGTGGATTTTGAGGAGATTGTTTGATATTGTCAAAATATTAGAGTTCTGGGTCAAAGGTCAAAGAATGACCTTGACCTCTTGTACTCATAAATCTTCATGTAGTCATTAAGATGACTGTATGTACCAATTTCTAGGCCAAAATCCTCAACAGTTTCCAAGATATCTTATGTTGCAGCATTTTGCCATATAAAAGCATGAGTAAGCAAATTTGACCTTATCGTAAAAAATGTCAAGGTCAACCCAATGTCATAATTTGAACAATCTTGGTAGTACTCGTGTACCCGATGCTACATACCAAGTTTCAAGACCATCCACCTATTGGTTCTGGAGAAGAAGATTTTTTCAGGTTTTTACCATATATGGGCATGGCGGCCATGTTGGTCATGTGACCAGGACCGTTTGAACAACTTTTCGTTCCTAAGGTCCCAGGAGGCTCTATATGAAATTTGGTTACAATCGGCCTAGCGGTTTCAGAGGAGAAGTCGTTTGAAATTGTGGACGGACGACGGACGGACGACGGACGCCGGAGCCTTACCATCCTATAAGCTCCCCCGGAGCCTCTGGCTCAGGTGAGCTAAAAACAGGAACCCTTTTGTCTCAAATATAGCAAGCAAAAGAAGCCCTTTTGGTCATGACACATAATATGAAAAAGAAAAGCTGACAATAAACTTGAAAGAACAAACTTGTTTTGAACACTAAACAGTAGATATTTATTATGAAAATTAAATGTGGATTGAGCATTTTGAAACAGATGAAAATATATGAATTGTAAAATATTTCAATAAATAATATTAAATTACTCACTGGTATATAAATATACCATATTTATTTGGCTAAAAAACTGGGCTTTCCAAGCTCTAGAATGACCCAAATAATCCGAGTCAGTTTTTAAATCATGAAATTTTGCTATAAAATAAGATTTTCCCATCCAAAACAGTCTCCAAAATCAAGATCAACCTTTTAAGATGGATCCAGATTTCTGAGGATTGTTTTTAACCCTTAATGCGCGAAAAAGCAGACGACAAAATTTACGTCTGCAGAATTTCAAAAATGTTTCGTCCAAGTGATATCATATTGAGAATTTGAACACTAAAAGGCAAACAGTGTAGATTCAGATGAGGTGGCTCATTATGAGCCACCTCATCTGGATCTACACTGTTTGCAAATTTAACTATTTTAATATTTGGCGCTTTAAGGGTTAAAGGGAAAAAACCTCCATCTTTTAACCAAAGAAATACAGTAATGAGTCAATACATGTATATTTACAATAAACAGTTGGACAGATTAAATTCTGTGTTGTAAAAGCAAACTGTACCAAAAAGTGCAGATTCTGGTCAGACTGCTCGAGCATGGACACATCTGCCCAAATATTTTGTGTAAATACATTAATAATTACACATTAACTCTTCAAGCGCAATAAAGCAGATGACAGAATTTACGTCTGCAAAATTTCAAAATATGTTTCATCCAAGCTATATCATATTGAGAATTCAAAGACTTGAAGGCAAACAGTGTAGATCTAGATGAGGCCGCTCATAATGCACCACCTCATCAGGATTTAAGCTGTTTACAAATTCTGCTATTTTCGTCACTGGCGCTAAAAGTGTTAATTAATAACCAAAAATGTTACTTTTGAAATGGGAAATTTTCAGAAATGTCTAATATTCAGGAAGGTCCAGAGACCACAGTCAATAATTTAAAATGCTGGCAAACTTCTGAAGACTTACTTTACGAAGGCAAACTATATCTCATGATTGTAAACGTGTCATTCTTCATGAATAAATCCACTGACGCCATTTCGTGACATTAAGCCTTTCTGAAAACTTTCCACTTTACAGTTTTGGTCTCAAATAGTATTATGCAATATAAACTATAATGCAGTAATAATATCTTGAACACGTCATATTTCATCACAATTCTATTTTTGTATCTGAGTCCGTCGGGGAAGTCACATGTACATTGTATTTTTCATTCTTATTGTCATCCATTTCCCACACAACTCTCAATGGCTGACCCTCCCGCTTATCTGACATGGGACTAATTCCGTCAGATGTTTGCGTTGTTGTCTGTGATAAAACAGAATCTCGATGGTTTGGCTGAATATTATCCATCAGTGGCAAGCAACTGTCTTTGTGGCGAGGTAAGCAACCATTTTGAAATTCACCAGAAACCTCGCTGCAAGACTGCTTTCTATTGTAGCCATTAAGTTCAAGGGCGTTTTGTGCACTACACTGACTAACACGACGTCTGTTGTCAACAGAGAAACTAAGGCTTCGCGTGATTTTTCGTAACTCGTGATGTGTCAAGCAAACCTTACAGAAGAGTCTCCAAAACTCTTTCCTGAACCTCTGTCCAAAGAAATAATATGGCACAATATTTATAGCTGAATTTATGATGACGAGAAAATTACCGACTTCGTTAATGATATGGAAGGTATAAGAAGTTGTAGCATATGTCATATCTATAGCATATACCATTCTTGCTATTAAGGCAGGTCCCTGACAAATCAAAAATATCACAACAACACCAATCAACATCACTGTAGTATCATTACGCTTTCTTTCCTTTGCGTTAATTTGTTTACCTTTTTTGCGTGACAAGTGAACAGCATAAATAAGAAATGAATTAAGAACAAAAAGTGTCACAAAGGGGATTCCACAAACAAAAATTAAATATAGATACTGATGAACTAATTCTACAAATAATTTATTTAGACCAATTGCTGTATATCCAATTACGACACGTTTTTCAACGCCATGATCTAGTGTAGGGACCATAGTTTCTTCTGTTTTGTACTCTAAAAATCTTGGAATGTTAAATATAATTCCGAGAAAATAAATACATACAATGACTTTTCTAGCCCTACTGACACTACACATCTTTTCCGCTTTAAACGGATGGCAGATCATAATGTACCGATCAACAGTAAAAGCCAAAGTTAACCAAATAGAGGTCACTTGAAACGTCAAAGCGGCAGGATGAACAACGGGAAACAAATAAACATATGCAGGCTCTGCCCATTTTAAGTTTCCTTCAACAGGATATTTCGTATCTTCACTATATAGTATCAACGTGAACAGTAATGCAAGTGTATCGCATACCGCCAAAGCGGTCAGATATGAATATGTTGATGAATTCATGACCCTGCGTGTTAACACTATCACTGACAATATATTACAAACTATCCCTATGCTACACACCGTCGTACCACCAATTCCCATGAGATAATAGTTTAACAATGCCTTTTCATGCTTGTTATCGTAAGACATCACCGTTGTTGAATTTTCATCCCACTCTGACTGGTTTTCATCACTGAACAAGAGAGATAAATTAAAAGAAATATTCAAGTTCAAACTATTAATATACTCCGGGGAAAACACATCCACCATACTGCTTTTTTTGATCATTGAACTGTTTTAATGTATATTACAATTAGCACCATCTTTTATATCTTTTTGTCTGTGTCATATTTGATATTTTTCTTCTTCCCTTGTTTTATTCTATAATCTAGAATATGGAAAACTCAAACCTGTCGTGGAATAAGACCTTTACAGTAATTTATCATTCCAGTTTATTCCTTCGAATGTTACTTTTACACCATTTTTTTAGCTGCATCTGTTAAATTCAGTTTGCTGTTTTCTTTTTTGTGTGTTTGTTTTCCTAAGAAATACCTTTTCTTCTCTTAAAAGCTGGAGTATATTTAGCAATTGTTAGCAAACAACTCAATTCTTCATTACTTTGTTGTAAAACTATTTTCTTCAATTTCTTCTCAGTAAGTCCTAATCCAGAAATTGATCCTTCTGTTCACTTCTCTTACAGCTGATTTTAATTACAAGCAGCCTGCGTTCAAAACTTTTTTCTACTTCTTTCTGTTTTCTTGAAATTCATTCTGTAATCTGCAAAAGCTGTTGGAAACTTCTTTGTTGACAGAAAATTCTCAGCGGTAATCCTTCTGCAATATTTAAAACGAAATTGAGCGGAAAGTCAAACCCTGTTCATCCAGTTTTCCAATTAAACACTTGTCATCACCTATTTGACAGTTTAAAATTTAAATTTAAATTCACCTCATCTGCACCCTTGCAGTGATAATATCTTGTCTGACTGAACTGGATTTCTTTTAAATACTCTCTATATATATAACTGTGCCAAGCTTCCTTTATTGAGTCACAGTGGTTTATTTTTAAATGCATTCATAATCTTCTGTCATACTAATAATGTTCTTATGAACTTTTAAGTTAAAATTAATGCAACTTTAAATACAATAATGAGCTCGTCTTTATCCACTTACATAAAATCTCCCACTCTTTTAAAAAAACTATGATACTGAAGGTTCTACCTACACTTCTTTGTTTTTCCTTTTTCAGTCAAGTTTTAACGCAAATCAATTTTCTTTTTATATCCTCTTCTATCCTTGATTTTTTATTTGTGGTTCTTTTGAATTTTTCTTTTTTCCTTTTTCTTCCAAAAAGCTGTTTTTTCAGTACTATAAGTAGCTTAAAGTTTATGTATAGAAATTGTATTCACTTTTCTTCTCTAAATATAAGCTGTAAAAAATATCTGTATTTTTTGTTATGTTTTATACACCAACTAATTTTAAATTATGGCACTATATTCATGCTAATGAAAATAAATTCCATCTGTAGTGTTGAATTCTCATAGCAAGACAAATTCTCGATACTCCTCTCCACATAATGATATTGGAAGTGCCGTCTTTCACGACTCTAGCATCTCTGAGATCAACATCTTGACGTAGTTCGTAGTTCATGCAGTTAAGCGACTGGCACAAGATACTGTAATTACAATTCCCGATTAAGTATTTGCCGATTTAATTGTCATCCTTCTATTGATCAATGCAACTCTCCAAGGATGTCTCCTTTCTCTCATTAAATTGGCAAACCATTCCTGCAAAAAGACAAAAACATCTGGTAATGAAGATGTTGCTAAATTAATTTAAGAAAATTATCCTATTTCTTCAGTGTTTACAGAGAACTTTCTCAGTACTTTTTCTGAGTACAGTATAATGATCTATAATTTCAAACAGCGAAAATTAATTATCCTTCATACTGTTTGAAAATTATGATCAGAAAAGAAATTACTGTTGGAAATCATTTTAGGATAACAGGGATCAAGCTAGAGGATGAAAACAGTCTCCTTGCAGGACTAAACTTCTTGATGTTCTGTTTAGATGCATAGTATATACAGGCAAGGATGGAAAGAAACTTCTCCCTAAAATCAGAAAAAACTTTTCCTAGTATATAATTTCATTCAGATCTCTAGCTTGATCCCTGGGATTAAGCAACAAATCAAAGAGAGTTGAAACAATATGTCAGTGCTGTGTACCTGCTATGAACACAGGGTATAAACCAGTCCGCCAATTTTCGCTTCCTGCAGAGACTGTCCGTCATATTTGGCTTCTGCCGAGATCGACTGTCACAATCTCTTGCTTCCTGCCTCGAAAAATGGCTTCCTGCCGAGACTTCCGCCTGACTCTGCTTCCTGTCGACAGCCTCAGCAGGAAGCAGAATCATGCTAACAGTCTCTGCAGAAAGCCATTTATCATGTACAGAAGTCTCAGCAGGATTCATGAGATCGTGGAAAGTCTCGTCAGAAGCCAAATATGACGGACAGTCTCTGCAGGAAGTGAAAATTGGCGGACTGGTTTATACCCTGCTATGAATATGGCATGTGGATCAGATTAATGAACAATTTAAGTTTTCAAAACAAAACATAAGTAGCCCCATTTTATCAGCCAGTCAAGTGCTGGCTTGCTGATCTAGCAGTCTTGGGTTCGAGACCAGTTGGAGGTGAAAATCTTTCTGACCTTAAACAGGGTTCCACTGCACACAGCCTTTCATCATCACCCTCCCATTGTCCCGATTTGACTTAAATACTGTTTAAAAGGACATAAAATCGCAAGTCATCTATCTATTCATTTTCTTCTGGTGTACCCAACTACTCCGAAAATGATTGATAAAAAACAGAGCATTTTCGATTTCCCTCCAAGAAACAATAAGAATACTGAAAAACACTTTCCTGGTTGAAACTTCAAACAAACTAGACCTTGAAATTTTAACAATGAAAAATACTCCATTTTTTTGAAGTAGCTCGATGATACACTTCACATAATTTTCCTCATCAAAGGTCTACTCCAGCTGTAAAAAGTATCAGTATCATATGGTCTGGTGACATTCCCACACTTTAATTGAGCCGCAACGCGAGAAAACCAACAAGTGGTTGTGCACCCAGCCCAGACTCTGATCAGCCTGGGCATCTGCACAGTCTGATGAGAGTCTTCGCAATGCACTTTAATGGTAGCTAAGAATCTAAGCTACCTCCGTGCTGACAGCGAAGACTCTGATCAGACTGGGCGGATGCCCAGGCTGATCTGAATCTGTGCTGGGCACACAACCACTCTGTTGGTTTTCTCATGTTGCGGCTCAATTAGCATATGAATATGATACTGTCAGACTGACGTATCAGCTGATTTTGGCATAGTTTTAAACCTGGAATGGAATGGGTCAGAATGGAATGGATGAGATAATCTACCCTGGGACGGTTCTCTTATGAGAAAGGATTTGCCTGGCACCCCAGAGAGAGCATATTCTTTCCTGTAAGAGTCCATCCACAATCGACTGAATGAAGTGGAAATGATTACCAGTACTTCTGCCAGTCCATTCCATTCCAATCCATGTTTTAAACTATGACTCTGATGTACAGTCAAACTTCAATAGTTCTAAAGTTCAGTCCTCTTTCAATAATAGTTCATGCATTATGAGCTGACTGAAAGGTGATAATGCAAAGGCTGTAAGCAACAGAATCCTACTTTTGGTTGTACAGAATTCTGTTGCCACTAGGATTCGAACCCAGACTGCCAGCTTAGCAGATCAATGCTACCAGGGCTCCTCCAAATATCAGAGAAACAGAACAGATCCAGATCAGAGTGAAGAGAATAGTAGTATAAGTGTCTGCACTTTAACAAACAATTCTATCTACCATGTAATTAGTGCCAAAAATGAGAAAAGTTTGATTTAGCTGTTGAGACTGCCTCATCAGGATCTACTCTGTTGGCTCTCTAGTCTTTGAATGATCATTATTGCATAAATATCGGTGTCATGTGCTATTAACAGGCATGTTTTAACAAACACAAAACCATGTATTAACAAGGCGATTCAAATGCTATAATGACCGCCTTTGCGACTTTTGGTGTGCAAGTTGCAGGGCAATACTCTGTCAGTACAGAAGCAAGTGGGTAGCTTGCACTTGTAGTTATCGATAAAAGACTATTGTTAAAATTGAAAATTCTAAATGGCACTTCAGTGCAAAAATGTGTATTTCATAATCACCCTCTCATTGTTCTGATACGACTGAAATGATGTTGAAAATGATGTAAAATTGCACGTCATCCATCCATCTTTGTAGCCTGACCTCAACTCTAAAATAGCATAATAAATGGACTGAACTGTACTATTTCTCTTGTTGCGCCATATATAAACAGTGTCAATTTTGTTGACATGACATGCAGTAAAACTACCCAGACCCCAATCACTTCGCAAAAGAAAACTTTAATTCAAAGTGACATAAAGTTTGTAATTGAATTCTCAGCTTGAAAAGAACTCTAGAGAGACAATAGTAGCATTTTGGACATAAAACAGTAGGTAGACTGTCATTACGGCACCACTTGCAAGGCTCATCACAATACCGTACAAAACCTTAATTTTGCAGCACAATGATCAGTGGTAATAATAATCCTAAATTCAATTACCCTAAATCTGAACAAGATGACTTTACTATCAGGCCAGTGGTCAAGACTGAAATACCTTTAATGGCATACAGTACAGACCCTGATCAGACTTTCCCATAAGGAAAGTCTGATCTTGGTCTGTACTGTCTGCTAGGCCTCTGCCGCAACTTTTATGGTAACTGTTTTAAATGAGATGTTTCAGGAGCAAATGAACAGCAGGAGAAAATGCCCAGCATCTACATTCTTGGCCAGGGCTCTTGGTCTGTTTTTTACTTTTACACAATAATGCACTGCTCAAAGAGCTGCAAATGCTCTGATCTGACTGCACAAATGTTAAAGATTATACAAGTTATCAATGTTAACGTAAATGCAATGCTTTCCTGTTAGTTTTTCCAATGTTGGGCGCCAAAATGCTGACACATCTCCCCCTGGAGGTGACAGCTGAATAATACCATATTAGCTAAATACTGTTGCTACTCTTTTTATCAGGACACCTCATAAAGTGCCAAAAAAGAAATTAGTAGAATCTACAGAGTAGATCCAATACAGGTGGCTGAAAATGAGCCCCCTCATCTGAATCTACAGTTTGCACTCTTGTCTTTGAATTCTCATTATGATTTAGCTTGGATCAAGTATTTTCTGAAATTTTGCTGACATAAATTTTGTTGTTTTCTATTTTAGGCGCAATATGGGTTAATTATTATACTAATAGAATGTGTCCACAAAATTGCGGGTAGGATTAGACAGTACAGACTCTTACCAGACTGTTTGTAAAAGAGTTGTTTCATTTTTTGTTCAAATACTTAATGTCATACTGCTATATTGGAACCCCTTACTGCATTAACACTTTAAGTGCCAGTGACAAAAATAGAATTTTCAAGCAGTGTATATCCTGATCTACACTGTTTTGCCTTCTAGATTTTAAATTTTCAATATAGTATGGCTTGAATGAAACATATTTTGAAATTTTTGCAGACGTAAATTTTGTCATCTGCTTTTTAGTGCTTAAAGGGTTAAATTCAAGTCCACAAGCAGGAAACCAGCTGGCAGAATGGCAAACAGTGTAGACCTAGATCTTGGTCTACACTGTTTGATGATACATGTCTGTCCAAACACTTTCTGTTGCTAAGATACCACAATAGGACATAATTGACAATTAAACTTCTATTTCAGGACATATTAGACACCTACATGGCCCTACCAACAAAAGTTTTGCTACAAAAGAAAATATGATACAATTTCAAAGAATGTTTTCAAGCAATATAAATGTCTGGTGCACAGCTGCACTGTTTTCTTGACATTTGCTGTGATTAATTACTTTTTTATTTTGTTCTATTTTTTTCCCCCTTTTCAATCATTTTCCAGTCAGTCTTTATAGGGAAGCAAACAGAAAGTTACAAATGTTGTTTTCCCCTTGTTAAATGGTGACAAAGCAGAATGGTCTACCCCTCTACCCCATCATACACCGAAAATGGTATTTTTTCTATAATTTCATAGTAAAACTGTTCTTATATCAAAATAAGCGCTTTTAAAGGGACTGTATTACAGTAATGTGCTTAAGTATCGGGACACCTAAAATAATTAATTTTCAGTTAGTTCCAATTGGAAAATTAATTACTTTAGGTGTAGCAAAATTTAGGCACACTACGGGTACATAGCACTAAGTTTCCATGTACTCCTATATTGCTATTGGCACAACAGCATGTATTTTGGCTTTTTCTCACCTGTATCAAAGCCGAAAAGAACAACAAACAGGTCAGATTGATTTAGAACAGAACAGAACAGAACAGAAACTTTATTTAGTTAAAACTCAGGCCACACACAGGTGGCGTAAGAGCACACAGTATAAACAAGAAATACACAACAAAACTGGTTACAAGAATTACTTAAAACAATCATGATGTAAACTTGCTCATAATTACTTTGATAAAGCCAGAAAGCTTCTTTAATGTTCCTATATTGTCAGAGCAAAGTAAATCTTTAAATTTCAACATGTTGGGTCTTGTATAAAAATAAGGCTCCAGGAGACGCTTACGTTCTGATTCAAAGAATTCACAACATAAAAGATAGTGAAACTCATCGCCTATTTCTCTTTTTGTACATAGTTGACATAGCCTTTCATCTAGGGGAATATTTTCCCATCGACCCGTCTCAACGGGTAATTTATGGTTACTGGTTCGAAACTTGATGATCGGCAAATAGTGCTTTGAATCAAGTTTTGATAAATAGCTTTGAAAAGTAAGATCTTGCTTAAAACTGATATAAAATTTACCTTTTGAAGACACATCACTTTTCTGAACCCACTCTTGTATGTGTAAATCAAATAAGACGCGGGTTATTGACATCTTGACAGATCTAGGATTATCAATTACACTTTTGTGGAGAAGATCTAAACGACCGACAGAAACAAGGATGTCTCTGATACAACGTATCCATTTATGTTCATAAATTCCTGCATTGTAATCATGTAGCATCTTTTTGTATAATACCTTAGACAGTTTAGACTCTTTTCCGTTTACAAGTGATAACCAAAAGCCAATCATTCGGCTTTTTATGTTTATTTCAATTGGCCTACGTCCTAGTTCGGCATGTAACATGTAAATAGGCGTACTTTTCCTAAGGTTTGTTATTCGTCTTAAAAACTCATTATGAAGATTTTCAATTAGCTGGGCATTTTCAAATCCCCAGATTTCACATGAGTATAAAGCAATAGGTAAAATAGTGTGATCGAAAAGTTGCAACTGCAAATCGATGGGAAGATTAAGATTTCTTGCTCTTTTGTATAAAACGTGTAATGCTTTTCTAGCCTGGTCAAGATTATGTTTCCTAGCGTTATAGAAACTTCTGCTTTTTGTAAAAACTACTCCTAGGTATTTAAATTCATTACATGTAGCAATGGTGTTTTCTCCAAGTTTGAAGGTAAATCTATCATCATTACGTGTTCCAAAAACCAGTACTTTAGTTTTATCGAAATTTATGTCAAGCTTCCAAATTTGCGAATACTCAAAGAAGATGTTCAAATTATTTTGAAAGCTCACTTCATCAGTTCCGAAAATTACAGTGTCATCAGCGTAAAGCAAAACAAATATTTTAATATAAGTGTTAAGGTCATCATCCAACATTTTCAGATTTATACCACTACAGTTATTCTCTAAGAGAAAACTTTCTAAATCATTCAGAAACAAAGCGAATAAAACCGGTGAAAGATTTTCACCTTGTCGTACTCCTCTATAGCTTTGAAAGAAACTAGACTCGGATCCATTAAAAGAAACACACGACTTTATTTCTTGATACATATTGTAAATTATACGAAAGAAATTTCCTTTAATGTCATGTTTTAGAATTTTTGTCCATAAACCAACTCGCCAAACAGAATCAAACGCCTTACTAAAGTCAATGAATGAACAGAAAAGTTTTGTCTTTTTAGACTTGAGCACTTCAATAAGCGCGTGAAGAACAACAAGTCGCCCAAGGGCAACGATCGCTCACCTGCCAGTATATGCTCAGGTCAAGTGGCCAAAAGACCTTGACCTTTCAGTGGCATAATATCTTCATCTGGTCATTTAGTCGACCATGTATACCATGTATTGTACCCAAGACTTAAATAGTTTCTGAGAAATCCACTGTATAAGCGTTTTCCCATATAAAAGCCTTACATACCAAAGTTGAACATGTTGTTAATTAATTCAAGGTCAACACATGGTCATCATTTGTATAAACTATGATGGGCCAGCATGCCCGATGCTACATACCAAGTTTCAAGGTCATAGGCCTTTTGGTTCTAGAGAAGAAGATTTTCGAAGGGTTTTTACCATATATGGGCATGGTGGCCATCTTGGTCATGTGACCCAGACCCCGGGTATAAACTTTCGTTCCCCCATCCCACTGAGACTCCATATGAAATTTGGCTTCAATCGGCCCAGTGGTTTCAGAGGAGAAGATGTTTGAAAATCTTGACGACGGATGGTCTGACGGAATGACCTTGACCTTTAGTGACATAATATCTTCATCTGGTCATTTAGTCGACCATGTATACCAAGTATTGTACCTAATGCTTAAATAGTTTCTGAGAAATCCACTGTTTAAGGGTTTTCCCATATAAAAGCCTAACGTACCAAAGTTGACCATGCCCTAAATTATGTCAAGGTCAACGCAAGGTCATGATTTGTATCAAATATGATGAGCCCGCATGCCCAATGCTACATACCAAGTTTCAAGGTCATAGGCCTTTTGGTTCTGGAGAAGAAGTTTTTTGAAGGGTTTTTACCATAAACAGGCATGGCGGCCATCTTGGTCATGTGACCCAGACCCCGGGTATAAAATTTCGTTTCCCCTATCCCACTGAGACTCCATATGAAATTTGGCTTCAATCGGCCTAGTGGTTTCAGAGGAGAAGATGTTTGAAAATCTTGATGACGGATGGTCCGACGGAATGACCTTGACCTTAAGTGACATAATATCTTCATCTGGTCATTTAGTCGACCTTGTATACCAAGTATTGTACCTAATGCTTAAATAGTTTCTGAGAAATCCAGTGTTTAAGCATTTTCCCATATAAAAGCCTAACATACCAAAGTTGACCATTAGTAAATTACGTCAAGGTCAACGCAAGGTCATGATTTGTATAAACTATGATGGGCCCGCATGCCCGATGCTACATACCAAGTTTCAAGGTCATAGGCCTTTTGGTTCTGGAGAAGAAGATTTTTGAAGGGTTTTTACCATATATGGGCATGGCGGCCATCTTGGTCATGTGACCCAGACCCCGGGTATAAACTTTAGTTTACCCATCCCACTGAGACTCCATATGAAATTTGGCTTCAATCAGCCCAGTGGTTTCAGAGGAGAAGATGTTTGAAAATCTTGACGACGGATGGTCCGACGGAATGACCTTGACCTTTAGTGACATAATATCTTCATCTGGTCATTTAGTCGACCATATATACCAAGTATTGTACCTTAGACTTAAATAGTTTCTGAGAAATCCAGTGTTTAAGGGTTTTCCCATATAAAAGCCTAACGTACCAAAGTTGACCATGCCGTAAATTAGGTCAAGGTCAACGCAAGGGCATGATTTGTATAAACTTTGATAGGCCCGCATGCCCGATGCTACACACCAAGTTTCAAGGTCATAGGCCTTTTGGTTCTGGAGAAGAAGATTTTTGAAGGGTTTTTACCATATATGGGCATGGCGGCCATCTTGGTCATGTGACCCAGACCCCGGGTATAAACTTTAGTTTACCCATCCCACTGAGACTCCATATGAAATTTGGCTTCAATCGGCCCAGTGGTTTCAGAGGAGTAGATGTTTGAAAATCTTGACGACGGATGGTCCGACGGAATGACCTTGACCTTTAGTGACATAATATCTTCATCTGGTCATTTAGTCAACCATGTATACCAAGTATTGTACCTTAGACTTAAATAGTTTCTGAGAAATCCAGTGTTTAAGCGTTTTCCCATATAAAAGCCTAACGTACCAAAGTTGACCATGTCATAAATTAGGTCAAGGTCATCACAAGGTCATGATTTATATAAATTATGATGGGCTGGCATGCCCGATGCTACATACCAAGTTTCAAGGTCATAGGCCTTTTGGTTCTGGAGAAGAAGATTTTTGAAGGGTTTTTACCATATATGGGCGTGGCGGCCATCTTGGTCATGTGACCTGGACCAAATATATAAACTTTCGTTCCCCCATCCTGTTAAGGCTCCATATGAAATTTGGCTTCAATCGGCCCAGTGGTTTCTGAGGAGAAGATGTTTAAAATTGTGGACGACGCCGACGACGCAGACGCCGACGACGGACGACGGACCATGGCTATACTATAAGCTCACCTGAGGTGAGCTAAAAATATGGTCAGTGGTTGAATACCCCGGTCTGAAACCGGCCTGATTTTCATCTAGTATGTTGTGGTGCTCAAGAAAATTGTGGAGCCTTGAGTTTAACACAGACGTAAAAAGTTTCCCAAAACAACTCAGTATAGTTATTGGCCTATAGTTGCCTGGTTGGAGGGGATCACCTTTGTTTTTAGACCTTCGAATCTGATATTATGACTGACATTTGATTGACAGAGTATTTTCTCAATTATTTTACCACCTGCTAAAACTTTTTTATGGTCTGACACTTGAACTGATAAGATACATTTACCCCACCCATGTAAATATAAAATGAATTGGCAGCTCGAGTGAAAAAGTTTATCTTTTATCTTCTGAGAAAACATGGAAATCCCATCTGTTTCAGTTTCTTTCATTTATAGAGATTCTCAAACCAAACGTATCCAGGCCCAGTTGTTCGAAGTATCAACAGCTTAACAAAGTCATCAGTTGAGGAATTATTAAGCCTAACAGTATTCACAAAATCAGTTGCAGAAATATTTTTGCTGAAAATAGTGAGGAGCTTTAGCTTTTCAAAGCTCCCCCCATTTTTTTGGCAAAAATGGTGTTTTTGTGTATAATACAGTGCTGCAGATAAGAAGGGGTAACAGGGATGATTATCCTTATTTTTCCATTAAAACATACACTGTGACCCCTAAATAGAACCGTCTCACCAAGACGGTTCTAATGAGGGGTCACAACGTATGTTTTTGATGAGAAATAAGAAAAATTATCTCTAAATTATCTTTGTTACCCCATCTTATCTGGAGTTCTATAATACATCAGAAAATTTAATGTGACATTGCTAGTTTTGAACAACGGGGCTATGGCGTTAGTTCACAGCTGGCACTGATGCAACTTTGTTTCAATATTGCAGGTGTGTCACACTGCACTGATGTTGATATCACATGGTTTCAGAACTGTGAGATGTTGCACTAAAAATCTTAACATTCTGCTAAGACTGTACGATGTTGCACTGAAATCAGAAAGACATTGTTTCAAAACAGTATGATGTTGCTCTTACATCAGTTTCACAATGTTTAAAGACTGTCAGATGTTGCACTGACATCAACGAGACATTGTTTCAACACTTTGAGATGTTGCATGGACATCAATAAGACATTATTTCGAGACTGTTAGATATTGCACTGACATCAGTAAGACAAGTTTCAATATTGTATGATGTTGTACTGACATCCACAAGACATTGTTTAACTACTGCAAGATGTTGTACTGACATCAACAAGACATTGTTTCAATAATGTGACATGTTGTACTGACATCAACATGACATTGTTTCAATAATGTGACATGTTGCACTGACATCAATAAGACATTGTTTCAATAATGTGACATGTTGTACTGACATCAACATGACATTGTTTCAATAATGTGACATGTTGTACTGACATCAACATGACATTGTTTCAATAATGTAACATGTTGTACTGACATCAACCAGACATTGTTTCAAGAATGTGACATGTTGAACTGACATCAACATGACATTGTTTCAATAATGTGACATGTTGTACTGACATCAACATGACATTGTTTCAAGAATGTGCCATGTTGCACTGACATCAACATGACATTGTTTCAATAATGTGACATGTTGTACTGACATCAACATGACATTGTTTCAGTAATGTGACATGTTGCACTGACATCAACATGACATTGTTTCAATAATGTGACATGTTGTACTGACATCAACATGACATTGTTTCAATAATGTGACATGTTGCACTGACATCAACATGACATTGTTTCAATAATGTGACATGTTGTACTGACATCAACATGACATTGTTTCAATAATGTGACATGTTGCACTGACATCAATAAGACATTGTTTCAATAATGTGACATGTTGTACTGACATCAACATGACATTGTTTCAAGAATGTGACATGTTGTACTGACATCAACATGACATTGTTTCAATAATGTGACATGTTGTACTGACCTCAACAAGAAATTGGATCAATAACTTGAGATGTTGTACTGACATCAATAAGACATTGTTTCAAGAATGTGACATGTTGTACTGACATCAACATGACATTGTTTCAAGAATGTGACATGTTGCACTGACATCAACATGACATTGTTTCAATAATGTGACATGTTGTACTGACATCAACATGACATTGTTTCAATAATGTGACATGTTACACTGACATCAACATGACATTGTTTCAATAATGTGACATGTTGTACTGACATCAACATGACATTGTTTCAATAATGTGACATGTTGCACTGACATCAATAAGACATTGTTTCAATAATGTGACATGTTGTACTGACATCAACATGACATTGTTTCAAGAATGTGACATGTTGTACTGACATCAACATGACATTGTTTCAATAATGTGACATGTTGTACTGACCTCAACAAGAAATTGGATCAATAACTTGAGATGTTGTACTGACATCAATAAGACATTGTTTCAAGAATGTGACATGTTGTACTGACATCAACATGACATTGTTTCAAGAATGTGCCATGTTGCACTGACATCAACATGACATTGTTTCAATAATGTGACATGTTGTACTGACATCAACATGACATTGTTTCAAGAATGTGACATGTTGTACTGACATCAACATGACATTGTTTCAAGAATGTGACATGTTGTACTGACATCAACATGACATTGTTTCAATAATGTGACATGTTGTACTGACCTCAACAAGAAATTGGATCAATAACTTGAGATGTTGTACTGACATCAATAAGACATTGTTTCAAGAATGTGACATGTTGCACTGACATCAATAAGACATTGTTTCAATAATGTGACATGTTGTACTGACATCAACATGACATTGTTTCAAGAATGTGACATGTTGTACTGACATCAACATGACATTTTTTTTAAATAATGTGACATGTTGTACTGACATCAACCAGACATTGTTTCAAGAATGTGACATGTTGCACTGACATCAACATGACATTGTTTCAAGAATGTGACATGTTGTACTGACATCAACATGACATTGTTTCAAGAATGTGCCATGTTGCACTGACATCAACATGACATTGTTTCAATAATGTGACATGTTGTACTGACATCAACATGACATTGTTTCAAGAATGTGACATGTTGCACTGACATCAACATGACATTGTTTCAAGAATGTGACATGTTGCACTGACATCAACATGACATTGTTTCAATAATGTGACATGTTGTACTGACATCAACATGACATTGTTTCAATAATGTGACATGTTACACTGACATCAACATGACATCAATAATGTGACATGTTGTACTGACATCAACATGACATTGTTTCAATAATGTGACATGTTGCACTGACATCAATAAGACATTGCTTCAATAATGTGACATGTTGTACAGACATCAACACGACATTGTTTCAATAATGTGACATGTTGTACTGACATCAACATGACATTGTTTCAATAATGTGACATGTTGTCCTGACATCAACCAGACATTGTTTCAAGTATGTGACATGTTGTACTGACATCAACATGACATTGTTTCAAGAATGTGACATGTTGCACTGACATCAACATGACATTGTTTTAATAATGTGACATGTTGCACTGACATCAACAAGACATTGTTTCAAGAATGTGCCATGTTGCACTGACATCAACCAGACATTGTTTCAATAATGTGACATGTTGTACTGACCTCAACAAGACATTGTTTCAAGAATGTGACATATTGTACAGACATCAACAAGACATTGTTTCAATAATGTGACATGTTGTACTGACCTCAACAAGAAATTGTTTCAATAACTTGAGATGTTGTACTGACATCAATAAGACATTGTTTCAATAATGTGACATGTTGTACTGACATCAACGAGACATTGTTTCAAGAATGTGACATGTTGTACTGACCTTAACAAGACATTGTTTCAATAATATGAGATGTTGTACTGACATCAACATGACATTGTTTCAATAATGTGAGATGTTGTACTGACATCAACAAGACATTGTTTCAATAATAAGAGATGTTGTATTGACAACAACAAGACATTGTTTAACTACTGTGAGATGTTGTACTGACATCAACAAGACATTGTTTCAATAATGTGACATGTTGCACTGACATCTCAGTTTGACATCGTTCAACTACTGTGAGATGTTGCACTGACATCAATAATACATTGTAAAGTTTCATTACTGTGAGATGTTGCATTGACATACCAGTATGACATTGTTTCAATACTGTAAAACAATGCAATGACATCAGTATGACATTTTTTGAATACTGTGAGATTTTGCACTAACAATCATACAACAACATTGTGTTAATACTGCATGACATTGCACTGACATCAATATGATATTGTTTCAAGCCTGTGTGACCCTGAACTGACACTCACATGATGAAGGTCTTTTCCTGTCAACTATACTAGTATGTGACCATTTGTTAGCAGTGTCTGCTTTCAGCTGATCTCAGGACCATGTAAAGAGAAACTGTTCTGCATCTTCAATGTATATTTTAATATTTTGCTTCATTCATGTATTTATTGTCATTATAATATCTGTTTTTAAAGAGCAATACAAGAGATTTATGACAAAGCAACCATATCAGGACCCCTGTCCAATATATAAGTTCTCATGTCTTCTCTGAGATATAAGTGCACTTTATGACATGGTCCAATTCCATCTAAACAAATACAGACAAAAAGGCGCTTGTCTCAGCAGATAGTAAACAAACATTTGACAGAGACGAAATTGCTTTCATACTCAGAATACAGAAAAATAAGACAATAATAGAGCTCTAATGGTATTGACTTAGAAAAACAGAAAGACAATGTCAACATTATAAAATGTCTTCTAAGAAAGCACGTTCAGGGCATCACCAACAAATGCAAATTAGAATGTGAACGTGAGTACTGACTGCCTTCTGGACACAAGGGATAAAGTTTTGCATGACTCCTTGTCACGTGTAATGGAGTTACATGCATATAACATTTATTTAATAGTGCATTACTTTAAAAGCCCTCGTCTCTGGACAGAAATACTACAGTCAGATCAGACTAAAAGTTTTTAATGCCATTCAGTCTACACTTTTATGAAACATCTTCTGATATACCGTATTAATCCTAATAACTGCCTCTATTCTAAAAATGCCCCCTGCCTCTTTTCCTAAAGCCTCTTTTTCCATCAGCATTACGAAGGGGAACAACAATTCTTGTTTGCCTCTCTGGAGAACATACTCTTCTAACCTGTATTAAGTAGGGAGGCAATAAAAAGGAAAAAAAATTGCTTTCTCAGAAAGTATATCCATTCATCTAAATAGAGGATCTTACATGAGTGCTCATGTATTATTAAATTTATTAAACGAGTTTGGGAAAAAGATAAGATGCGAGGCTTTGCCGAGCATCTTATCGGTTTTCCCTTATGAGTTTAATAAATTCAATAATACGGAAGCCCGAATGCCAGATTCTGTTTATCATATGACACTAAAATCGCATTTTATTAGCAAAATTTGCACTAAAATGTCACAATTTCGCCATTAGAAAACGTGATGTTTTTATGGACGTCAATGTATAACTTTACGATGTAATTTGCATATTTAATCCACTAGTGGATTATCGTTTTTAATGCATGGCTTTATTACACACTCAGATGCGACGTCATTTGATAAATGATAATTATTAGAAGCATTTTGGCAGTGGCTGATTTACTTCTCTCCAGCCTTTAAATAACGCCCACCTTTTCATAAAATGCAATGCCTCTTGGGAGTTTAATATGATTAATATGATAAATGACAAAATAAATGGCTGCAAGAAACCATTTATAAAATATCTGAATATATTACGTACAATTATTATGGTACCATGGTATGTATCACAAAAACAGTCACTACAACCATTCAGCAACAAGTCTCAGACACAGGAGGGTCCTGATGACAAATTATCTCTGTTTATTCTTTATAAAATCTTATGGTCTGGCTCGTCAAGGCAGTTCTAATGAAAGACAACAATGTTTATTTCTGTGGAAAAATGCTACACTGGAGCGCCATTATACCGCAGACTGATATACCGCGGAAATCGGTATTACGCGGTTGTCCTGTGTCGCCCATTTTTTTTTGGACAGATCGCGGATTTTTCGGCGTTTTTTGTCGGTGTTCACGACTTTGGAATAGAAAACAACCATTAAAAGTTAATTGGGTTGTTTACATAATCTTAGTCAACAGCGTGTCAAAAGTTATCACAAACAATCAAAGCGTCAGTTGTCTTGCCAAGGTGTGAACAGTGGTTATGTTTTTAGAAGACTTTGATGATTAGTGCATATCATGTGTCACCAATTTGGCAAGCGGCGAAGGTCACCTCATATACACAATACACAGACCAACGCTCGGGAAAAAAGCTGTGTGAAGTAGTCACTGATTACTTCCAAAGAAAACATTATAAAAGAATTTTACAAATGGAAAAAAAACAAAAACAAAAAAGCTTAAAGCTGGTTTGATTATCTGTAGGCTGGTTAGAGTTTTTAAGGGGACGTCAGTACTCACGCAAATAAGTATTTTATTATTCGTCCAAAGGTACCTTTTTGCAAGTGTATATACAAGGGAATTAACTCGAACAAGTCTACTTTCGCTCAATCGGACATCTTCGTCGATATAGGTTTAATTCAGGATACGGAATTGGCCGAAGTGTTACGATTGTACTTTCGCTTTGTAAATGGTTTTCAACCATTTTGCAGCACATTTTTCACAATAAGTAAGAACGTAGGGACTGAAAGGCTACTTCAGTGATGACTTTCGTTGTGTCAGGTAAGCAGTAAACATGTCTATCTACCTGATAAGCACTACGAACATGTAAACATGGGGTTTTTCATTAGTGGGTAGGGTATTTCCGCGAGGATCGTTATACCGCGTGATCACTTATACGGCGGTTCGATTTTATGTCTCCCGGCATCCCCGTTATAACGGCGCTCCAGAGTACTAGTCTACCAACTAATGCAACATACAGTCTGCCAGCTAATTTGAAAAGTTGAGAGGCAAAGTTGTCACATCAAACAATTTGCCAAAATTCTGAGGTTTTTTCATTTCCATTATAACCATTATAGCTGTTTATATTTTTTTTATTGACACTGATCATGGCTAACACAGATAAGTTTAATTGGAATGTTTTCATTTTTACAGCCAAACAAAAATGTGCTGAGCTCGGAGTATGATTCTTGCTAAGAAATGGGCAGCTCTTAATTGGGTGCAACGACAAGTGATCAATTAATGTATGTAGTTGCTGAAGACAATTAAGATGGAAAAGATAACAACTTTAACAGGTATCCAACTGTTTGTTCTTGACAGCTTTGAAAGGATCTGACCTTGGTGCAGAAATGAGTTGTTGCATTAGATGATGGGCTGTTTGTATGGTATGTTATTCAAGAAGTTTCATGAAAATTCCACTGTGATCAGCAAGGATGTTCATACTAAATCTTAGATGAGGCATTTGGTCAGGTATTGATCAGTAGTCATTTTCATTGGAGATGCATTTATAATAGGACAAGTTCTGTATATTAGGGAGGTACCTTCTGTGCCTAAATACAGATGACTCTTGTTATCTCAATCACTGATATCTCAAAGTACCCTCTTATATACTTTGGACACATTCCTATTTTACTTTACATTTCAACTTCTGTAATCTCATACTACTGGTATCTCAAAGTTAATTTTCTGGTAGGACCAGAAAATTTACTTTGAGATGCCAGTAGTTTGAGCTGAACTTTGACTTTGAGGTATCAAGATTTTATTGATTAACATCTTACCAAATGAAAGGTACCATATTGGTTATACCATTTACCCTAATGCAATGAAATTATCATTCTGTCAAAGTAAACAATGGTGTCCCCAGAGTGACCTTCTGTTTGCTAAAGCAGAAATAAAACTGCTCTTTGGTAATAAAGTATATGCAAATGAGGTCCTTTGTAAATTCATTATCTGTTTTCAGTCAATGGAATGTCTTATCTCTAGGTAATAAATGGTGGAATAAGCTTCCGAACACAATTTGTAGGCATGTCTTCATCTATTTCCATATGGATCATGTATTAAGGATCATATACTTGCTTGATCTAGCGGTCGCAGGTTCGAGCCCCGCTGGAGGCGGAGTTCTTTCCATCGTAAACGGGGTTCCATTGCACACAGCCTTTCATTATCACAAGCCCATCGTCCTGATATGACTGAAATACTGTTGAAAAGGACGTAAAATCGCAAGTCATCCATCCATCCATATACTTGCTGGAAATAGCTATAAATATGGACCTTGTATTGAGGTTTTACAGAATTTACTGAAAATAGACCTTGTATGAAGCTTTCATTGTAGCAACAGCATAACATTTGTACTGAAAATAATTTGACAGAGTAAGCTTTTGCAGCAAGAATCAATGTAGCGATGTCAAATTTTCAATGAAAATATTTTGACCAACACGGACCGACTTCATATCATCTTGGATTGCTAAAATGTAAAAAATCGAAAAGCCTTCATGCAAGGACCATTTTGACACAAATTTGGTCTAATTCCATTGAGATTTTCTAATTTTCACATTTTTTCTATTTTTAGAAACAGAGGCCAACATGACTCGTCTACATTTAGATATTTTTGAAACATCTCAATGCAAGAATCATTTTGACACAAATTTCGTCAAAATCCATTCAGCGGTTACTGAGATATTGTCATTTTCATGTTTTGTGCTATTTTTAGTAACGGCACATGGCAGCCATCTTGGAATGCCAAAATGCAAAAAATCTAAAAAGCTTCATGAAAGGACCATTCTGACACAAAATTAACCCAATTCCATTGAGATTTTCTAATTTTCACATTTTTCTATTTTTAGTAACAGAGGCCAATATGACTGGTCTACAGTTAGATATTTTTGAAACATCTCAATGCAAGAATCATTTTGACACAAATTTCGTCAAAATCCATACAGCGGTTACTGAGATATTGTCATTTTCATGTTTTGTGCTATTTTTAGTAACGGCAGATGGCGGCCATCTTGGAATGCCAAATTGCAATAAATCGAAACGGCTTCATGCAAGGAACATTCTGACACAAAATTGGTCCAATTCCATTCAAGGGTTCTTGAGTAATTGTCATTTTTATGTTTGTGCTATTTTTAGTAACAGCTCCATGGTGGCCATCTTGGATAGTCAACTGGCACAAAATTGAAATAATTCCATTCAAGAACCATTTCTGACCAAATTTGGTCAGAATTGGTTTCATTTTCTTTAGATATTGACATTTGGGCAAAATCGGTCTTGTAAATGCTAAGTAGGTCACTGTGACCTAATTCCGCTATAGATTTTTTTATTTTTACAATTTTCAATACCAAGGTCCCACTTATGTTCCATGCAAACTTTCAACCAAATATACCAAATGGTTCTGGAGAAGAAGTTGATTTTGTTGTTTTTACTATTTTTAGTAACGGCAGCCATCTTGGATTCTTGACCTGACACAATTTTACAATTTTGAAACCCTGCAGTCTGGTCATGCTCCATGTGAAATTTGAGATCCATGGGTTCAGTGGTTTTAGAGAAGAAGTTGTTTGAAGTTGTTTAAATAGGTCATTTTTTGACATTGGCATTTGAGCAAAATACACAGTTCCGAGCCACACCCAGAATGTCACACAAAATCACATGATATCGTATACCTGGCCAATGCAACGACAATTTAGCACGTGACATAGTCTCACAAACAAATCGCACGTGGTCAATATTAACATAAGTCCGTGATTTTACCTTTCAGTTAATGAAGGGATGTATACCTGTTTAAAGAAAACAAACTAACACCACTTTTAATAAATTTACCCTGCTGTGCAAGAACAGAACGCATCGGAAATGCATGATGCGCCAACTGCCATGTGTAGGCCATGAGGAGGCTGATTCTTCGCCATAGATCGCCAACATTTAGCAGGCACTTGCATTTGTCATTGGTTTTTCCGCCATCTTTGTGTAAGCTTGTGAGACGTAGTAACAGTAACTAAGCAGGCGGAGCTTAGCAGCTATTCTCGGAACTGTGTATTACACACGTAAACAGAAAGTAGGTCACTGTGACAAAACTCCGCTACAGATTTTTTTCATTTTTACAATTTTGAATACCAAGGTTTCACTAATGTTCCATGCCAAAATTCAGACAAATAAACCCAGTGGTTCTGGAGAAGAAGTTTATTTTGTTGTTTTTGCTATTTTTAGTAATGGCAGCCATCTTGGATTTTCAACCTGACCCAATTTTACAATTCTAAGACCCTGGAGTCAGGTCATGCTCCATGTGAAATTTGAGAACCATGGAACCAGTAGTTTTACAGAAGAAGATGTTTGAATATTTGTTTTTAGGTGTTGACGGACAAATTTCGTGACGACGCACGACGCACAACGCATGCCGGACGCATTGGTATGACAATAGCTCACTATGGCCCTTCCGGCCAGGTGAGCTAATAATACATGACCACTCATGTAAGATCCTCTATTTACTGCATACATTAGGACAGAACTACCTGAGCAAACAGAGTAGACACAGACCAGGCCCCGAGGTTATAAAACTTTTTTCATGCTCAACTCAGCTGAGCATGAAATTTTACCTGCTTATAAATAGCAAATTATTGATAAATACAGTTATTTTCATGCTCAATTTAGCTGAGTGTGAAATTTTCTCTGCTTATGAATATGAAAATGCCAACATTAGTTGGCATTTTCATATTTATCAGCAGAGAAAATTTCATGCTCAGCTGAGTTGAGCATGAAAAAAGTTTTATAACCTCGGGGCCTGGCAGTTCCTTGGAAGCAGTCTGACCATTACCTCAATCTCTGCCAATGGTTTTTTGTGTTGTTCGTTTGTTATAACATGCACTTTTGAAAATAAAATATGTTTAAAACCAAATCAATAGGCTCCACAAATAAATCATGTCAAAATGCCTAAGTCCTATTTATTGACCTCTAGCCCTACCCAGGGGCATAACCAAATCAATGGTAAAGCTATAGAGATATCATGTACCCATATGAAATTAATCTGACATGATGTTACAGTTATGAGCAATCAGAAAAGTTTAATGCAAAACTAGGAGGTAATGAAAATGCCTAAAGTTGGCCTAATCCAAGAGCCTGACCCTTGAGCTTATCACTCCCTCCAAAGGTATTATTACAGAGCTAACATGAACCAAATATGAATAGAATCTAACATGGGTTTACAGAGATATAAGCAAACCAAATTAATGGTTTAACACAAAACTTTGACCGTAGATAGTGAAACTAAGTCACTGCAACCCAGTTTTGTGTGTGAAGGGACTTAGAGAGTCAACTGGTGCAATTTCAAAGGCCTGATGTTTATGGAAGCTGAGGTCCAGGGCAATAATCCTATATTTTATGACAAATGTAGTAGCGAGTGGGAGGGCTGACATTTCATGATTCTTAAAAAAGCAATGACTGAAACATATATGAAACATTAGAAAAAATCGACAGAATACCATATCTTCCTGGAATCTAACATTATAGTAACAATTTATGATCCCCAAATTAGACATTGCCTATAAATGTCATATTCACAATTTCAATTATCTGCAGCTGCCTAAAGAAATATGAATAAGATTTACTAAGAAATTCGTAGAATCCATATGTTCTTTTAGTTTTTCATCAAATGTAATCATTTTAATATGTCTCTGGTTGAAAAGGCAGCTGTGTTTCTTCAAAATTACGACCACTCAAATAGCTGCTGAAAGTCAATAACAAAAACACAAGGGTTTTATATGATCCTAAACATTTCTAGTTTAGGCAAATTTTGCATTTATAAAGTTATCGTAACCTTGTAAAGAATACGTAACCTTGTAACGGATATGAAATAGGAAATAAATTTGCATCCTACTGCTACTAATATTCAGACTTCACTGCAGTGTTTCTTCAGTTAACTAACATCAGGGGACATTATTTACTATGTCTTCAATGAGAAATATATATGGGGACATTCAGGTAGAATTCGGGGACATGAGGTTTACAATAACATTGGTATCCAGCCAAGCAATCACTTTCTTTCTACCAGGCACACACTTAGCATAAAAAACTTGCATTTTTTAGTTGTAAATGGCTCCAGTCAAATCACGTAACCGCCTAATATGGAAGTCACTCACCTAGACTATTTCCTATAAATGGAGGCATATGCTGCATGGACAGCACGCAGTCATGGATATAAAACAAAAAGGAAATGTGGCCTATGGCCACTTGACTTGAGATTCACGCAGCGCTGCCTCTGGGATCGGCCTGGGGCCTGGTGGTTCCCTGGGTGTTGCCACAGGGGTTGGCCTTCATGGCGCCCCTCCTCCATTTCCTGGACCCTGCTAATGTACTCCTTTTCCACACATGCAGCAGCCACAGGGCCTTGATAAGCAGGACTGACGGACGAATCTGACTAACGATTGACATTCATGGACGGACGCTCGGCGCCCCGTTACTGCGGCTATGGATTTGTTCCGCTGAGGTGCGGGGGCAACGTCGATATGAGAATTGAAATACTACTACTAGCATTATTGAAGACTTTGAATCCTTTGAAAAAGAGGTCAAGGTAACAGAACCATGATCAACTTTATGAACTGTCCCAATGATATATCCATGCAAGTTTGGTTGAAATCAACTGGCACTACTTCAGGACATATCATATATTTTTTAACATAACAGTTACTGCCAGGCCGCGTAGCGCAATGTGTAGGGCACCTGACTCATAAGTCAGAGGTCCTGGGTTCGATACCGGGTCTGGCCACATACTTTCGTTTCTCCTTCCGCTGATTCAAGAAGGGCAGTCGTCAGTTACTGGCGAAAGTATGTGCACTTAGTACTGGTTAACTGCTTAGGAGGTCTAAGCCTGCCCAGGAATAGTGTGGTTAGGTTAACTGACCGTCCCGACATGACCATAGATGTTTACCGTGGAGGTTAAAGCAACAAATCAATCAATCAATCAATTTAACATAACTAAGTCCATCTGTGCCCTTAAAGTCACCAAAGTCTTATCACCTCTTATACTTTGTCCCAATGATGTATTTAATAATGCCAGTTTGGTGAAAGTCCATAAACTAGTACAAGAAACATAACAGGGACTAGAAACTGTCGCTGACACCAACAGGATCCACAATCCTTACAGTGCACATTATAAAAATATAATTACCTTTTTCTGATAATGAGAATTTCACTAAATTTCATTTATCAGTTAAAGCTATACTTCTTGTATCCCTTTAATTATCATTCTCCAGAAATTGTGAAAGAAATGTTTTTTCTTTTTATTCTAAATTTCATTTATCAGTTAAAGCTATACTTCTTGTATTTCCATTTTCTTCTTCAATTATTATTCTCCAGAAACTGTAAGAGAAATGTTTTTTTTCTCTTTATACTTTCCCCGCTCTTTTTTTGAAAAAAAAAAATCCTTTCATATCCAAATCGAAACTTCCGTCTTCACTGAATTGAGAGTTCACATCAAATGTTAAGTTTTTTCAGTAATTAAGATATTATGCTGGGTTACGAAGCATGAAATAAGCCATATCATGAGGAAAACTGTGTTACTCAACGCGCAAAAAATGGAGCCTCAGACCAGCCTGTATTTTTGAACAGGGTGAACTAAGTCTTCACTTTTTTGCATTGTAATTCCTGTATACATAGGTCCACCTGCTTTATGCAAACTGTGAAGACTCTGACCAGACTGAGCATTTGCACAGTCTGGTCACAGTGTTCCCTGTTTGCTGATTTTAGAAAAAACTTTTCCGATTTTCCACACCGACTCAGATAATCTTGCAATACTGTAACCCATCATCTCAAAGTGTTTTTTAAATATACTTGTAAGATCATAACTGCATGAAGTCAGTAGCTAAAAATGTTCAGACTGGGTTTAACTCTTTAAGCCCCAGTGACGCAATTAGCAAAATTTGCATACAGCGTAGATCCTGATGAGGCGGCTCATAATGAGCCGCCTCATCTAGATCTAAACTGTTTGCCCTCTAGTCTTTGAATTCTCAATATGAAATGTCTTGGACAAGGCAGTATTTTAATTTTTGCAGACGTAAACTTTGTCGTCTGCTTTTTGGTACTGAAAAAGTTAAAGTTTACTTTTCGTGTAAGAAGGCCATTCAGCATAAATGTTCTGATTGCTGCCCCTATTATGGAAGACTGTAAAAACCCTATCATAAGGGTGATTGATTTGAAGTTTAATGGCCTTTCAACAATAGTTCAGTCATTTTGGGCCAATGGGAAATGGGGTAAAAGGTAAAGAGAATGAAAACAATTCAAATATTAGGGGAAAAAATGACCTGTGTCAGGCTAAAATCACAACAAAAATTTGTAATTCCCAAACCAACACATCACATCTAGATTTATAGTTGATTGGTTATTTTGGGTTTAACAGCTCTCTTTCAGTTTGTATCAAGCCCAGAGAGAGGTAAAGAGAAAAGAGGTATTCATATCTAGACCTGCCATAACAGATTACGATACCCAATAAAAATATATAACCAAATAAAAACAAATCAAGAAAAAAAAACAAAAAAACATTTTTTAAAGCTGGCCTATCACAATCTTAACCTCATTGTTTAAAATGGCCTGACATGAAGTGTAACTCTAACACTTTCTGGCACACTGACATTTTGTATTGAACCAAACCTAATTTTTTTTCAAACTCATATGTCCTTTCATTCAAGAGGTTCAAGTGGCTGGCTTTTCTCAAATCTTTCTTTTTTTCAGATCAGGGCATGCAGGTCATTTGCTTTATACAATACAATAGCTAAATGTTTGCCGTTAATAGTCAAAATAGCATGACAACTTACAGTTAGAGTTAAACAAGTTTTTACTGTATGCAGTGATCTTCAAGACATGAAACAATACAAACCCAAATCAGACTGCAGTCTGTTTTGTACCCTATATGAGCCACGACATGACAAAACCAACAATGTGGTTGTGCGCCCAGCGCAGACTCGGATCAGCCTGGGCATCCGCCCAGTCTGATCAGAGCCTTCGCTGTCCGCATGGAGGTAGCTTAGTCTCTTAGCTACCCTTTGAGCACTTAACGAAGAGTTTGATCATACTGGGTGGATGCCCAGGCTGATCTGAGTCTACGGTGGGCGAACAACCACATTGTTGGTTTTGTCGTGTCGCGGCTCATATGCTTTAGTATTGAGACACCTAAACCATTAATTTCCATCTGTCCCAAATGGAAAATTTATGGTTTTTAGGTGCCCCAGTTTTTAAGTACATTAGGGTAGGCTCTGGGCCTACACCTTGCTCAGACACTTAAAATATTTTCAGGGTCATGAGGCATTTCATTTTCCTTGCATTTTTATTCATTTTTTGTTACAGTTCATCTTAACCTTTAAGTGAACAGCCTTTTTTCAGCAAAGTTGGATCAGTTACAGATAGTTTATGACACAGGAACTTATTTGCCCTTTTGTTAAATAATCTCTAATTTTTTGCATACTTATACTAAAGTACAGAAAGATCTATTGTTTTCACCTTTATACTGAATTAAAAGACTTGAGAATAATTATTTGTTTAAGAAAAGTTGAAAGAATTTCAGTTTGTAATGTCATAGAAAAATTGGCAGAGCATAGCAAACACTGTTGGCACTGATGTCATAGATCTGTTACCATGATAGCAACTATGAAATTACCAACTGTTGCCCTTAGTGTCTTGACAGACAAATGTCTCTATGATGTCACTTTGACATGAATATGAACTATTAGTTGCTATGGTAACAGATCTATGACATCATCTGTATCAGAGCATGGCTATTGGCAAACATATTTCAACAGAAACATCAGTTGGCATCTGTGTCAACATCTGAGTTAGCTGCCACATTAGTTGGATGTTTTGTGTAAAGTTTTTTCAAGATCTATATCTCCTCAACCCATGAATGGAGTCACTTGGTGCTCTAACTATTGTTAGATATTGGTCTGAAGATTTATAGAATACCACCCAAACTCCACCAGATGACCTTGAGGTAAAGGTCATAGACTTACAAATTTTATGTTAAAATTTGGGATATCTAGTTTTTTTTCAGTACTCCTGTCTTTTAATCGGTAGTCTGAAGTTTTACACAATACAACACACATTCCCTTGTATGACCCTGAAGCAAAGGTCAAGTGGCGAATTCTTTCCTGTAAGAGTAAATCCCCTTTTTTGAAGGGCTTCATTATTCAGGGAAGCAAACAGGAAGTCACCTAAGCTGTTCCCTTTTTAAAATTTGCAAATGGACGTGTACCCATAAGTCCTGGAATGGTTCCCAGTTATCCACTGATCTCTTCAAAGAATTGCTATGAAAATACAGAGACCAATACAGTGGACCCTCTTTACAATGACGCCATTTGTTCCCAAACATTTTGACGTTCAACTGAATTTGCTGTTATAAAGAATACACTTTTTGAACAATATATCCAATCAGTGCAGATTAAATTGATGTTATAAAAGACTTTTGCTGTTGTAATGAGTGCTGTTGTAAAGAGGGTTGGTTGACTGTACTGCTCTGCAAAGTCCTTTCCTCTCAAATTCGGGGAAGCATTCAGTTATGATCAGCTCTGACTGCACTTCAAAGCTTTTTTGAAATTTGCACACTGCAATGTTAGTAACGTGATTTATCACAAATTTTCACAGGAAGCAGCTTCTTGTACGCTCAATGGGGAACATGTTAACATCATGTTAGAATAGCTCGTCCTGTACTTTCGTACAGATGAGCTAAAACACAGAAGAAAACATTTACATCTGAAAAATTTCACAAAATAATTTGTAAAAGCTATATCTGAAAACTGGAAGAATTGAGGGCAAATGGTGTAGATGCACATGAGACAGCTCACTGTAAGCTGCCTCATCTGGACCTACCCTGTTCGTAAATTCAACTATTTTCATTTTTTGGCATTTTTGAATGGTAATATTTAGAGCCATTATGGTAGCAAAACATTTCATTCCATTAATAATCATGAGACATATTCCTGCAAGAAGACAAGTATTGACAAAGTAATTATCTCTGATTAAACGAGCAAGTTCTAACCCAAGGGTCCAAATGTTATGTGACAAGTGGAGCTGTGTCATCTGATGTTTTTTCTGTTTTGTTTTTTTTCAATTTTACAGCCCTGTCAGAACATATAATAGTGAAGGAAATCCAAGCGCAACAAAAACACCTAACTGACTCTCCAAAGACAGTTTGTGCCATTTCGTTAAATCTGAACCCAGCCTGATTTCAACTATGGTGGTGCAAAGCAAAGGACTACATGGCGAACACCTTGGGAGGTCCCTGTGCATCTTAAAGAATTTAACGTCTTGTGTTCTGTTTGCCGACAACAATGTACAACTACATGTATATCAGAATGTGGCTTCTGATCAGGGCTTTAAGTCATTGTTTCTAAACACAATTGCATCTACCATACATTTTCTATCTATCCTTTTAATATTCTTGAATATTCATCAATCTATCAATCAAATCTTGGACATGTTTAAAATTGGGTCAGGTTGTCTCTTTGATGCTAAATTTTTATCCTGTCAACTGAATGTGTACATGAAGAGTTTTGAGTACCAGAGATCAAGCATATTCTATGAGCTTTGTCCGACACAGGGTATAAACCAGTCCGCCAAGTTTCACTTCCTGCAGAGACTGTACATCAGATTTGGTTTCTGCCGAGACTGTCCGCGATCTCTTGCTTCCTGCCGAGACTTCTGTACATGATAAATGGCTGCCTGAAGAGACTGTCCGCGTGATTCTGCTTCCTGCCGAGGCTCTCAGCAGGAAGCAGAGTCACGCAGACAGTCTCGGCAGGAAGCCATTTTTGGAGATCAGTAGTCCCTGCAGGAAGCAAGAGTTTGTGGACAGTCTCGGCGGAAACCAAATATGATGGACAGTCTCTGCAGGAAGCGAAAATTGGCGGACTGGTTTATACCCTGTGTCCAAGGTAAGTCAAATTTCATCAGCTTTATACAGCTTCTACTCCACATCCACAAAGGGCCAGCTGAAGCCAAATGCCAAGAATAGGAGAAAAGGAAGTATGTTCAAATGGTTCTGGTTTCAAGAATTATCAAGATGATAAAAGTTCTGATTCATGATGCAAGCTGCCTGCCTTCTAACATACGAGGGGTGTTCGAAAAGATTTGCAAATGGCGTAATTTCTTGATAACGACTATAAAGACAGAATTACTGATAGCAAAAACACATAAAGCTATGTTATGCCTACAGAAGTTTGCAAACGCACCTATATTTTCTTAAAAGGACAAGTTTTTAACTTCTTTGAAAGAGGTATACCCTACAGGCACTGCAGAATTCTACTTTAGTAGGCCGTAATTCATATATGAACAGTCTTTGATTTTTTTTAATTTTTCTGCTTTAAGACAATGTCCAGACAATATTGTCCTGTAAATATGGCGGAAATTATATTTAAACTAGGTTCAGTACTGTTCCGTAAATATGTATATATCCGCATTTCATGTTATAGCAAATTCTCCCTTTCTTCTAAAGTTACTATGATTTTGTTATGAAAACAAGAAATAAAAGGCCATCGGTCAAGTGTCACCCGACGTTTGAAATGTGTCACAAACTGCAGCCCTTTATTCAGTTTCAGAGTAACTATATGGCCAAAAACAGAAAATATGTGTATTACAGAACCTGGTCAGCAAATAATAACTGAAGCACAATTACTGGGCCTCTATGAAGTTATAAAATACTTAAGTTTAGAAAAGGGCATTTATGTGTAAAACCAGAAAATATGTGTATAACAGAACCTGGTAAGCAAATAATGATTGAAGCATAAGCAGAGACATATACCCCAATTACTGGGCCTCTATGAGGTTATAAAATACTTGAGTTCAGAACTGGGCGTATATATGTAAAATCAGGCTACTGAAACTTTAGGCCCTTACAGAATGCCCAAAACATAAGACTGTATACCCAATAACAAAATAACAAGGGCCAGAATCCTCCTAATATGAATCTGATGAAAAAGAACAATGCATTTATGAAAATTCAGCCCATTAATATGAATAGTTCTTGAGTTATCCCTTTACCTTTAAGTGAATGTCTATTATCTATGAAAGGGGAATAACTCTGTCACTAATAAATTTAGCATATCCTAACAATAATCAGAATACTCAATTTACCAAATGCTGATAGCATACCAAATTTCAGCTCTCTCGGTCAAACGGTTCAAAAGTTGGAAAAATACCAAAAACGACAAAGGGCCATAACTTTGTAAAATATAGCACAATTGAAATTCCAAAATCACATGCACATCTTCAGATCATGATGAAACATTCTGCACAATTTCAAGTCAATCTGATAAAAGATGTGGCAGGAGTTGCGGGGACAAGGTCTGAGTCAGCAAGGGCCGTAACTCGATCAAAAATGGCCGAAACAAAAATAAAAAACCACATGCACATCTTCATATCATAAGAATACAATCTGTAAAATTTCAAATCAATCCGATGAAAGATGCAGGAGGAGTTGCGGGGACAAGATTTCGGACGGACGGACGGACGGAAGGACGGAAAGACGGACGGACGGACTGACACACGGACGGACGAGGGTCATTTCTATAGTCCCCCTCCGCCTACGTCGGGTGACAATAAGTCTGTTAGTAATCGAAATCTTGTCAGCAAGAGCATTTGCATGGATCAGCTAAAATCTGTCAATAAATTCAAATTAATGCAAAATATGAAACTGCTACAATCTTTCAAAAATGACGTTGACGTCGATTTTAATAGCGTCATAAGAACTGCGCATTGCGTTGCAAGGAATGACTCGATAACAGTGCCACCCTTCTAACTTTTGTATGGATAATGTGGGCAACGATGGACATGCAGTTGACAAAGATATATTTTGTATTTATAACGATATTCGAATTAAGGGCCTAACACTGAAAAGATTTGACATGTAAAATTAACCCAGTGGTATGACTGGGGCATAATAAACTGCAATGTAAGTCAGTAAGAAAAAGTGCCTTTGTAATTTGTTTGGTATCATTGTAAAGACCAAATGTAGTGCTTTCAGTACATGCATAGCATTTGTACCCAGTATGCCCTTACACAAAGTTACGAGGCCATTTGCAAAACTTTTCGAACGCCCCTCGTAATCATAATAGCTCAGAAGAGATGCAACATTACACCTACACTCAGGAGAGCTATTCAGGGTCTCATGGCCCTCTTGTTGCTCCCTGGCCTGTTTACACTTTCTTGTCCTGCTCCCCTCCCCTAACCCTCCCCCCTGCCCTTTTTTTGGTATGTTCAATGCCCCTATTCCACACAGACCACGAATCCCACAAATCGTCACAAACTGATAAATTTTAGAATTCGTGGAATCGTAAATTTTCTGGTCCAATTTGTGACGCTCTACGATTCAGTTACGATACAGGTATGATAGTATTACGAATATTTGTGGGATTCAACTTAATTCGGCTGGAATCTGAAGAATATTGCCAAGAATTCAGAACGATTTACAAGAATCGTTTGGAAATACTGCACGAACATTAAAAATCAGTTAGGAATCAGTTAAGAATATGCTGAATGCATGTACGAATCGAGTGCGAATCATATTGAATTCGTGACTTTTCTGGACAATCCATTGGGATTTTCTCTCAAGATAGGTATATAAAAGGCCAAAAGATCACAGCCTTTGCTGTATGCGTATATAAAGTATAAACCATGAGAATTAAGTCTATGACCACAAAATGAAGTCTCTACCCTCCAGGCACATGGGGTCTCATCGACGTCAATACGGCGTCATTTTGACATCATATGCTAGCTTGAGAGATAATCTATATGCATCCAGAGACTGGTTGGAGTCTTTACTGTGCGCAAATGCGTCAAGGCGCATATTCACGAATCCCCGAATGAGTTAAGAATACATACCAAAGCCTCAGAATGGCTCAGAATCGATTTAGATTCAGTTACAATGCCAAAGAATGCACTACGAATTTGTTACGAATTTGTTACGAATTAACTACAGTTTTTGGAATTGGGGAATTTGTGGCCAAAATTTTGAACAGCTCAAAACTTTTGCCACGAATTCCCGATTGCTCAAGAATTGCAAGAACTGACAACGAATATATACTATTCAGTTCAGAACTTCACGAACTGATTACGATTCGGCTACGAATCCTAAAATTTCCCAGTTTGTGGCGATTCGTGGTCTGTGTGGAATAGGGGCATAACCTTTACCACCTGCTTTTAGCTTTTTTGCTGTTTATTTACTTTTTTCATTCGAACTTTTGCAGCCTGGTCTGGGTTAATGTTACCTGGCTTAGGCTTTCTTCTGGCTGGCCAGTGGATTTAACTGCCTTGCCTTAATTCTTTAGTATTAATGTTCTTGTTATTGTAATGCCTATTTGAGCTGCTACATGACAAAACCAACAAAGTTTTCCCTCAGCGAAGACTCAACGCAGCGTGGAATCTGCCTAGTCTGGCCAGAGTCTTTGCTGTGCTCTTAAAGAGTAGATAAGGGTCTAAGCTTGATCCATGCGGACAATGAAGACTCTGATCAGATCTTCACTGGGCACACATGCTACTTTGTTAGTTTTGTCATGTCGCGGCTCATTTGTTCTCCTTTTTTCTGCTGCCTGGTTTTGTTGATTGTGGTATCTTGGCTTTTTTTTTCAATGTGTTACTGCTATGCGTGGCATTTGCTGTCACATAGGAAATAAATCGCAAGATGTTTGCCTGGTATGGCTTATATATTACAGGAAATTGCAGGAAAATTCTGTCTTTCAGTAAATGACAGTCTTAACAGATTTTTTTATGCGACCAACTTTCTGTATCACACTTGCTTGAATAAAATGACATGTAATCACTTCTAACCAAACAATGGTCCCTGTGGACTCATTAGGTGAGGCAAATACAAATGATGTTTTGCTCTTTTTTATTCTTTTCCCACATTAAACAAGGGAATTTATCCAAATTCTTCCAACAGCTTATCTGAGCAGCATAGACACAGATCAGGGTCGGCAATGTTCACCAACAGTTATAAGGCATCTGTTGATACTGCAAATGAATCAGCAGTGGTACCTGATATAGGTCTGTTTCGCAAAACCTCCTTGGAGGTTCTGTTATTCAAAACTGAGCAACAACATGAAAGAAAACATCAAAGTAACTCTCTGATAGTCAAGAGACTGGGTAAGTGGGTATCCCTAAATGTTTTTAAAGGATAACCACTTTTGTGACTTCTTGTTTGCTTCCCTGGCCAAAGAAGCCCTGCTACAATGGAGTCTACTTCTCAAAGTAATAACTTTCTTCTAGGAAAGCAAATCTTTTCTTTAACTCTTTAAGCCCCGGTGACAAAATTAGCAAAATCTGCAAACAGCTTAGATACCGATGAGGCGGCTCATAATGATCTACGCTGTTTGCCCTCTAGTCTTTGAATTCTCAATATGGAATGTCTTGGACAAGGCATTTTTTTAATTTTTGCAGACGTAAATTTTGTCGTCTGCTTTTTGGTACTGAAAGAGTTAAGAGTTGATCCCCTCAGAGCTCCTTCTCTTTACTCACAATAAGATAAATACAAAGTCACTCACTGATAACTAAGCAATGATTTCTGCGTTTGACTCTCATAAGTGACTCAGAATCATTATTACTCTCCCCCACAAATCAACACAGAAATCAAGCAAAGGTCACGCAGATAATCTGCCGCCACAGTTTCAATCTGCGTGGGTCCATCATCTAAGTATTGCCGACAAAATCTTCTGATAACGGAATTATGCTGCACAGGAAATGAAAATGTCTACACAATACAGCGGACAATAGCAATCTTGCTGCATCATTATATAATGTGTCTTTTCTTTAATCTAGCTGCAATTAGGTTTTGTGAGCATTTTACCGAATAGGAGAGTCGGGTTACTTCGGACAGTGGGTAAATTCGGACAGTGACATTGTTTCCTTTATAAGTCAGTTGTTTGGAACTAAAACAAAAATAACTGGGCAAACAGTGAAAATCCTGATGACAAGGCTCATTATGAGCCGTCTCATCTGGATTATTACTGTTTGCAATGGTATGTCGGAATTTACCCCCATGTCCAAAGTTACCCGACTCTACCCTAGTTCTTTTTTTCTGTTATTTTTTTTTTTTTTTTTACTTAGTCTATTGTATAGCAAGATCAGAAGGGTAGGAGTACACCTCTAAGTGTGATCTCTCTGATTTGACAGTATTTGTCTCGTTTCTCACCAGGGGCCACTCTTAAAGGAAAGAAGCTCTAAGCGAGAGCAAATTCTTTCTTTTAAGAGTAGCTCCCATGGAAGAAGAGATTCAGCCCACACAAGTCAGTATCTGTACGTTTCTTGCCTGGAGTCGGTGACAAGGCTGCTTAATTAAGGGACGTCCACTGCTTGTGGGGGACCTGACCATCTGTTGCTGCTTTTTTTCCTTCAAATTATTGGAGTCTGGCAAAATTTGAGATGGCAAATTAAAGGGGTAAGGAGATGTTAGGATAAGTGTCTGTAGTGCCGGGTTTGGTGTGGGTGCATTTACTTATTGTATTGTAGGCACTTATTACTACAGTTCAGCCTGATTATGGACACAGATGAGAAGGCTGATGCTGGTGAATGGGATACCTGCATGTTGGCATCAGGTGTATCATATAAGCACTACTTTGCAATTGGCACAGGCATGCTAGAAGTGATCATATGTCTATCCCAAAATTTTGGCTTAAATCTTAAGTTAGAGCTCTATAGCATTGTAGAATGTATTGTATTATTCAGATTTAATATTTTTTTGTAATAACAAGCACCTGATGTCTACAACAACATTATATTTACACTAACAACATATTGTGATAACCAAGGAGCCCAACCTTATGTCTGGGACAGCCTGGCCATTTGTCCATCAATTTTATTTATAGTTTTGAAAATAATTCTTTTTAAAGATGAAATTGCTGGATGAAAGACAAACAATGCAGACCCTGATCAGACTGCTCCTAGAGGAGCAGTCTGATCAGGATCTACACTGTTTGTTCAAGCATGTCTGTCCAACTACATTGGCTTTTTATAGTATCATGTTTTCCACTAAATGAGAAATGTCAAAGAAGGTATAGGTAGAAACATATAAACAATAATTTTCTATGGTTTCTAAATGACAAAAGAAAGTAACTGAGAAACTCAGGGGAATGAGTACACTTTCAGGGGGAAGCAATTATGCCATTTTCAATTTTGCTTCCCACCTTGATCAAACCATGGCAGTATATCCATACACCTTAAGCCATTGCAAGTTGAGGGGTAGTTTACAGCCAGAAGGGGAACTTAGAAGCAAACTGTGTAAATCCTCATCATACTGCTTCTTAGGATTATAGTTCTCACTGTTTATAATGGATGCATGGATGGATGGATCACTTAAGCATCTCAATAGCAGTCAATTCTTGAAGGAGAGAATTTTAGGGGAAAAGCTTTCCTATCTGAGTTTACCCCATTTATGAACGTTTCATTGTCCAGGGAAGCAAATAGAAAGTCACAAAAGTTGTTTCCCTTTATAATAATTGCAGAAGAAACTGGATCTGCATCTGCATTTTTGACTCCTGTGTGTTTTCATGAATAATTGGTTACCTTAATATGGTATCTATATCTTAATATCATTTACTCTCTGAAATACTTAATTCTAAACTTCAAATTATGATTTTTTTTGATGTTGTTCTTGCTCTCAGCAACACCTGGAAATTTGAATTCTCTGAAGTCTATAAACTAGAGGGGATTGATGGCAGTAATCTTTGGAGTGGGGTCTGGAGGCAGTCATGTTGTAAGTAGAACAGTTCAACAGGAGATGTCCCCAAACCATCTCTTTGGACTGTCTCAAAAATTATATCCATGCATTAGTATGGTGAAAATCCTCATATTGACTCGAGGTATCCTATTCATATAGAAATTTAACACTATATCCTCTTGTGATCTTTATAATGAGGTCAAGGTCATCAAAACCTAATAATCACTTTGGCTTATCTCAATGATATACCCAAGCAAATCTGATGAAAATCCTTTCACTATTTCAAGAAATACCTATTTTGGGAAGGAAAGTTTACACTATAAGTCATCCTTGTATTTTGAAAATGGGGTCAAGGTCACAATAACCCATTCAACACTCTGGATTGTTCCAATGATATATCTATGCAAGCTTAGAGGATCACCCATGGATTCAAGAGATATCACATTTTTAGTGGAAATATAACATATCTTAGCTCTCTTGTGACTGTAACAAGAGGCCCAAATGGGCCTGATATCGCTCACCTGGCTTTTTTGCCACAGGACCATTCTGATACAAAATTGGTCCAATTCCACTACGGCTTTCTCATTTTCCCGTTTTGCTATTTTATGTAACAGAGGCCAACATGACTAAAAAAATATTCAGTTATTTTTGAAACACCTCAATGCAAGAATCAAGAATCATTTTGCCAATAATTTTGTCAAAATCTATTCAGCGGTTACTGAGATATTGTTATTTTCATGTTTTCTGCTATTTTGAGTAACGGCAGGTGGCAGCCATCTTGGAATGCCAAAATGCAAAAAGGCTTCATGCAAGGACCATACTGACACAAAATTGGCCCAGTTCCACTGTGATTTTCCAAATCTCATATTTTGCTATTTTATGTAACAGGGGCCATTTTGACTGGTCTACATTTATCAATTTTTGAAACACCTAAATAACTAAATGCAAGAATCATTTTGCCACAAATTTCCTAAAAATCCATTGAGCGGTTACTGAGATATTGCCGTTTTCATGTTTTGTGCTAGTTTTAGTAACAGCAGATGGCACCCATCTTTGAATACCGAAATGCATTCTGACACAAAATTAGTCCAATTCCATTGAGATTTTCTAAGTTTCATATTTTGCGATTTTTAGTAACAGAGGCCGATATGATTGGTCTATATTTAGTTACTTTTGAAACAACTCAATCCAAGAATTGTTTTGCCACAAATTTCAATCAAAATCCATTCAGCAGTCACTGAGATATTGTCGTTTTCATGATTTGTGCTATTTTTAGTAATGGCAGATGGCAGCCATCTTGGAATGCCAAAGTGCAAAAAAAAAATCGATAAGCTTTCATGCAAGGACCATTTTGACACAAAATTGGTCCAGTTCCATTGGAATTTTCTAATTTTCATATTTTGCTATTTTAAGTAACAGAGACCAACTTGACTTCTCTATATTTAGTGACTTTTGAAAGACCCTAAATGCAAGAATCATTTGCCACAAATTTCGTCAAAATGCATTTCAGTGGCTACTAAGATATTGCCATTTTCATGTTCTGTGCTATTTTTAGTAATGGCAGATGGTGGCCATCTTGGATTGCCAAATTGCAATTAATCAAAACCGCTTCATGCAAGGAACATTCTGACACAAAATTGGTCCAATTTCATTCAAGGGTTCTTGAGAAATTGTCATTTTTATCTTTGAGCTATTGTTAGTAATGGTCCCCAGGGTGGCAATCTTGGATAGTCAATTGGCACAAATTTTAAATAATTCCATTCAAGGACCATTTCTGACCAAATCTGACCAGAATCCATTTATGTTTTCTTGAGATATTGACATCTGAGCAAAATCGGTCTTTTAAACACTAAGTAGGTCACTGTGACCTAATTCCGCTATAGATTTTTTTTATTTTTATAATTTTTAATTTCAAGGTCCAACTTATGTTCCATGCAAACTTTCAACCAAATATACCCAACGTTCTGGAGAAGAAGTTGATTTTGTTGTTTTTGCTAATTTTAGTAACGGCAGTCATCTTGGATTCTCAACCTGACCCAAGTTTACAATTTTTAAACCCTGCAGTCTGGTCATGCTCCAAGTGAAATTTGAGACCCATGGGTTCAGTGGTTTTAGAGCAGCAGTTGTTTGAAGTTGTTTAAGTAAGTTGTTTTTGGACACTGTCATTTGAGCAAAATTACACTTGTAAACAGAAAGTAGGTCACTGTGACAAAACTCAGCTACAGATTTTTTTCATTTTTACAATTCTGAATATCAATGTTCCACTGATGTTTCATACCAAAATACCCAGTGGTTCCGGAGAAGAAGATGATTTTATTATTTTTGCTAAATTTTAGTACCAGCCGCCATCTTGGATATTTGACCTGACCCATTTTTACAATTCTGAGACTTTGGTGTCAGGTCATGCACCATGTGAAATTTGAGACCCATGGGACCAGTAGAAGATGTTTGAATAATTTGTTTTCAATTGTTGAAGGACGACGCATGACGCATGAAGCACGCTTTGGTATGACAATAGCTCACTATGGCCCTTCGGGATAGGTGAGCTAAAAATGAGGTAATTTAAGGTCACTAAAGTCTGCTCAGCTCTTTTAAAGTTTGTCCCAGTAATATATCCATTCAAGTTTGGTGATAATCTACCAACTGGTTCAAGAGATTTCATGTACACCAATGCAGACACCAACAGGATCCTCACCAAAACCAATATGTCCTCCCTCACTTTTGGTGGCAGCGGTGGTGGATGGGGGTTTAACGAGATATCACGTGTAAGTTTGGTGCAGAAAGTAAAAGTTGTGCTTATCATTCAGATATTGCTGGATCAAGTTAAGAAACTGAGCTGTGAGCTGTGGTGTGCTTACCGCATCAGTGAACAACAAAGATGCATCCCATAGACTGGTAAGACACTTCTCTGTTCCCCTATAGGTGTATGTATTCATCAAGCCAAATTCAAAGAGTCTGATCAACAAAGTGCTGTTACTCGATTTAAAAAGGAATTTTGAATTTTTTGCATTGTTTCTTTATTGTTGGGCAGGGGCAATAAGATTTGCTACTGAAACATTAACACTTTAACCCCCAAAAAGCAGACAACAAAATTTATGTCTGAAAATTTAAAAAATTGTTTTATCCAGGCTATATCATATTCAGAATTCAAAGAATAGAGGGCAAACAATGTGTATTTAGATGAGGTGGCTCATTATGATCTGCTATTTTCGTATCTGGCGCTAAAAGTCTTAAATCTGTACCAAGCAAGCAATTGTGCAAATATAGCAAAATTCAGTTGGTAATACACCTTAATTTACAGAACCTAAAAATAATGAGTAACGGAGACACTAGGTCATTGGGACTAGAATAGAACAGACACTAAGAATTGTATTACCATGTCTCTCAAAACCAGAACACTGGTTCTAATGATTAGATAACGAAAAACCATTGTCTTACTGAACTAAAAAGACAAAAATCTTTAGACTACATTGCCCTTTATTACCAATTAATAGTAACAAAGAGCTGCAGATGAGCCAAACTTTTCGAATAAAAATTTTGAAGTTTCTTGATTTTCTATAGAAACTTATGTTTAGGGATGTTATCAGAATCATCTGTGAGGTAATTCTGATTTTAAGACCCCACAACAGCATGTTTTATAAATCAAACATAACAGCCTGCTATTCTTGATTTTTTTGTTTATTACATTATTCAGAACTATTCTGACCGAGATTAGATTAGCTCATCTATGATCTGGTCCAGTTATTATTACTGAGGAAATTGCCTGCTGGAGCTTTGGTCAAATGCCATGAATATCTTCAGAAAGGTGCATTTGAGATTGTTTTCTTATCGGAACCACCTAGTGACATAAGGATCATAATCAGGCTTCATATTCAGGCACCGTAATAAAATTTTGTAATTGTCTTAAATTTGTACAATATGGTTTTGCTATCGGGCAATGTGCACAAAAAAAAAAATAAATAAAATAAAATAAAAAGAAAAATAGTAAATCACTGCAGGCGGAACTGCATTCTACTGCCCCAATATTTAGACAATTAATAGTAGCAGCAATTGAGAAAGTTAATTTACTGAATCCTATCTATCATTAAAAATTTAGAAACTACAATGGGGTTACCATTTCTGGAAAAGAGCTCTTCCATTGTTCAAACTGTATGGTTAAGTTCATTTGTCCTTTCAGGATATATGATTTATAAAGTTTTTGGACTTAAAACAAATTTAAATATTTTGAGTTAATTTAAATATTTTGAATTAGCTCCTTTGAAAATAAAATAAAAATAAATAAACAAATAAGAGAGAAAAAAAAAAGAATTATTATAATTCAGCTCCAAAGCAAACATATTCCACTCTAATATTATACGTGGTCTTTTTAATCATCTTCCTTTTATTCCTTTCAATAAAATCCTGCGTATCAATACCAAATTATCTAAAAGGTATAAAAAAGTACTGACCTTAAACCGTCTTTGATAATTATATTGCTGCCACTCCTATTATTCCGCTGTAACTTTTACTTTGCTTATTTCTTCACGAATAATACAAGATCTGCCCAAGATCTCAGCGCTGAAGAAAATAATCCATTAAAATTCCCTGACAGCACTATTAACTTGTGACAGTAATAACTGGATATCATATACTGCCGCAAATAAATTGAATATATGAACATCTCGACAGTTACGCAACTATTTGAAAATTTGAAAATTCAAATTAAGTAATTATACTATGCAGTGATTCCTGAAAAATTGCAGGAGATATAGCAAACAGTGCAGACTCTGATTAGACTGCTCCTGAGGAGCAGTCTCATCAGGGTCTACAATGTTTGCTCAGACATTTTCTCCCAATATTTAGCGTTACGATGATACTCGTAACTTGCCGCTTTCACTGGTCAGAACGTCTTTTCATGCACAACTTGGAGAAAATACCATTACATTTATCAGAGGAAGCAATTAAGAAATAGATAGTCGCAATGGATGCTTTACGGAGTGCTATATGCACTCGCTTCGTGCAGAATGTGTCATTTCAATCAAAGGTTCTAAATAATAAGAAAGCGGGCCAGATTTGGCAGCATTTTAATTACATTCTACCAGCATTTTAATTACTCTCAGTAGAAAGTTAGGTTCAATGAAGACAGTCATTGTCAGATAATTACAGGAACATCTTCCCCACCCATAGTGAAGAAAACAATTTTCATAAAACCAAGTGCATTATTCTAAACTAAATTATATTTTGCATGAAATGATATGGTTTTATCACTTTTGGTTTCTTTATCATTTTAAGCATGCCTCTTCGCCATAACCAAGTATAGGAGTAGATATTTCTGTTACAATAATTTCATTTGCATATGTGAACATTTATAAGAGGGCTTCAAGGAAGAGTATAGCTTGTCCACTGAAAATAATGTCTTTATTATTAATTTTACTGAGCCATCCCCGCCACTTTTATCTTATCCTAGTCGTTGTTGACAGAACTGGGTTGCTTCTCATCCTCAGATTCAAAATTCCCTGAGATTTCCCTGAGATGATGGTTATCCTAGCCACTGTTGACAGAGCTGGGTTGCTTCTCATTCTCAGATTCAAAATTCCCTGAGATTTCCCAGAGATGATGGTTATCTTAGCCACTGTAGACAGAACTGGGTTGCTTCTCATCCTCAGATTCAAAATTCCCTGAGATTTCCCAGAGATGATGGTTATCTTAGCCACTGTTTACAGAGCTGGGTTGCTTCTCATCCTCATTTTCAAAATTCCTTGAGATTTCCCTGATTTTTTTTTCTGATACTGTAACTTTCCCTGACCTTTTACAGATCCATACACTGATTTAACAGGGCTAAAAACATTACTAAGGAAACTGGGGCTTACTCTACAGGCAAAGAATCTGGGTTCCTGGGAGCAAATTCTTTTCCTTTAAGAGAGCTCCAAACAATGAGGGAGATGCTACTTCTGAGCATGAATAATATTTGAGCCGTGACACGACAAAACCAACAATGTGATTGTGCGCCCAGCGAATACTCAGATCAGCCTGGGCATCCGCCAAGTCCTGTCAGACTCTTCGTTAATTGCTTAAAGGGTAGCTAAGGGTCTAAGCTACCTCCATGCGGACAGCGAAGACTCTGATCAGACTGGGCGGATGCCCAGGCTGATCTGAGTCTGCGCTGGGCGCACAACCACTTTGTTGGTTTTGTCACGTCGCGGCTCATTTCATGAAAGTCTTTTTTCATAGTGACTTAAATGTTTTTAGTTTCCCAGAGTGATTTATTTTTCTCTGAATTTTCAAGTCATCTCCAAAGTTCCTTGACCAATCACAAATTTCTTGACTTTTCCCTGACACAGAAAAATATCGTTTTCCTGATTTTTTTTCTCTTAATAAAGAAAACAGCTCAAACACACTGAAAACAACAGCAACAAAAAAAAAAACAACAACACATCTTTATCAATGATCTGAGATCTTTTTACTGTTTCATCTTTTACTTTCATCTTTTTTGCTTTATATTCTTTTCCTGTGTTTTGTAAGACTATTTCATCTAATAAACACTACTGGGTCATTGCAGTTTACAAGTCGAAAAATGGCCTTCTTGAGATGAAATTTAAATTACAAATTCTGAGTGGTCTCCAGCAAACCTTGGAGGAATTCAGCCACTTTTGAGTAGAAAAAATGAGTGAGGAAGGGGGAGGGGGGTACTTTTATTACAGAAGGGCATCTATTACAAGAAAATGAGAATATGTGTTAGCAGAAATTTGCATACAATCCTGATAAATCTTTCTTCAACTCTGGCCCATGAGACATTCAAGGAAAATTTTCAACTCCAACATTTCAATCAACTATTGTAGAGGTGCAACAGTCTATTACTGGAAGAGAATTATTGACTTTGGGAAGATTGCTATGCATTCCATGGGGAGTATTATCTACCAGAGTTTACGGATGACTATTCTTGCCTGGGAAGAGATTCATCTACCTTTTTTTACCATGTCATTCCCCTTACTGAAGTCTCATGATGCCAATATTCCCAGCTGCTCAGTGTTCTGTACAAAACTGATCTCTGCAAACCCAGATCGGACAACAAAAATGCTCTGATTTATGTTTTTACCTTTAGTATTTACTGATCAAAAGCATTAACCCTTAAAGCGCCAAAAATGAAAATTATTGAAATGGCAAACAGTGTAGATCCAGATGAGGTGGCTCATAATGAGCCACCTCATCTGAATCTACACTGTTTGCCCTCTAGTGTTCGAATTCTCAATACGATATCGCTAGGAGGAGACATTTTTTGAAATTCTGCAGACGTAAATTTTGTCTTTTTGGCGCATTAAGGGTTAAGGGAAGAGTTCAAAGTTAACATTACCCAGGATGAAAGGCATGAATTGGTTGCAGTACATTTGTAACAGTTACTGTGGATGGTCTTGGGACCTATGTTTTCAGATCAATATCGTTGCACCTTTGATAAGCCATTCAGCTTTGACCTACAAACAGTCATGAAGGTTCTTTGACCTACCAGACCAGAAGCCATTATTGTTCTTCAACCTAAAATAAGCCATCAATGTTATTTGACCTACAATTAGCAATTGATCTTCTTTGACCTTCAATTATAGCCACCAACAGCTTTCCAACTTCAATAAAATCATAAATGTTCTTCGACCTACCAATAGCCATCATTATCCTTCCACCTTCAATAAAATCATAAATTTTCTTTAACCTACATCCTTCCACCTTCAATAAAATTATATATGTTCTTTGACCTACAATTCACCATCAATATCCTTCCACCTTCAATAAAATCAGCCCCAAATGGGCCTTATATCGCTCACCTGGCTATAGTAGAACAGGGCCATTCTGATACAAAATTGGTCCAGTTCCACTGAGATTTTCTTATTTTCACATTTTGCTACTTTTAGTAACTGAAACCAACTTGCCTGGTCTTTATATATTGACTTTTGAAACATCTCAATGCAAGAATCATTTTGCCACAAATTTCATCAAAATCCATTCAAAGGTTACTGAGATATTGTCAGTTTCATGTTTTGTGCTATTTTTAGTAATGGCAGATGGCGGCCATCTTGGAATGTCAAAATGCAAAAAATCCAAAAGCATTCATGCAAGGACAATTTTGACACAAAATTGGTCCAGTTCCATTATAATTTTCTAATTTTCATATTTCGCTATTTTAAGTAACAGAGGCCAACTTGACGGGTCTATATTTGTTAATTTTTTGAAACACCTCAAAGCAAGAATAATTTTGCCACAAATTTTGTCTAAATCCATCCAGCGGTTGTCATTTTCATGTTTTGTGCTATTTTTAGTAATGGCAGAAGGCGGCCATCTTGGAATGCCCAAATGCAAAATATCGAAAAAACTTAATGAAAGGACCATTCTGACACAAAATTAGTCCAATTCCATTGAGATTTTCTAATTTTCACATTTTTTCTATTTTTAGCAACAGAGGCCAACATGACTGATCTGCAGTTAGTTATTTTGAAACATCTCAATGCAAGAATTATTTTGACACAAATTTCGTCAAAATCCATTCAACAGTAACGTCTTTTTAATGTTTTGTGCTATTTTTAGTAACAGCAGATGGTGGCCATCTTGGAATGACAAACTGCAATTAATCAAAACGGCTTCATGCAAAGAACATTCTGACACAAAATTGGTCCAATTCCAGTCAAGAGTTCTTGAGTAATTGTCATTTTTATCTTTGTGCTATTTTTAGTAACGGCAGATGGCTGCTATCTTGGAATGTAAAATTGCAATTAATCGAAACGGCTTCATGCAAGGAACATTCTGACACAAAATTGGTCCAATTCCATTCAAGTGTTCTTGAGTAATTGTCATTTTAATGTTTGTGCTTTTTTTAGTAAACAGTGGCCACCTTGGACAGTCAACTGGCACAAAATTGAAATAATTCCATTCAAAGATAATAATAATAATAATAATAATAATAAAGTCTTTATTTCAAGAGGGTAACACAATTAGTACAAAACTAATCTCCCTTGCGGCCCTCAGATATTTACAAATATACAAAAAGTTGCACAAAATATACAAGTGTCACAAAAGCTCTAAGTATTGAGACAGACATGATTGAGTGTACCATGCTACTGTAGATCCTACTGTCAAGCAGAGACTTTCTAGTCAAGGTTTGCATGTTATGCCAATAAATCCTCTACAGGGCATGCAGACTTGAACAATGTCAAAGACTGGCAGTCCATTACCAAAGTTCTTATAGTAATGAGGTAAAAGTCCCAATTCTTAGAGTTTTTGTGGCAATATTACAAAACTGACAATTCTACTAGTGGAGAAAAAAAAAGAAAAGAAAATGACACAGACTGACAAAACAAAAGCAGCTTAACACCTTAAGCGCCAATGATGAAGACAGCAGAATTTGCAAACAGCGTAGATCCCGCTGAGGTGGCTCATCATGAGCTGCTTCACCTAGATCTACTTTTTCGCCCTCTAGGTTTTGACTTCTCAATATGATATAGCCCGGACAAAGCATATATTGAAATTTTGCTGTCGCAAACTTTGCTGTCTGGTTTTCGGCACTCAAAGAGCTAATGATGATTTGCTAACACATTCCTCTCTCACACACTAGTATACTATAATGCATGTATATACAAATTTACAATAAATAGCATAAACGAAAGGCAGATCAGCTTTTCATCCATTGAATACATTTAGAGTGAAATGATTGAATAGAAAGGGCATTTTTAGCAACATCAGGCAGACAGTTCCATATGACAGGTCCAGAAAAGGCCATACTACTTTTGTATAATTCACTGCTTGGTTTAGGCAAGACAAAGTTATCAGAGGTCACAGAGCGTAATATATGTGTTTCATTGCCATCTGTGACAAGTGGTTTGCGTTTTAAGAATAACTCGTTTATATATGTAGGTGTTATATCTTTGGACACTTTAAACATAAACTTTGCTTTTCTTAAAAACATCCTTTCAGAGAAAGTCATAATTTTTAGATCATTCATTGCCTCAGAAACATTTTCAACATTGTAATTAAGTATCAACTTACAAGCCCTTTTTTGGAGTCTTTCTACCTTCATAATTTTTGTTTTTGCTGCATTACCCCAGACAATGTTTGCATAGTCCATATGAGGCTGGATGTAACTCCTGTAGAAAATTACTCTGTGTTCCACGGACAGATAGTTCTTTATCTTAGATAAAAGCCAGATGTTTGTAGACATTTTTCTTGTTACTTTATTGATGTGTTCAGACCATAAAAGATTATTGTCAATATGAATGCCCAGTACTTTATCATCAGAAACTGTTGATAATTGCAAATCATTAAGCAAAATTTTCAGAGAGTCATCTATCTTGTTTCTTTTCTGTCTGGTAGTTATTAACATTGCTTTAGTCTTATCTAAATTGATGACCATTCCATTTTGCCTACACCAACGACATAAATCTGATAGCGCATTTTGTAGCTTACACTCAATATTTTCTTTTGATGTACTTATTTCATATAATGTAGTGTCATCTGCATAAAGATCAGTACTTACACCTGTATAGAAAGGAAGGTCATTAATGAAAAGGAGAAATAAAAGGGGCCCTAAAATGGAGCCCTGGGGCACTCCACATTTTACATGCTCCTGATCGGATAATACATTATGAAAAGATACTCTTTGCTTCCTACTGTCTAAGTATGAATTGAACCATTGCAAAGAAATTGGATTTATTTTATACAGACTCATTTTTTCTATTAAAATATTATGATCAACAAGGTCAAAAGCCTTGCGGAAGTCAACTAAAATCACACCAACTAGCTCTCCTTTATCAAGTGCCTTGAGCCATTTGTCAATCATATAAACCAATGCTGTTTCACAAGAATGATTTGGACGAAAACCTGACTGTGTTGCATATAATAAGTTATATTTTTCTAAGAATTCCATTAACGAGTCATGAGCATTTTTCTCAAAAAGTTTTGACAGAACTGGCAGAATAGAAATGGGTCTAAAGTTATTCAAATCATTAGCAGGACCTCCCTTATGAAGAGGTTTAATCTTCGCCTCTTTCCATTTTTTAGGAAAAGTTCCAGTCGTAATACTCATATTACATATATAGGTTAAACTTTCAGATATAAAAGGAGCTGCTATTTTCAACAGTCTAGGACCTAATTCATCAGAACCTGTAGATTTACGTACATCTAAATTTTTCAGATACCTCAGAACTTTATCTTCATTTAATAATGGCAATTCAAAGAAAATGTCACTAGGTATTTTTTCATCGCAATATGATTTAAGTTTTTCATGATTTGAAGAAGAAATCGGCTCCTTAATGTTTTCAGCTATATTGACAAAAAAATCATTAAAAGCATTTGCAATTTCTTCAGGTTTATCTTTTTCCTGATTGCCAACTTTCACTGAGTGTATACTGCTTGTTTTGTCAGATTTTTGTTTGCCTGCACCAAACTCACTGAAGATTTTCCATATCGTTGCAGGCTGATTTTTTCCTTCCTCAATAAGATTTTGATAGTGAGACTTTTTACTTTTTCTAATCAAGTTTACAACTTTGTTTCTCCAAATTTTGTATTGGTCAGTATTACCAAGTGCTTTAAATCTATCTCTAGTTTTGATACTTTCAATTATGTTTGAAGTGAGCCACAATGGTTGATTTTCATGTTTCACTCTATGTTGCTTTAAAGGGACATGCTTATCGATTACCTCGGAGACAAGTGAGTACCAGGTATCTAAAGCGTCATTAACATTGTCGAACACTTTTATAACATCCCAGGGAATAGATTTCAGGTCATCATTAAATTTTGCCTCATCAAAATGTTTAAAAGACCTATAGTTGATTGTGTGATGGGAATTTTTGGGTACATGCATACTAGTTTTACGTGTTAGAAAAACTGGGTAATGGTCGCTCAGACCAATCTTTGGAACATCAGTGTAATGTACATTATCTGAAAAGTTAGAATATACATGATCAATCAAGGTTTTACTTTGGTTGGGTACAACTCGTGTAGCTTCACCAATATGCTGAATCAAGCCATGAGAATTTATATAATCGAGCCACTGTTGTTTAATTTGTAGGTTAAGCAGATCCCTATTAAAATCACCCAAAATGAAGATTTCTTTGTCTTCCTCCATAACCTTTTCCAGCTGATCATCAAATGTTTCATTCCAAGTAATATTTGACTGGGGATTTCTGTAAAAATGTCCTACTAAAAACGATTTACTACATTTAGGAAAAACCTCAAGCCATACACTCTCAAAGTTAGCATGCTCTAAATCTTCTCTACGATTACATGCAACATCATTCTTTACATAAATTAATAATCAACCTGATCCTTGAATTTTATCTTTTCGGAAGCACTGAAAATTTTCTATTTGAAAGAAACTGTCAGGAACTTCGCAACCAAGCTTACTTTCACTCAAGCCAAGCATACATATATCATTTTCTACAGACTGTAACATAATTTTAATTTGATCAAATTTCTCACCAGATCTGATGCCTCTAACATTTAAGTGACCTATATGCATACCCTTACCCCGTAAACCTAAATTTGCTAAGTTGCCATGGGCCTGCAAGGGAGGAGATACATTTAAATCATGCACAGTAGAATTACATACAGTTGATACATAATATAAACTATCAACAGAGCTAATATCATTTTCAGTGATGGTGTCAGCATCATATGCTGTGACATTATTTTGAATTTTTGAGTCCCTTAAGTTCATAGAAGATGAGTTACTGTCAGTTTCAGTGATAGTGTCAGCATCATATGCTGTGAAGTTATTTTGAATTGATGAGTCTCTTAAATTCATCGAAGTCAAGTCACAACTTTGAAGAGACAGAGTTTGAGAGATCCATTCCATAGGTTTAAGCACACCTATACCTTCAAGATGGTTTCTGACCAAATCTGACCAGAATTGATTGTGTTTCCTTGAGATACTGACATATCAACAAAATTGGTCTTGAAAACGCTAAATAGGTCACTGTGACCTAATTCCGCTAAAGATTTTTTTTTATTTTTACAATTTTTAATTCCAAGATCCCATTAATGTTCAACGCAAACTTTCAACCAAATACACCAAATGGTTCTGGAGAAGAAAGTGATTTTGTTGTTTTTGCTATTTTTAGTAATGGCGGCCATCTTGGGCTTGACCTAACCCAATTTTACAATTTCGAAACCCTGCAGACTGGTTATGCTCCATATGAAATTTGAGACCCATGGGCTCAGTGGTTTTAGAGAAGAAGTTGTGTGAAGTTGTTGGAATAAGTCGTTTTTTGTCATTGGCATTTGAGCAAAATTACACTCGTAAACAGAAAGTAGGTCACTGTGACAAAACTCTGCACCAGATTTTTTTCATTTTTATAATTTTAAATAACAAGGTTTCACTGATGTTCCATGCCAAAATTCAGACAAATATACCCAGTGGTTCTGGGAGAAGAAGTTGATTTTGTTGTTTTTGCTATTTTTAGTAAATGCGGCCATCTTGGATTTTAACCTGACCCAATTTTACAATTCTGAGACCCTGGAGTCAGGCCATGCTCCATGTGAAATCTGAGAACCATGGGACCAGTAGTTTTACAGAAGAAGATGTTTGAAATTTTGTTTTTAGGTGTTGACGGACGACGCACGGGACGCCGCATTGGTATTACAATGGCACACTATGGCCCTTCGGGCCAGGTGAGCTAAAAATCATAAAATTTTGTTCTTTGACCTACAATTCACCATCAATGCCTTCACCCTACAATAAGCCATCAAGGTTTGTTGACCTACAAAAAGCAGTCATTAATTGTTTTCTTTGACCTACAATTATTTGTCATCACTGTTCTTTGACCTAGACTAATCAATCAAGATTCTAAACCAAAAAAACAACAACAAAAACCAAAAAACAGACTTGAATTCAATGTCCTTAAGCTTCTACTGAAGTTCTTCTACCTGATGAAAATGTCTGACTTTTTATTTTAAAAGCATCAATCTAAGACATTATTAATCAACTCTTATTTTAACAAGACCTGTCACAGGGACAGGATAGCTGGCCAGACAGCGCCTTGCCCATCACATAAAAAACTTTAATGTAAAACTTTAACATGTTGCTAACGCCGCCGCCGCCGCCAACGCCAACACTGACGCCGAAGCCAGGGGTAGTGCAACAGCCCTTCCTGAACTTTGTTCAGGCGAGCTAAAAATGCTCCAAATTGTATTTTGAATAGTGCTGGTATTTTTTGTTTTCTCATTTTTTTGGTTTTCTTGAAGCTGTTACTAAATCTGTACCAGATAAAAACCATGAACGCAGATGGCAATTCAACAACTTGCACCTTTGTACTTTTACAAAGCTGGATTTAATATTGAGTAATGCTTTTTTGCACTGCCAATTAATCAGTTTCATAAATCAAAGAAATGCAAGAATTCCCTGAAACAGTTAAGATTTATCTGATAAAACATATTTAAGCTGACAGGTTTATTCTGTTACTGTAAAACTTTTCTCCCACTAGAATTTTCAAGACAAGAAAAATAAGTTTTCAAAAACCTCATGCAGTCAAAGATTTAAATCAAATAACAAGTGCTTGTTCAGTTGTCATCTGTCTTATTAAAGACAAACTCCCTGTAGAATAAAATTGCTGTAAACACAGTTTCCTCCTCCAGGCTAGCGACCACACAACGTTAAGGCTTTCACTTATAATGAATGCACTAAGATGTACAAAGCTTGAAATGGCATCTAAATTTTAGGTAACTTCTCCAGGCTAGCAACAAGACAATGTTAAGACTTTCACTTACAATGCACTAAGATGTACAAAGCTTGAAATGGCATCTAAATTTTAGGTAACTTCTCCAGGCTAGCAACAAGACAATGTTAAGACTTTCACTTACAATGCACTAAGATGTACAAAGCTTGAATTGGCATCAAAATTTCGGGTAACTCCTCCAGGCTAGCAACCAGACAATGTTAAGACTTTCACTTACAATGCACTAAGATGTACAAAGCTTGAATTGGCATCAAAATTTCGGGTAACTCCTCCAGGCTAGCAACCAGACAATGTTAAGACTTTCACTTACAATGCACTAAGATGTACAAAGCTTGAATTGGCATCAAAATTTCAGGTAACTCCTCCAGGCTAGCAACCAGACAATGTTAAGACTTTCACTTACAATGCACTAAGATGTACAAAGCTTGAATTGGCATCAAAATTTCGGGTAACTCCTCCAGGCTAGCAACCAGACAACATTAAGACTTTCACTTACAATGCACTAAGATGTACAAAGCTTGAATTGGCATCTAAATTTCGGGTAACTCCTCCAGGCTAGCAACCAGACAACATTAAGACTTTCACTTACAATGCACTAGGATGTACAAAGCTTGAAATGGCATCTAACATGTATACATATCACTGCCTACCGGTATGTCACAGATTCTGTCCTTTTTACATGACACTCAGATTCTATCTGCCATTCAAGGTTGTCACAAATTTATTTTGGAAAGTGGCTTTCACAGCTGTACTCTTCCGCTCTAAAATGAAGTGATCGTAATGATAAGATAGTTCCTCTAAAAACACCAGGGGCCATATTCATGAAACGACTTAAGTGGTTGCTATGCTGTTGCTAAGGCTAAATTTCTTTGAAGGAGATTCCCTACAACTATGAAATTTGCTCTGGAGGAACAGTCTTACAAAGATTGTTCCTCCAGAGCAAATTTCATTGTTGAGGGAATCTCCTTCATAGAAATTTAGCCTTAGCAACAGAATAGCAACGGCTTAAGTCTTTTTAAGAATACGGCCCCAGGATTTACAAATCATCAAGTTCTTTCTTTAGAGAGTGGACCCCATTTGGAAGCAGATACATCATCCAGAAAAGCAAAGTGGAAATCATGTTGTTCCCCTTTGCACAGGGTATAATCGATTCCCCCAATTTTCGCTTCCTGCAGAGACTGTACATCATATTTGGCTTCTGCTGAGACTGTCCGCAAACTCGTGCTTCCTGCAGAGACTTCTGTACATGCGAAATGGCTTCCTGCAGAGAATGTCCGCGTGATTCTGCTTCCTGCCGAGGCTCTCGGCAGGAAGCAGTCACGCGGACAGTCTCGGCAGGAAACCATTTTTTGAGTACAGTAGTCTCTGCAGGAAGCAAGAGTTCGCGGACAGTCTCGGCAGAAGCCAAATATGGCGGACAGTCTCTGCAGGAAGCGAAAATTGGCGGAATCGATTATACCCTCTGCTTTGTAAAACTGATGGAAAACGCGGAGGATGGCAAGTCAATATAACATTATTCTTGGAAAAGACACAGGGGATGTTTATTAGAGCAGGGGCATTTATTATGATTATTACAGCAATCAAGTCATTTCTTCTACTATTCCACCACTAGTCCTCCGTTAACCAGTTACAATATTATGGATGGATGATCCTTAATTGTGCCAATATCTTGATGCAAAGCTCTAGAGCAGTAAAAGCTCTTTCAATAGTTTTTCAGTCATATCAAGATGCCTGCAGGATGCTATGAAAGGCTATGTGCAATGGAACCCCCCTTAAAACCATAAAGAATTCTCCTTCAACAAGATTCAAACCCGCTAGCTTAGCAGGCTTGAGCTTAATGCACTGAGCTACTCAGTTACATTATGTTTTGCAATTTTAAAATGAAATCCATGTAACCAAACCTCAGTGGATCCATACTAAGAGGAGGTGAAATGTTTGTAGTTTGTTAATGCAGCTGCTGACAATTTTGACGAGCTGAAATGATCTCTTGGTTCAACGTTTCAAACTTAGCAAATGAAAATATTCAGGTTCAGGTAAGGCAAAAAGTTCAGGCCTGTCAACAATATCAGAAAATTTACATGGACCATGTAGCTTTGGCAAACTTTTCAATTATCGGAAGTTATTTCTTAAGCATTGTAACCCTTTCATGCCAAGATTTTGATAATGGAGCCTACCCTCTATTATTTTGGCCAGTTTATTCACCTTTCAAATGGATGTGCTACAGTAGCTTGTATGAACAGGTTTAACAAGAAATTGCCACATACAAACCAGTTTGCCAAGGGGAGGTAACACATCAAATGTTGAAGTTCCAAAAACAGGTAAAAGAGTTACAGCCTGAGCACAAAAACTGACCAAGAGGAGGTAACTTATGATCCGGGTAAGCAGGAGTTAGCTTCTTCACATCTGTCTCATCTTGCACTTTAGCCAAATACTTCTATTAAGTCTGAACACTTTGTCCCATTCGGTATAGCAGTTATCGCTGGAAACAGAAGTAATAACAGAATGAGGGAATGACAGATGATACGTTTATCAACGTCCCCAAGTGGCTTGAGACAAAAAACTTCTCTTCAGTGCTTTTATGCAAAAACAAACTTCTTGTTAAAATGTAAAATCAGATGCTGTATTCCTTCCAATTTTATATCTTAACTCTTTAAGCCCCAGTGACGCAATTAGCAAAATTTGCAAACAGTGTAGATCCTGATGAGGCGGCTCATAATGAGCCGCCTCATCTAGATCTTCACTGTTTGCCCTCTAGTCTTTGGATTCTCAAAATAAAAAGTCTTGGACAAGGCATTTTTTTAATTTTTGCAGACGTAAATTTTGTCGTCTGCTTTTTGGTAGTGAAAGAGTTAAGAACTTGTGTTAAAGACAAGAAAAAGAAGGTTTCCATACTCATGCAGACAGAATTTCAAATCAACTTACAATTTCTTACATAACTGACATATGTCTTATTACAGACAAAACCCTTGAGGACTAACATCTTTATTTTTGTCAGAATTCAATTAGACTAGCACTGCTGCACAAAATTTACACTTTAGCAAGAAAGCTTTTAAGAAATACTGATGATTACAGAGAAACCTGAGAGACCCTAACTCTGACAACTCATTATCAATGGTTAACTAGAACTAATTTGTGAGTCTGTTATGCTAAATACCAGTCCATCAACTAATGCAACTGATCATTCTTGTACCAAGGTAACTGCTGAAGCTGTTGAGAAACGTTCTATGACGATCAGTTGTTTTATCTTTTCTAGTTGTGTATAAAGTGTAATGGTACAGTGACTAATCACCTGTCACTGTAGCTGATCAAGAGCCACCCATATCCCGAGTGACAATCATACTTGGAGCTTAATACATTGTTGATTGGCTAAAAAGCTGAAACTAACATCTGAACAATAATAAATTCTTTGGCTACTAAGCTGTTGTGACAATTAAAACTGAAATGAAAAGAAATAAGTATTTTCATGGATTGTCTAATGTGCCAGCTTCACTTTTCAACTTTTTAGATCAGCAGGAAGGCTGTATGTTGCATTTGTTGGTGGATTGGTAGTGTACAGAATTCTAGCTTCTATCCTCTGTAACTCTAACTACTTACAACTGGAATTAATTTTCAAAGTGTGTTTCAGCTATCAAAGTTGGTTGTCTGCAGTAACATTTACCAATAGTTTCTATAGGAGACATTGAAAGGTTCAGGCATTATTTGCTGAAGCTTCTGGTTTCATTTTGCTAAGAAGGCTTTGTCATCTGTATCATGCAGTTTGATCCTATTAAAATAAAATACCATAACAGTCCTGCATCGCTCACCTGAGATTAAGATTAAAATCATCTTCAAATGTTAGCTAGTTTGCACAAGGAGATTCCCTGTATGCGTTCTGTAAATTCTAATTAATCAGTTTAGTTGTTCTGAAGAAGTGATCACATGAATGTTTTTTAACATATCTGGAATTGGTAGCCATTTTGAATTTCAGACAGCATCCATGTTAGTGTTTTTCATTCAAAATTGCTCAAGTGACTGATAACAATACCTCACGCATGAGCATTTTGTGTTTTAATCAGCTAAAAAACAAAAATATGGCAGTTTTTGTCATATCTCTTCTTGTTCACCAAGACCTTATAGCTACAAAACAAACTGATAATTATACAGGATTTTTTATTGTGTTAACAGTCTGATTTGGCCCATTTTTGTACTTGGCTGAGATCTTGTAGCCATAAACATATGAGCTGTGATGTGACAAAACCAACAAAGTGGAATGTGCACCCAGCAAACACTCAGATCAGCCTGGGCATCAGAGTCTTCACTGTCCGCATGGGGCTAGCTTAGAACCTTAGCTACCCTTTAGGTGCACAGCTGTAGGTCTGATCAGACTCAGGCATCCACCCAGTCTGATCTGAGTCTTGCTGGGTGCCCATTCTACATTGTTGGTTTCCCTGTGTCCCATCTCATATTATGTATGTCTGCTCTAAAAATGTAATCAAGGTAGGTGGTGACTGGCTGACAAAGGTCAGATAGTGAATGATCACAATAGCTCACCATGTCCACTTTGTGCTCAGGTGAGCTAGAAAAATTTCACTTTCATTTTGTATTTATGCAAATCAGATAAAACACTGATTTAGACAACAAAACAAGTGACAAAAGCAGAGATGAAATAGATAGGATAAACATTTTTGCAGCAGACAAATGAAGATTTAATTTTCTATACTGTTATTCCTGGTCTGAAATTTCCCGTCTGATTTCCCAGACAAGAAAAATATGTTTCTAAAGAAGAGAAGAAGAGATAAAGTTAAGTTTTTAATCCAATAATGATTTCCCTTGCTACTGTCATTTATCTTCCGACAGACATTTCTCCATGGAATATATCGGCATTCAATACTTCATTGGGAAAAAGAGCTTTGCATCGTATCATACTAGCCAAGTCTGGTCAGCCTGCAATTTTCAGTACAGTAAATGACCAAAATATTCATATGCTCTTAAAGCAGGAATACTAAAAATTACTGCAGTGGGGCCATTTCAAAGTCAAATCTTTCCTTTCACATTCTGGCTTGAAGAAAGTCCCCCCTCCCCCCCTGCAAAGTCACTATCCCAACCTGTGATTTGACCAAACTCCATCCAGGCAATTGCCAACAGTATCAGCTTGGTTGACAGTCATTAACAATAAATAGTATCATTTTACAATTATTGCTTGCCTTGGTCAATAACACCAATCCTCGGTAAACAGCAACTTTGCACAATACTGACTGAGTTAGCAACACAGGAAAGCAAAGTGGTAGTACCCCTTATAGAAATATGTAATATTAAGGTCAAAAGACATCTTGTCGAGCAAGCTATATCATATTGAGAATTCAAAGACTAGAGGGTAAACAGTGTAGATCCTTATGAGGTGGCTCATTATGAGCCACCTCATCTGGATCTACGCTGTTCACATATTCAACTATTTTCGTTTTCAGCCCTTTAGTATTATGTCACTATGTTGGTACATAGAAAACACCTTGTCTAGCAAGTAAATATCTGAATCTTGATACATTTTCACCTTGTATTACACCTAGAATATTGTTAAAATAAGGAAACTATTCTCAGCATTTATGTATTAAATGGAGAAATTCTTGACCGATTTTTACTCTTCTGACATTTTTACTCTTCTGACGTCAAAATAAACTACCTGAAAAGCTTATTTTATATACCATATTACTCAAAAAATATTTTGCATTACCTTATTTTTCCAAAAGAGCTAGTGAAGCAGACATTTTTCATATAACAACCTTTAAAGCACCTAAAAAAAAAAGAGGGCCATGATGGCCCTGGATCGCTCACCTGAGTATCCTGTAAACTTAACCTCAGAGACATCCATATGACCGACAGAGTTTCACAAAGCTTCAATGGAAAATGAACCCTTTATTGTGTACCTAAGGTTTTTATAAGATTTAACCTAATGACCTAGATTTTGACCCCACATGACCCAGTTTCAAACCTGGTCTAGATTTCTTGGATATGAACATTCTGACAAAGTTATCAAAACTGTGCCCTCTAGAGTGTACACAATGTTTTTCTACGGTTTAACCTAGTGACCTACTTTTTGACCCAACATGACCAAGTTGCACCCTTGGTCCAGATTTGTTGGAAACAAACACTCTGACAAAGTCTCATGAAGATTAGAACAAAACTGTATCAGCTAAAGCATTCACACTGTTTTTCTAAGAACTGACCTAGTGACCTAGTATTTGACCTGATATGGCCCAGTTTCAAATCTGGTATAAATTTAATGAAAATAAACATTCTGACAATGTTTCATGTAGATTGGATCGTAACTGTGCCCTCTTGAGTGTACACAAGGTTTTTCTAAGATTTGACCTAGTGACCTAGTTTTTGACCCCACAAGACTCAGATTCAAATTTGGCCTAGATTTTATATAAATAAACATTCTGACAAAGTTTCATGAAGATTGGATCATAACTGTGCCCTCTAGAGTGTGCATAAGGTTTTTCTAAGATTTGACCCAGTGACCTAGTTTTTGACCCCATATGACCCAGTTTCAAAGACAGTCTAGATTTCATTTGGATAAACATTCTGACAAAGTTTCATGATGATTGGATCATAACTGTGCCCTCTGTGTCATTCTAAGATTTATTTCTATTTTTAGCTCTGGCGGCCATTTTGTTCAGCGGAGTGGAACCGTTTTAGCAATTTTTGTTCAGAGTCATGAGTAAAACATTTCTGTGATTTTTTTTTGAAATCGAGCCATTGGCTTCAGAGACGATGATGTTTAAAGCTTTTTTTCTATTTTTAGCTCTGGTGGCCATATTGTTCAGCGGAGCAGAACCCTTTGAGCAATTTTGGCAGAGGGTCTCCTACGGAACATTTCTGTGAAATTATTTCAAAATCGGCCCTTCAGTTTTGGAGGAGAAGTCTTTTAAAGGTTTCTCTATTTTTAGCTCTGGCGGCCATATTGTTCAGCAGAGCGGAACCGTTTGAGCAATTTTAGTAGAGGGTCTCCTAAGGGACATTTCTGTGAAATTATTTCAAAATCTGCCCAGCAGTTTTGGAGGAGAAGTCGTTTAAAGGTTTTTCTATTTTTAGCTCTGGGGGCCATATTGTTCAGCCGAGCAGAACCGTTTGAGCAATTTTGGTAGAGGGTCTCCTAAGGAACATTTCTGTGAAATTATTTCAAAATCCGTCCTGCAGTTTTGGAGAAGAAGTTGTTTAAAGCAAAAGTTGACGACGGACGCACGACCGGACGACGGACGACGGACAAAGACCGATCACAATACCTCACCTTGAGCACTTCGTGCTCAGGTGAGCTAAAAACCAACAAAAAGCAACAAAATCTACATCTGCAAAATTAAAAAAAAAATGTTTTGTTCTAGCTAATTATCAAAGTGAAAATACAAAGATTTAGCAGGTAAACATGAGGTGGCTCATTATTAGACTCTAATTTGGATCTACTGTTCGCAAATTCAACTTCTTTCGTTTCTGATGATTTAACAGTTTGGTTTTATTGTGCAGTAATGTGTCCAAGAGATGCTTGCAGATTGAATGGAAAACAGAGTAGGCCCTGATCATACTGCTACAGTTTGCTCAAACCCACATGACTTCCAATTTTATGGTAATCTGCAAGCCCAGATATAAGAGTGTAGGAAGCACAAACTATTTAAGCTGCTTGAAACTGTGCCATATCATAGCAAGCTGATGGCGTGTCAAGGATCATCTGACAATACAAGTAAGAATTATACTTTGATCTCATATTTTCCTTGTCTTATACCCAAGAGGTGCATTTTTTATGTGATACTAAATAATGTTTGTTTGCCATACAAAGTATCATATCAAAGAATACAGAATCTTTCACAGATAATATTATTGAAGTACTGAACAATTTGTTCAAGGACCATGTAACCAGGAATTAGGATGTTCCTTGCAGTTTCTAGAAAAATCCAAGCAACCACTAGAGAATATGACAAACTCCTGACCACAGTCAAGAAATGAAAATTAAAGTGGCCTGGCCACATTTTCAGATCTTTTGGCTGGGCAAAGATTATTCTATAATGCATAGTTAAAATAAGAAGAGATAGATAGAAGAAGAGTTGGGAAGACAATTTTAAACAGAAGAGAGGAATGGACTTTGCCAGAACAACTTGGGCAGGTGAAAAATGTCCCTTTTCCTTCCTAGAGCTCTGAGAACTAAACCACAAGGGACACATTGACACCCATAAAGATATAATAAAATATTTATTATTGTCCAGAGCTATGTGAATATCCCACTGGTCACAAGTCCTGTTTGCAGTCTCCCTAAAAGCCATTCTGTTCTGTTTCAATTCTCCTAATGACATTCCCCAAGTGGCTCAGCAGTATATAACCATAGATGCACACACCAGGTGCCAAGTCTCCGTCCAATCCCTAAAAGCCAGTATTAATCCCAGTTTATGTATTGAAGAACATCTCAGAAAACTATAATGACATAATGAAAACAATAAACAAACATGTACTTTCTACATTCATAGACATCATGTAATATTGTTCAGTGTTAGCAGTGCCATAGTAACTATGTACATTCTTTGATAACTTCTAATATACTCAACAGCAAAAGAAACGCATACTGTTTAGTGTCTTATTTTGCCTCATAAAATGTAATGATATTTTACTTTTAACTTAGTACTGGGAGTTGCCTATACGTGGCCATAAGTTCTGCAGCATTTTCTTGCCATAGTGCAATTCTTCGAAAAAGATACGAAGATTTTTGTCAAAAAGGCAAAAATCACAATATTCTGGCTCACAATGACAAAAAATAAATTATCAATACGATTTTGCTGCACGTGAGTTCAGCACGATGTAACCAACCGGAAACCGGTGTAAAACTTTTAAAAAATTGATTCTTATACAGTTAAATCGCACATGCAAAAATCTGCATTTTTCCATTATTTTTGAAGTTTTTGAAATTCGTCTGAATCATCAAATTATTAGAAAAATCTGGTAATTTGGGATTCAAAATGAGTAAGGCTATGGGTAAAGGACCCGTTTAAAACACATTTTGGTTTGAAATGAGCACGTATTTTGCTCACTTCCAGTTCGTGCTACGAAATTTAAAAGCCGATAAAAATGATTTCCTGGAAAAAATCTTGTCTATCGATTCGCTAACCATAGACTGCCCTTCATGCTAAAGATGCTGTGTGATTTTCATTCAGTCTTGCCCAGTGATTTCACGGATCTAGCGCCCAAAAGTTCAATCTGTGGTTGCATTATTGGAAGGGCGTACAGAGTTACTTCCCTTTGTCACATACTCCAATTGATTGTGACCACCTACCCTTTTATTTAACTCGAACTGGAATCCATTTCCAAGTCGGTTTGCTGAAAAATTCACAAATTTTCTTTTCCTATCGCAAAACTTGTCTACTTTACGGGATTTGCATAAAGGGGCATAACTTTGCCTGTAACGAGTAACCAATGCTGAAAATTCTTGATGATGTTTCGGAGACACTGTAGCGTCCTAGATAAAGAGGGCATCAGTTTTGGAGCCAGGCACAACTCAGTTCAAGACACTGAGTTAACTGATCAGTATTTGTGAATTTTGATATTGACCCCTTGGTTGTTTACGCTTTCGTTACGCATGAATAAACAAATAAAATTTCAACAAGTTTGCGACAAAGTGTACTCCATGCGTTGACAATATCTACCCTGTTTTGCCAATTTCAGCAGATTTTTATTTTGACTTAAAAACACCAAAAAGAAAAATATGCGTTATTTTTGCTTTTGAGTATACATTCTATCAAATTCAAAGAGTAGCAGGTAAAACTTAGTAACAAAAGCAACTCAGTTCAGGGTTTTTATGGCAGCCATTACATCATCATTCCTGGGACATATCAACTTACTTGCATCATCAAGCCTGAAGATTTTTGTCAGTTATCATTCCTGGCCAGCATCTTGAACTGCCATCACATATGCATGAATAATTTCTATGAACTTTCAATCCTAGCTGATAGGTGCTCAAATGAACTTAAGTTCTGACTGGCTCAGGTGTTTTGAGTAGGAAGTAGACCGGTGATGATAATGACCATATATTGCAAATGAGAATTCAGGTTAATTAAAAAAGTTTATAATGAGGCATATTCTGATTATTTTCCTGAGGCTATCCACCTTTCCTGATACTACTTACAAAATAATAGGAGGAAAAGTATGCTCTCAAGCCTGTAATGAGCTATCTAATTATCAGGAAAGTTTATTTTTCTAATATTTTCACCTAAGCTTATTAGCTATTGATACTCTTCCCATCTCTGTCATGATCAGCAGGTTGCCATAGGCAAAAGGAAACAGCATCCCATTGTGATTTAGTTAATAACTGTCAGTATGGGAATTCAAATTATATATACAGACAAGAATTGTCAGGAGACAATAAAGCACAACTTACAGGAGCTTGACTTTAACCAGCTCAAGTTTAATACGGAGAATACCAGCCAGGTGAAATGAGATCAACTGCAGTGTCAGAATAAACAGTTCTACTAAGAATTATTCAAAGCTCTAAACAATGAACCTAGAAATTTAGGTCACAGTGACCTAGAAGTGACATGAAGTCAATCAATTTATCTGGATGTTTGCTTAAATCCTTGGATCATGAAGCAAAGGTCACTCTGGTCTACAATAAGTATGAAGTCACTCATAGTGTCAGCCCACAAACCCAAGTATGATGCAAATTCATAAAACAAAGTAAGAGATGTTGACTAAAATCACTTGACCATGAAATATAGGTCACACTGATCTACAACAAGTTTGATATTACCTCACATTTCTATCACTATTTTATGGCTTTGCATCTTATTTGGGTTAATAGTTTGGGCTGAAACAATGAATAATCTCATCTTAGTTGAAGGTCAGTATGACATTTCATAGTTCAGTGGTTTTACCTCATATTTTATACTATTTCATGGATTTGCATTATACTTGGTTTGGGCTGTCACTGTGAGTGACGTGACATCATACTACGTGTAGGTCAGTGTGACCTATATTTCATGGTCCAAAGATTTGGTATGGTATTTTCTACATTATTTCATGGATTTGCATTAAATTTGGGTAAATGGTTTGGCCTGACACTTTGAGTAACCTCATACTTATTGTAGGTCAGTGTGGCCTATATTTCATGGTATAGTGATTTTGCATCATATTTCGTACACTATTTCATGGACTTGCATTAAAATTGGGTTAGAAACTGCGAGTGACTTCATACTTATTGTAGGTCAGTGTCATCTGTATTTCATGGTCCAGCAATTTTAGCCAACATCTCAAACACTGTTTTGGTGGATTTGCGTTAGACTTGGGTTTATGGTTTGGGCTGACACTGCGACCTAAAACTGTATTACATATAGGGTTGTTTTTACCTTGAGCATAGAAAATTGCTTTTGGGAAACAGTTTTGCTGACCTACATAGATGACAATTATGGCAGAAAATAGCAGTAAATTTTAAAACAATCATGGAAAACAAAAAGGTTTTGGCTTTTTTGCTTGTAAATTTCAAAACATATATACATGTCTATCACCTTTAATGATTTTTAAAGAATTAAGGTGGTGATTATCACTGATCTGGGGCAAAGACAAAAATCTGCATAAAATGCTGAAAATAAAACAGATCTTCCCAAAACTTAGCAGATGCCTTCTTTATGTTGTTTCTCACAATGCAGAATCCCAAAATGCAGGACTTGTTGATGTTAAAAGGGATTTATATAAGAAAAGATGAAAGGGTAATTTTGTGCAAATAAATCTAAAAAATGACCATCATTATTGAAATGTAACTAGGTCTAAACTTAAATTAATGTATCATGAAGAGGGTCCTAGCACTTATATTTTCCATTTTTGCTGCACCTTATCAGGCTGCGCAGATAAAAAAAAGGGTGTGGCCTGTGTCCAAATAATTGTCTTAAAATACACAGTAGAGTCTATTTTCAAGGTTAAATAATTTCAATAACACGCCTGTCTTGGTCATTGTAATGTAATATTTATACTGTGAGTATGATATAGGTATAACTGACTACCTGTACCAATGAATGCAATCACTATACGTGCACTTATATACATGGTCAGACATTTGAGAAAAAGCTACTGTTTTTATCTGGTCTACATTACAATTTGAGAAGGAGTTGGAACAAATAATTGCTAGGACGCTCTTTTTAATGGACCAAAGTATCTTCAGAGCTAAGTACATTTTCAAGAACGGATTTTATTTTTCAGATTTCTGCGCAGAAAATTACCCTTTGATCTTTTCATATAAAAATACTTTTCTAAACAGCATGTCCCTCTATTTTGTATTCTAAACTGTAGAGAACAACAACAAGAGGGCCATGGTGGCCCTGAATCGCTCACCTGAGCATTCATCAGTTCACTGGCTCTGGTGAAGATTTATAAGAGTTTTTACCATACATGGGAATGGCGGCCACCTTGGTCATGTGACCAAGATCATTTGATTCAATCCTTTGGCCCATGTGCAGGCTCCATATGAAATTTGAGTTTAGTCTGCCCAGTGGTTTCAGAGATGTTTGAAAATGTTTATGGATGGATGACAGAGGCAGCTAACACAAATACTGTAAGGCTCAGGTGAGCTGAAAATGGCAGAGTCGCTTCTCCGAAAAGTTCCTGTTCATGTTGAGTTCCTTTGATGGATTTGAACAAGACTGAATTAGGCAAACACAGAATAGAATGGTAGCATCATTATCTCACTGTGGTGAAACTAATGTATTCCAAGGAGTTAACTGAATTTCGATTTGACCTAATGACCTAGCTTTTGATCTGACATGACCCAGTTTCATACTTGACCTAGATTTTATGGAGATAAACAGTCTGATAAAGTTTCATGAAGATTGAATCAAAACTGTGCCCTCTAGGGTGTGTACAAAGTTTTTCTAAGATTTGACCTAGTGACCTAGTTTTTTACCTGACATGGCCCAGTTTCAAACTTGGCCTGGATATTGTGAGGATAAACATTCTGACAAAGGTTCATGAAGATTGGATCAAAACTGTGCCCTCTAGAGTGTACACAAGGTCGTTCTTATATCTGACCTAGTGACGTAGTTTTTGACCCGACATGATCTACATTGAAACTTAGCCTATATATTGTGATGATTAATATTCTGACAAAGTTTCAAAAAGATTGGATCAATACTGTGTCCTCTAGAGCGTACACAAGCTTTTTCTAAGATCTGAACTAGTTTTTGACCCTACATGACCCAGTTTCAAACTTGGTATAGATATTGTGAGGATAAACATTCTGACAAAAATTCATTAGGTTAGGATCAAAACTGTGACCTCTAGAGTGTACAAACGCTTTTCCTAATATTTGACCTAGTTTTTGACCCGACATGACCCAGTTTCAAACTTGGCCTGGATATTGTAAGAATAAACATTCTAACAAAGTTTCATTGGGATTGGATCAAAACTGTGCCCTCTGGAGCGTATACAAGGTCGTTCTTATATTTGACCTAGTGACCTAGTTTTTGACCTGACACCACCCAGTTTCAAACTTTACCTAGATTTCATAAAGATAAACATTCTGACAGAGTTACATGAAGATTGGATCAAAACTGTGCCCTCTAGGGCGTACACAAAGTTTTTTCTAAGATTTGACTTAGTGACCTGGTTTTAGACCTGACATGACTTAGTTTCATAGGGAGCTTAGATATATGGACAATAAACATTTTGACATAGTTTCGTGAAGATTGGATCAAAACTATGCCTTCAAGTGTGTACACGAGGTTTTTCTAAGATTTGACCTAGTGACCTAGTTTTCGAAATTCCATGATCCAGTTTCAAACTTGTCCTACATATTATGAGGATAAACATTCTGACATAGTTTCATGACCTTTGGATCAAAACTGTGCCTTCTAGAGCATACACAAGGTTTTTCTAAGATTTGACCTAGTGACCTAGTTTTTGATCTGACATGACCCAGTTTCAAACTCAGCCTAGAGTTTATGGAGATAAACATTCTGACAAAGTTTCATAAAGATTGGATCAAATCTGTGTCCTCTAGAGCGTACACAAGGTTTTTCTATGATTTGACCTAGTGACCTAGTTTTTGACCCGACATGACCTAGTTTCAAACTTGTCCTAGATATTATGCGGATAAACATTCTGACAAAGTTTCATGAACTTTGGATCAAAACTGTGCCTTCTAGAGTCTACACAAGGTTTTTCTAAGATTTGACCTAATGACCTAGTTTTTGACCCGACATGACCCAGTTTCAAATTTGGACTAGAGTTTAAGGAGATAAACATTCTGACAAAGTTTCATAAAGATTGGATCAAAACTGTGTCCTCTAGAGCGTACACAATGTTTTTCTATGATTTGACGTAGTGACCTAGTTTTTGACCTGACATGAACTAGTTTCAAACTTATCCTAGATATTATGAGGATAAACATTCTGACAAAGTTTCATGAACTTTGGATGAAAACTGTGCCTTCTAGAGCGTACACAAGGTTTTTCTATGATTTGACCAAGTGACCTAGTTTTTGACCCGACATGGCCCAGTTTCAAACTTTTTCTAAATATTATGAGGATAAACATTCTATCAAAGTTTCATGAACTTTGGATGAAAACTGTGCCTTCTATAGCGTACACAAGGTTTTTCTAAGATTTGACCTAGTGACCTCATTTTTGACCCGACATGACCCAGTTTCGAACTTGACCTAGAGTTAATAAAGATAAACATTCTGACAAAGTTTCAGAAAGATTGGATCAAAACTGTGTCCTCTAGAGCGTACACAAGGTTTTTCTATGATTTGACCTAGTGACCTAGTTTTTGACCCGACATAACCCAGTTTCGAACTTATCCTAGATATTATGCAGATAAATATTCTGACAAAGTTTCATGAACTTTGGATGAAAACTGTGCCTTCTACAGCGTACACAAGGTTTTTCTAAGATTTGACCTAGTGACCTAGTTTTTGACCCGACATGACCCAGTTTCGAACTTGGCCGAGATTTTATAAAGACTAATATTCTGACAAAGTTTCATAAAGATTGGATCAAAACTGTGTCTGCTAGAGTGTACACAAGCAAAAGTTGACGGACGTCCGTACGGACGTCCGTCCACACGTACGACGGACATCAGGGTATCCCAAAAGCTCACCCTGAGCACTTCGTGCTCAGGTGAGCTAAAAATAAGAAGTCTGCTAACTTTCAGGGAGATACGATAATTTTTTAGGGTTTTATTGAATTTTTTGTATATACCACAAATCACCACCTTAAGATGTGTACCCCACACCCCAGACACCTTAACAAGACAAATTTGCAAACTATAATCTTTAATGTATTTCCACTATTTTTGCCCTTTACCAATTTTGTTTGAATCCTCCATTTAGCATTTACGCTCTTCTTTCATAATACATGTAAATAACTGCTAAATCAAGGACTTCCCACTCCTGTCTTTAATCCTCTGATCCTCTCCAACATCACATCAACTTAATCTAGCAGAAAATAGCATGCTTGCTTGAACGAATCAATGAGTCTTATATTTGCTTCAGCATCCATAAAAGGTCTTCCACAGCTGCGAACAGAAGATTTAAACCTGCATGGATTTAGGAGCAGTTTTTTGGCTAGAAGGAAAACTCACCATTCATAATATTGTGTTACAAGAAGTAAACATTCAGACCAGGTTGACCCAATATGCATGCTCGGACTATCTCTTCTCCCATTGGACATTAATGATGAAGGACTCTTTATGCATGCTACATCCAATGACAGTATTCTGTCACATCGACTGATTCACAAAAGTTTGTGGGTGATATTTAGTGGCTACCGAGGTGCCATCTGTGTGATCCGCAATAAAATACCACCACTACGTTGAAATATTGGGCCACCTAAAAAATACACACTGTAATTTGTTTTAACTTTAATATCTACTGAATGTGTTTAAAAGCTGTTTGTGGAATGGCAAACAGTGTATACCAAGATCAGACTGAAGAAGCAGTCTGATCTGGTTCTACACTGTCTGCCATGTCAGATCAGTGTTTTATTATTTTGGTTCATTACAGTATAGATCAATATAAGGAATATTAGAGGGTGGTAATTCTCTGCTCATCATGAGCCTATAATGGATATCTTCATGTTAATGCGTATGTTAATGGCTAGCTTCACAGTTCCAAATTAATGGCTGTCAATTTGTATGATGTTTGTGATCTTTATAATGCTGATTCTGCCCAGCGATTAATGTGCATTGTGCTAGACTGTGGTCATTCTTCTGGACAGTGCAATGTTTCCTTTTAAATCTCTTGTATAAAAGATTTTCAAGCGTCTGCATGTTTAAACAACTGATTTGAAAAAAAAAAGAGAAAAAAAAAGGAAATAAAGGATAAAAATATCTCAGACCATAAAATTCTTAAGGCATAAAATTTTGATCATGGTCTGAAGTGGATGGCAATGAAATGCTCTCCTCCAAACAATCGAAAAAAGTGAAGTTAATGATATGAAACCCAGAATGGATGGATGGTGGAATTTAGGTTGAAATAAAAGCGCCACAATTTTAATAAATAAATCCTAATTATGACAACTGAATTTGTTCAAATACAAAGAAGGAACAGTCCCTTTATAGTGATGGTATAAGAATACGAGTGCCAGAGTTGAAAACAGTTGAATGCTAACAGCATAGATCCAGATACCATGAGCCACCTCATCTGGATCTACACTGATTGTCCTCTAGTCTTTGAACTCTCAGTATGATACAGCGGATGAAACACGTTCTGCAATTTTGCAGACGTAAATTTTGTTGTCAGCTTTTTGGCTCCTTAAGGGTTAGGTGATAAATACAGTAGAACCCCTTCTGGTATACCCTAATAAGGTCGGAGACACAATAAACTCCATTTGAAGCATATCTTGTTGTTTAAAACCAAGGACATGTCAAGTACTAGTTACATCATTCTACAATCCTATTAAACAACTTATGAACCAATTAAGGCTTTAGTAATTGCATTAGTAGAGGGTTTTTATTTCTTGCCATGTGATAAAACACAATTTTATGGTTAAAACATGGTATTAACACTTAAGAGCATACAGCAGCAGAAAATGAAATTTCCAATCTTCCAAGCAAAAACACATTACTGAAACAATATGTACTGAGTATCAACATCAATGGAAGATCATGGCACTGCATAAACACTGAAGTCATGGTGTTGGGAGGTTGACAAAACACGGAACGTTCACAGATTCACAGAATATCAGAAGGTTCCGAAATTATGAAAATGATGTTGAAAAAACTGTGACCTTGACCTTTGTCACTGATGTCAACCAATCTCCATGAACTAAAATCAAGAAATCACAATGGACATGCAACATGCTCATGACAAAACACAGAAATCTCACAGACTCACGGAAATCACACACACACACACAAAAAGACAAGAGGACCAATGGTCCTGTAGTTCACCTGGGATCTTAATGTCAACAGACGATGACAAAGTTTTTCTAAAAATAGCCACTGTGACCTCGACCTTGACCCCAGAATGCTGAAACACTAATTTGTCCAAGATATTGTCATACTAATCACTTATATGAAATCAAATTGAATTCGGTCCACAAACGGCGCTAGAGCGATGACAAAGTTTTTCTAAAAATAGCCACTGTGACCTTGACATAGACCTTAGGATGCTGAAACACTAACTTGTCCAAGGTATTGTCATACTTATCACTTGTATGAAATTGAATTGATTTCAGTCCACAAATGAAGGTGCTAGAGCGATGACAAAGTTTTTCTAAAAATAGCCACTGTGACCTTGTCCTTGACCTCAGAATGCCGAAACCCGAACATGTCCAAGATATTGCCATACTTATCACTTGTAAGAAATTAAACTGAATTCGGTCTAGAAATGAAGGCACTAAAGCGATGACAAAGTTTTTCTAAAAATAGCCACTGTGACCTTGACCTTGATCCCAGAATGCTGACACGCGTTCTTGTCCAAGATATTGCCATACTTATCACTTCTGTGTAGTTAAATCGAAATCGGTCAATAAATGAAGGCGTTAGAGCAATGACAAAAGTTTTTCTAAAAATAGCAGCGGAGACCTTGGCATTGACCTTAGGATGCTGAAACGCTAACTTCTTCAAGATATTGTCATACTAAACAATTGTTTAAGTTTTAATCAATATCGGTCCATAAATGAAGGGGCTAGAAGGATGGCCCTGACAACATTTTCTCTATTATAAGTCTACAAGTCATTCGCTTAAGGGCAAGTAACTCTGAAAAGAATCATCAAACCTGGCCCAATTTCAAACTGGTCTGAGATGTTTTGGCTAACTTGGATACCTGCAAGTTACAAGAAGTTGCGATAAAAAATGAAGAAGCTAGGGCCCGAACAACAATTTCCATATAATAAGTCTATGGGAAAATATTTCATCACTCAAGGTCAAGTAACTTCGAAAAGAATCATCCAACCTGGCCCCAAATTCGAACTGGTCCGAGATGTGTTGGCTGTCCTGGATACCTGCAAGTTACAAGAAGTTGCAATCAAAAATGATGAAGCTAGGGCCCGGACAACATTTTACCCATTATAAGTCTATGGGAAAATATTTTATCGCTCAAGGGCAAGTAACTCTGAAAAGAATCATCCAACCTCGCCAAAATTCGAACTGGTCCGAGATGTTTTGGCTGTCCTGGATACCTGCAAGTTACAAGAAGTTGCGATCAAAACTCAAGGTACTATGGCCCGGACAACATTTTCCCAATTATAGTCTATGGGACCTTTTTGTTGACATGGTAACCACAGTTTTCAACCAATCTGTTCCAAAACTATATGCCATCAATCCCCCACCCCAACAATGCTACATATAAAATTTGATCAAGATTGGCCAGCTACTTTAGCAGATATTAATGTTTAAAAGTGTGAACGGACGACAGACTACGTACTGCGTACGACGGATGTCAGACCAAGCCTATACTATAAGCTCACCTTGTGAGCCTTCGGCTCAGGTGAGCTAAAAATTATGCACAAAATGCTTGTGGTTTTAGATGTATTTATTTTAAGGACTTTTTCTGTATTGAAATCAAGCATGATCATAGAACTATTACAGATTCACAGAACTTTCACAGAATGACAGACACATTACAGAACTTTCACAGAACTTTCAGGGACTCTTCAGTACCTCTTGCCATTGAAATCAACCTACAACAGCTAAGATAAACCTAAAATACCTTTCAAAATATGTCAAACTATCTAAGAATAACAAATACATCTAAAACCCCAAGCACTTTATGCATAATTTTTGTTTTCCATGATTCCGTGAAATCTCCGTGTTTTGTCATGGGCGTGTAGCATGTCCATTGTGATTTCTTGATTTAAGTATTTTTTTGGCTTGCGGCCCAAAGGCCGCAAGCCATATAGATTGAAAAGCTCGTTCCGGTTTGAGACTGCATTTGTTCATGTTTTTCTTCACAAATACGAACGTTTCACCGCAACAAGCAGAGAACTCGTCCGACTTTGTCTATTTATATTCATATCTGGTTTAAAAATAACAGCTGGAATTTAATCTATTTTTGGTCGCATTGTCGCCAACGGCCGGCACTTTCCGTACACATGACGCTTATCAAACAAGTATTAGCTTTTCCAAAAAGCTTGCTGTTTTTAGCATACGGCGGCGTTTGGGCGAAAAGGGCCTTAGGGTATTGTGTAATGTAACTACGTGGAGCAGACACCACGCTCGAGCTGATGCATCCGTGCAGCCTGATTAGGGTCTTTCTTTTACGGTATTCATATTCTCCATGATCCAGGAATACGTCATGCTGAGGATGGATTGATCAGACTGCGCTGATGCGTGTGGAGATTTGTGTAACTGGAAACCCTGTCAAAGAAGAAAAAAATCAATGTTCAAATTTATTGTTTAAATTCAACTAGCAGGCGCTTCTGAAGATTTTTCCTCATCACTCACCACATTTTACCAAATAAAGTATCCCATCTATCTGTGTGTGTGTGGCTAGTATGCACAGTGACTGTGTTATTATATGCAAAATACGGTAACGCCGGTGTATAAGTAACGTGTATTCATTGTAAAGGCCATGTCGGTGGCAAGCAGCGATGTAATGTACACAATTCAACATCTAATACGATACAGTTTGACCATTCATGGATAGTCTGTCCTGGAAACCTCTTGTATGGATACAGGTAACGAAAAGAGTGGACAGTTTCAGAACCGTTGAGATTTTAATCTCTCTCAGGGATTCATTGGCAGTTTTGAGACAATGGATGAGGCACTGGTCTATCTCTCTCAGCCAGAACCGAACCAACACTCGAAACTATGGAACCATGCCACAACGTCTCGCCATGACTCCAAAGAAGGCTATGACTATGCCTTCAGCTGACAAAGTGATCGCTTCAGTCATTCGGGATTCGTAAAGTGTTTACATGTTAACTACCTGTTTAGGGACAGGTAAATAGTGGGATGTGCGAGGTCAATTACTGAAGCAGCTGGGACAGAAAATCAAGATCCATCGCCGAGAAAAATTATCAAAGGCATTTCTGTTGATTACTTCCACTGTTTTCAAGAATTGGCTGGGAAGCAGTTTGCAAGTGATTATGACGTCATTTTGGTTGTAGATGAATTTCTTGACATGCAAGAAGAACCTTTATATGCAACTGGAATCCAAACACTGCATAATCGCTGGCCTAAGAGGGGATTTAGTTAAAAAATAAATAGTAACGAGAAGTGTACGACAACAACTTCATAATTAGGCTAAATTCCGTTCGTTTAGTCCTCAAACGCTAGTTCTCGTAATTCCCATTCCGTTGGTATTAACCCAGCGGGCACATAACGTCAAAATGACGTCGATGCGACGTCCTTACATCGCAGAACGACGTCAGTAAAAACTCGGCAAGCCTTTCCTTTTAAAAGGAAACTTTATTATCAGTGTGTCTTCAAAGAGACTGTGCAGTTGGATTGAACTGCAGCTTTCATATTTGCTTCCAAAACTTAACTTATGTTTATAACATTTTTACAAAGCGACCCCCCCCCCCCCCCCCCCAGAAGCAGTCCAGTCATGGTTTGAAATATATGTCCTGTTTTAGCATTTCTGATTTACCCAGCGATACTAAACTTGAACGGCTATTTATGTGTGAACTTTTCGGTCCTTAAATTTTGGATGAGTCCATTTGGCATTAAAGGGGTATCTAATTTAGTTTATCTGATTGGTTTTATTTGTTTAAAAAAGAAGTACCCATCTTTCTTAGGCAAACAGTGCAGACCCTGATCAGATGCCACATTTTGTGGCATCTGATCAGGGTCTGCACTGTTTGCTAATGTCCCTTTAAAGGGACACTAAGCATAAATGGATTGTTTAAGATGTCCCAACATTTAGCCTATCTATGGTATTCAAGTTTTAAAGTCATAAACAGAACAACAGGAGAAAACATCAACTGACAGGTAACCGTTTGCCTCTTATGTTTATTAATTACAATTAATTGCTTTCTTTTAACATTTCTGCCAAAATCTTGTCAAATTTTTTTTTCTTCCAGTAAAAAAGTCAGGTACACCCCATCAGTCTATACAATATCTTCATCATGAGGGAATAGAAAACATGTTGCCTGTCAGTATTAACCCCATTCACCAGAAATATTCAAACATCTCAACCATTTCTCTGTCAGATTCTTTCACCTTCATATTTTAGGAGGTGTTTAAGGGTTTAGAAGTCTGCATTAAATCTGGCTTTATAATGGTGCAGGACTTTGTATGGTAAGATTAAGAAACTCAGCCATTTTCAGTTTTGCTTCCCTTATCAACGCAGTAAAGTCATAAAGCTAAAGGAAAGAATTTGCTCCCCTTCAAGCAAATTCTTTTTCAGCAGTGATTCCTCCTAAGGGAAACCAATGTTAACTTCAGAAAGCTGTCTCCCTTTGAAATGGAAGTGTCAAGCCCCAGTCACCTTGTAATGTTCCAATACATAAGCTAACAGCAAACTTTGTAATGTTCCAATACATAAGCTAACAGCAAACTTTTTCACTATCAGCTATGAGCTGTGTAAAAACAGGAGAAAAACATGATGGTCTGTTGTATTCTTGGCACATATTTTTGATGCTTCCTTAATTGTCCATATGGCTGAAAGGTTAGTGCTCCTGACCTCACAGAAAGGTTGTTTTGACTGACATACTAAGGCAGATTTCAAAAGCACTGAATGTGTTACAGTCACACTCACCAGAGCACCATCCACATTTCTACAGATTCAGACAACAGAGTAAAATTGTGTCTTAGAGTCACTGTGAGGCACCAGAGCACCATCTGCATTTTAAATATGCCTCTTACAGTCATAATGCACCAGATTGCCATCTGCCTCTCAAAGGCACAGACACCAGACTATCACTTGCATTTTACAAACACAGATACCAAAGTAATTATGTGTCTTACAGTTAAAATGCACCAGATTTAAAGGCACAGACACCAGAGTACAGTCATAATGCACCACTTACCACCTGCCTCTCGAAGGCATAGACACCAAAGTAAATGCGAGTCTTACATCATAATTACCACAATACCACCTGCCTCTCAAAGGCACAGACACCAGAATTAATGTCTTGTAGCAAATGCACCAGAGCAACACCTGCATCTTTAAGGCACAGGCAACAGAGTAAATGTGTCTTACAGCCATAGGCAACAGATCACCATCTGCCTCTTAAAGGCACAGACACCATAATATATGTATTCAAGCACATGTAACAGAGCACCACCTACATCTTAAAGGCACAGACACCAGAGTAAATATGTGTCTTACAGTCATAATGTATCAGATCACCACCTGCCTCTTAAAGGCACAGACACCAGAGTAAATATGTGTCTTACAGTCATAATGCATCAGATCACCACCTGCCTCTTAAAGGCACAGACACCAGAGTAAATATGTGTCTTACAGTCATAATGTATCAGATCACCACCTGCCTTTTAAAGGCACAGACACCAGAGTAAATATGTGTCTTACAGTCATAATGTATCAGATCACCACCTGCCTCTTAAAGGCACAGACACCAGAGTAAATATGTGTCTTACAGTCATAATGCATCAGATCACCACCTGCCTCTTAAAGGCACAGACACCACAGTAAATATGTGTCTGACAGTCATAATGCATCAGATCACCACCTGCCTCTTAAAGGCACAGACACCAGAGTAAATATGTGTCTTACAGTCATAATGTATCAGATCACCACCTGCCTCTTAAAGGCACAGACACCAGAGTAAATATGTGTCTTACAGTCATAATGTATCAGATCACCACCTGCCTCTTAAAGGCACAGACACCAGAGTAAATATGTGTCTTACAGTCATAATGTATCAGATCACCACCTGCCTCTTAAAGGCACAGACACCAAAGTAAATATGTGTCTTACAGTCATAATGTATCAGATCACCACCTGCCTCTTAAAGGCACAGACACCATAATATTCAAGCCGATGTAACAGAGCACCACCTGCATCTTAAAGGCACAGACACCAGAGTAAATATGTGTCTTACAGTCATTATTAAATGCACCAAAGTGACAGTCATTATTAAATGCACCAAAGTGCCAACTGCATCTCAAAGGCTAAGACACCAAGCCCAGAGGTTATAAAACCAGCACTGGAATATCAAATTTGTCTTATAGTGTCAGGTATCAGCACATCGCCTTTTGTTTTTTGTGTAGCCAAATGGAGTACAATAAGTTGTACAGTTGGGCACTCATGTGCCGACTATGCATATGTATTACAGTGTCAAAAAGCCTGAATTTAAAGTCACAAGCACCTGATGTATGCAAGTTACAGTCACAGGCATCAGACAGCAGCATGTGTCTTACAGACACCATTTCCTGGTGTTACTGTTCTCCCACATTGTGTCTGGAACAATGGTAAAATAAATATAAATTTCACAGACTATTAGACAGAATATTGTCAGGACTGATCTGATTAATACTGGACATAGCTTTATTTTATGATTCCACAGCTCTATAGGGATTTTTTCTCATTATACAACTGAAGACAATAGAGCATAGATAGCTTGGCATGGCAAGCAAAGATAGATGTCTTGTGTCAACAGCAAAGCCTGAGATAAGCCTGCACATTTGTGCAGGCTGATCTCAAGTTTTGCTGTTTGCCCTTCTGATAATTATAACTTGCTAATTTGGTACAGTGGACAGCAAAGAGTGATCCACTGGAAATAGGTAAAGCCTAAATTATAAGTAAATTGTTAACATATATCAAAAGGCAGCTTATCTTGGGATGGCCCTCATCTGATTAATTTCGCAATGACCCTCTTTGATTGTCTCATATTGTGGGTGTCACAGACCAGGCACAAGATCAGAAGTGTGGCACATGACCTGAACTGAACCAGTGACAGTATGTTAGATTACTTCAAGTCATCCCCTAGAGCCACAGAGAGAACTTGAGGTAGAACATCAACCTCTACAATCAGCTAACTCCTTCTAACCTGAATAGACAAAAATGTTTGAAATGCACAGCCAACTTCTAACATCTCCAGAGTATTAGCAGCATCTTCTTTTTTTTCCAGCAAACCATATAGAAACAACTAAACAGATTGCCCCTATGATTATATATCCAAATATCCATGTCCAGTGGGGGTATTCTTTGATAGCAGTAGTTGTTTGGTATCTTCAGCAATTCAAGGTCATCTTTCAGAAATTTCCCAAGACATTATAGCCCTCACACAGGATTTCAACTCTGTTTTAGTCAACTGGGCCAATGTGGGAAAAGCTGAGTTGACAACCCAAAGGCTTGAGAAGAACCATAATCTTTGCCAGAATCAAACTCACAACCCCTGAATTTTGAGTCCAGAGCATTTACCTCTCAGTCAATATGGTCAGGCTCTAAATAAGGGTGGTTGGGGTGGCTGGTTTGTCATTGGGATGGTGGACGGACATCAGAATAGATCACAATATAGCATGTATTTCCTACTTCCTTCAATACTGACTTTTCAACTTATCATGTGATTCACATGACAAACCTACTAATATAACTAATGTTTTTTTCTGTAATTAATCCCATTTAAAGGCTATTAAGGTGTAGTACTACTTGTATTACTTGTAGTGAACATCAGGTCATATCACAGGTCCTATCATGACAATGACCTAATATTACAGTAACATAACCACCTGACCTTATCTGACCTGGCTGATTTGCCGACATCAGCATAAAACCAATTTCTAAAGTGTGGCTATACATCCAAGGCTTGGCTGCCATTTTTTCAAGGGCAACAACTTTAGAAGAACAGGATATGCTTCCCTGGATGAAGAAATCCCTTTCTCATGTGGGGATTGAAAGAATCTGCTGTGGGGCTACTCTTAATGGAAAGATTTTGCTGTGGGGCTACTCTTAATGGAAAGAGTTTGCTGTGGGGCTACTCTTAAAGTAAAGAGTTTGCTGTGAGGCTACTCTTAAAGGAAAGAGTTTGCTGTGGGGCTACTCTTAATGGAAAGAGTTTGCTGTGGGGCTACTCTTAAAGGAAAGATTTTGCTGTGGGGCTACTCTTAAAGGAAAGATTTTGCTGTGGGGCTACTCTTAAAGGAAAGACTTTGCTGTGGGGCTACTTTTAAAGGAAAGAGTTTGCTGTGGGGCTACTCTTAAAGGAAAGAGTTTGCTGTGGGGCTACTCTTAAAGGAAAGAGTTTGCTGTGGGGCTACTCTTAATGGAAAGATTTTGCTGTGGGGCTACTCTTAAAGGAAAGATTTTGCTGTGGGGCTACTCATAAAGGAAAGACTTTGCTGTGGGGCTACTCTTAAAGGAAAGATTTTGCTGTGAGGCTACTCTTAATTGAAAGATTATGCTGTGGGGCTACTCTTAATGGAAAGATTATGCTGTGGGGCTACTGATAAAGGAAAGAGTTTGCTGTCGGGCTACTCTTAATGGAAAGATTATGCTGTGAGGCTACTCTTAAAGGAAAGAGTTTGCTGTGAGGCTACTCTTAATGGAAAGATTTTGCTGTGGGGCTACTCTTAATGGAAAGATTTTGCTGTGGGGCTACTCTTAAAGGAAAGAGTTTGCTGTGAGGCTACTCTTAAAGGAAAGATTTTGCTGTGGGGCTACTCTTAAAGGAAAGATTTTGCTGTGAGGCTACTCTTAAAGGAAAGATTTTGCTGTGGGGCTACTCTTAAAGGAAAGATTTTGCTGTGAGGCTACTCTTAAAGGAAAGAGTTAGCTGTGGAGCTACTCTTAATGGAAAGAATTTGCTGTGGGGCTACTCTTAAAGGAAAGTGTTTGCTGTGAGGCTACTCTTAATAGAAAGAGTTTGCTGTGGGGCTACTCTTAATGGAAAGATTTTGCTGTGAGGCTACTCTTAAAGGAAAGAGTTTGCTGTGGGGCTACTCTTAATGGAGAGATTTTGCTGTGGGGCTACTCTTAAAGGAAAGATTTTGCTGTGAGGCTACTCTTAAAGGAAAGAGTTTGCTGTGGGGCTACTCTTAAAGGAAAGAGTTTGCTGTGGGGCTACTCTTAATGGAAAGATTTTGCTGTGGGGCTACTCTTAAAGGAAAGATTTTGCTGTGAGGCTACTCTTAAAGGAAAGATTTTGCTGCGAGGCTACTCTTAATGGAAAGAGTTTGCTGTGGGGCTACTCTTAATAGAAAGAGTTTGCTGTGGGGCTACTCTTAAAGGAAAGATTTTGCTGTGGGGCTACTCTTAATAGAAGGATTTTGCTGTGGGGCTACTCTTAATGGAAAGATTTTGCTGTGAGGCTACTCTTAAAGGAAAGAGTTTGCTGTGAGGCTACTCTTAATGGAAAGATTTTGCTGTGGGGCTACTCTTAATGGAAAGATTATGCTGTGGGGCTACTCTTAAAGGAAAGATTTTGCTGTGGGGCTACTCTTAAAGGAAAGATTTTGCTGTGAGGCTACTCTTAAAGGAAAGAGTTTGCTGTGAGGCTACTCTTAATGGAAAGATTTTGCTGTGGGGTTACTCTTAATGGAAAGATTATGCTGTGGGGCTACTCTTAAAGGAAAGATTTTGCTGTGGGGCTACTCTTAAAGGAAAGATTTTGCTGTGAGGCTACTCTTAAAGGAAAGAGTTTGCTGTGAGGCTACTCTTAATGGAAAGATTTTGCTGTGGGGCTACTCTTAATGGAAAGATTATGCTGTGGGGCTACTCTTAAAGGAAAGATTTTGCTGTGGGGCTACTCTGAAAGGAAAGATTTTGCTGTGAGGCTACTCTTAAAGGAAAGACTTTGCTGTGGGGCTACTCTTAAAGGAAAGAGTTTGCTGTGGGGCTACTCTTAATGGAAAGATTTTGCTGTGAGGCTACTCTTAATGGAAAGAGTTTGCTGTGGGGCTACTCTTAATGGAAAGATTTTGCTGTGGGGCTACTCTTAATGGAAAGATTTTGCTGTGGGGCTACTCTTAATGGAAAGATTTTGCTACGGGGCTACTCTTAAAGGAAAGATTTTGCTGTGGGGCTACTGATAAAGGAAAGATTTTGCTGTGGGGCTACTGATAAAGGAAAGATTTTGCTGTGGGGCTACTCTTAAAGGAAATATTTTGCTGTGGGGCTACTCATAAAGGAAAGATTTTGCTGTGAGGCTACTCTTAAAGGAAAGATTTTGCTGTGGGGCTACTCTTAAAGGATAGAGTTTGCTGTGGGGCTACTCTTAATGGAAAGATTTTGCTGTGGGGCTACTCTTAAAGGAAAGATTTTGCTGTGGGGCTACTGATAAAGGAAAGATTTTGCTGTGGGGCTACTGATAAAGGAAAGATTTTGCTGTGGGGCTACTCTTAAAGGAAAGATTTTGCTGTGGGGCTACTCATAAAGGAAAGATTTTGCTGTGGGGCTACTCTGAGGGGAAAGATTTTGCTGTGAGGCTACTCTTAAAGGAAAGACATTGCTGTGGGGCTACTCTTAAAGGAAAGAGTTTGCTGTGGGGCTACTCTTAATGGAAAGATTTTGCTGTGAGGCTACTCTTAATGGAAAGAGTTTGCTGTGAGGCTACTCTTAATGGAAAGATTTTGCTGTGGGGCTACTCTTAATGGAAAGATTTTGCTGTGGGGCTACTCTTAATGGAAAGATTTTGCTGTGGGGCTACTCTTAATGGAAAGATTTTGCTGTGGGGCTACTCTTAAAGGAAAGATTTTGCTGTGGGGCTACTGATAAAGGGAAGATTTTGCTGTGGGGCTACTGATAAAGGAAAGATTTTGCTGTGGGGCTACTCTTAAAGGAAAGATTTTGCTGTGGGGCTACTCATAAAGGAAAGATTTTGCTGTGAGGCTACTCTTAAAGGAAAGATTTTGCTGTGGGGCTACTCTTAAAGGAAAGAGTTTGCTGTGGGGCTACTCTTAATGGAAAGATTTTGCTGTGGGGCTACTCTTAAAGGAAAGATTTTGCTGTGGGGCTACTGATAAAGGAAAGATTTTGCTGTGGGGCTACTCATAAAGGAAATATTTTGCTGTGGGGCTACTCATAAAGGAAAGAGTTTGCTGTGAGGCTACTCTTAAAGGAAAGTTTGTGACCCATCTGCAGATATATAATCAAGCTGTTTATTAAAGTTTACCATCATCTTAACACTAATTATTGTATGGAAACATTACAGTTGGTAATAGGCTGCTTTCTCTAGAGTTCCTGCAAATCAAGTTTATGCTCTAACTAATGGTCTTTTTTTCAGACTGGGCTGTGAATTAGGACAAGGCTGATGCTGAGGTATTGTATGATCTCTGTGACACTGTATAAATTTTAGCGTTGTATTAGATTATCAAATGCTGCAGTAATGTTCTTCAAACAATAAAAAAAAATAAGGCCCGGTGGCTCGGTGGTTTAAATACTTACCTGCTAAGCTAGTAGCACTGGCCCAGAGGTTATAAAACTTGAGTACATTCTCAAACTCAAAATAAAGCATACTGATTGGCTGCTTCTGAGCACATGCTCGGAAGCAGCCAATCAGTGTGCTTTATTTTGAGTTTGAGATTATTCTCAAGTTTGAACCCCGGTTCCAAAATCTTTTCAACTGTAAATGGGATTCCATAGCACTGTGCACTGCCTTTCACTATAATCTCCCTCAAGTTGTCCTGATATGCCTGAAATACTGTTGAAAAGGATGTAATATTGCCCAGTCATCCATCAGTCTTCCATCTAATGAAATTTGCCACAAAAGGCTTATTTGCATTCCAATTCTTCAGTAAGGGTCAAAATTCTTTAAGTTTCTAGGTAACCAAAATAGACCTCCCAGAGCTGCATAAAATTAGGAAGGCCCAGTGTTCTCTATGGATCAAAAACAACTGATTACCGTAATCATCGAAATACCCCGAACATTTTCAGGGGAAGCAATGGTTCTGTCATTTGTCCTAAAGTTTGAACAACCGCTGATGTCTCAAGAAACAGCTGACCAAATGGTAACCAATGCAAGTCTGATCACAGTAGGAAGCAGTCTGATCTGGGTCTACCTTTGATACTCAAGATACAACAGAAATGAGCATAGTCCAAATGATAAGTGAATGGCCTGAAAAATCCCTTATGAATTCAGCAAGGACAAAATGACATTAGATTAAAACAGAAAGGAGGTGCCACATGCTACTAATGATGCTCACGGCATCTACCAATGTGCTTCTGTATAGTCTAACCAGATCATTGCAGGTGCATGGGTTGTGGGAACAGTAAAGGCTCTGACCCGACTGCACAGGTCACTCTCAGTCCTTACTGTTTACATACATGCAAAGCTGAATTCTTGCATACTGCCACAAAACTACTTTGCATGGGGATTTTTGTATCTTGTAAAAACAAGCAAAGCAGCTGTTTAACAAGAAACAGCTTATAAAAAATAGTAAACAAAATATCGGTGAAGAAATATTCAGAAGTAATTCTAGAAACTGTCACTCACACACCTGCTAATCTCCTGAATTATAACAAGATTCTAGTATAAAAAATTCAAAGTACAAATTCTGGAATCTAAATATTCTCTAGAAATCTTTAATGCTGTTTTGGTCGTCATGTTGGGATATCTATCAAATAACTGTAAATATTCTGATAAACTGTATTTGAGCACTCTATTTCTTCTAATAAGTGCCCTCTCTCTAATAAAAGTCCCACCCCACCTCACATTTTTCTGTGAAAGAATGGCTGAAATTCCATAAAAATTGGCTTATTAAGATAACTAATACATGTCTATTGCTGCTAAAATTTTGTTTCAAAAATGTTGTTTGAGGACTTGCAATTTGTAATGCCCCTGAGGCATTTATTATAAGAAACATACAGTCCAACCTGTATTAAGCAAGCACCTAAGGGATAATCAAAATCTGCTTGCTGAAGACAGGTGCTTGCTTAATACAGGTAAATTTCAATGTATTTGCCTGCTTTGGGAACTGAATATATGCTTGCTTAATACAGGTTGCTTGCTTAATAGAGGTGGCCACTAAGACAGGTTTAATTGTATTTGATTCTACCATCCTGAGATGTTTCAAAAGCAAAAATGGGGTAGCTGCATAGCCACATAAAATGAAAGGATATGCTGCTGTAGCACAGATTTACTGAATAAAGTTCTTGAATGCACTGAAATTGCATTTAACTGCATTTGTATTGTATTGAATTCTTGTCTGCAGCAGATCACATCAGTATGTGTGACTTTGAGAGGGACCATCGTTGCCTGCCGAGACCTGCCCATCATCCTTCTGTTTCAACCTTTAGGGTTTAGCATTATTGAGGAAGTAATATATACAGAACTGTGCATCTAACACACAAAATTTGGTACAGGTACAAATATATAGGCGATATTTTTTGTTGTTGTTATTTACTGAATCCCAGGTGTTGCTTTTATATGGCATTTTAAGCAGTGCAATTATTGTAACATTATCTTCTTGTTTTCTGTAATTATCCTAAATACAGAGACAGGTATGCCTGTGCCAACAATGTTGACCCAGATCAGACTGCTCCTAGGAGCAGTCTGATCTGGGTCTACATTGTTTGCCAATCCACCAACTCATCTGGACATACTGCAGTAGACTCTTTCACAGCCTTACAATATAAAATGGAACAGTCTAACACTGCAGGAAAATAAAGTCAACTTCTTAAAATTTAGTTATAGTGCCCCAACACTTTGGATTATTATGATGGCTACAGTGTTTGTAAAATAAAAGCCTTTTTCTTAAATTAAAGAAATAAAACTTACAAGAAATTGACACTGTTTTCATCAAACATTCCACTACATACTTGTAGATCCTACTATTCAAATAAATAGTCGACATAAAGGCTAATGAACTTTTTGAACTGAACTGAAAGATAACCTTAAAATGCATATATACATGTCTTTTCAGTACTGCTTATCACTTATGTGACATTAAAAATGCTGGATAAAAGCTCCACTAAGTTGGGCAATATACATCAGCCCAAAACAATATCCCAAATATTCGAATCCTAGTTAATATGCTTTTCCAGCAAGATGCCTTTATTTTTGAGAAAAAAAGAATGAGAAAAAAAAGCATAACTACAGAATAACATGACTGCCAGATAAGTAAAAGAACTTGTGTTTTGACTTTCCAATGCAACAATGAAATTTCATGCTTCAACTTGAGTTAGACATGAATCTGAATACAAATTTCCAAAACAGGGTAACAACTTTGTTTGCTGTGCCCCAACAACCCTGTCTGGTTATGGGATAGAATAGAACAATACAGAAAATATTATTTGCCAATGCAGGACATGGCAAAAATTAACTGTCACATCAAATACTAACAGTATACCACAACAGGCTCTAACAGTTTTTCCATGATTTCTGGAATAAACCTGCATTTACTTTTTTGAAAAAGGGACTTGATAAATCTGACAATGGAAAAGATAATAAATGGATCCCCTGCGAAACATCAAGGTCCCAGAACAGAACACATTTTTTATGTAGAGACGCCCAATAAACCACAACTTCTTTATAAAATTAAGGGCATCACAAAAATGGAAGTTCAGAGATGCAGAGACCCTTAGTTTTAGAGGTCTAGTCATGGATGCTTAGACACTTCCTTAAAAATAATGAGAATATAATTACTGAACTGAATTAATTATGGCAAAAATATGAAATGAATGAAGATTGTGATAAATAAGCTGAACTAATATCAATAGTGCAGCAACAACATTAAATATAAAATAGGGCATATTCACTAAATACTCTTTAAATGAGAAGTAACTTTCCATTAAAATAAATTATCAAAGAAAATTATCAAAGCTACTTACAGAAACAGCACTTCAGTTCTAATCCTTAAGGCATATATACATTAAATGTCAATGAACTATTTAGTTAATCTGTCCTCAGTATCAAACAAATTGAATTAATTAATTAATTTGCTCAGCCACTGCAACACCTGCTGACAGCTCCAAACAATACCTGCAAAACTGATACAGTAAAATAAACCACACTGTGGTATACTGGAATATATCTCAACACAGTGGCACTATAATCTCTGAATCAATAGGAAAGGGAGGAGAAAAAATAACTGCCAATAAAATATTCAGGGAAAATTAAAGATAAAAGAAGCTGTTCAAATGAAGAATAAATATAAATAGAGTAAAAACTCTAATACTGATTAACAGTAATTATTCATAAATTGTGTCCTGACACGACAAAACCAACAAAATGGCATGTGCCCCCATCCAAGACTCAGATCAGCATGGGCAGCTGTCCAGTCTGATCAGAGTCTTTGCTGTGTACTTTAAGGTTAGCTAAGGGTCTACGCTAGCTCCAAGCAAAAGATGCCCAAGCTGATCTGAGTCTTCACTGGGGGCACATGGCACTTTCTTGGTTTTGTCATGTTGCGGCTCATTATTGTTATTATGCTAAAATTCCAGGAGTATGGTTTAAACCACCAAGTTTTTATGCCATTTTTCAAATGAAAACACTTTTTCTGATTTCCTGTTAGCTTCCTTGGGCAAGGAAACCCTTTGAAAAAATGATCGCATTTTCCCATATAAAACACTAGAAAGCAAATCTGACCTTGCTGTAAAAAGGTCAAGGTCATCTTTGAAAAATATTGGCAGTACTCGTGTTCTCGATGCTACATACCAAGTTTCAAGGTCATCAATCGGTCCATTCTGGAGCGTAGGGGCCATATTGGTCATGTAACCTGGACCGCTTGAACAATTTTTTTTTCCTGCAACCCCTGGAAACTGTGCATGAAATTCGGTTACAGTTAGCCCAGTGGCTTTATAGATGTTTGAAACTGTCAAAATAGGAGAGATCTGGGACAAAGGTAAAACAATGACCTTGACCTTTTGTACTCATTAATCTTTATGTACTCATTAAGGTGACAGCATATACCAATTTCTATGCCAGAATCTTCATCAATTTCCATGAAATCTTATGTTCTAGCATCTCCCATATAAAAGCACCAGAAAGTAAATTTGACCTTGCCTTAAAAAAGGTCAACCCAAGGTCATCATTTGAACAATCTTTGAAGTACTCTTGTACTCGATGCCTCATACCAAGTTTCAATGCCATTGGTCAACTGGTTCTGGAGAAGAAGATTTATAAAGCTTTTTACCATATATGGGCATGGCCGTCATGTTGGTCATATGACCCACACCATTTGAATAAAATTTCATTCCCACAAGCCCTGGAGGCTATATATAAAATCTGGTAACAATCAGTCCAGTGGTTTCAGAGGAGAACTTGTTTGAAATTGTGGACAGACAGACGGATGGACAGACTACGTATGACAGATGGATGACAACAGACAACAGAGCCTGCCTATACTATAAGGGCTCCCCAAAGCCTCTGGCTCAGTTGAGCTTATAAGGTGCTACTTTATTTTTTGTAAGTAGAAAACCATCAATGTCAAACTGTTGTATAATAACACATAATGGCCCCAAAATCAACATTCCATAACAGACTTATACAAATGTCAATGAACTGTGTTAGACAAATATTTCCTATTACAAAAATAATATTCTCAAAATGTCTCATAACGTCATAATAACAGCCAGGAGCACCATGCTGCAATTAATACCAACAGTGTAACTGTCCAAACCTAATTCTAGGTTTGAAATGACTCCATAGTCCTATCATCAGTGTCCTAGCAAGCTGAGTTAGCAAAGCCAAGCCCTGACAACTCCTTAATATTTTCTTCTGTCTACCTCTCCTTCTTTAACCTTTCCTGTTGCAGAATTATCTTCTCTAAACCAGAATATCTTGAGACAAGACCAAACCACCTCAGTTTCCGTTTCTTGACCAAGGTCAGGAGTATGTCATATTCCCCAATGACTGCTTGGATTTTTCAGCGAACATCCTCTTTAATGACATGATCCTTGTATGAGATGTTCTGTAACCTTTGGTAGCACCTCATCTCAAAGGCCTGGGTTCTTTTTTCTAACACTGCTGTCAAGGTCCAGAATCATAAATACATCAAAGTAAATCATGAATCATGAACAAATCAAGTAAAATAGCAGTGGCATAGATAAGGCTGTGTACTGTGTATGTACCGAAAATTTAGTGCTTGTACACAAGAAAATTTGAGCTGAGGGTGTACCGAAAACCCCTTCAAAATTAGTGTTCAGTGGGGCTACTCTTAAAAGAAAGAGTATGCTCCCTTTGAGCAACTGGCAGCAAATTCTTTCTTTCAGAGGTAGCCCCATGTGAAAAGGTGACTTACTTCCAAGTTAGAGTCATTTCAAAAGGATGTTGTGAAACTTTCATGAACTCCGGTGAATCAAGAGGTACAAGTACATCTCATATATGAACAGACTAAAGAAGTCACATTAATTTAACCAAGAAACAAGATAAGAAAGACAATGTTTTCTTTTCCAATCAATACCTAACATTCCATGTCATTCATTTCCATTTACTGCCCTTTTTATGTCCTCATCTATGTCGGCAATTCCAGTTATTCATTACTTATATCTTACTCTGCCTCTTCCACATGAGCCGCAACACGACAAAACCAACAATGTGGTTGTGCGCCCAGTGCAGACTCAGATAAGCCTGGGCATCTGCCTAGTTTGACCAGACTCTTCGTTAAGGGCTCAGAGGGTTGCTAAAGGTCTAAGCTATCGCCATGCTGACAGCGAAGACTCTGCTCAGACTGGGCGGATGCCAAGGCTGATCTGAGTCTGCGCTGGGCGCACAACCACATTGATGGTTTTGTCGTGTCGCGGCTCAGTCATCATTATTCATTAATGCTAGCAATTCCAGCAATTCATTACTTATTATCTCCCATTTTTCTTTTCCTGATTTACTCTTGGCTATGACTTGTGTCTTTTTGTGTACTATAAGATGATATCTTTTTCCCTGTAACTACAATGGTTACAGAAACTACAGCAAACAGCATATCTGCTTGCCTAATCAAGGATTATTTCTTCATTGTTTTGATGAACACAAATGAACATCTATTTCTGTTTGCTGTTAGAATAGAGTGTGCAGAGGTTGCCTGAACAAAATTCAATGCTCCAGATACAAAGGGGTAACATGGACAATTCTGAGATAAGTTTCAGGAGTTCATAAAAATTTATGTTGTGACCCCTCATTAGAACTGTCACACCAAGACAGTTCTAATGAGGGATCACAACATATGTTTTTCATTGAGAAATAAGAAAAATTTTCACAGAATTATGCCTGTTACATCATGCCAAAAATTTCCTTGGATAATACATTTTTCGAAATTTTGCTGACATAAATTTTGTTGTCTGCTTTTCTGCGCTTAAAGGGTCAACTGGACCTGAAGGAATGTTATCATCACAGAGCTTGAAAATTTTTAAAAGCGTTACTTGTCCTGTATTATCCAATGTGTCAAATGTGATAGTGAATTTGATGATTTACTTTCCCAAAATTCTAAATTTTCACTCGTCCTGCAGCATGAGGCACTCGTAAATACAAGTGGAAGGGTGCATTTTTCGAGCCCTGCATCAATGTGTTACTATTTCATCAAAAATCTTCCAAGATGAAAAAGCTCCAGACTAATCTTCAATACAACAAGAGGCCCAAATGGGCCTGATATCGCTCACCTGGCTTTTGTGCAATGGGACCATTCCGATACAAAATTGGTCCAATTCCAGAGATTTTCTCAATTTCACATTTTGCTACTTTTAGTAACAGAGGCCAACTTGTCTGGTCTTTATATATTTACTTTTGAAACACCTCAATGCAAGAATCATTTTGCCACAAATTTGATCAAAATCCATTCAGGGGTTACTGAGATATTGTCAGTTTCATGTTTTGTGCTATTTTTAGTAACGGCAGATGGCGGCCATCTTAAAATGCCAAAATGCAAAAACTTGAAAAGCTTTCATGCAAGGACCAATTTGACACAAAATTGGTCCAGTTCCACTGTAATTTTCTAATTTTCATATTTTGCTAATTAAAGTAACAGAGGCCAACTTGACGCGTCAATATTTGTTAATATTCCAAACACGTCAAAGCAAGAATCATTTTGCCACAAATTTCGTCACAATCGCTTCAGCGGTTAATGAGATGTTGTCATTTTCATGTTTTGTGCTATTTTTCGGAACGGCAAATGGCGGCCATCTTGGAATGCCAAAATGCCGAAAATCAAAAAAGCTTAATGAAAGGACCATTCTGACAGAAAATTAGTCCAATTCCACTGAGATTTTCTAATTTTCACATTTTTCTATTTTTACTAACAAAGGCCATTATGACTTGTCTATATTTAATTACTTTTGAAACATCTCAATGCAAGAATCATTTTGACACAAATTTCATCAAAATCTATTCAGCGGTTACTGAGATATTGTCATTTTCATGTTTTGTGCTATTTTTAGTAACGGCAGATGGTGGCCATCTTGGAATGCCAAATTGCAATTAATCGAAATGGCTTCATGTAAGGAAAATTCTGACACAAAATTTGTCCAATTCCATCCAAGGGTTATTGAGTTATTGTCATTTTATGTTTGTGCTATTTTTAGTAACGGCAGATGTCGGCCATCTTGGAAAGCCAAATTTCAATTAATCGAAACGGCTTCATGCAAGGAACATTCTGACACAAAATTGGTCAAATTCCAATCAAGGGTTCTTGAGTAATTGTCATTTTTATGTTTGTGCTATTTTTAGTAACGGCAGATGTCGGCCATCTTGGAAAGCCAAATTGCAATTAATCGAAACTGCTTCATGCAAGGAACATTCTGACACAAAATTGGTCGAATTCCATTCAAGGGTTCTTGAGTAATTGTCATTTTTATGTTTGTGCTATTTTTAGTAATGGCCCCCATGGTGGCCATCTTGGATAGTCAACTGGCACAAAATTGAAATAATTCCTTTCAAGGACCATTTCTGACCAAATCTGACCAGAATGTATTGCGTTTTCTTGAGATACTGACATTTGAGCAAAATCGGTCTTGTAAACGCTAAGTAGGTCACTGTGACCTAATTCCGCTATAGATTTTTTTCATTTTTATAATTTTAAATCCCAAGGTCCCATTAATGTTCCATGCAAACTTTCAACCAAATATACCAAATGGTTCTGGAGAAGAAGTATATTTTGTTGTTTTTGCTATTTTTAGTAACGGTGGCCATCTTGGATTCTTGACCTGATCCAATTTTACAATTTTGAAACCCTGCAGTCTGGTCATGCTCCATGTGAAATTTGAGACCCATGGGTACAGTGGTTTTAGAGAAAAAGTTGTTTGAAGTCGTTTGAATAAGTCATTTTTTGACATTGGCATTTGAGCAAAATTACACTCATAAACAGAAAGTAGGTCACTGTGACAAAACTCCACTACAGATTTTTTTCATTTTTACAATTTTGAATATCAAGGTTTCACTGATGTTCCATGCCAAAATTTAGACAAATATGCCCAGTGGTTCTGGAGAAGAAGTTTATTTTGTTGTTTTTGCTATTTTTAGTAACGGTGGCCATCTTGGATTTTCAATTTTACAATTCTGACCCAATTTTACAATTCTGAGACCCTGGAGTCGGGTCATGCTCCATGTGAAATTTGAGAACCATGGGACCAGTAGTTTTACAGAAGAAGATGTTTGAATATTTGTTTTTAGGTGTTGACGGACAAATTTCGGGACGACGCACGACGCACGCATTGGTATGACAATAGCTCACTATGGCCCTTCGGGCCAGGTGAGCTAAAAATGTCATAATAGCTTGTCTGCCCATGTTTTAGTAGCTTTCAAGGCAAATTTATTTTTTTTTAAATTCACCACCTTTACATTATGGCTGCAGATCCAAAGCCCCTAATGAATGCCAAAGTCAGGCTTAATTTAACTGCCATAACTAACAAGACCTGTCAGCTGGACAGGATAGCTCGCCTGACAGTGCCTTGCCCATCATCTAAAAAACTTTAACGTAAAACTTTAACATTTTACTAAGGCCGCTGACGCCCATGCCCGGGATAGTGCAATAGCTCTTCCTGTACAAAATTAGGAAATACTTCTTTCTCCTTCCTGCAATCATGTCTTTTATCTTGATGTTACTATGTTGTCTGTTTCCTGTTACTGAACCTTTCATTGCTGTTTTATCTTTCTTGACATCACATAAAACAACAGTATCTCTTGGTTTCCTCACCTTAGATCACCAGATAATCTCAGGTAAATCCATGAATAAATAGCAACAGAAGCATAGACTTTCCCTTATTTTTTATCATTAGCATTTATTTTTTGTTTTAGTTCTCAATTTTGATTCATTTTATGATTAATTATTTCTAATAATTAACAAAGTGTTACTGATTCTTTACTTTCACTTGTTCATGATTCATTATGTCTGATTTGTTCATGATTCATTACTTTTATTTTTCTTGCTTTATTTTTTATTTTATCACGATAGTATCATTGTTTTTATTTATTCATGTATCAACATTTTACTGTTTATTTATGGTACACTTATGCTTTATTAAATACATGATTGGTCAAGTCATGATTCATCATTTCTACTTGGTGCATTCATGATCCATTATTTCTTTCTAGCTAATTCAGCAGCCCCGGTAGCTCAGTGGGTTAAGCGCTGGCCTACTGATCTAGCGGATCGGGATCGAAGGTGAGAATCTTTCCTATCGTAAACGGGGTTCCATTGCACACAGCCTTTCATTGTCATCGTCCCATTGTCCTGATATAACTGAAATACTGTTGAAAAGGACGTAAAATCGCAAGTCATCCACCCATCCATCTGGCTAATTCACTATTCATTATTTCTACTGACTTTATTCATGATTCTTAATTTTAATTTCATTTATTATTATTGATTCATTATCAGATAATAAAGTTGAACTTTAAGCACTGTCTATTTTTTTAGACAGACTGCTAGGTATATATATACTTTATTTACTCTCAATCCATCAAACAGTTATAAATTAATACAAAACAAAACAAAACGAAACAAAAATAAAACATAAACAGAAATAAAACAAAAAATGCAACAAAAGAAACAGTTCAGTTTGGTCGAATTCCAAGACAGTATTTAATCAAAATGTCTGTTAGTGTTTATCTATCTGATCCAGCCGGTTACCTGACTCTTACCTGGGCTGATTGATTAATAATGTACAGGATTAGCACATACCTCATACCTGGCCTTCTTAATTATATTGACATGATCAGCTTCTAAAGAATCCTTGACCAAAAAGTATCTTCTCAGAAAAGTACAAACCAGTAGTACAGGTAGAGCAATTTCAACTGTTCAATAACCAATCAAGATAAAAGCTAACCATCAGTTATACATCTGACTTTGATATTCTCTTATTATCCTAACACCCTTGCTGCTGACATTTTACTTTGTGTTTGTCTTACATAGATTCTCGACCACCATCATTTGAATACATATGAACTGGGACCCTAAAAATGCTTTAATTCCTAGCTATCCCCACACTTTCGTCAACCAAAAAGTGCTTTGTTTTCTAGCTATCCCCATAGTTATGTCAACCAGAACTGATAACTTCAGATGTCCAAAAAATTGCTTTCAGACCATTTGAGGAATGCAAATGAGCCGCGACGCGAGAAAACCAACAATGTGGCTGTGTGCCCAGCGCAGACTCAGATCAGCCTGGACATCCGGCCAGTCTGATCAGACTCGTCACTAAGCGCTTAAAGGGTAGCTAAGGGTCTAAGCTACCTGCATGCGGACAGCGAAGACTCTGATCAGACTGGGCGGATGCCCAGGCTGATCTGAGTCTGCGCTGGGCGCACAACCACATTGTTGGTTTTGTCGTGTCGCGGCTCAAATACTCTAGTCATATGCATGAATTATTGTTTAAGCAAATTCTTCTATCTGAAATTGTAGGAGGACAGAATCACCCATCAAATTGTCAATTTTTGAAGCAGCCAATGTTTATAGACTCAATATTTCCTTATCATCTGATTCAAACAGTCTGTAACTGCTCAAAATGATTGATGTAAATCAGAAAATATTAATAAACCATTAAATACAACTTTTGATAGCAAAACACTTGAGATAATACCAGTGATCACTGCAGACATTGGGAAAAGATAAATTCACTATGATGCATTACATCATTATCGCTAACCTGCAAGAAACACAGCTTCTCTTATAATACCGTGATGAAAACATGGAATCATGATTGGATCATCGGAAAACGCAAAACTCGATCACAACATAATCAAATACCTTTGGAAGCAGATGGTAAAACATTGATAGACACAATAAAATAAAACAATGAAATGAACTGTCTTGTGCAAACAGAAAGACCGAGATCTGATTGTGCACTGATGCAGACAAACTAACACTTAAGTACAGCTGAGTTTGCAAACAGCATAGACCCAGACAAGGTGGCTCATTATGAGCCACCTCATCTGGATCGTTGCTGTTTGCCCACTTGTCTTTGAATTCTCAATAAGATATTGCTTGTTCCAGATGTTATCAGAAGTTTGCATCTGTAAATTTTGTTGTTTGCCCTTTTTTCATATTAAGGGCTAAGATACCTTAAATGCACAGATTGTTGATTTAAACTGGGAGCACCCTGATAAGAATGTGCAGATTACGTTGTTCCCACATGCAACTATAATTTAGCTGCCTTTGCCCAAGTTACAGCTCAAATCTGGAGATTTAAGATCTTGAGTAGCTGATTATCAATAATTAAACAGTCATTATTTTAATGTGGAATTGTAAATTAAGTTTATCGCTGCCTTAGGTTCAATGCTTCTGTTTTTGTTTCTCAATGTAATTTTCTGTCTTGTATCTTTTTTATATACTACAATAAGCAGCAGCTGCCACAGTATCCTGCAAAATAATTTTAGGTTTCATAAATTAACCCTTAAAAAGAGCCAAAAATTAAAATTGTTGAATTGGCAAACAGTGTAGATCCAGATGAGGTGGCTCATAACGAGCCACCTCATCGGAATCTACACTGTTTGCCCTCTAGTGTTCGAATTCTCAATAGGATATCCCTTGGACGAAACATTTTTTGAAATTCTGCAGACGTAAATTTTGTCATCTGCTTTTTGGCGCATTAAGGGTTAAGAAGTGGTAACAGAAGGTGCAGAAGGCTGAAAGTTCAAATAGCTGCTTAGCCAGCTGAAGACTGGAAAACTCCCTTTGTCAGCCCAGCAGAAAATGGGTGCCTTTTTCAAATTGAGTTAGGTTAAAGCAGCAAAAGGAGAAGGATATGGTGTGCCTAAGATGTTGTGGGCTACTAACCACCAATGCCCCTAAAAACCACTAGGGTACAGAAAGCCTTTATATTTAAGATAAATCATTAAGAAAGTTGGGATATACCTTCAAGGCAGCTCATTCTAAACTTCATGTTTTTGTCTTCCTTATCATCAGGGTTACTCTTACAGGAAAGAATTTGCTCTTCGAGAGGAGCAAATTCTTTCCCACAAGAATAGCTCCCATTGCACAAAGGATTCAAATCACAGGGAGCCATATTCACTGAAAAAAAGAGAGACAAATCTTTCACCATAGAATACTCTTTCTTGAACATTCAAACAAATGAAAGCACCTTCAATTTCATGTACATGAATTTCTGCTTGTACAAATTTCAAAAGGAACTTGACAAAAGTTGATTGAAAAAGTTCAATAACTGAACTGACAGACCTTTTTTCTTTCTCCAATTATAATGATGATGTTCCCCAGGAGGCTCAAGGAAAGGGATCCATAAATTGCACTTCCTGGCACTGAGTCTGCATGCTTTCTCTCCAGTTCAAAAAGGTGACCCGGGCCTCTTTAGTTTTATACCTACATGACTAGAAGCAGCTATGTGATTACTTCAAAAAGTAAATTCTTGAAACCAAGCAGTAACGAGTTCATAAATTCAAAATCAATTACATCATTAAAATGCTGAACAAGTTAAAATTAACAAGATTTTGGCAAAAGTAATGGGGGTCTTTAAATAATCATAAAAGTGCCATCCTTTCATTTTTTTTAGAATGCCATCCTTTCATTTTTTTTAGAAGTGAGTGAACTCGGGTTTAACGTCCCACCAACAACGAGGTCATATGGAGACGGGACCTCGGTTTAAAGTCTCATCCGAAAGACCGGAGAAGCGGGGGATCGATCTTGCGACCCCTGGATTGGTAGTCTTTTTTTTTAGAAACAGGTTCTAGTGCCATTTAAGCAGAGGACAAAACTTATGTCTGCAAAATTTCAAACAAGAGCTCCCCTGAGCGGGGCAATATACGCCCTTTGGGGCTTAAAGTTGGAAAGAAAACAAGAGATGACAGAACTTTGTCAGTAGCTTAAATCTTCAATAATAAGGCAGATATAAAACTACAAAACAAACAAAGCTAATATGAAATTCCTAGACAAAAATTAGAAAGGGGCATAATTCCATCATAAATGGAAGTTCGGTTATGGTTCTTTTTCTCTTCATATTGTCTGATATTTGTACAAACTTTCGTGAAAAAAATCTTAAACAGTTTTCAAGATATGGAGCAGACACAAAGCTAATATGAAATTACTATATGAAAAATACAAAGGCATATAATTCCATCAAAACTGGAAGTAGGGTTGTGGTCCTTTTTCTCTGCACATTGTCTGATAATGCTTCATATTTGTATAAACTTTTATGAAGAAATCTTATACGGTTTTCGAGATATGGAGCGGAAAAATAATGTTACCTTTTGAACTTTGACCTCTAAGTGTGACCTTGACCTTTGTCCAACATTGTTGGAATACAAGTTCTGCACGATGCCTCTAGAAGGTGAACATTTGACTCAAGTTTCAAAAATATCTTTCAAAGGGTTAATGAGATATGGAGTGGACACAAATTTAATACAAAATCACAATACTAGAAACACAAAGGGGCTTAATTTTATTAAAAATGAAAGTAAGGTTATGTTTCTTTTTCTCTGCACATCGTTCAATGGTGCTTTATATGTATACACACTTTCATGAAGAAATCTTAAACAGTTTTCGAGATATGGAGCGGACATGAAGCTTATATGAAATTACTATAAGAAAAATACAAAGGCATATAATTCCATCAAAACTGAAAGTAGGGTAATGGTTCTTTTTCTCTGCACATTGTCTGATGGTGCTTTATATTTGTACAAACTTTCATGAAGAAATCTTAAACGGTTTTCGAGATATGGAGCGGACACGAAGATTACATGAAATTACCTTTGAAAAATACAAAGGGAAATAATTCCGTCAAAACTGAAAGTAGGGTAATGGTTCTTTTTCTCTGCACATCGTCTGATGGTGCTTTATATTTGTACAAACTTTCATGAAGAAATCTTAAACGGTTTTCAAGATATGGAGCGGACATGAAGCTTATTATGAAATTACCTTTGAAAAATACAAAGGGAAATAATTCCGTAAAATATAAAAGTAGGGTAATGGTTCTTTTTCTCTGCACATCGTCTCATAGTGCTTTATATTTGTACCAACTTTCATGAAGAAATCTTGAACGGTTTTCGAGATATGGAGCGGACACCAAGATTATATGAAATTACCTTCGAAAAATACAAAGGGAAATAATTCCGTCAAACCTGAAAGTAGGGTAATGGTTCTTTTTCTCTGCACATCGTTTGATGGTGCTTTATATTTGTACAAACTTTCATGATGAAATCTTATACGGTTTTCTAGATATGGAGCGGACACGAAAAGTTACCTTTTGACCTTCGACTTCTAAGTGTGATCTTGACCTTTGTCGGACATCGTTGAAATATGTGTTCTGCACATCGTCTCGTTAAGGCAAACATTTGACCCAAGTTTCAAAAAAATCCTTGAAGGGGTTGAGGAGATATGGAGCGGACACGAAAAGTTTACGGACGGACAGACGGACGGAAGGACGGACGGAAGCCACGACATAATACGACCCGTCTTCGACGGGCGTATAATAAACAGTTTAGATCCAGATGAGGCAGTTCTATATGAGCTGCTTCCTCTGGATCTACAATATTTGAAAATTTAATGTTTCATTTTTTGCGTATTAAGTGCTGTTCTGGTGATCCAGAATTTTCACAAAAGAAGAAGGTTGCATATTACCATACTAACCGACAGCAACCACAAAATCAGGACACTCCCACAGAGAGAGGGTGGACAACTATGACATTGCCATTTACTTTATTCTTCTTTTAGTGCAAAGATCATTTTGAAACAAGAGCTCCGCTGAGCGGGGCAATATACGCCTGTTGGGGCTTAAAGTTGGAAAGACAACAAGAGATGACAGAACTTTTGTCAGTAGCTTAAATCTTCAATAATAAGGCAGATATAAAACTACAAAACAAACGAAGCTTAGTATGAAATTCCTAGAAAAATAACAAAGGGGCATAATTCCATCAGAACTGAAAGTAGGGTCATGGTTCTTGTTCTCTGCATATCGTCTGATATTTGTACAAACTTTCATGAGGAAATCTTTAACGGTTTTCAAGATATGGAGCAGACAAGAAATTACTATATGAACAAGAGGCCCACGGGCCACAAAGCTCACCAGATCTCTAGCTCAAACTTGCTGTCGAAATTGAATAGGCTCAAAATTGCTGTCACATTTGTACACGCTTATACAAAATATACAACTACAAAGTCACAGTCTGACAGTCTGTTGAGTTGATAAAAAAATATGTAACTATTTTCCTTACTTTGATTGTAGTAAATGCCATTTTTTTATTTTTCCCATCATAAGTCAATGCAACTCTAATTTGCCATAGCAATCAAATGAAAGAGCCAATTTTCAGAACCCCCCCCCCCCCCCACAAATTTTCAATTCCCCAGCCTAAGGATACTAAAGATAAAGTCTGAGCCTGATTTGCCTAGTTGGTTTCTTCCCCCCCCCCCCCCCCCCCCCCCCCCCCCTTTTTCCTTTTTTTTTTGCTTTATGGCTTGCATGACATCCAATAAAACGTGCAGTGAGCCAAAAACATATAGCTGATAGAAAAGTTCTCAAGGAACATTTCTATAAAAGTTTTGTCAACATATCTGCAATGGCTTGGCAGAAAATGCCATTTTTCTATTTTCCTCATTATAAGTCTATGGGAGCTCTAAGTTGCCATAGCAACCAAACTAAAGGCCAGATTTTCATAAACAAGAGGGCCATGAGGCCCTGAATCGCTCACCTGAACAATGGTGACAAGAATGACCTTGACCTCTTGTAGTCATGAATCTTGATGTACACATTAAGATGACTGTATTTACCAATTTTTAGTCCTAAATCTTCAAAACTTTCCATGAAATCTTATGTTCTAGCATTTTCCCATATTTGACCTTGCTGTAAAATGGCCAAGGTCACCCCAAGGTCATCATTTTGAACACTCTTGATAGTACTGGAGTACCCAATGCTACATACCAAGTTTCAAGGCCATCGGTCAATTGGTTCTGGAGAAGAAGATTTTTTTAGGTTTTTACCATATATGGGCATGGCGGCCATGCTGGTCATGTGACCTGAACGGTTTGAACAAATTTTCATTCCCTCATCCCCTGGAGGCTCTATATGAAATTTGGTTACAATAGGCCAAGTGGTTTTTGAGACAATTGTTTGAAATTGTCAAAATATGAGAGCTCAGGGTCAAAGGTCAAAGAATGACCTTGACCTCTTGTACTCACAAATCTTCATTGTACTCATTAAAGATGACTGCATATACCAACTTTTAGACCTTAATCTTCAAAACTTTCCCTGATATCTTAAGTTCTAGCATTTTCCCATATTTGACCTTGCCGTAAAAAGGTCAAGGTCAACCCAAGGTCATAATTTGAACAATCTTGATAGCACTCGAGTACCCAATGCTACATACCGAGTTTCAAGGCCATTGGTCAATTGGTTCTGGAGAAGAAGATTTTTCAAGGTTTTTACCATATATGGGCATTGGCGGCCATGTTGGTCATGTGACCTGAACCGTTTGAACAAATTTTCATTCCCTCATCCCCTGGAGGCTCTATATGAAATTTGGTTTCATTTGGCCAAGTGGCTGTTGAGAAGATTGTTTGAAATTGTCAAAATATGAGAGTTCTGGGTCAAAGGTCAAAGAATGACCTTGACCCTTTTGTACTCATAAATCTTCATGTACTCATTTAGATGACTGTAGATATCGATTTTTAGCCCAAAATTTTCAACAGTTTTCAAGATATCTTATGTTCTAGCACTTTCCCATATAAAAGCACAAGGAAGCAAATTTGACCTTGCCGTAAAAAAGGTCAAGGTCAACCCAAGGTCATAATTTGAACAATCTTGGTAGTACTCATGTACCCGATGCTACATACCAAGTTTCAAGGCCATCGGCCTGTTGGTTCTGGAGAAGAAGATTTTTTAGGTTTTTACCATATATGGGCGTGGCGGCCATGTTGGTCATGTGACCAGGACGGTTTGAACAACTTTTCGTTCCCCCTTCCTCTGGAGGCCATATATGAAATTTGGTTACAATTGGCCCAGCGGTTTCAGATGAGAAGTCGTTTGAAATTGTGGACGGACGGACGACGGACGACGACGGACGACGGAGCCTTACCATCCTATAAGCTCCCCCGGAGCCGCTGGCTCAGGTGAGCTAAAAACATAAACTTTCAATCCCCCTGCCCAAGGATGCTATAGATAAAATATGGGCCCAATCGACCTGGTAGCTTCAGAGGAGATGTCGTTTAAAAGTGTTGACGGACGACGCCAGACGACAGACGGCGACGACAGACGACGACGACGGACAACTGCCTATCCTATAAGCTCCCCTGGAGCCTTCGGCTCTGGTGAGCTAAAAATACAAAGGTGCAGAATTCTGTCAAAACTGAAAGGAGGGTAATGGTTCTTTTTCTCTGCACATTGTCTGATTATGCTTCATATTTGTATAAACTTTTATGAAGAAATCTTATACAGTTTTTGAGATATGGAGCGGACAAATAATGTTACCTTTTGAGCTTTGACCTTTAAGTGTGACCTTGACCTTTGTTGAAATACAAGTTCTGCAAGTTGCCTTGATAAGGTGAACATTGGACTCAAGTTTCTGAAAAAAATCTTTCACGAGGTTAAGGAGATATGGAGTGGACACGAATTTAATACAAAATTACAATACGAAATATACAAGGGGCGTAATTTTGTTAAAAAAGAAAGTAGGGTTATGGTTCTTTTTCCCTGCACATCACCTGATGGTGCTTTATATGTATACAAACTTGCATGAAGAAATCTTAAACGGGTTTCGAGATATGGAGCGGACACAAAGTTTATGTGAAATTACTATAAGAATATTTCAAAGGGACACAATTCCGTCAAAACAGAATAGGGTTATGAATCTTTTTCTCCGCACATCGTTTGATGGTGCTTTATATTTATACAAACTTTAATGAAGAAATCTTAAACTTTTTTGAGATACAAAGCTTATATGAAATTACTATACGAAAAATACAAAGGGGCGTAATTTTTTTAAAAGTGAAAGTAGGGTTATGGTCCTTTTTCTCTGCATATCGTCTGATGGTGCTTTATAATTATACAAACTTTCATGAAGAAATCTTTAACGGTTTTCGAGATATGGAGCGGACACGAAGCTTATATGAAATTACTATATAAAAAATACAAAGGGATATAATTCCGTCAAAAATGAAAATAGGGTTATGGTTCTTGTTCTCTGCACATCGTCTGATGATGCTTTATATTTGAACAAACTTTCATGAAGAAATCTTAAATGGTTTTCAAGATATGGAGCCGACACGAAATTTTACTGTTTGACCTTTGACCTCTAAGTGTGACCTTGACCTTTGTCAGACATCATTGAAGTATTAGTTCTGCACATCGTCATGATAAGACGAACATTTGACCCCAAGTTTCCAATAAATCTTTCAAGAGGTTAAGAAGATATGAAGCGGACACAAAAAGTTAACGGACAGATGGACGGACAGACAGACAGACAGACAGACAGACAGACAGACGGATGGACAGACAGACAGACAGACGGACGGAGGTCATGACATAATACGACCCGTCTTCGACGGGTGTATAAAAAGGATAAAAGATATTTTCATGGAAGTTGCACTAATATCTTACCAAATCATTTGTGCAATAAAAATAAATTCCTTGTTTTTCTGATATCTATAGTTACTATTCACTGAGGTATTTTCTTGTGAAAAATTTTGCTAACATCATCAATGATGTCACTGGAAACAGGATTTACTAAGCTTTGAATTTATGCAATTTTTAAACAAAAAAACAACAGCAACAAAAAAGCAAACAAAACAACACTGCAGCTAGAGATCACTAACATACTAACATATTTTGTATATTGCATAAATCATTAGGTACATGAAAGTATAATTTTCTTGATGGACTTTTTATGCTTTTCATAAAATCAATTTTTTCAGCATTAGTGGAAATGCGCTGAAGTTAACAGCCATATCATCATTTAATGAACCTCTACAGCCTCTGTAGACCTAAGTGCATGATTAGCAAGATTTTCTTTCACTGACCACCAGTCTATGAGAATTCCTGAGAACAATTTATGTCTTTTCAGTTGGGGCTGAAATAATCTTTGAATATACTATGTCCTGTCCATGCATTAAGGCTAACACATGGCTGCCTATCTCCACAATCACCACACCTTCAAAATATGAACTGACAGAGCTCTAGATAAGATGGCGTATTTGATGATAATTAAAGATAATTTTTCTTATTTCTCATCGAAACCATTTGTTGTGACCCCTGATCTGAACCGTCTCGCCGAGACGGTTCAGATGAGGGGTCACAACATATGTTTTTATGCAGAATTAACAAAAATTATCCCTAATTATCACCAAATACGCCCTCTTATCTAGAGCTCTGTGAACATTCATGAAGAGCTTTTTTAATTTCCAAAATCAACCAATGTCATTTGACCCTAATGATATTACAGTTACTTTATGCTCAGTTTATGTCAATGAACCATTCTTATTATTTTTCAGAAATTATTTTTTTAATATGAACTTAATAATCACATTTATGAAGCATTTGAAAATAAGCTGAATTAAATATATATATTTGATTTGAAATTTAAAGAGTGTATTTGCACTATTAATGTAAAAAGAGTTCAATTACATTCTGGTCACTGCATTTCATCATTGCTTTGTTTAATATGGTGATTGTGGAGATAAGTCACAACTATAACACACTAGCCATCAACTTTTCTGCAGATTATACCAAAAATATACTTTTTGACAAACTTTCATATTTACATTTTCAGTGCAGAGCTCTCTGTTAACCCAATTAAGTGATGCAGGGGTCAATTTTGTTTACAAGTCAATAATTACATTGTGTCACGCGCTTTAAAGTGACAGCTCATCTCACTAACTAGCACGTGAAATCTACAACATGCCATGTACTTGAATGGCTAGTAAACATTGAGTGACAGCTCGCTACGCCTACTTGCACGCGAAATCTACAGCAGGAGGCGGAATTTACTGGTAGGCAGTGACAATGCGGCTGTTCCAAACTATTGCAAAATTCGACCGGTAATGTTTTTAAAACAATTCTTATATATGTATTTCTTATTTTTGTTTACCTTTTTATTGATCAAAAGCATCGTTTAATAATATAAATATAAGGAATGAATGTTATTTTTTAAACGTTTACTGAAGTATAAACTACATCGGGTCATGAGCAAAGTTTACGTAAACCCCTTCGGGGTTCACTTACTTTGCTCGTGACCCGATGTAGTTTATACTTCAGTAAACGATAAAAAATAACATTCAATCCTTAAATAAACCCTTAATGCAGATGCTGACACTGAAGCCAGGGTTATTCAGTACTTTTAATGAGAGAGCTAAAGAGTATGAATAAATGTTTCTTCTGAGACAAATTTCAGTCACTGACAACACTGACACAATGTCCACTATTCAAATGTCACCTAGATTCAGTTCATGTCCACCAGCAGCCTTTCAGCAATTTTAAGAGAAATTAGTTTTTATGGTCTACAGTTATCGTGACTCAATTGTAATAAAGGACAGCTGAAATTAATATCTGAAAAAGCTTCAGGACAAGTGAGGCAGGTCACAAGAAGAAGAGTATTACCCCAGCTGGCACATGACGTTGTACTGACTTTAATGTGACGTCATACCCAGTCAATGAGATAAAATCTCAATTTTGTCCTTCTTCAGATTGATTCGTCCCCTATGATTTTCAAACCATGTTCAAAGAAACCTGATAGGTGAAAAACTAGAACTGATTTTCAGAGAAAAACAGGTGTACCATCTCTTACTCTGCTGACAAGGTCCATGACTCACAGGCATACAGAAATATGTATTATGACAAGGAATCACATCAGTTTCACCTTTGATCCAAGAGATATTGTCTTATCTCACCATATTGGCCACAGCTTTATCAGAGCTGCAGTGGTTTGTGCAATTCTTGAGAGAGCCCTCAGTTTTCACAAGTCATCTCTGACAATTGCTCCAAGGTATTTGAAGCTTGCTACAGTTCCCAACTTCTGGCCTTTTACTTTGATCTCTTTCTGAATGCCACTGGTGCTGTTTGTCATCAGGTTGGTCTTCTTAGCACTTAGCTCCATTTCATACCTTGTGAACGTTTTGTCTTGCCTTTCAACTAGGCTTATAGTTCCTGCCCACTGGGCACACAAGGATGAATCAACCTTGAATCTAGATTCAACATCACTGGCCACTGGACAAACAAGGTTGAATCAACCTTGATTCAACATCACAATGTTGAAACAATGCAACGTTGAATCAAGCTAGATTCAACATCACAATGTTGAAACAAGGCAACCTTGATTCAACATCACAATGTTGAAATAAGGCAACCTTGAATCAAGCTTGATTCAACATCAAAATGTTGAAACAAGGCAACGTTGATTCAACATCATGATGTTGAAACAAGGCAATCTTGAATCAACCTGGATTCAACATAAAGTTGAAATAAGGCAACCTTGATTCAACCTTGATTCAACATCACAATGTTGAATTAAGGTTGATACAACCTTGTGTGCCTGCTGGAATGCTCTAGCTCTGCAACAGCCAAAATGTCAGCGGCAAACCACTGACTGAAGGCAAAACAGAAATGGTGCAGTTGCTTTCTTTAAAAGTGTACCATTCACTTTAACAGTCACAAAATCCCAAAAACTGTTTAGTAAAGGTAAAGGTTTCCCATAGCATAAAAGCTGGAGGGACAGTGGGGGTTAGAGACCCACTGTATCTTGGGCACAGCAGATGAAAGGCGGAGCCCATCTCTCTCCTTTCACTGCCTTATCCTTCCCTAATTGGAAAAAGGTACCCATTTACTGCTGGGTTGACAGAGAGTGTTTTCCAGTAGTCGAATGGCCAAACCTGGATGCGATCTCACAATCTTCTGGCGAATTTCTGCACCATAATGGAGTCACTCTAACCACTCTTCCACGGCGCCTCTCTTATGACTGTTTACAGTGAACAAATATAATTCTGACCATTCTGCATGGCCGTGCAAGCTGATCTGAGTTTACTCTGATCACACATGCTTTATTATTAAGCATCTTTTCCCATTACACAGCTCAAATCCTGATTGCATGCTCACCTAGATTCTTAATGAATATTGACCGAAAAAACAATCAACCTAAATAAAAATAGCCTGATCCAAATAAAAGTGTACTAAGTGCTTGCTGTTCTGATGAGGGGTCACATTATACTTTTTTATGAAGACTGATCTGAACTATCATATATACCGTATTAATCCTATTAAACATCCCGTTGGCATTGCATTTTGTGAAAGGGGGTGTTATTTCGAGTCTAGTATGTAGGAAATTAGCCACTGCATAAAATACCTCTAATTACCAATATAAAAATGATGGGTATACTTTCAGATGAAACAGCTCTTCAATTTTTTGTCTCCCTTGACAGTTGGGGCCATCTCTTGAAGGAAAGAATTTGCTCCTATAGGAGCAAATTCTTTCATTTAAGAGTTGACACCATCTAAAAAAGGGACCTTATCCAGAGAAGCAAACAGGAATTCATTAACATTATTTTCGGAAAAGAGGCAGGGGCTTTTATTAGAGCAAGGGTGTTTATTAGGATTAATATGGTAAATATTTGACTATAAGACATTTTTCTCCTCTGAAACAAACCAAAAAACCTACCTATATCCAGATGGATCTAGACTTTTGAGATTGTTCTGAAAACAGAAGAAAATTCTTATGACTGAAGTAATGTGGCTAATTCAGATAAAAGGTCACGTTAAGGGAGGAAAATGTACTGTATAAGAGCCAAACAAATATGGAAATATCTCAGAATTATCATTATCTCATTAGCACTACCTAACTAATGAACTAATGTAGTTTAACAGTTGACCTGTTCATTCTAATTATATGAACTAGAAATGTTTTTCAGAGAAAAACTGATGTCCCCCCACCAGCCCATCTCCCATCCCCTCTAATGAATAAAAAGCCTGAACAAGTAAAATATCTAGACAAGTTTGGAGAAAATCCATCCACTGGTTCTTAAGATATCCTACATAGATGACTATAACGTTGAAAATGAGGTCAAGGTCACCAAAATCAAATCATCTCTTAAACTTGTCCAAATGATGTATCCATGCAAGTTTGGTGAAATTCCATCCATTGGTTCAGGAGATATAGTGGGTACAAGAAAATGTCATGTAAGTCCTCAGGTGACCTTAAATATGAGATCAAGGTCACCAAAATCTAATCAGCTCTTAAACTTGTCCAAATGATGTATACATGCAAGTTTGGTAAAATTCCATCCATTGGTTCAGGACATTTTAGTGAGTACAAGAAATTGTCATCTAAGTCCTCCAGTCCTTGCAAATGAGGCCAAGGTAACCAAAATCTGACCAGCTCTTAAATTTGTCCCAATAATGTATCCCTGAAATTTTGGAGAAATTTCATTCTTTGGTTCACGAGATATAGTGGTTACAAGAAATTGTCATCTAAGTCCTCCAATGACCTTGAAAATAAGGTCAAGGTCACCAAAATCTAAAAACCTCTTAAACTGGCCCCAATGATGTATCCATGCAAATTTGGTGAAATTCCATCCATTGGTTCAAGAGATATCACTGGTACAAGAAATTTTCATCCAAGTCCTCCAGTGACCTTGAAAATGAGGTCAAGGTCACCAAAATCTAATCACCTCTTAAACTTGTCCCAATTATGTATCCATGCCAGTTTGGTGAAATTCCATCCATTGGTTCAGAAGATATAGTGGGTACAAGAAATTGTCATCTATGTCCTCCAGTGACCTTGAAAATTAGGTCAAGGTCACCAAAATCTAATCGCCTCTTAAACTTGTCCCAATTATGTACCCATGCCAGTTTGGTGAAATTCCATCCATTGGTTCAGGGGATATAGTGGGTACAAGAAATTGTCATCTATGTCCTCCAGTGACCTTGAAAATTAGGTCAAGGTCACCAAAATCTAATCAGCTCTTAAACTTGTCCCAATAATGTATCCATGCAAGTTTGGTGAAATTCCATCCATTGGTTCAGGAGATATAGTGGGTACAAGAAATTGTCATCTATGTCCTCCAGTGACCTTGAAAATGAGGTCAAGGTCACCAAAATCTAATCAGCTCTTAAACTTGTCCCAATAATGTATCCATGCAAGTTTGGTGAAATTCCATCCATTGGTTCAAGAGATATCGCGGGTACAAGAAATCTGTCACAGGGACGCCGACGCCGACGCCGACGCCCGGGATCCGCACTGAAAACAATATGTCCCCCCTCACCTTTGGTGGGGGGACATAATGAGTTCAAGAGATATCGCGGGTACAAGAAATGTGTCACAGGGACGCCGACGCCGACGCCGACGCCGACGCCGACGCCCGGGATCCGCACTGAAAACAATATGTCCCCCCTCACCTTTGGTGGGGGGACATAATGAGTCCATTTCTAGTTTTAAGGATTTCTGGTGGATGTTCTCACTTTCATTGTGTTTTGCATAGGAATTGATGGATGACTTGCGATTTTACATCCTTTTCAACAATATTTTAGTTGTATCAGGACGATGAAAGGCTGTGTATAATGAAACCCCCTTTACAATAGGAAAGATTCTCGCCTCAAATGGGGCCTGAACCTGGTCCGCTAGATCAGTAGGCCAGCGCTTAACCCACTGAGCTACCGGGGCTACTGTATTTTGCATAGAAATTCCTGCAAGCCAACAGTGTAGACCCTGATCAGATGCCACATTCTGTGGCATCTGAAATGGGTCTGCACTGTTTGCATATGTCCCCAGAATGAGTTTCATGTCTTAAAAAGGTTAAATCTGGGCTGGACATAATGAAGTTTATTTGCCAATAATTTCCAAATGGCAGGTCTTTTGAAAAAAAAACCTGCCATATTTGGAAATCCTTGGCAAATAACTTCATTCAGAGTGGCTTCTTCTGGATCCACGCTGTCTATTTTCATTTTTTGGCACTTTGAGCATCAAAAGTAACAGCAATGTACTAGATAATCCTTATTTATGAGCTTTTAATCAAAATAATTGTGATTTTGAGAATCAATATCAAGATTTAAGTGCAGTGATTGTTATGCACTATTATGCCTTTGAAAGAAAGCAAACAAAGCTATGTTCTAGACAAATACTGGAATATTTCAAGGTGAAGTCAATGGGCCAATTTAACAGAAGTGGAATCAAACCACCTATATATATGCCAGGGGTGAAATGTATACAGCAGTGCAATATCAAATTGTCTTGAAAAAAACAAAAAGACCTGAATAACACCACTATTAAATACATTCCCTGCAGTTTCATTCTTGCAGAAATGATGCTATGTTGTTGTTGTTGTTCGTAGAGCTCCGCCGTTAATTTGTCGGCGCATCCGGATAACCGGTAAAAGTGTTTATTGATGATAAGAGTTAATTAAAGTTTCCTGCACCAATGAACAATCCACCACCACTTATATACACATACACAGTGACAAAGTTTCCTGCCCATGTTGGTGTTGCCGAATTTGAGAAGGAGGTGTCATCAATAATGCTCCACCCCCACTGTACAGTCAACTCTGTAAAAATCTTGGACCTACAGGTTCAAGAAATACTGTGCAGGCAAATATTTCTAAGGCAAATTTAATTTCTCTGTGGTGAACTTGAAGATGGGGTAAATGATACCAAATTTAATAAATTATTTGGCCTGACCCAATAGTCAGCCATGCAGATTTAGTAAGAAATCTCCAGATACTGTGATGGGCCTCCATGACCTAGTGGATAATATTATGTCTCTCACCACTGTGGGTTGGAGCCTCGCAAAAAATACAAGTGAGACAGCCAGAGGAGCTCCAGCTTTTGCCCATCTCTGCTTCACCATCAGATTATACATTTAAGAGACAGGTTGCAGACAAGCTATGTTTGGGTAAAACCTAACATTCTAAATCCTCCTCTCACCTTGAAAAAGGATCAAGACTGCTAAAAATTAATCTTTTTTTTTGGCTTATCCCAGCCATAATCTTATAAATTCATAAAGATTTGTAACGCATTATGCTGATAAATTAATACAAACCTTTTGACAGGCACTATGTCCTGTCCTGACTTTAAAGGTACATCAAGGCCATCAAAATCCAATCAACTCATTGTCTTCTCTCAAATACAATGTTATCAAATATGGTCAAAATCTGCTCAATGGTTCAAGAGAGATTGTGGACAAGCTATTTAGAGGGAAATTTCATACATGTGATGTCTCCCGGAAATATAGCCCATCTCCCGCGCTCCCGGAAAGTCTTCAGAATCTCCCAGATGCTGAGTTTTCCTATCATAGTTTTTCTGATAGCCCCTTTTCCAACGTCATGCCCTCCCCCCAACTCCCCCCCCAGTAAGGAGATATCCACATGTGTATTCACAGCATCAAATATTGTTTTGACTGTGCAATAAACAAACACATCATGTCTGTTGACATTAATCCTGTTATTCAGGTCACTTATAAACTCACTGACCTGTGAAAACACCTGGTTGTGTTTTACACCTATCTGTGTTTTACCCACAAATGGGTCAGGAAGATATGTCATGTGAAAAGGAGCCGATAGGCCTGTTTTACAACTACACAAAATAAGCATGCACAATACAGTCAAAGACTTTAGTTTTCACTGCTTAGATTCCCTTAGACTCATAGACAGTAGATGCAAAACTCTGTTTAGACTGCACAGAGGTGCAGGCTGATCGGTGTCTTCACTTGTCGCTCACTCCGTCAGGTATTTTTCCCCTAAGTGTGCTTATTATATCTCGGGAATTTTGATAATTTAAGGTGTAAAACTTACGCATGAAAGTTTTGATATTTCTGTCTGGTGCATGGGTAGTTTTGCGTCAGAAAGAGAATTTGAACACTTTTAACAGTTTTAGTAGCTCTGAGTACCTTTAAACAAAACTTATTTGGTTATGAAAGAAGTTAATATCTGAAATAGAACTTTCAAGGGAGACAAATCTGTATGACATCTAAGTATAAGCTTTTGTAAAAGCTAGATTCTGTGCAAGACAGATACCAAAATAATGAAAATAATGACATAAATAACAGTAATATAATAATAAATAAATAATTACATGTATAATAATTAAAGAAAGGAGGTATTGAGGGAAGTGGGGTGGGGGGGGGGGGACTCAAATGTTAACTAAACAAACTATACTATAGTTCATGTTTTATTTTAAAATCAGAAAAAAAAATACAATAAACTATGTGAAACGACATGTCAAAGTTGCCGTCAAAAAGTCTTCCTGATGGAGAACTCAATCTCCCTGAAATGAAATCCAAATCTTCCACATGGTCATCAGCACCTCATCACATGTATGAAATTTTCCAGTTAAAGTCCTCTGTGACCTTAAAAAAGGGCCAAATTATTAAATATTAATCAAGTCGGTAATGAAAAAGATACAGGTAACAAAATTAATACAGCACTGAGTGTTGCTGTTTGCAAATATGCTATTCTTTCACAACTCAAATGGCAATTAATACCATGTCTTGTCATAATGAATGGACAGTACCCATTGAACTGTTCAGACATACTGCTACAACTTTCTCTGACACTTTACTTTTATGCAAAAATGGATCTATACAAAGGAATCTCTTAAACCTGGCAGACTATTCAATTTCTTTGACAGAAGCCCCAGTAGCTCAGTAGGTTAAGCGCTGGTCTGCTGATCTAGCGGTCACGGGTTCAAGCCCCGATGGCAGCATAAATCTGTCCAATCACAAACCAGGTTCAACTGCACACAGCCTTTCATTATCACCCTCTCCCATCATCCTGGTGTGACTGAAATACTGTGAAAAAGGACCTAAAATCTTAAGTCGTCCATCCATTATTCTATTTCTGTGACACCAAGAGAGTCTGAACATATTGAGATTAAAGGTGTTTTAATATACCCCCACATTTTAATGCCATTTTTTTCAAAGGGAGACAACTTTTGTGACTTCCTATTCACTCCTCTGAAAGACAAAATCCTTCAAAAATAGGTCTACTCTTAAATGAAAGAATTTGCTCCCAAAGGAGCAAATTCTTTTCTTTCAGAGTTACTCCATACTAAAACAGGAGGCAAAATGAAAACAGAGTATCCTCTCCTGAAAGAGTACCCATTTGTCATAAGCTCCATGGTTTGGCCATTGGTTATTATACATTTAAGCAGAATAGTTATAACCATAATGGATCCCTTCTTCAAAAGGGTTCACTCTATAAAAAGGAAGTATTTACTTGACTTATTTGTTTCCCTTAGAGAACAGCCCCATATGAGAAGTAAGTAATTCCATGCAACACTGATCTCCTTTAAAAATGTAGCAACAAACCTTCTAGAGAAGAACTTACTGATGTGACAAAGTGGCAGCCATTATGCACCCAGTCATTTCCTTTGCTTTCATTATTTTTCTATTTCTTTAATAGTCACAATTTCTTTGGTTTACCAGTTTGGACTAAGATCCATAATTTTGGTACTTTATCCAGCAGGCATTTAACCTTGAATCAACCTTGAATCAACATCATGACATTGATTCAAGGTTGATTCAAGGTTGTGTGCTTGTTGGGTTAACTACTTCCACTTACCTACAAGAAAGGTACTTTGTGTTTCATGTGTATTTTGTTTTGCTGATGAATGTCAACAAAAATGACATGACAATATAACTTATTATCTATATAATCCCTACAATTATATGATATTAATTTCTGAAAACTTGAAGCAAGTACTGACTGCCCTGAAGATCACCAAGAGCAAAGACACAATTTTAACACAGACATGAGAAAAGATACCATATAACATATGATATGTGCAATCAGATGAGCCTGCCAATATTTATGCTAACATTAGTCAGTCTTTGATTTGAGACCAAAAAGATCATCAATTTTCACTAACAGTCTTGACTTTTCATTTTAAAGAGCTGTCAGTTTTTATTTTAAAAATGCATTCTAAAGTTCTCACTTTTCACTATCAATATATAATATGCAGTCTTCACTTTTAATTATATACTTATCACTAAGATCCCTCAAATTTCTCAGAGTCCTGGCCAGAGTCTTTCCACAGTATCTTTTAACTCTTTAAGCACCAAAAAGCAGACGACAAAATTTATATCTGCAAAAATGAAAAAAAATGCCTTGTCCAAATCATTTCATATTGAAAATTCAAAGACTACAGGTATAGGGCATAAATGAAAAGATGTATTTGAATTTGCAAACAGCATAGATCAAGAGATAAGGTGGCTCATTATGAACCACCTTATCTGGATCTACACTGTTTGGTCAACAGTCTTTGATTCTTGATGATATAGCTTGGACAAAACATTTTTTTTTAAATTCTGCAGAAATAAAATTTTGATGTATGATTTTTGGGGCACCCAAAGAATTAAGGCACCTTTCCTCATGGCAGAGCTCAAGTCTGAGATTAAATTCAGAGGGAATTTTTGAGGATTGTCAGCAAGCTTATACAATCAAGTACATACAGTTATTCCCAAGATGGGGATAAACTGCAGCTTGTTTATCAACTTGTGAACCCTTAAGCTAAAGTTACAACATTTTCAGCTTTCTGTCATTTTAATCAAGCCACTGAAGCTGCAGATATTAAAACATAAAATCTGCTAGTTTCTTCAAGGTAAAAATAAACTTTGATATACCATCAACCTTGATGTGACATTAACATGCCTTAAGCAGATCTGTGGGTATTTTTCAACTTTCTGAACTTGGCCTTTGAAAGTTTAACCATCAATACAGGAAACATATATATCTGCTGGCATTGTAGATTTATGCCTAGAAGCTAGTCTTGATGAGAGTTTTCTTTTTTCTTTCTTCAAAAACAGCCTGATGAAACAATGCTTTTAAAAGTATTCAAGGACTATTGGATAAAATTGTTGTTTATGACTGGTTTACTTTTTTATACGAAAATTAAGCTCTGATTAAAACTTATCTGCACTTGTGAAGTGGAGTGCTCTTTACCATAAAACGTCTATGTACTGAGACAACTTGAATGATATTGTATTAAGATTTGTTTTGACTTTTCCATTTTCTAATTTCGACAAATCCACAAGTATATTAATAATGAGATGTTACATAAAACTGTCTGCATAGCAAATATTGCATATCCTGCTCAGACTGCTCCTGGCTCCACTAGGAGCAGTCTGACCAGGATATGCACTGTTTGTTATGCACCAGACAGTTTTGTGTAGCACTGTCTCCTCAGAAATATTCTAACCAATGCTCAACACTTTTCTGGTAACTATAATATAACATCAGATGCACTCTCATGACTTCACACAAAATAAATGACAGAAACATACTGTAGAGAGATATGGCAGTGACATGCATGAAGAGTATACAGAAGCATCCTAGCCTATGTCTAAACTGTGTGCCAACAATTTTATGACACATCCCATAACAGAAATTGACTTGCCCAGATTCAAATACAGAAATATCTAATACAGAAATCGTTGGGATGCAGAAGAAGTTATTTAGCAACCATGGTTGGCTGGATTCTCAGTTATTATTGACTGTACTACAGACTGAAGTTCAATGCTTAGAATATCTATGCCAAGTTTAGTGCAATACTCATCAGCTGCCAAATATGGCCATACACAAAGATTTTAATTAGCGACAAATCTGAACATCTTTTTTTCTTGCTTTTCTAAAAACTCATATATTGTGAAACCTCACTAGAACTGGCTTCACATTAATATATTTTGCCAAAGAAAAAAATATATATCAAACTTGTTTACTCCTGATGTTTTCTGTGTAGCTTGAGCACAAGAATAGCATAACCAATGATAGTTCTCAATCAAACACACAGCTGTTCTTCATAAACCTTAAACCCTCCAAATATTGATGCCATGTTTTCTTTGATTTCTTGTGCCAAATATGGCAAAGATATATTTACAAGATTCCTCAACTAAGCCTACTCAATCTCCAAGACAAATTAATTGTCTACAGAGACAGTCTAGAAATGTGACATTTTACATGTAAGCCAAGGCATGGCAAAACTTGTCTTAGAACACATTGAAATTGCTGAAGGTGTATGGGTAAATCATCATGCTTTTCACACATATTTGCAAAGGGGAACAACATTTGTGACTTCCTCTTTGCCTTCCTCAGTGATGTAGCCCTTCCAAAGGGAGTCTACCCTAATGTGCTTAAATATTGGGACACCAAAAAACTATTAATTTTCCATTTGGAACAAATGGAAAATTAATAGTTTTAGGTGTTCCCAAAACCCATTAATTTTCCATTTGGAAGAAATTGAAATTTTTTTCCATTTGGAAGAAATGGAAAATTAATAGTTTTAGCTGTCCCACTACTTAATCACATTACGGTACTCTCGGAGCAAAGTCTTTTCTTTATGGCCTGACCCAATTGAGAAGGGAGATAAAGATGAAACAAGTAGAGTTGCTTCCCTTGAAAGTGTACCCATTCACCTGAATGCTCTAAGCACTGTGCAATCTTATAAGGGAATTTGCATTTACCGGGTCTCATTGTAGAGTCCACATGGTTACTTTCGAACAGAGAAATGCTCTGACCTGCAGACTATGCCTCTTGCACAGGCTGGTCTGAGCCTTTGCTGTTCACATTAGGCATTTAGCACCCTTTTTGTATGTTGCAGCTCAATTTTTGTCTGTCTGATACAGCATCTACATCTGCAAACATGTTATAATAACTGGCCAGACTTACTTTGACACTTTTTGCCACACTCTTTCAGTCATTGAAAGCAACTTTTGACTTCTGCATCTGAAAATAAAAGGCAAACTCTATAGCTTACTATTGTATACTGACAAAAAAACATGCTTTTAACTAAATGAAATTCCTCAGGATTCAGACACCATAGAACAGTTTAACAGTATTCAAAACATCCAAATCCCATTGCACACAGACTGTTTATCTGTTCTGAGGAACTCCTTTAGTTCTGTTTTAGAGAGACAATTTCAAATAGGGCTAACCCAGGGTTACCTGATCAGATGCCAATGCAAAAATGAGCCTCGACACGACAAAACCAACAATGTGGTTGTGCGCCCAGCGAAGACTCAGATCAGCCTGGGCATCTGCCCAGTCTGATCAGAGTCTTCGCTGTCCGCATGAAGGTAGCTTAGACCCTTAGCTACCCTTTAAGCGCAAAGCGAGGATTCTGATCAAACTGGGCGGATGCCCAGGCTGATCTGAGTCTGCGCTGGGCGCACAACCACATTGTTGGTTTTCTCGTGTCGCGGCTCAAATAGTCTCTAAACTATACTCCAACTACAAACCTGGGAGTATGGTACAAGCACTCTTTTGCATTTATAAAGACATACTAAAAGTGTTTTACAGGAACAGATACAAAATGGATCAATTTAAACCTTTATGCCCATAAATCACAGAAGAAAAATGTTGATCCATCTGGCAGTTGCAATAAAATGAATGCTCTGCATACCAAATTTCATTTTTTTACAGCACCCATAAATAAACATTTTGTCACTAAAGAGGGTTGTCAGGCTTAAAGTCTTTTATGTAAACTAAAATTTGTATTTGTATTATCCAGCCTGATATCATGTCTTCCAGGTGGCATGGTTAATTTTTAAGCATACCTATTTTAGTTGTGACCCATAAATGGTTAGTTTAATGACATTTTTGATGGTTTAATGTCTACAATACTTAATGGGTTAATGACTAAAATATTTAATGACTCTGAGAAAAAAATAATTTTTGTACTTTTAGATGAGATTTGTATATTTAATTCATCAGGTCAGCTATTTTAGTTTTTTTCAATTTCATGGGTGGGCTATCACAATACAGTGCTACCTCAGTCTATTTGTTTTAGTAAAGTGTGATTTATTTAACAGATGGCTGATCTGTGATATGTTTATACAAAACTTCTTTTATGGTTATGAGCAAGTTTACGCTGACTTAAACATTTGCACAGGTAAGCAGATGCATACAAAGGGCATCACCTGAGTTCCCCTTTGCTTTGCAAATGTGCGCTAAAAAGGGCATAAACACCCAGGTTGCTAACAGAAAGTCACAAAAGTTGTAAAATGGGCAAAGTTTGAAACATCGAATGGAACAGGATGGAATGGAATAGGATAATCTTCACTTTGGGAGTGGCACTCTCATTAGAGAGAATCTGCTCCCTCTGAGGGAGCAAATTCTTTACTGTAAGAGTACCATCCCAGGTCAAGGAAGCAATTTGTAGCAAAGGCTTATACACTATCCCATCCATTCCATTCTACATTCCATTCCAGGTTTTAAACAATGCCAGTAAGTTAAGGTGACCCAACAATTTCTATGTTAAAATTCTTCCTTGTGGGCTGAATTGAATTTTTTGCCATGCTACTTATACTTTCATTACTTGGAACAGCTGCTACCAGAAAAAAATATTTTGTTGATAAATATTGAACATAATATAGCAAAGTAACACATGAGACAGGCCAGGAAAAAGGTGGCTTAAAACGTTTTAGACTGGAAATCTGTTTTGCTGACATAATTATGCAAACAGTGCAGTCCAAGTTCAGACACTTCAAAATGTTGCATCTATTCAAGGTTAACACTTCTTTGCAAAATACAATAAAAGTGAAAATGTTCACCAGAAACCCTATAGCTAGAAATGAACTCATCCAAATGATGAGGATGGACAAGTCCACTAGTCAAAAATGGGTTAAAACATGTGAACAAGAAGATCTAAGGTCACCTTACTGTTCATAACAACCCATCTATGGGTTTTATGTGGAATTGGTATATACCCTAATGTGCTTCAATATTGGGGCTAATGGAAAATTAATGGTTCTAGGTGTCCCAATTCATAATCACTGGACAAATATTCCAGCTGATAGGTGTCTTCTGACCTTGCTTCCATGCTATAAGGTCCTTTTATCCCATGTATTGGTATATGTGAGCTCCTTCAAGCAGTGAAGGGCAAGACCAGTGCCTTCCCTGTTTTCTATAGGGTGAGCAGAAAATCCAAATACTTGTATTAAATGCAAACAGAGAAGGAACTCATCAGACTGCACAAAACTTGTGCAGTCTGATGAATTTCGTCTCTGTTTGCATAATGCCACCCTGTGCCTTTCCCCAATTGCTAAAGGTCAAATGTAGATAAAAAAAAATGAAATGATTTAGGAGGGGTCTGGTAATGCTTAATTTGAACAAGAGGCCCACGGGCCACAAAGCTCACCAGATCTCTAGCTCAAAATTGCTATCAAAATTACTGTCACATTTGTACAGCCTAATACAAAATATACAACTACCAAGTCTCAGTCTGAAAGTCTGTTGAGTTGATAACAAAATATATAACTATTTTCCATATTTTGATTGCAGTAAATGCCATTTTCAATTTTTCCCATTATAAGTCAATGCAACTCTAAGTTGCCATAGCAACCAAACGAAAGAGCCGATTTTCATCAAAGACACAAACTTTCAACCCCCCCCCCAGCCTAAGGATACTAAAGATGAAATCTGGGCCTTATTGGCCAAGTGACATCTGAGGAGATAATTTTGTAAGTTGTTTTTTTCCATTATTTTTGCATTTTGGTTTCCATGACAACCAGTAAATGGAGCAGTGGGTCCAAAAACAATAAAGCTAATAGAAGACTTCTTAAAGGAACATTTCTATAAAAGTTATGTCAACATATCTGCAATGGCTAGGCAGTAAATGCCATTATTCAATTTTCCCCATTATAAGTCTATGGGAACTCTAAGTTGCCATAGCAACCAAACTAAAGGACAGATTTTCATAAAAAACACAAACTTTCAATACCCCAGCCTAAGGATACTACAGATGAAATCTGGGCCTTATCGGCCCAGTGGTTACAGAGGAGATAATTTTTAAGTATTTTTTTCCATTTTTTTTTTCATTTTGGTTTCCATGGCAACCAATAAAAGGGGCACTGGGCCAAAAAACATACAGCTGATAGAAGACTTCTCAAGGAACATTTCTATAAAAGTTTTGTCAACATATCTGCAATGGCCTGGCAGAAAATGTCATTTTTCAATTTTCCCCATTATAAGTCTATGGGAATTCTAAGTTGCCATAGCAACCAAACTGAAGGGCAGATTTTCATAAAAAACACAAACTTTCAATCCCCCAGCCCAAAGATGCTACAGATGAAATTTGGGCCCAATCGGCCCAGTGGCTTCAGAGGAGATGTTGTTTAAAAGTGTTGACGGACGACGACATACGACGACGACGACGACGACGACGACGACGACGGACACTGCCTATCCTATAAGCTCCCCCGGAGCCTTCGGCTCTGGTGAGCTAAAAATACTTTTCTCAATTTTCTAGACTAAATACTGAGCCTGTCAAAAATTTAAGCTTCATTTAATTTTGTTAATGCCAGAAATAACCTTACAGAAAAATGATACTTTTTGCTTTTGATCAAGCTGCCAATAATAATGTTTTTCATACAAATACAAAAATATTTATGATCCAAATATATGATACTTCGGCATTCAGTAGCAAGAAAATTGCATTATTTTACAATAGTGCAGAATAACATCAAGTGTAAAAGGATAGCAACTACACCAAGTGAGCAAGGACTCATGTATACCCCGACCAGTGCTACGGCCTAATGAAACTACCATGCACCTAATGAAACGGTATGAACCTAGAAGTAAAGTTAGTCACTTAACAAATGGCTCCATCAAAATATATAATGTAAACATATAAGTCCGTGTCCATGACCTTGGTCAGCAGCAGCATCCAGATGATGTCAACTAATCTGCAAGAACATAGAAGTAAACCTAGTCCAAATCAAAAGGTTTCATCAAAGGATGTTGGAAATACAATGTAAAAGAAAAGAATATAAACTTAATGCAAATATACAAGTCTGTGACCTTTACCTTTGGTAAGCAGCTACGAACTGATTGTAAACCTAGTCAAATATCAAATGGTTCCATCAAAGGATATTGGAAATATAAAGGAAGAATGACCTTGACCTTAAGTCAGCAGCAGCATCTAGATGATGCCAACTTTTCTGCATGAACACAGGCGTATAACTAGTCAAATACCAAAAGGTTCATCAAAGGATGTTGGAAATATAAGCAAAGAATATAAACTAAATGCAAAACTTTAACGGAAATGTACGTATCTGTGACCTTGACCTTTGGTAAGCAGGAGCATCCAGATGATGTCAACTACTCTGTATGAACCTGAATGTAAGCCTTGTCAAATATCAAATGGTTCCATAAAAGGATATTGGAAATATAACAGAAGAATATAAACTTAACATAAAACTTCTTTAATGCAAATGTTTAAGTCTGTGACCTTGACCTTAGGTCAGCAGCAGTATCCAGATGATGTCAACTATTCTTCATGAACCTAGAAGTATACCTAGTCAAATACTTTTCAACAACAACCACTTCGAAGCAACAATCATCTCACAGTAACAACCACTTCTCAGCAACAAGTTCTCATCGAAACCACTCTCGACAAAGCAACGACAACTTCTCAGCAACAACCACTTCTCAACAACAACCACTTCCAGGTCTTAGCTTCCACAGCTGAGTTCGTGAAAGCATGCAATATTCAGATACAGCTATAATGTAAATGTTCTGGAGGAAAATATCAATGGTATATCTTCTGTTATCAATGCCTTCATCCAGTTTCACTTCAACCATAAAGTTATACTTTAACCTACTTTATATTTGCAAACTTTGAAGACCCAAGTAGCAGTCTGATCTGGGTCTATACTGTTGGCAGTTTAATTTTTTTAATATCCCCTTCAGCTGATGGACTGGTCCACATACAAAGACAGCTGAGTCCATTGCAGAAAATCAGCAGTTTAGGGTTCAATAAGAAAGATCATTCTGGAACAATTACCAGTATCCCGTAAACACCACCCTTTGTCTTATCATGTAAACTGATAGTTTTGAAACATTATGAATCAAAAAGCAGGTTGGAAATAGATAATTTTTAAAAATAAAGTGTGCCCTAGAAAAAAATCAAGGTGTTTTATCTTATATCAAAGAAACATGTTATAAAACATTCATTTCAAACTTGCTCTAGAAGTAACAAGAGGCCCAAATGGGCCTGATATCTCTCACCTGGCTATTGTGCAATGGGACCATTCTGATACAAAATTGGTCCAATTCCACTGAGATTTTCTCATTTTCACATTTTGCTACTTTTAGTAACAGAGGCCAACTTGCCTGGTCTTTATATATTTACTTTTGAAACACCTCAATGCAAGAATCATTTTTCCATAAATTTCATCAAAATCCATTCAGGGGTTACTGAGATATTGCCAGTTTCATGTTTTGTGCTATTTTTAGTAACGGCAGATGGCGGCCATCTTGGATTGCTAAAATGCAAAAAATCGAAAAGCCTTCATGCAAGGACCAATTTGACACAAATTTGGTCCTATTCCATTGAGATTTTCTAATTTTCACATTTTTCTACTTTTAGTAACAGAGGCCAATATGACTGGTCTATAATTAGTTATTTTTGAAACACCTCAATGCAAGAATCATTTTGACACAAATTTCGTCAAAATCCATTCAGTGGTTACTGAGATATTGTCATTTTCATGTTTTGTGCTATTTTTAGTAACGGCAGATGGCGGCCATCTTGGAATGCCAAAATGCAAAAAATCGAAAAAGCTTAATGAAAGGACCATTCTGACACAAAATTAGCCCAATTCCATTAAGATTTTCTAATTTTCACATTTTTTTTCTATTTTTAGTAACAGAGGCCAATATGACTGGTCTACAATTAGATATTTTTGAAACATCTCAATGCAAGAATCATTTTGACACAAATTTCATCAAAATCCATTCAGCGGTTACTGAGATATTGTCATTTTCATGTTTTGTGCTATTTTTAGTAACGGCAGATGGCGGCCATCTTAGAATGCCAAATTGCAATTAATCTAAATGACTCCATGCAAGGAACATTCTGACACATAATTGGTCCAATTCCATTCAAGGGTTCTTGAGTAATTGTCATTTTTATGTTTGTGCTATTTTTAGTAACACCAGATGGCGGGGATCTTGGAATGCCAAATTGCAATTAATCGAAACGGCTTCATGCAAGGAACATTCTGACACAAAATTGGTCCAATTCCATTTAAAGGTTCTTGAGTAATTGTCATTTTTATCTATGTGCTATTTTTAGTAACAGCCCCCATGGTGGCCATCTTGGATAGTCAACTGGCACAAAATTGAAATAATTCCATTCAAGAACCATTTCTGACCAAATTTGGTCAGAATTGGTTGCATTTTCTTTAGATATTGACATTTGAGCAAAATCGGTCTTGTAAACGCTAAGTAGGTCACTGTGACCTAATTCCGCTATAGATTTTTTTTGTTTTTATAATTTTTAACACCAAGGTCCCACTAATGTTCCATGCAAACTTTTAACAAAATATACCAATTGGTTCTGGAGAAGAAGTTGATTTTGTTGTTTTTGCTATTTTTAGTAACGGCAGCCATCTTGGATTCTTGACCTGACCCAATTTTACAATTTTGAAACCCTGCAGTCTGGTCATGCTCCATGTGAAATTTGAGATCCATGGGTTCAGTGGTTTTAGAGAAGAAGTTGTTTGAAGTTGTTTAAATAGGTCAGTTTTTGACATTGGCATTTGTGCAAAATTACACACCTAAACAGAAAGTAGGTCACTGTGACAAAACTACGCTACAGATTTTTTTCTTTTTTATAATTTTGAATACCAAGGTTTCACTGATGTTCCATGCCAAAATTCAGACAAATATACCCAGTGGTTCTGGAGAAGAAGTTGATAAAATTGTAAATACCAAGGTTTCACTGAAATTCAGACAAATATACCCAGTGGTTCTGGAGAAGAAGTTGATTTTGTTCTTTCTGCTATTTTTAGTAACGGCGGCCATCTTGGATTTTCAACCTGACCCAATTTTACAATTCTGAGACCCTGGAGTCAGGTCATGCTCCATGTGAAATTTGAGAACCGTGGGACCAGTAGTTTTACAGAAGAAGATGTTTGAATATTTGTTTTTAGGTGTTGACAGACAAATTTCGTGACGACGCACGATGCACGCCGGACACATTGGTATGACAATAGCTCACTATGGCCCTTCGGGCCAGGTGAGCTAATAATTCCTTGGTATCAATAATGATTTATTTTGGTAACAATTTTGAGGGCAAAAAAGTCTAAGATGTTTTTTTTTAAGATGTTACCATGTATTACTTGAGGACCAAATTTTACCTATGGTGCACCTGCAATTTAGTACACAATCATGTACACAGGAGAGGATGACAGGGGATTTTACTTCCTTTTTAACAGTATTTCAGTCATATGAGGACAATGGAAAGGCAGTAATGAAAGGCTGTGTGCAATGGGCACAGAAGAGGAGATGGAGAGACTTTGTGCCACGAACATGTTATGGATTTGTTTCCTTGAGCCTTCAGAGGAACATCTTATGAGAAAATTTAGAACACCGCAAAAGCTCATTATTTTCAAAGCAATAGACATGATAATTTATGCAGAGCTTATTTATTTTACAAATGATTTAAAAAAAAAACAAGAGGGCCATGATGGCCCTGGATCGCTCACCTGAGTATCCTGTGAACCTAACCTCAGAGACATCCATATGACCGATAGACAGAGTTTCACAAAGATTTAATGGAAAATGAACCCTTTATTGTGTACCTAAGGTTTTTTTCAGATTTAACCTAATGACCTAGATTTTGACCCCACATGACCCAGTTTCAAACCTGGTCTAGATTTCTTGGATATGAACATTCTGAGAAAGTTATCAAAACTGTGCCCTCTAAAGTGTACACAATGCTTTTCTGAGGTTTAACCTAGTGACCTACTTTTTGACCCAACATGACCAAGTTGCACCCTTGGTCCAGATTTGTTGAAGACAAACATTCTGACAAAGCCCTATGAAGATTAGAACAAAACTGTGTCCTCTAAAGCGTTCACACTGTTTTTCTAAGAACTGACCTAGTGACCTAGTTTTTGACCTGACATGGCCCAGTTTCAAATCTGGTATAGATTTTATGATAAAAAAACACATTCTGACAAGGTTTCACATAGATTGGATCATAACTGTGCCCTCTAGAGCGTACACAAGGTTTTTCTAAGATTTGACCTAGTGACCTAGTTTTTGACCCCACAAGACTAAGATTCAAATCTGGCCTAGATTTTATATTAATAAACATTCTGACAAAGTTTCATGAAGATTGGATCATAACTGTGCCCTCTAGAGTGTGCACAAGGTTTTTCTAAGATTTGACCCAGTGACCTAGTTTTTGACCCCATATGACCCAGTTTCAAAGATGGTCTAGATTTCATTTAGATAAACATTCTGACAAAGTTTCATGATGATTGGATCATAACTGTGCCCTCTGTGTCATTCTAAGATTTATTTCTATTTTTAGCTCTGGCGGCCATATTGTTCAGCGGAGCAAAACCGTTTGAGCAATTTTGGTAGAGGGTCTTCTAAGGAACATTTCTGTGAAATTATTTCAAAATAGACCCAACAGTTTTGGAGGAGAAGTCATTTAAAGGTTTTTCTATCTTTAGCTCTGGCGGCCATTATGTTCAGCGGAGCGGAAACGTTTGAGCAATTTTGGTAGAGGGCCTCCTAAGGAACATTTCTGTGAAATTATTTCAAAATCGGCCAAGCTGTTTTGGAGGAGAAGTCGTTTAAAGGTTTTTCTATTTTTAGCTCTGGCGGCCATATTGTTCAGCGGTGCGGAACCGTTTCAGCAATTTTGGTAAAGGGTCTTCTAAGAAACATTTCTGTGAAATTATTTCAAAATCGGCCAAGCAGTTTTGGAGGAGAAGTCGTTTAAAGGTTTTTCTATTTTTAGCTCTGGCGGCCATATTGTTCAGCGGAGCGGAACCGTTTCAGCAATTTTGGTAGAGGGTCTTCTAAAAAACATTTCTGTGAAATTATTTCAAAATCGGGCCAACAGTTTTGGAGGAGAAGTCGTTTAAAGGTTTTTCTATTTTTAGCTCTGGCGGCCATTTTGTTCAGCGGAGCAAAACCGTTTGAGCAATTTTGGTAGAGGGTCTCCTAAGGAACATTTCTGTGAAATTATTTCAAAATCGGCCCAGCAGTTTTGGAGGAGAAGTCGTTTAAAGGTTTTTCTATTTTTAGCTCTGGCGGCCATTTTGTTCAGCGGAGCAAAACCGTTTGAGCAATTTTGGTAGAGGGTCTCCTAAGGAACATTTCTGTGAAATTATTTCAAAATCGGCCAAGCAGTTTTGGAGGAGAAGTCGTTTAAAGGTTTTTCTATTTTTAGCTCTGGCGGCCATATTGTTCACTGGAGCGGAACCATTTGAGCAATTTTGGTAGGGAGTCCCCCAAGGAACATTTCTGTGAAATTATTTTGAAATCCATCCAGCAGTTTTGGAGAAGAAGTCGTTTAAAGCAAAAGTTGACGCCGGACAACGGACGACGGACGACGGACAAAGACCGATCACAATACCTCACCTTGAGCACTTCGTGCTCAGGTGAGCTAAAAATAATGAAAAAATAATTTAAGGACACACTTCCACAGAGCATGAGAAGGTGAACACCCTTATTAAAAGCTGCTAATGATTGACAATTAGACAAAAAATTTCAGTATTATCAACTAAAGTATCAAACAGTAGTAGTGCTTATCAGCATACCTGACAGATTTAACATCAAGGTTCTACTGCCAAAAAAATATATATAGATCTAAAAACAAGAGGGCCATGGTGGCCCTGAATCGCTCACCTGAGCAGTAATCAGTTCACTGGCTCTGGTGAAGATTTATAAGAGTTTTTACCATACTAACATTTGACCTAGTTTTTGACCCGACATGACCCAGTTTCAAACTTGGCCTGGATATTGTAAGAATAAACATTCTGACACAGTTTCATTGAGATTGGATCAAAACTGTGCCCTCTGGAGCGTATACAAGGTGGTTCCTATATTTGACCTAGTGACCAAGTTTTTGACCCGACACGACCCAGTTTCAAACTTTACCTAGATTTCATTAAGATAAACATTCTGACAGAGTTTCATGAAGATTGGATCAAAACTGTGCCCTCTAGGGTGTACACAAAGTTTTTCTAAGATTTGACCTTGAGCCGACATGACTCAGTTTCATAGGGGGCTTAGATATATGGACAATAAACATTTTGACATAGTTTCATGAAGATTGGATCAAAGTGAGTGAGTGAGTGAGTGAACTCTGGTTTAACGTCCCACCAACAACGAGGTCATATGGAGACGGGACCTCGGTTTAAAGTCTCATCCGAAAGACCGGAGAAGCGGGGGATCGAACTTGCGACTCCTGGATGGTTGGCTGGAGTGTTATCCACTACGCTACAGCCGCTCCTAATTGGATCAAAACTATGCCTTCTAGTGCTTACACAACATTTTTCTAAGATTTGACCTAGTGACCTAGTTTTTTACCCGACATGACCTACTTTCAAACTTGGCCGAGAGTTTATGAAGATAAACATTCTGACAAAGTTTCATAAAGATTAGATCAAAACTGTGTCCTCTAGAGCGTACACAAGGTTTTTCTATGATTTGACCTAGTGACCTAGTTTTCTACCCGACATGACCCAGTTTCAAACTTGTCCTACATATTATGAGGATAAACATTCTGACAAAGTTTCATGAACTTTGAATCAAAACTGTGCCTTCTAGAGCGCACACAAGGTTTTTCTAAGATTTGACCTAGTGACCTAGTTTATGACTCGACATGACCCAGTTTCTAACTTGGCCCAGAGTTTGTGGAGATAAACATTCTGACAATGTTTCATAAAGATTGGATCAAAACTGGGTCCTCTAGAGCGTACACAAGGTTTTTCTATGATTTGACCTAGTGACCTAGTTTTTGACCCGACGTGACCTAGTTTCAAACTTGTTCTAGATATTATCAGTCTGGGGACTTATGGATTTCCGTCACGCATATTTGTGATGGTCAGCCATACTTCTTACATTTTTCAGTCCAACTCACTAAAATGACAAATTAACCTACTGGCAGTGTTCAATCTGACCTGTCTACACTTAATATTAATATTTGGTCCAGCCCTTAACTATTCTCAGTATTAACAGTTTTATTTTGGTTATGTCTGAAGAATTATGGTCAAAATTAGGCAAATATTGTTGTGCATTTGACTTGTTTTATTTCCAAGAAAAATAGATATTTACTTTCAATTTTTTATAAAGTGTTACAATCAAAATCGTCTACAATGCTTGCTTTTTTGTAACAGATGCTAACCGTACGAGTTACTCAAGGTTTTGCATCAGTTACGCGACAGAAGAGTACTTGGGTTTTTAGCCTTTGTTATGGTCAGCCATAACACCAGAAGAAACCAACGTTATGGCTTTCCATCACGTTTCATCCTTCGGACATGTAGTGACATCTTGTGGTAAAAATTTCAGTAATTACGTTATGGTAAGCCATCATGTCAGTTCATTTAAAATGCATGGTTAACCATCACAAATATGCGTTATGGAAATCCATAAGTCCCCAGACTGATTATGAGGATAAACATTCTGACAAAGTTTCATGAACTTTGGATGAAAACTGTGCCTTCTAGAGCGTACACAAGGTTTTTCTAAGATTTGACCTAGTGACCAAGTTTTTGACCCGACATGACCCAGTTTCAAACTTATCCTACATATATTGAGGATAAACATTCTGACAAAGTTTCATGAACTTTGGATCAAATCTGTGTCCTCTAGAGCGTACACAAGGTTTTTCTATGATTTGACCTAGTGACCTAGTTTTTGACCCGACATGACCCAGTTTCAAACTTGTCCTACATATTATGAGGATAAACATTCTGACAAAGTTTCATGAACTTTGGATCAAAACTGTGCCTTGTAGAGCGTACAAAAGGCTTTTCTAAGATTTGACCTAGTGACCTAGTTTTTGACCCAACAAGACCCAGTTTCAAACTTGGCCTAGAGTTTATAGAGATAAACATCCTGACAATGTTTCATAAAGATTGGATCAAAACTGTCCTCTAGAGCATACACAAGGTTTTTTCTATGATTTGACCTAGTGACCTAGTTTTTGACCGGACGTGACCCAGTTTCAAACTTATCCTAGATATTATAAGTATAAACTTTCTGATTAAGTTTCATGAACTTTGGATCAAAACTGTGCCTTCTAGAGCGTACACAAGGTTTTTCTAAGATTTGACCTAGTGACCTAGTTTTTGACCCGACATGACCCAGTTTCGAACTTGGCCTAGAGTTTATGGAGATAAACATTCTGACAAAGTTTCATAAAGACTGGATCAAAACTGTGTCCTCTAGAGCGTACACAAGGTTTTTCTATGATTTGACCTAGTGACCTAGTTTTAGACCCGACATGACTCAGTTTCGAACTTGTCCTAGATACTATGAGGATAAACATTCTGACAAAGTTTCATGAACTTTGGATGAAAACTGTGCCCTCTAGAGCATTCACAAGGTTTTTCTAAGATTTGACCTAGTGACCTAGTTTTTGACCCGACATGACCCAGTTTCGAACTTGGCCTATATTTTACGGAGATAAAAATTCTGACAAAGTTTCATAAAGATTAGATCAAAACTGTGTCCTCTAGTGCGTACACAAGGTTTTTCTATGATTTGACCTAGTGACCTAGTTTTAGACCCGACTTGACCCAGTTTTGAACTTATCCTATATACTATGAGGATAAACATTCTGACAAAGTTTCATGAACTTTGGATGAAAACTGTGCCCTCTAGAGTGTACACAAGGTTTTTCTAATATTTGACCTAGTGACCTAGTTTTTGACCCGACATGACCCAGTTTCAAACTTGGCCTAGATTTTATGGAGATAAACATTCTGACGAAGTTTCATAAAGATGGAATCAAAACTGTGTCCTCTAGAGCGTACACAAGGTTTTTCTATGATTTGACCTAGTGACCTAGTTTTAGACCCGACGTGACCCAGTTTCGAACTTATCCTAGATACTATGAGGATAAACATTCTGACAAAGTTTCATGAAGTTTGGATCAAAACTGTGCCCTCTAGAGCGTACACAAGGTTTTTCTAATATTTGACCTAGTGACCTAGTTTTTGACCCGACATGACCCAGTTTCGAACTTGGCCTAGATTTTATAAAGACTAACATTCTGACAAAGTTTCATAAAGATTGGATCGAAACTGTGCCCGCTAGAGTGTACACAAGCAAAAGTTGACGGACGGACGTCCGGACGTCCTGACACACGTACGACGGACATCAGGGTATCCCAAAAGCTCACCCTGAGCACTTCGTGCTCAGGTGAGCTAAAAAAAAGAAAACCAAAATCCGATAAAAAGTTTCAAAAGCTGATCAGCTACTGTAACAATGCTACTGTGATTTCTGATAACTGAGCCTCAACATGACAAAACCAACAGCTTTGCATGTGCACCATGCAAAGAATCAGATCAGCCTGGGCATCTGCCCTATCTGATCAGGGTCTTTGCTGTGGGTAAACGGTAGCAAAGGGTCTAAGCTAGTCCCATGTGGACAGCAAAGACCCTGTTCAGACAGGACAGATGCCCAGGCTGACCGGAGTCTTCACTGTTTGCACATGCCACTTTGTTGGTTTTGTTGTTTTGTCTTGTTGCGGCTCACATCTCATTTTGTTCTTAAGGTGAATGGACACACCTCCAATTTCTCATGGGAGACAACTAACCAAATGGTAATTGAGCCGCGACACGAGAAAACCAACAATGCGGTTGTGCCCCCACCACAGACTCAGATCAGCCTGGGAATCCGACCAGTCTGATTAGAGTCTTCGCTTTGCACTTAAAGGGTGGCTAAGTGTCTAAGCTAGCTCCATGCGGACTGCAAAGACTCTGATCAGACTGGGCGGATGCCCAGGCTGATCTGAGTCTGCGCTGGGCGCACAATCACATTGTTGGTTTTGTCGTGTTGCGGCTCATATTTGCTTCTCTGCAGGTGAATTCTTTCAATGAAGGTCCCTGCTTTCATAGACAGCAAATTCTTGCTTTTAATTGTGTAAGGGTACACCTTTATTTTCTTGTACCATTTTTATAAAGGGGGACAACTTCTGTGACTTCCTATTTGCTTCTCTGGATGACAAAGCCCTTCAAAACAGGGCTCTACTCTAGGAGCAAATTCTTTCTTGTAAGAGTTTACCATCAATGAGAAAGGAAGAAAAAAAAAGGAAAATGGTAGAGTTACTGTCCCTGAAAGTGCCCATTCACCTTAATATTATTAATAAGCCTCCTATGAGAAGCAAGGCCACCATTTCTGCAGTTGGAGGTGTGTCCACAGAACTGCTTACTGGTCTGAAATCTGCATGCCACAAGCTCTTAATACCCTAACATCCCCACCATGTCCTGACATGAAACTGACAGCAAGGGAATAAAAATAGCCATCAGAGGAGATGGCAAATCCCCCGACCGAAGACCCCCATGGGCCTTGGTAAAAAGGGTGCACTTCAAAACACATGTAAGTAATATATTGTCATTCTTTTATGCTTCTGATTGACATTATCTGTTTAACAGATGCACGATTATCTAACACTCAGACTAAAATAGTATGCTTGACTGCTAAAAAGAAGTAATACCTCAAACAGCCGCCATATACATAAACATATAGCATATGATACATTAAAGTTTCAAAATGTGTGAATAACTTCTAAACTACAAGCCCTACAAACCTAATTTTGAGCTCTCTAGTAAGTGAATTTGGACAAAGAATCCAAATCTGGAGAATTTTTTTTTTTTTTGGGGTGGGGTGGGGGGGGGGGGGGGGGGGGGTCAGAGAGAGTTAGGAACACTGATAAGATATCACAGCATGTTCATCAATATTCTAACAGGTATAAGGTTATTAAAATTGTGGAGCAGGCCAGGGTTATACCGATATGGAGCAGAGACTCAAGCAGCAGCTCAAAATACCAAAGGGAAATAACTCACAAAGTATGAATGCGACAAATTGTCATGACCTATTCTTCATATCTATGCAGTATCATGAAAATATTTCAAAAGGTATTCAAGCTATGGGGCAGACACCTAAAATCATCAAAGGGAAATAACTAAAAAAATAAGAAAGCAAGAGTTGTCATTCTTGTTTGCGACACATCGCTATGACCTGTTCTACATATCTGTGAAGTATCATGAAAATATTTCAAAAGGTATATGAGTTATAGAGCGGACACGAAACCATACCTAAAATGATTAAGGGGAAATAACTCAAAAAGTAAGAAAACAAGAGTTATCATTCTTGTTCGCGACACATCGTCATGACCTGTTCTACGTATCTGTGATGTATCATGAAAATATTCCAAAAGGTATTCAAGTTATAGAGCGGACATGAAATCACACCTAAAACGATCAAGGGGAAATAACTCAAAAAGTAAGAAAGCAAGAGTTGTCACTCTTGTTCGCGACACATCGTCATGACCTGTTCTACATATCTGTGAAGTATCATAAAAATATTCTAAAAGGAATTCAAGTTATAGAGCGGACACGAATCTGCTAAAAAATCACACCTAAAACCATCAAGGGGAAATAACTCAAAAAGTAAGAAAGCAAGAGTTGTCATTCTTGTTCGCGACACATCATCATGACCTGTTCTACATATCTGTGAAGTATCATGAAAATATTCCAAAGGGTATTCAAGTTACAGAGTGGACACGAATCTGCAAAAAAACTCACCAAAGGGGAAATAACTCAAAAAGTACAATAGCAAGAGTTACCATTCTTGTATGCGACACATCGTCATGACCTGTTCTACATAACTGTGAAGTATCATGAAAATATTCCAAAGGGTATTCAAGATATAGAGCGGACAAGAAATGAGGGGGGGGGGGGGGGGCGGGGAGGTCAGAGAGAGTTAGGAACACTGATAAGATATCACAGCATGTTCATCAATATTCTAACAGGTATAAGGTTATTAAAATTGTGGAGCAGGCCAGGGTTATACCGATATGGAGCAGAGACTCAAGCAGCAGCTCAAAATACCAAAGGGAAATAACTCACAAAGTATGAATGCGACAAATTGTCATGACCTATTCTTCATATCTATGCAGTATCATGAAAATATTTCAAAAGGTATTCAAGCTATGGGGCAGACACCTAAAATCATCAAAGGGAAATAACTAAAAAAATAAGAAAGCAAGAGTTGTCATTCTTGTTTGCGACACATCGTTATGACCTGTTCTACATATCTGTGAAGTATCATGAAAATATTTCAAAAGGTATATGAGTTATAGAGCGGACACGAAACCATACCTAAAATGATTAAGGGGAAATAACTCAAAAAGTAAGAAAGCAAGAGTTGTCACTCTTGTTCGCGACACATCGTCATGACCTGTTCTACATATCTGTGAAGTATCATAAAAATATTCTAAAAGGAATTCAAGTTATAGAGCGGACACGAATCTGCCAAAAAATCACACCTAAAACCATCAAGGGGAAATAACTCAAAAAGTAAGAAAGCAAGAGTTGTCATTCTTGTTCGCGACACATCATCATGACCTGTTCTACATATCTGTGAAGTATCATGAAAATATTCCAAAGGGTATTCAAGTTACAGAGCGACACGAATCTGCCAAAAAACTCACCAAAGGGGAAATAACTCAAAAAGTACAATAGCAAGAGTTACCATTCTTGTACGCGAAAATCGTCATGACCTGTTCTACATAACTGTGAAGTATCATGAAAATATTCCAAAGGGTATTCAAGATATAGAGCGGACAAGAAAATGTTTACGGACGGACAGACGGACAATCACACCTAAAACGATCAAGGGGAAATAACTCAAAAAGTAAGAAAGCAAGAGTTTTCACTCTTGTTCGTGACACATCGTCATGACCTGTTCTACATATCTGTGAAGTATCATAAAAATATTCTAAAAGGAATTCAAGTTATAGAGCGGACACGAATCTGCCAAAAAATCACACCTAAAACCATCAAGGGGAAATAACTCAAAAAGTAAGAAAGCAAGAGTTGTCATTCTTGTTCGCGACACATCATCATGACCTGTTCTACATATCTGTGAAGTATCATGAAAATATTCCAAAGGGTATTCAAGTTACAGAGCGGACACGAATCTGCCAAAAAACTCACCAAAGGGGAAATAACTCAAAAAGTACAATAGCAAGAGTTACCATTCTTGTTCGCGACACATCATCATGACCTGTTCTACATAACTGTGAAGTATCATGAAAATATTCCAAAGGGTATTCGAGATATAGAGCGGACAAGAAAATGTTTACGGACGGACAGACGGACGGACGGACGGACAGACGGACGGACGGACGGACGGATGCCAGGCTCATCGCTATATCCCCCGAACCTTTCGGTCGGGGGATAAAAAGAATTAACAATACAAAGCCCTATACAATGGCTTTTAACCAGGTTTGCATTTCACAGCACAATGTCTGTTCACCATACTGGACAGTTCCCCTGACTTTGCATTTGCTCATTACATGAAATACTTTGACAGAACACTGTAATGTTACAAATGGTACACTTTCAGAGGAAGCACCAGAGCTGCCTTTAATTTTTTACTTTCCATCTTCCCTTCTAAAATCCCTTCTAAAGACAGGTCTACCCAGAAACAAAAGAATTTGCTCCTTTAGGGCTTCATCCTCTATGGAGCAAACAGGAATTCAACAGTCATCATAAAGTGGCAGCTGGATACATTCAACTGTCACCACAAAGTGGCATAGCTCAACAAGTGGATACATTAAACAGTCACCATAAAGTGGCACAGCTGTACATGTGGATTTATTCCATGGTCACCACAAACTGGATACATTCAACAGTCACCATAAAGTTGCATAGCTCCACAAGTGGATACATTAAACAGTCACCATAAAGTGGCACAGCTGTACATGTGGATGCATTCCATGGTCACCACAAACTGGATACATTGAAAGTCACCATAAAGTTGCTAGCTCCACAAGTGGATACATTAAACAGTCACCATAAAGTGGCACAGCTGTACATGTGGATGCATTCCATGGTCACCACAAACTGGATACATTGAAAGTCACCATAAAGTTGCATAGCTCCACAAGTGGATACATTAAACAGTCACCATAAAGTGGCATAGCTGTACATGTGGATTTATTCAAAAGTCACCACAAAGTGGCATAGCTGAACAAGAGATACATCAACAGTCACCACTTAGTGACATACCTGTTGAACTGATTACATTCAACGAGCACAACGAAGTGACATAGCTGTATAAATGGATACATCGAACAATCACCCAAAGTGACATAGCTGGACAGCTGGATACATTCAACAGTCACAGCTTTACAAGCAGATACACAAAGTGATATAGCTGTACAAATGAATATATTGAACAATAAAGTTTCCTTTTAAAAGGAAAGGCTTGCCAAGTTAGCGCTCATGTAGTTCAATGTTTGTGGTTTATGGTTTGTGGTCTTGGGAGATGGTATCTTACTTGGAGACACTTTCTTCATTTAAAAACGTCCACAACTATAGTAACAATGAGGTTACGCTACATTCTGGTTGTTCTGACAATCATATGATAACCTTCAGTAACAAGAGCTGTCGCCTGACAGCATAGCTCGCCTGAATTGGTGCTTGCCCATCACAAAGCCGCTATGGTGGTGTGGACTGCTATGCATAAAACTTCATATGCAAGCATGTCCATAATGAAACACATTTATAAACAAAAGCTATCTCAGAAATATGTCTTAAAATAAAATAAAAAAAAAAAATGAAATGAAATTTCAAAGTCCATGAGCTTGAGGTAAAAACAAACTGACGGGTGGGTGGGTGGGGTGGGGTGGGGGGGGGGGGGGGGGGGGGGGGGGGTTGAAAGGAAGTTTCAAAGTCCATGAGCTTGAGGTAAAAACAAACTGAGGGGTGGGTGGGGGGGCATGATGGGAGGGGATGGGGGCTATGTGGACTGCTATGCATGAAACTTCATGCAAGCATGTCCATAATGAAAACACATTTATAAACAAAAGCTATCTCAGAAATAAGTCTTAAAATAAAATTAAAATTAAAAAAATGAAATGAAATTTCAAAGTCCATGAGCTTGAGGTAAAAAAAACTGACGGGTATGGGGGAGGGGAGGGGGGGGGCTAGGATGTATCAAAACCCTGAACCATTATCTAACATCAGTCCAAGTATCAGTATCAACTGAGTCCATCATCGTGGCACCGTGAAATTATGTCTTCATAAATATATAACTTTAACCAAAATCTTTAAGACAAAATTCTAAGTCGATGACCTTGACTTCAAGGTCATCCAGTGGGGTAAGTATAAGGTGTTTCGTAAAAACTCAAAAAAGAGTCTAACATCAGTTCAAGTATAAACTAAATCTCTGCAAAGCATTATGAATCAGTATGCAATTACAAAACTTTAAAAAAGACAAAAATTTCCTAAGTCCGTGACCTTGACATCAAGATCACTGAGCGGGGTTGGGGTAGTACTCTGTAGATCTAACTACAGTACAAATATATCAAGGTCACAGAGGGGGGTGGGGGTAGTACCTATAAAAACTTTAGACCAATATCTAACTTTAGTGCAAGTATCAAAGGAATCCATCCATGGGTTAAGGAGATATTGGGCTTTATAAAACTTTAACCAAAACATCCAGTCCAAAAAAAATACCAATTTTCTAAGTCCATGACCTTGACATCAAGGTCACGGAGTGGGGTGGGGGTGGTACCCTGTTAAACCTTAGACCAATATCTAACTACAGTGCAAGTATCAAAAGAATCCATCCATGGGTTAAGGAGATATAGGTCTTTAAAAAACTTTAACCAAAACATCCAATCCGAACGCCGACGCGGACGCTGACGCGGACGCGGACACGGACGCGGACGCGGACGCTGACGCCGACGCCGTGGTGACAACAATAGCTCTTCCTGAACTTTCGTTCAGGGGAGCTAAAAATAGCCATCAGAGGATGGCAAATCCCCCGACCGAAGGCCCTGTGCACCTTGGAAAACAGGGTGCACTTCAAAACGCCCATATAAATAGTATACTGTCATTCTTTTATGCTCCTTATTGACATCTGTTTAACAGATGCATGATTATCTAACAATCACCAAAATAGTATGCCAGATTGCTAAAAAGAGGTAAAATCTCAAATAGCAACCTTGTAGACAATGTATTGCATATGATACATTCAACATTTCAAAATGTGTGAATAACTTCTAAAGTACAAGACCTACAAATCTAATTTCGAGCTCTCTAGTAAGTGAATTTGGACAAAGAATCCAAATCTCATTTTTTTTTTTTTTTTTTTTGGGGGGGGGGGGGGGGGGGGGGGGGAGAGAATAGTGGAGTAAGTTAGGAACACTAATAGGATGTCATGGGGCATGATCATCAAAATTCTAAAAGGTATAAGGGTATTTCAGATTTGGAGCAGAGACACAAAACTGCAGCTCTAACTTCCAAAGGGAAATAACTCGGAAAAGTATGAAAGCAAGAGTTGTCATTCTTGTGTGAGACAAACTGTCATGATCTGATCTCCATATCTGTGAAGTATCATAAAAATATTTCAAAGGGTATTCAAGTTATGGAGCGCACACGAAATCACACCTAAAACCATCAAGGGGAAATAACTCAAAAAGTAAGAAAGCAAGAGTTGTAATTCTTGTTTGCAACACATCAGCATGACCTGTTCTACATAACTGTGAAGTATCATGAAAATATTTCAAAGGGTATTCAAGTTATGGAGCAGACACGAAATCACACCTACAACCATCAAGGGGAAATAACTCAAAAAGTAAGAAAGCAAGAGTTGTCATTCATGTTCGAGACACATCGTCATGACCTGCTCTATATATCTGTGAAGTATCATGAAAATATTCCAAAGGATATTCAAGTAACAAAGCGGACACAAATCTGCCAAAAATTCACCAAAGGGGAGATAACTCAAAAATTACAAAAGCAAGAGTTACCATTTTTGCACGCAACACATGGCCATCACCTGTTCTACATAACTCTGAAGTTTCATGAAAATATTCAAAAGGGTATTCAAGATATGGAGCGGACAAGGAAATTTTTACAGACGGACAGACTGACGGACGGACGGACGCCAGGCTCATCGCTATATCCCCCCAACCTTTCGGTGGGGGGATAAAAAGAATTCATCTATGGGTTCAGGAGATATGTGTCTTTAAAAAACTTGAACCAAAACATCCAATCAATAAAAAGACAATTTTCTAAGTCCATGACCTTGACATCAAGGTCACTGAGGGGGGTGGGGGTAGTACCATCCAAAACTTTAGACCAATATCTAACTTCAGTGCAAGTATCAAAGGAATCCATCCATGGGTTAGGGAGATATTGGGCTTTATAAAACTTTAACCAAAACATCCAGTCCAAAAAAACTCCCAATTTTCTAAGTCCATGACCTTGACACCAAGGTCACTGAGCAGGGCCGGGGTGGTACCCTGTTAAACTTTAGACCAATATCTAACTACAGTGCAAGTATCAAAAGAATCCATCCATGCATTAAGGAGATATAGGTCTTTAAAAAACTTTAACCAAAACATCCAATCCGAACGCCGACGCGGACGCTGACGCGGACGCGGACGCCGACGCCGACGCCGTGGTGACAACAATAGCTCTTCCTGAACTTTCGTTCAGGCGAGCTAAAAAGGTCAATTTTTGTATTACTGCCATTGAAAAATATTTCATAAAAGCATTTAGAAATAAGGATTTTCGTATTCTGTTATGTATTGTTATAAAAGAAATTTTAGGACATTAGAAGCTTTACTGGGAGTTTCGTCCTGTTTTTTGTGAACTAAGCAGAACTGTGTTTGTACTTTGGAGCAAATGGACTACACATAAATGATAACTGGTGAAGTGTAATGAAAATAGTCCAAAGGGTATTCAAGTTACAGAGTGGACAACAAAATGTTAATGGGCGTACTAACATACGGACAGAGACAGATGGACGGGAATTTGATTGCTATATTCCCTGAGCCGTTCGGTTAGGACAAATTTATGTTCATTATTAGATCGTCAAGTCTTGATGTTGAAAAAATACATCTTACATTGGAAAAGTTCTTTTACAAGTCCCTTACACATAAAATGATATATGGTTCATGACTGCTGATATGAGAAGGAAATAGTGGAAGTAGTTCGTCTTACTAGCCTCATTTGTGACAGAGTGACAGATTGGTAGGAAAAAAATCTTACCGTCCGCAACAATGGCTATTATTAAAAGGGGAAACAACTTTAATGTTTGTCTCATTGTTTCTGTTGAAGAAAAGCTGACTACCACTGAGAGGAGGTTATAATGAAAATGATAGTTCCTTCCCAAACAGTTGCCGTAGATCGTCTGCAAATATTCAGCTTATTCTTTTTAGTATATTGTCATCACTGAGTTCAGTTATAAGTACTGGTTAAGCCTGTGGTATGTTGTTGTTGTGTTATTGTTTTACGTGCATGGTAAACAGCTACAAGGACGGTCAGTTAATTTAACTGCAATATTCCTGGGAAGGCTTAGCCATCCTAAGCGCTCAACTATTACTAAGTGCACTAACTTTCGCCAGTAACTGACAGCTGCCCTTCTTGACTCAGCGGAAGCGGAAACGAGAGTAAGTGGCCGGACTGAATATCGAACTCGGGACCTCTGTTTTTTAGTTAGACGCACCACCGACTGCACTATGCGGCCCAGCAAGTCTGCGGTATAGAGTATAACTGGTAATTGGTAATGATTACAAGTCAATGTATTTTTGTTGCTTCCACAGGATGTTTGTTTTCAGAATCTAGCGTGTTGTCCTTGGTCATCACATATTTTGTCATTATATAGGGATTTAATGCAAAAGAAAAAGGAAGTCTTCTATATTTTAGTAGTTATTATTTTGTTGTTGTTTTATTGTCTATGATAAACAGCTATGATCATGTCAGGACGGTCTGTTACCCTAACCACACTATTCCTGGGCAGGCTTAGACCTCCTAAGCGGTTAACCAGTACTAAGTGCACATACTTTCACCAGTAACTGACAACTGCCCTTCTAGAATCAGCAAAAGGAAAAACGAAAGTATGTGGCCGGACCGAGTATCAAACCCGGGACCTCTGGCTCTTGAGTCAAAACGCGCTACCGATTGCGCTACGCTGCCTTGACCCTCTAAATTTTAGCAACTTTTATTCAAAAAGGAAGGTAACTGTTAAAATTGCATAGGCCTAGAAAAGGATGATTTGATGGCAACTGTAAGATACTGATATTTTCCCACACATGTTGTGTTTCCTGAATTGAATTTTTTTCAATAAGACACTTACATAAAACTGAATAACATTGTACGTTTATGAAAAAATATGAATGTGAATTTCAATGTACGCTTATGAAAAAATAAGAAATAGTATCTAGTAAATACGATCAAACACCTTGTCTGTAAAACCAGTAAATGCTTTTAAATAAGGCTGTTGGCACAGACCCTGATCAGACTGTTCCAACCAGTAGTCTAATTTAGATATACACTCTACACTGTTTGTACAGGCATAACAACTATTATTGAAATATTTCAGTCCAAGTTTACAAACTCCAGAGTCCAAAGTCCAGGTTTTACAAAGTCTGAAATCCAGGTTTTACACAGCCCGAAGTCCAGAGTCCAAAGTCCAGAGTCCAAGGCCAGTCCATATTTTACATAATGCCCGCGAATTGCGCATGTCGTTATTTGACCTTATTTGACAGTGGACAATCCAGAAATATTCAAACACACTGGATAAATAAATAAAAAAATAATAATAACTCATGTTTTCAGGAAGGCAAAAGATGCTAGACATGTTCGATTATTTGGTGTGCCAGATTGTGGCGTGTCGTTATGTTTCGGTGCTTAGGTAAAAGAAACAGTCGAACGAAGTTGCGCCCCGTAGACGCTCTCCATATATTGGTTCTCCACTTGCAATTATGAACCATTCTCGAAGCTGGGAACAAATCAGCGTCTTCCACTGGAGTGCGCATGACAGGAAGTCATAACCTGTCTGAATATATGGCTTGCCACCTAAGCGGCAAGCCAAAAACAGGTGAGTTGGCCAAGCACCGGCCTGCTCATGTATTGGTCTTGAGTTGAGGTCGAATACTGCTGGAGGAGGAATTCTCTTCTATCCTAAATGGGGTTCCACTGCACTCAGCCTTTCATTTGCCCTCCCATAGTCCTGATGTGACTGAAATACTGTTAAAAAGGATGTAAAATTGCAATCCATCCATCCATCCATCCAGCCAGCCATCCATCCAATACTCAGCTTTTCAATGCAGATATAAAACACACTACAACTGAATAAGAGCACCAGCAATATTCGAAGGTTACAAAGAGAAAAAGAATCTGTAGATAAATTAAATTTGGGAGGAAGGCTTGAGTTGCTGGAAGCTGCCAGTTTAGTTCTGCATGTTTGTAAAGTTACAATATATCATTTTTGAAAACCTGATAAATAGCATTACCTGCCCTGATTGACAGACTGATTCGGGAGTTGTTGATGTGCTTATGCCAACATTACTTATATGCTACATGATTCTGATATTAAAAATGTTTATTTAAATCCTAATGTTGATGGTGTCAATAAACTTACAAGATTTACTCAATTATTTAATGTGTTTACATATTAAGACACTAAATTACGAAAATGTAAAAAATTACATTTATCATATGACCTTGCATCTGAGAGTGTAATAAAGCCAAGCTTTTTCATGAATCTTTCTGAAACTATGCAAGTTCTTCATCATGGTCTGTAGCTATGAATGTGTTTGGGTTTTTTTTGTTACTACTTTTTTTCTGTTTTTGCTTTCCCAAACTTGGTCTTCTTTTTTTTATCCATAACCCAAAAATGTTGGCAAAGCTCTTTATTGTGAATATCCAAAGAAACAGCAGAAATCATTGTCAAAGTATTTTATGAGCATCATAAAAAGATTGCTGAATGATGTCTTTATTGCAAATAACTAGGTTATATTTTTGTATCGGAAATCTGTATATATTCAATTGTAATTTGATAGTAGGCCTTGTTTCAGGCTGTTTCAACAGTATAAATTTTTTACTGACTTTTTTTAATAAGAAAATAAAAAAGGTAAAAAAAAAAGAAGATGCTTAGACAATAAAATGATAATATATTGATTTATATAAAGATTTCATTTACTTCTTGAAGTAAAAGTGAAAAAAATATGAGAAAGAAGTTAAAGACTGAAATTTTGTGAAAACACTAAACCTAGCAAAAGTTTTTTTTCTAGGCCTTAAACTTAAGTGTCCAAGGCTTCACTCAAAACTATAATAATTTTCCTTTGCAAATAGGTCTTATATTTGAAAGCATGTTTTACAAAATATACTTGCCTGATACTCTATGATGTATTTAACACAAACAGATTACTCCTGTGACTTTTTCAGCTTTTTTTTTTCTTAAAAAAAAATTCCAATCACAAGAAAATACTGAAACTATTTCAAAAGATGATTGTTGCTCATCACAATAAAACAGTAAGTATGTGTCACAACAAGTTCACATTTTCATTCATTTGTTCAATAAATTTACTTTTTCTTCTTCATATCACACAAATTATGCAAAATAAAGTTAACAATGAATTGACCATTTTTTATCCAACCATTAATATTCCAGTCTTTAGTATTTTCATATAAGCTATTCAGTGAGAAAAGGGGTCTTTTGGATAATGAATAGTAAAGGCCACAATCAGTGTGCACTTAAATGTTTCACCAATACTAACTTATACAGCATAGATTCAGACTAGAGTGTGTAGATACACAGTCTGGTCAGAGTCTCTGCTGGTTACACATGCCTGACCACAAGACTCAGTTTCTCCAAGAACACCTTATCAGGCAAGGCAGTGGAATTAATATTTTGGTAAAGTTCAGGATGAGTAGGGACATGGGTAAATATCCCTTCAACCAATGACCCAGATTTGCAGAAACAGGTCAAGATCTGGCTTTTTGCCAGTCAACCAAGTTTTAAAAGTGCTAAAAATTAACGAGGCAAGAGAATTCAGACACTTTAACCCTTCCCCTGAGCTAGCTCAGGCCAGAAGCTATTAGAGACCCATCTCCGACTTTGAACTAGTCTTTTCTCTGATAAGAGGTGGGTGGATTTGTTTTGGGTTTAACGGCCCTTTGAGACAGTATTTCAGTCTATATATATCGGGCTGTCTCCAAGAGAGAGGGAGAAAGAAAAGAGAAATGATAAATGAGAGAAAAAAACAACCCCTGCCCCCACCTACGGCGAGCATAGCAGGCCCTTGCGCTTCTTTTATCCAAATAAGTAGGACGCCCCGGCACCGGAAGTTAAAACCAGCACCATCGCCCGACCACCACCCCCAGGTGGGTGGAGGACAAGTTTTAATTTTAATGGCTGAAAGAAACTACAGCAAGTGAGCAGGGACTCATGTATACCCCAAGCTAGGGCCACCACCTTGTGAGGTTCAACTTAATGTTAAAGGATGGCACACAGACATATGAACAGACAATCCATATCAAACCCTTAAAAAATCTGCTCAAATGGTTACACTCAAGAAAGTCAAACATGTATAGAAAAGGTAACAACTTAAAGGTAAATCTTATATGTCAATGTTTAACAAACTTCATGTAACCTTGACCTGAAGTCAGCAACAGCATCCAGGTTAAAGGAAAGAATCCCATATCAATAGGTTCCATTCAAAAATGTTGGAAAATAAGCAATATCATAAAACTTAACACAAAACTTTAAAGTAACTATAATATAAATTTCTATGTCTATGACCTTGACCTTATATCAACTTGAACTTGAACACAAATTGTTAACAAACAAACTGACAAACAAACAAATGGATGGAAAGACAAAAACTAAATACACCCCAACATACTTTGCGTGCCGAGAGTATAATATAAAAGGATGGATGACTTCGGTTTTTACATCCTTTTCAACAGTATTTCAGTCATATCAGGATGATGGAAGGGTGATAATAAAAGGTTGTGTGCACTGGAACCCTGTTTATGGTTGGAAGGAAGGATTCAAACCAAGAACCACTAGATCAGCAAGCCAGCTCTTAACCCACCGAGCTACCATGGCTCCTCCATGGGTATAACCAGACTCCTCCTTTCTGATCAGCCTGGCTTATGACTGCTATAATCTTTGCTCATATTTCTGTTCCAATTTGGATTTATGTGCCAAGGATGGGACAGTAAAGCTTACCTAAGATGGTCTCAGTTTCTTGTGACAAGGCTTAGCAATGCAACTTGTTAATCACACAATGTTTTGGGACACTTTGACCTACTAATTTCTAAAAATGAATTCTTTCATTTCTGACTGTGGACCTGTGCACTTGCCCTTTCAACTGACACTGCATAAACTTTCGGCAGACTGGCAAGCAGTGTAGACCCTGCTCAGACTGCTCCTCTAGGAGCAGTCTGAGCAGGTTCTAGGAGCAGTCTGAGCAGGGTTTACACTGTTTGTTCAAATTTTACTGAAATTATTTTACAATAGGCGGATCAACTCCTTCTTACACCATGTAGAACAACTACCCCAATACAGCCAACAAATATTGTTCTAAAGTTTGCTATATTATGACACATAAACCTCCAATAATTGCAAGTAGTCCAGATATGAAAGGATTTAACAGCTTAACTTTTCACACTCACATGTGTTGTATGATCAGATTAGACATGATCATTTGTAACAAAACTAAGCGCATTTATTAGGTCACAGGTGTTAAATCCTTAAAAAGATTTCAATTATTCTATTTCACTTTTAAAAGAAGTGTTAAGTAGTGGCGCAGTTAGCATTCTCAACTTAATGAAAGTGCATCATCCATAGTGCAGATTATATTTTATTTTTGTCCTTTGAGATTTATTGATGTATTCTGAGAAATCAGAAATGTTTGATTGGTTTAGGTATTCATCTAGATCACTGCTTTTTAATTGTTTGGACCCTTTTTGATACTTGTCAGTCCTTCAATCGACTGCCTTTTTGAGATTAAGAATTACTGTATGCTTTTCTCTGGCTTTTATCACCAGATCATGTCAGGGTCACTGATGAGGCTTGAATAGCCGAAACTTCCAAGTATGGCCCATGTTCCTTCTTTTGAAGGTATTCTCTGCTCTTTGAAGGAACTCATTAAGATTATCGTTTATTCTTGCAGAGTCCAGTCCTGTATTCATTTCTAGTCTATTTGGACCATAGTTAAACAAGACCTGTCCGCGTACAGGATAGCTCTCCTGCAGTGCCTTGCCAATCACATAAAAAAACTTAAACGTAAAACATTAAAGTGTGACACCCACACCAACGCCCACGTCGACACTGACCTCCAAGTGACAACAATAGCTCTCTATAATTCGTACAGGCGAGCTAAAAAGGACTACAAATATTCAAATCTTCCATGACTACATATTTATCCAAATTCTCCAAACTATGTGCATCTATGGCATTTTCGATGGCAGACCAATTTCTGAGAACTTAAGAGGGCCAGTCATAATATAACCAGCCTATAGCCTAATGTGTGCAAGCTTTTCTTATATGTTATTTTTCATAAAACCCTTCAGGTAATCGCACCGATACAGTGAAAAATAGAATACAGGAAAGTTGGGACAAAACATACCTTTATATACATGTGCACCTGTAAAATACTAGGATGCAGAATTCAAGCATGGTAAAGTAAGCCTGGCAGATGAGCCATGATCTGGAGGGCCTGTGGAAGTTACCAATGACACAACCAGTGTAGCTCTGAGACAGCTGGTTCTGAAAAACAGCAAGGGAAGTGTCATAAACAATTAACCAGGGCATCTGACAGAAAGAAGTGTTCATGTATTTCTGCATGACTGTTTGAGTATGAGACAGCTGCCAGCCCAGTGGGCCCCAAAATCTCTTAATATCCACAAAAAAGGCCCTGCCTGCTTCAATGTGCCAAACACTTTTGGTGCAGCAAAGTCAGGGTGCAGGCAATTTTATTGAAAGGGCTGTTATTGCTAACAAAACATGGGGTCACCATAACAACCCACAAACCAAGGTATAAATAAGTAATTATAGGAAGGGAGAAGACATTAGGCTCCTTATGAATGGCCCTCTGATCTCTGATTCCTTAATGTGACATTAATGACTAGAGCCATCCATCCCAGCAGGCACATGACGTCGCACTGAGGTTGATGCGACGTGATGACGTTGCATCGATGTCAGTACGACGTTATTTAGACGTCATAAGCTGGTATTAAGCCCGCTGGGATTGTGTCACAGAAGCTAAACTGAACCACTCAAAAAGAGGCGTGCCATGGCATTAATGCTAATTTGGGAACAAGAGCCCATATCACCCTATGCATATAGGCAGACCAACTGATCCAAGTCATCGGATTCTCAGAGTAAGTAAACAGTTCAAAATAAAGCATACGGCCACTGGTTATGGTGACAAAATATTTAGAGTGAATGTGTCAATTTTGATATAAAAGGTTGTTAAATCTGAAATTGAAATTAAAGGCAGTAAAACATTCTAGAAATAAACCTTAATTATTCTAATCTGGTTCTTTGATTTCATATTTACCATACCTTCCTTAAATATTTAAACAATAATTCTGAAACTTTGAAGTTTAACAAACCATGAATATATATTTCATGAATTTGTCAGCTGAGTTCCAAAAGATGCAGACCCAGATTACATTGCTTCTTCAAGAATCACTCCTTTATTAGTCTGAGCTGGGTTTTTACCGGCTCAAATAATCAGGGTAACTTTAGTAACCTTACAAATCAGATAGATATACTTCAAAAAGACAAAAAAAAAAGAAAGGAAAAAGATACAGAAAACACTAGAGCTGAGCTTTTCATGTGATTTTATGAGATTATAATTCAAATTTTGATCTCATATCAGAGAACTGAATCTGCTTTGTAGCTAAGTAATGAATCAAATCCACAGTTAGAATGCCTGGTAAAATGCGCAAATCTATTTCATCCAGAAAGGGAAAAATACAAACCTCTGCTAATAGTTAGCATACCTATAAAAAATGTTATTTGATGCATATGTATGAAAAGAATATTTGTGCACAACAGTTACTTTGAAGTAAAAGAACTCTGGGCCCAGTTAATGCAAAAGCTGCTCACATTTTTTCAACAAAAAAGATTGGTGTATTTTAAATTTTAATATTTGAAATTTTAACGTCACGTTAAATAATGACGTCGTTAGTTTTGAACATCCGGGCCCTGGTGGCGTAATCACAAAACTCTTGTAATGTGGTCAACTGAAATTTTGGCTCCATATGAAATTTGCCTACAGTCAGCCCAGTGGCTTCTGTGGAGATGTTGTCTGAAATAGTGGCCCTCAAACCAATATTTATACTATAGGCTCCTTTGAGCCTTTGACTCAGATGTGCCAACCAGACGACCAATGGTCCTGTAGGTCACCTGAGATGTAACTGTCAAAAGATACAAATGGCTTTAGTGGCATGCGTATTTTAATTCTAAAATCTCAGAGCCCTCGTGCAAATTTCAAAGAATGACCTTGACTTTTGGTAACTAAGGTCCTCATGTATTCATTTAGTTAACCATATTTTCCAACTATTGTATCTAGGCTTTAAAAATTTCTGTGAAATCCACTGTTTATAAATTTTCCCATATGAAAGCAAAAGGAACCAAAGCTGACCTTACAATAAATTAGGTCAAGGTCAATGCATTGTAATCATTTGGTAAAACCTTTGTAGGTCCAGAGTCCTAAATGCTCCATACAAAGTTTCAAGGTTATTGGCTTGATTGTAAAAGGATTTTTACCATATATGGGCATGGAGACTATCTTGGTTGTGTGACCAAGACCATCTGAAAGAACTTTTGTATCCCTCACCAAGAGAGGCTCCATATGATATAGGCTTCAATCTGCCCAGTAGCTTCAGACGAATATTAACAGACAACAAAATCTCAGTGACCCTAACAAAGGGGAAAGAATGACTAGACCTTTGACCCTAACAAAGGTCAAAGAATGACCTTTAAGAGAGATAGAAGCAAGTATAATGAAACAAAGTTGATCTTGCCATAAATTAGGTTAAGCTCAATGCAGTGTCATGGTTAAGGCCATTGGCCTTTCAGTTCTAGCAAAGAAGTTTTATTAAAGAGTTTTACAATATATGGGCTTGGTGGCCATCTTCTTGTCATGTGACCATGACCACCTACACAAACTTTCATTCCCCAAAACCAAGGAAGGCTCCATGTGATTACTGGCTTCCAATTGGCCCAATGGCTTCAGAGGATATGTTTTAAAATGTTGACGGGCGACGGAATCTCAGAGGCTAATTAAGGTCAAGGACCTTCAATTATACCTTAGACTTAAATAGTTTCTGAGAAATCCACTGTTCAAGTATTTTCTCATATAAAAGCAAAACATACCAAACTTGAGCATGCCTTAAATTAAGTCAAGGTCAATGCAGGGTCATCATTTGAATAAACTTTGTACGACCTGAGCCCCAAATGCTACATATAAAGTTTCAAGGTCATTGGCATTTTAATTCTGGAGATGAAGATTTTTAAAAGGTTTTTACCATATATGGGCATGGCAGCCATTTTGGTCATATGACCAAGACAATATAGACAAACTTTTGTTCCCCTGACAGAGGGAGGCTCAACATGAAATATGGTTTCTATCACTCAGCCCACTGGCTTCGGAAAAGATGTTTTAAAATGTTGCCACACAATAGAATCTTAGAGAACCTGAACAAAGGTCAAAGAATGACCTAGACCTTTAACAACATAATGTATTCATTTGCTCATTTAGTTCATATATACCAATTTGGTTGGTTGGTTGATTTGATGCTTAACGTCCACGGTAAACAACTAAGGTCATGTCGGGACTGTCAGTTAACCTAACCACACTATTCCTGGGCAGGCTTAGACCTCCTAAGCGGTTAACCAGTACTAAGTGCACATACTTTCGCCAGTAACTGACAACTGCCCTTCTTGAATCAGCGAAAGTTGAAACAAAAGTATGTGGCCAGACCGGGATTCGAACCCAGGACCTCTGACTTATGAGTCAGGTGCCCTACCGATTGCATATATACCAAATATTATAACTTAGACTTAAATAGTTTCTGAGAAATTCACCATTTTTAAAAGCATTTTCCCATATAAAAGCATATTCTAATGCACTTATAAATATAACGCGACGTCTGATTGGATAACGTCAAAAATTTGCGACAGTATATTCTGCAATATACTGTCGCAAACCCGACGTCATTATAAAACGTCGCTTCTCATTGGCTGACGTTTGGTTTTTATGTTGCTGACAGCGTTTGAAATAGGTGCAAAATAGTACATTATTAAAGGTGAAAATGTGGAAAAGTGCATTAGAATGGGGATAACTGTATTGAAAATTGTCATTTGGGGAGGTAAATCATCGGTTTTATGGTCGCAAATTGCATTTTACGGCTCCGCTGGCGCGTCACCGTAAATCAAAATTTCCGACCATAAAACCAACAATTTACCTCCTTAAATGACAATTTTGAATACTGTTATCCCCTAAATGTACCAAAGTTTACCCTGCCATGAATTAGGTCAAGGTCTAAGCAGGGTCATCATTTGGTACAACTAAAATGGGGCCAATTCCTCAATTCTACATAAACCATTTCAATGTCATTTGCCCTTTGGTTCTGGAGAAGATTTCTGAAAGATTTTTACTATACAAGGGTGTGGCCTACTAGTGTGGCCACCATCTTGGTCATGTGACCCACACACTGTGAACAACTTAATTCCCCCATCCCACTGAGGCTCCTTATGAAATTTGGCTTTGATAGGCCCAGTTGTTTAGGAAAAAAAAAGGTCTTTAAAAATGATGGGCGATGATGTATGACAGACTGTTAACAGAGCTTGCCCATACCATAAGCTCAACTTAGGCGAGCTAAAAATTCCATAACTGGGATGACTTGAGACTCATATGGTGAACTGCTCAAACATTTAGCCTGAAAAGTCAAAGTGACTTAAGAAGGAGTACAATGCCATGCATGCCATTAGTGGAGGGTATTAAGAAATTTCAAGACCATAAGATCAGCCCATTTGAGGGAATATTTAACTGGCAAAGTTTGTGGAACAGTCCTTTATATACACACTAGCTGATTCAAATCTTCACTTTCACACTGTTACAAAGCTCATTATAAATCTATATGATATAGTTTTGTTACATTAGTTCAAGGCATTAACAGCTCATTTGTATATCAACATTAAGATAATAATTCATCAAAGAAAACTGATATTTTTTATAAAAATACAAATATTACCCTTAAACCACCAGAAATAATAATAATTGAATTTTCCAACAGTGTTAAACCACATCAGGCAGTTCATGATAAGCTGCCTCATCTGGGTCTACACTGTTTGCCCTCCAGTATGATACATAGACTGGACAAAACTTTATTTTTGAAATTTTGCAGATGTAAATTTTGTCTCAATTTTTTGTGCTTTAAGGGTTAATATAAAGTACTCTTAATACCAAAACCATTAACTCTTTCGGTGCCAAATTTTTCAGACGACAAATTTTCGTCTGCTCAAATCATCAGACGACAGATTTGTAATTGGAAATTTTAACAATCTAAAGACATTTTTCATAAAATCAGGCTTTTTAAGTTCATATTTGAATGGCAAACAGTGTAGATCCTGATCAGACGGCTCTTTTAAGAGCCGGCTGATCTGGATATACGCTGTTTGCAAAGTCGCATTTTTGCGACTTTGGTGCCGAAAAAGTTAATCTGACTTTTTCAAGATTATTGTGCCTTTTTAATGACTGAAAAATTATTGATGGGCCGAACAAATCACCAATATGTAACCAATATGTAACCAGATTTCAAATACAAAATATTTACGTACCTTAAAGAAATGGCAATATCCGTCACAGTGTAAAATGATTTATCGGCAATCTCATCCTAGCCATCACAACTGTGAAAGTTTGTGTCTGGCACCACAGTCTCCAAAGCCTACATCTTCCTTAAAGTATCTTGACTTGACTCAGCCTGAAATAAAATTTCCTTTTAAAAGGAAGGCTTGCCCAGCTAAGACAGTGAAATTTTCATGAGTTGTTATTGAAGAGTGCACTTTCTGTTGCTAACCTTTGTTTAGCAAAGTATTTAATTTCTTAACTACTTGAATGGTGGCATTATCCACAGGTGTGAGGTTAAACAAGTGAAAAATTTATTTGAAAAACAAATTGAGGAAATATTCACACACACACACACACACACACACACACACACACACACACACACACACACACACACACACACACAAAGTTTTCCAACGTTTTGGCCATTAGGCATGTCTCAAGGAAAATTACTATATGAACATATTTCAAGTCTTTTCTTTACGGCTGCTTAGTCGCATTCAATTTGAATCAAATTTTAGGAAAGACTGTTTCAAACCCATGTCTATGGAATCTTGGCACATCTGAACTTGGCATCAAAAGAAGACAAAAAAATAAATAAATAAATAAAACAAAAACAAAAAATTTATATTTACTGAAGTTTATTTTTGGTTTTAGTGGCATCAGTGGCAGTGACTAAAACAAAATTTTGATACTCTGAGAAGAAAATGCTTGCTGCTATTGTTTGAGACAATAACTTGCTTTACACTATTTGGGAACAACAAAGCATGGAGCCCATTGTGTTCATACTTCCATGAACTTCCGACAAATGAAATTTATCTTTTATATTTATGCTATGTTTTCACATCAATTTTGTTGCTTATTCGTGAAGTTCTGACTAATTTAACGCCGAGAAAGGACGAAGAATAGTTATTAACCATCGTGTTTGATAATGACGTACAAAAGCCGCCACTAGCACATGACGTATATCAAATGTTACATCGGCCTATCATCTATTTGAATTATCCGTGACGTCGCTTACGCATATCATCGCATGAATGAGTGTTGTTCATGGATGTATGAACATCGTCAGTTCAGTATAGGTTCATCTAAGGAAATCGTCGACGAGTGTAAATATTTCTCTGTACATTTGTATAGGTGAAGTAAAAAGGCAAACTAAGAGTGTTATAAAAGCAAGAAAAATGTCGACAGAACCCTCACCCGCACCTACTGCAAGCACAGTAGGCCCATGCCCTACTATAATCCAAATCAGTAGGACGCCCGGTTGGTTGGATGGTGCGATGATGCTGGGTATAACTGCCTGTGCCCCTCCATTGTCATAAAGCTGTACATGAAATCCTCAACGAGATTCAAATTTTAACGATTCTGAATTGTCCCCTTTTTCTGTACTTGTATCATTGCAAGAGGTTTCCAGTTCAGCTATTCATGAACATGCTGATGGCCAATAGGAAATTTATCAGATGCGCAAAATGTGTACATTATATCGCTTCCTGTCATGGAAATGCCTGTTGCAATGCGTATGCGTTAATATTACGCACATGCATTACCAGCTTTTACATATATAACACGGTCAGTTGTACATATAAGCCACACACACGGATAGATGGTGGGATACATTTTTTTTTCAGTAAATGTGATGAGTGATAAGGGGAAAAACCGTCAAAAGCGCCTGCTTCTAAATTTAAACAATGAATTTGAACTTCGCTATTTTTTATGCTCTTTTAGGTTTTACAGATACACTGAACACAGATCAGCCCACTCCGGCATAAGCACAGTCTGATCAGTCTGTCCTCAGCATGAAAGAAGTCTGCATCATGAAGAATATACAGTCCAACCCGCTTATGTGGTCACCTCTATTAAGGGATCACCTGTCTTAAGCAACCACCTTTTCTGGATCCCTTAAACCAAACTACAGTGCAAATGAACCTGTATTAAGGGGTCACCTGTCTTAAGCAGCCACTTTTTGTCCTTCCCTTGGCTGACCCCTTAAGACAGGTTTGACTGTATATGCCGAAAAAGACTGATCAGACCCCAAGAATGCACCGGCTCTGGACAGTGTGCCGGCTGCTCTGACCAGTCAGATTATGCGATGCCCTAAGGCCTATTTTTCGCGCCGCCGCTGCATGATGCTTGGAAAAGCTAATGCTTGTAAGCTAAGCTATATATAAACAGTGTGTCTTACACAGGTTTTGGTTTATTTCTTAGGATGCAAAGCCAAGTAGTTTGCATTAAATTCAGAGTTTTATATTTATGCAATCAGTTTATAAAAAGCAAAAGATATGTGGCCAAGTTCTGTGCTTTTTAACGGAAGTACACGCACTATCAAAAATAGGTTTTCCATCTGTTATTTTTAGCAGATGAGGTAAATCGGGTGTGGATAAAAAATAGACAAATCGTACGATTTTTTGTTTGGTGTTGAAAAGAAATTTTCGTGTTTGTGGAGAAAATCATGAAGAAAGGCAGTCTCAAATGCATTGAGCTTTTCGATCTATATGGTTTGCGTCCGTAAAAAGGCTTAGAAGGAGTCGTTGCAGTACAAACTCTATTGGTATTTTCCGACTAAGCGTGAGGTATCGTTTCTTCCGAAAAGAACTCGGTATCACTAAACCACTTGAATACTGGCTTGCGCTCGAAAGCGCAAGCCAAAAACAGACATGAATAACTCCACATCAATTAACAGCCATCATCTCAAAGCAATATGTTAAAACAGACACTTTTCATATGATATAAAGTAGAAAATTGAATTAAAGGGGCAGATGAACTCCCTTAGCACACAAAATGAGAGATGATGCAAATTTTCGGAGCTACACTATAACCTAATTTGGATATTTACGTACTGTAACTGCTTTAGGTCCTTATAGTATCTAGAGTGATAGTAAAACATACAATTACTTAAAATTGTTGCTCAAAAACCAGGAAATATAAAAATTTTATTCATCAAAGATAAAGACAGGCACCAGGATGAGGCTGTGTGGTTACACATGTTTGGTTATGAGCAGAAGGTCACAGGTTCAAAATGCTGTTCAGCCACCCGATGTCTGTCAACCCTGCAGTAAATGGGTACCTTTTTTAAACCAGAGCAAAAGGAGTGAAATGGGCTCCATGGCACCTTTCACATACTGTGCCTCAGATATGATGGGCCTCTAGCCTCCACTGCTTCTATGGCCATTAGGCTACGGATAATCTTTACCTTTTCACCATTAACAAAGAAATGATCTCCCTTTGCTATGAAATATCTTTCACTTCCTAAGCAACCCTTTCTTGTCATTGTAGCACTCAGGTTCCGTTCTTAACCTGTTTATTGTGTAACATCCTAGGCATTATGGCTTGCCAGTTTTGCAATTCTCTTCCGTGCTTTATCACACCAGGTTAACTATGTTTTCAAGGATGTTACACAATGAAAAAGAGCTGTTAAGAAACAAAACTAGACAATCACTAAAGGTGATGAATGCCCCCGCCATATGCCTCACTAGAAAAGTAATGTGTTAAAACATATTTGTGTGAAGTTACATCAAAATCTGTCAATAAATAAAGGTGCTAGAGGGATGACTGAGTTTTTCTTAAAAATAGCAACTGTGACCTTGACCTTGGAACTACAACCCTGAAAGGTTTACTTGTCCAAGATATTGTCATACTTAATATATGTGTGAAGTTCTATCAAAATCAGATAATAAATAAAGGCGCTAGAACCATGACAAAGATTTACATGTACCTATAATAGCATCTGTGACCTTGACCTTGGACCTACAATGATGAAACGTAAATTTGTCCGATATTGTCAAGCTAAATATTTGTGTCAAGTTATGCCAAAATCATTCCAGAGGGATGACAGCATATTTTCTAAAATAGCAAATATGACCTTGACCTTTACCCTGCAATTCTGGATCACGAACTTGTCCAAGATATTGTCACACTAAACATTTGAGTGAAGTTACATCAAAATTGTCAATGAATCGAGGAGTAGAGGAATGATAAAGTTTTTTTCTAAAAATAGCAACTGTGACCTTGACCTTGGACCTGCGGTGCTGAAACAGTAATTTATTCAAGATATTGTTATACTTAACATTTATGTGAAGTTACATCAAAATCGATCTATAAATGAAAGCGCTGGAGCAATGCCCTAGTTTTTCTGAAAATAGCAACTGTGACCTTGACCTATATCCTACAAACCTGAAACGCAAAGTTGTTCGAGGTACTGTCATACCCAATAAAGCTGTGATGTAATACCAAAATCTGTTAATAAATGAGGCCGCTAGAGCGACGATAAAAGGTGAGATTGTATTTAAGCTATGGAAATATGGTCAAAATATGTATGTTTTTCAAGGGGGCATAATTCTGCAATAAAGACCTGACTGAAAGTTCTGTTTCTTTTATGCACATGTTCAATGCATGTCTGAACTGTGTTGCAAGTTTCAAATCCCTACATCAAATACTATTGGAGGAGTTGCAGAGACAAGAACAGTACTACAAAGTGTGAAATATGGTCAAAATATGCATGTCATTCAAGGGGATGTAATTCTGCCATAATGACCTGGATCAAAGTTTTGTTTCCTTTATGCACATGTTCAATGCATGTCTGAACTGTGTTACAAGTTTCAAATCCCTACATCAAATACAATTGGAGGAGTTGCAGAGACAAGAGCAGTACAAATGTGAAATATGGTCAAAATATTTATGTTATTCAAGGGGATATAATTCTGCAATAAAGACCTTAATCAAAGTTCTGTTTCCTTTATGCACATGTTCAATGCATGTCTGAACTGTGTTGCAAGTTTCAATTCCCTACATTAAATACTGTAGGAGGAGTTGCAGAGACAAGAATAGTACTCAAATGTGAAATATGGTTATAATATGTATATTATTCAAGGGGACATAATTCTGCAACCAAGACCTTAATCAAAGTTCTTTTTCCCTTATGCACATGTTCAATGCATGTCTGAACTGTGTTGCAAGTTTCAACTCCCTATATCAAATACTGTAGGAGGAGTTGCGGAGACAAGAACAGTACTCAGATGTGAAATATGGTCAAAATATGTATATTATTCAAGGGGACATAATTCTGCAATAAAGATCTTAATCAAAGTTCTGTTTCCTTTATGCACATGTTCAATGCATGTCTGAACTGTGTTGCAAGTTTCAGCTCCCTGCATCGAATACTGTAGGAGGAGTTGCGGAAACAAGAACAGTACTACAAAGTGTGACGGACGGACGTATGCACGGACGGACAAGGGCAAAACTATATGCCCCTCCCCACTTCGTGGCGGGGGCATAAAAAAGAATCATAGTTACCAAATGACCTGGTCATCAGATTATTAGGTAACTATGGCTCTTTTTGATTTCGTAACAGCTCTTTTGCGTTTCGTAACAGCCCTTGTATATACATAGTTAACCAGGGGTGTTTGTATATATTTTGACTATATAGCTATTGTTAATGGAAATGGTAATCAGTCTATTTCTATCATGCTTTCTTTGGCGGTTACAGACATATTAATCAGAAATAAGCCCAAACACAGAACGCCTACCAATAACAAGCGCTAACAACGCAGACTCAGATCTGCCTGTGCAATCTGGCAGTCTGATCAGTGTCTTCCCTGTCACTAACCAAAATCTATGGATCAAAGCTGTGAATAGGGAAGAAAACTGATGAGACTGCATAGGCTAATCTGAGTCTTTGCTATCCACAAATGCTGTACAAAATCTTTTTCATGCAGTGTTGCCCATATATTACAATACTTCTAGCAATGTTGCAGTTCCTTTAATAGGAGCTGTTGCATGTCAGAAAACATCTAAGATTTTCAATCTTTAATATCTCAGCTAATACAACTTTGTAGTGCTCTCAGAAAGTTTCCGGTGGTTCCTCTGTTTTCATGAAGAACTATCATCTGAAGTATTGAAATTTTACTATACTTTGAGCTCTAAGACCTTCAACATTTTAAGCGTGCCACCAGAAAAAGTGCATTAAACTGCTGTCTTTATTTAGCAGCCTATGCATCTTCCTAGAGTCTGATCTATCATCACTTTTCACTATAGAATTCTCACGAACCATACATTATTGATGCATACAGGGCAGGCTCTGATCAGACTGGGCAGAAGCCCAGGCTGATCTGAGCCATCACTGTAAATGCATACAACCTTTGGCACCTTTGTACGGTCACTGGTACCTTGAACAGTCCCTTGTTAACATTGCTTGTGACACTGGAGAACATAAGACATAGATTATTAACAAACTAATTAGTGATGTATAATAAGCCGATTTACTTAAATGGAAACCCCTTAGGATTCTGGTTTAGGCATACTGAAACAGCTAGTTCTCTGTCTTTGGACATCTTAAGCATTTTCTGTGTACTTTTTTGGTCTTTGAAATTGGGCAGATCAAATTGCTTGAGTTTGCTGAACAACAAAAACAATGGAGACCCTGATCAGACTGCTCCAAGGACCAGTCTGATCAGGGTCTACACTGTTGGCTCAGGAATTTCTGTCCCAATTCCAAGGGCTTTACTCCCTCAGGACTTCTCTTAAATTAACAAGGATGGTCATTCAATTACCATAATGACCTCGAATTTTGGACAGACCTAGCTGACCAAAGGGTGTAGATCTAGGTCAGATACTCCTACTCTTTAAGCAACCTGATCAGGGTCTACACTGTCTACCATTCAGACAAACATTTTTGTGTTCTTTGCAGTTTAGTCAGTAACAGTAATTGGCCAAACTTGCTCCAATATTTCAACAAAGGTATAAAATATGATATTTGTATCTGAATTCTAGAAATTGTAAATGTCTTGATCATGCAATCAGGGCCAATGTCCTCTGATCTGCAGAAAAAATGATCAAAGGTTATTGAACTTGTAATTATTTTATACCTTATATAAACAGACCCAATATTGCCTGAGTGAGAAAACAGATCTTGCTTTTTACAAAAAACAACAGATTGCTTTATATGGCATATTGACTTACAAGGAATGCTTATACATATAGTTCATATAAAGATCATATAAATGCAGACATTGCTTTATTATTTAGCTATTAGAAGCTTTCCACAGAAAACCACAAACAGCTCTTTAAATCCACCATCTGTTGTATGAAATACCAATATGAAATTATATATGCATTATATGAATGTATCTGAAAGCCATATTTTTTCAAACTAGAAAATAGTAAAACAATATGCCCCCAATCATATGCATTCCTCTCTAGAAATTTCATCCCTGAATGTTAAGTCAGAAAAGGGACATAACTCAATAAAATATTTACAATATATGCCCAAAATTTATTCAGGCCGATTTTACATCTCAGTTACATAAAGAATCTAGCTCAAGCAGTTCTCAGTTATTCTACTTACAAAGCAAAATTTTTTTCTTGTATAAAATGCCTCAGTCAAAAAATGGGGATACATTTACAAAATATGCTAAACCAGAGGACAAATGGTCCTGTAGCTCACCTGAGAACTTACCCCGTCTTTAAAGACACAATTTGTCATTTCCCTCATTTGCACAATTTATCATTTCCCTCATTTGCGACAAATTTTAACCCATGCAGTGGCTTTAGAGGAGTGCATATTTCAATGTTAAAATCTCAGTGACGAATTCAAATTCAAAGAATGACCTTGACCTTTGATGACCTTATGTCTTCATGTAGTCATTCAGTTAACCACACACTGCATGCCTGCATGATGCTGGAGGCTACCATCCTATAAGCTCCCCTGGAGCCCTTCGCTCAGGAAAGCTAAAATATTGTAGGGTCAGAATCTCAAATGTTACAATGTTATAAAGCACAGTTCGGAGCCACACCCATAATGTCACTCAAAATCATGTGACAATGCAAGGACAACTTAGCACATGACATAGTCTCACAAACAAATCGCACATGGTCAATATTTTACATAAGTCCGTGATTTTACCTTACAGTATACACCTTTCCTATAATTCAGAGTCTGTTCGAGTTTTGTCCCTTGCAACACCTATGACGTCATCTATAGGATAGGTTATTGTTTTTCATTGTGTAACCAAACAAATGCCTGTTTTCCGTGTATTCAAAACTAACATTCATCGGTTAAGATTAATACAACTATTTTGTTCCAGCTATATGTAGCTCTTTCTTTCTCGGAAAATAAGCTTTATAACTTATAGCATATGGGAATTTGACATAAAATTAAAAGATTTTCAACTAAAATTTCGGGCCAAAATTAACGTAATCGAGAGCATGTAACACCAGTACAGTTTCCAAAACATAAGGAAAAGAAAGAAAATTGCGGAAGATGTTCAGACCGTGATTACAAAAGATACAAAAACGAACGATAAGCTGATTATAAAGCAGACACACGCTAAAAATGACAACAAAGTGAGCTGACATGGAATTCATTTGTGTAATCACCGAATCGCCCGCATTGCCGCAATAAACAAACACCTATGATTGTGTATTACCTAGACACGCGTCAGCTTTAAGAACACCCTACCGTGAAATGGAAACAATCAAATAACTAATACCGAAGATAAGAGATGGAAAAAAATAATATAAATTCAACCTCAGGTTCAAACTTATGGAAAACTGTCTGGATGCTGATGCTTGTAGATCGGTGTATCGCACAAGAAACCATAAATATCAGCGCTATAATCTGCCTGGTAATAATGCATAATAACTACCTGAATGCTGACATTTTACCTGTTGGAAAAATGGAAAGAACTTTTCAGATTTACGAAACTTATTTATACGAAATGTAGCTCTTTTATATTGAACAAACGTGAATGTATTATCGGGATGTTAAAACACGGCGTCGATGAAAGGGGTCATGAAAATCATGAGTGACTTCCGGGATTCTCAATATGATATTAAAATAAAAAAAATATAAATAAAAAATGTCACATGACAACAGGGCAATTATACTTTAATTTGGACTTTCAATGTATTTTTTGCAGTTCACTTTTACAAAACCTCTGCTTCATGCATGTTATGTGTGCTTGCAGTTATACTGAATTATATGGGATGTTCCTATAGATGATGTCACAGTCTACTTGGGTAGATAACTCGTGCGCGACTTTATCGATTTACAGGAAAGGTGTATATGGAGGGATGTAAACCTGTTTAAAGAAAACAAACTAACATCACTTTTATTAAACTTACTGTGCTTTGCAAGAACAGAATGCATCGAAAATGCATGATGCGCCAACTTCCATGTGCAGGTCATGAAGAGGCTGATGCTTCGCCATAGATCGCCAACATTTAGCAGACACTTGCATTTGTCATTTGTTTTTCCGCCATCTTTGTGAAAAGCTTGTGAGACATAGTAACAGTAACTAAGAAGGCGAAGCTTAGCAGCTATTCTCAGAACTGTGTATTGCCTCTCAGTTCTGGAGAAGATTTTTAAAGGAATTTTACCATTTATGGGTATGGTGATCATCTCGGTCATGTGACCCTTATCAAGGGAGACTTCATATTAACTATGGCTTCAATCAATCCCGTGGCTTCAGAGGAGAAGTGTTTGAAAATGTTGACCGACAACAGAACCTTGAACAAAGGTCAGAGAATGACCTTGACCTTTGGCAGCATAATGTCGTCATCTGCTCATTTAGTTAATCATATATACAGCAAGTATTACATCTTATACTTAAATAGTTTCTGAGAAATCTACTGTTTAAGCATTTTCAGATGCCAAAAACTAGGTCAAGGTCAATGCAGGGTCATCATTTGTATAAACTTTCTAGGGCCCGGGTCCCCAATGCTACTCAGAAAGTATCAAAGTTGTTGGCCTTTTGGTTCTGGTGAAGAAGAATTTTGAAGGTTTTTTACTATGTACGTTCATGGCGGCCATCTTGAACATGTGACCATCTGAACAAACTTTTGTTCCCCTGACCCAGTCAGATTCCATATGAAATATGGCTTTAATCTGCCCAGTTGCTTCAGAGGAGAAGATGCTTGAAAAGGCAGACAGGCAACAGAATCCCCGTGACCTTGAACAAAGGTCAAAGAATGCCTTTGACCTTCAGCAACATAATTTCTTCATTTGCTTTTTTAGATAATCATATATTATACCAAATACTATACCTTAGAATTAAATAATTTCAGAGAAATCCACTGTTTTAGCATTTTCCCATATAAATGCATAACATACCAAAGCTGACCTTGACAACAATTATATCAAGGTCAACACAGGGTCATCATTTGTACATACTACAATGGGCCTGAGCCCCAAATGCTACATAGAAAGTTTCAAGGTCATTGGGCCTTTGGTTCTGGAGAAGAAGATTTTTGAAGCGTTTTTATCATATATGGGTGTGACAGCCATCTTGGTCATGTAACCAGACCCCATGAACAAACTTTTGTTCCCCCATTCCACTGAGACCATATGAAATTTAGCTTCAATTGGCCCAGCTGCTTCAGAGGAGAAGATTTTGAAAAGGTAGATGGGAAACAGAATCTCTGTGACCTTGAACAAAGGTCAAAGAATGACCTTGACTTTCAGCAGCATAATGTCTTCATTTGCTCATTTAGTTTATCATATATACCAAATATTATACCTTAAAGATTTACTCCCTTTATAATAATAACATAAATGATTTGATGAAATATTTCATGCAATACATCCGACATGGTCTAACTATACATTTGAATTAGAGTTTAAATAATAATATGTGATAAAAGTGACTTTAAACAAAAAATAAGATAAATTTTAATACAATCGCGGACCGCGGTTGAAATCACATTATTGGACAAAAATAATTTATTCATACGTCACAATCACATGCACGAATAAGAAAAATACCTCTACATGATCACATGACACACGTGGTCAAAATCGATATTCTTACAGGCCGTGAGGAAATAGGTAATTTGCATTTTAATTTGAAGATTATTTTTCATTCCACATTTTTCGAATAAACATGCATTTTCTCAAAACTTTTACGGCTATTTATGAGACTATTACATATTGTCTAACGAAATTTTGTTAAAATATTTGTTTCTGAAAACATGAAATAAACGAGGGAGACAATCTTTAAGACTTAAATAATTTCAGAGGAATCCACTGTTTAACAAGTTGACACAGGGTCATCATTTGTACAACTATTATGGACCCGAGTTCCTTATGCTTCACAGAAACTTTCAAGGTCATTGTACCTTTGGTTCTGGAGGAGAAGATTTTTTGAAGGGTTTATACCATATATGGGTGTGGTGACCATCCTGGTCATGTGACCAGACCCCATGAACAAACTTTTGTTCCCCATCCCACTGAGACTCCATGTGAAAATTGGCTTTGATTGATCGGCCCAGTGGTTTCAGAGGAGAAGATGTTTGGAAATGTGGCCAATAGACGATGACAGATGGATGGATGGAATGACAGAGCCTTGCCATACTATAAGCTCATCTATGAGCCTAAAGGCTCAGGTGAACAAAATATCAGGTCATTTACATATTTGTCTTTAAATGTACAGCACAGGTGCACAAACTGATCCCCATAACCCTGGATATTCCTGTAACCCTGTACATGTAAGAACATAAGGACACTCTATCATGCAATGCCATACTTATGATGTCCATTATGGCAGACCTCTTTGATCATTCTTAATATTGATAAGACAAAAACATGACAAAATAATTATACCATGTCAACCCCATATATTGAGACAAAATGACCACTCAGTGCCATTGTCCTCAGATTTGATTTTTTTTTTGAATATCTAAGAATATAATGACATTGGAAAATAGTGTAATGGCAAAAAAGTGTAGTCCCTGATCAGACTGCTCCTACAGTCTGATCTGAGTCTACACTGTTTTCCCGTATAATTGCCCCAAAACTTAAGGGGTTTTATGGTACCATAACCATAAGACAAAACAAAACCACAAAATAATTAGATTTCATGTTTTTCCAATGGTGATCCATCTGATGACTGTCACAAAATGGAGCAGTCAGTCAGGAATCTGCAAGTCATTGACCGATTTCTTGTGTCATATGAGCCGCGACGCGAGAAAACCAACAATGTGGTTGTTCGCCCAGCGCGGACTCAGGTCAGCATCGGCATCCGCCTAGTCTGCGCAGAGTCTTTCCTAAGCGCTTAAAGGGTAGCTAAGGGTCTCAGCTACCCTCATGCGGACAGCGAAGACTCTGATCAGACTGGGCGGATGCCCAGGCTGATCTGAGTCTGTGCTGTGCGCACAACCACATTGTTGGTTTTCTCGCGTCGCGGCTCATATACATAACAATCTATCTATATTCCATAGGGCTCAGAGGTTCAATTCCAAGACATTTGGAACAAAATTTCTAAGTTGGCCTGAACTTCTCACCTCAGCACTATTAGCAATGGTGCAATGGTATAGGAGGGTACACAGTAGAAGTTTAGAAATGCTGGTGAGCATTTGTCCACAATGAAACAACAAGGGTGCCTTATGAAACAACAGGGGTGCAGGAAAAACAGGCATTGTCAGTTTCCAAATTGTTAGGCTGCAGTGCAAAGAAAGAATTGCATGATAAGCAAATCACTGTTATGCACCTTATTATACCATATAAACAGCTAGTTCTGTCACAAAGATCTAATTATTCAAACAGAAAGAGCCTTAAGTTCCCATGATGCATGCAGCATGGCATCATCAACCGAAATCAAACAAAATATTACAGTCTATGTCCAAGGGCAAAAAACAATCATGCCAAATCAAAGACTTTGTTCATTTGAAGTCTATGGAAACCCAAAAGAGGAAACTTAATGTGATTGCAGTGAATGGTACCCATCCAAGCATTTCTGGTTAGTTGCAGAAAATTAATTCAACAGCCTGATTTCATATGGCATTTACTGCATAATGTTTCCTGCAAAATATCAGCTGAATCCCATTGGTGATTCGTCAGATGTTTTTAGTTCTTTTGCTATTTCTAGCATATCTGCCCTTGGCCTAGATGTTCCACATAAAGTTTTGTGAAGTTTTACTTAAGGTGGTACACCTCCATACTTTTTCTGTTATTTTACAAAAGGGGGTAACTTTGGGACTTTCTGTTTGCCTCCATTGAGGATGAAACTCTTCCAGAAAGGGGTAAACTCCTAAAGGAAAGAATTTGCTCTTGCAGGAAACAGGAAATCTGATTTTTTTCTAACAAAAGATCAAAATTCATTTTACTTGTGAACATTAATTTTAGTATTTTCACTTGTGAAAATGCTACTTTTGGTGTTAATCTGAAAGAAGGAGCGGCAAAGATCTAGATCCATCTGGAAAGATAGATCTAGGTTTCAGGGATTGTTTTGGAAGAGAAAACCCCATTTCATAGCTGATTTACTCAAGATTGTTTTAAATATTTGCAGTAATTTAAAAGGGTAAACTCACGTCTTATAACCAAATAAATACAGTACATCCAGCATTTTAAATTCTTATTCCAAAACAGTACCTCAATTATTGTATGAATTATCCCCCACAGGTTCAACAAATGTCTTCTACACCCACCATACTGTCTATGAAAACTGCAACAAAATTTGATTTCAAGCCATTTAAGGAAACATAAACGGTTTGCCTGCAGCTGATTTTTCATTTCATTAATCTAAAACAGTCTCAAATTTATCCCAGACAGTTTCCTGTAGCATCAATATCTTATTCATAGAAGCCTATCATAATGATTACCCTAGATATAGGAACACCTTATTAACCCTTAAAGCACCAAAAAGCAGACAACAAAATTTAGGTCTGCAAAATTTTTAAAAAATGTATCGTCCAAGAAGTATCATATTGAGAATACAAAGACTAGAGGGCAAACAAGGAGGGTTCAGATGAGGCAGCTCATTTTTTGTTCTACACTGTTTGCAAATTCAACTATTTTCATTTCTGGTGCTTTCCCCGAAGGCATATGATGTTGAAATGACGTCATACTGACATCGATGTGACGTCATTACGTCACATCGATGTCAATACCACGTCATTTCAACGTCTTGTGCCAGCTGGGTTAAGTGTTAGCCAGTTGCTACATAGGTTGTCCTTCAGTTCTGAACAAGTTGATTTTTCTCAAAAATCTCATGGCAAAATATTACTTAATATGCAAACAGTGCAGAACCTACACAGACTGCTCCTTTTTGGGAGCAGTCTAAACTGGGTCCATATGGTTTGGTCAGCCATCTCTGTCCCTATTTTTTTGGTAATTTTGTTGGTATATTCCTCATCTCTAATTGTTTGAGATCAGTCTGGCCATAAATGACCAAGACAGGATCAAAATGACAGATATTTTATGAAATATCGGTTCTGTCTATAATAATGTCAACAATATTGTCTGAAACACAACACAGATAAATAGAGGATCTTACACAAATGGTTATTTCATATGAAATTCATGAAACCCTAGTTTGGCTAGTTTCATAAATTTCATATGAAATGACCACTAGTGTAAGATTCTGTTTATCATATAACCCTTTGATTAATGGGATTATATTTACTTCAAAATGAACATTATTTCAATATTAAGTAAATGCATTGTTGACACAGTAGTCGTCAATGACATTAATTTACATGGACACGCGGCACACGCCAAAATGTTATTACATGTGTGGTCATATGATTTTTATGCAATGGTGTTATCCACTGAATAATAGTGATGTCATATAACTAGATTTCTGGTATGCTTCCTCCTCCTTATGTATGTCAGAGTCCTGCACTCCCCTCCCTCAGAAGGCATATTATATATACTCAGCGTCAATGAAAACGCACCAGTCTTAAAATGTAAAATTTTTGCTTAAAGGTAGGTTCCTGGACTAGCTATAACAATTATGTTCACAAAATAATTTCGCCTTTTTCTGGGTAGTATTGAATTCTCTTATTTTTTTAATCTGTTGCTACTGAGAAAATCGTCAGATGTTGAAGAAAATAGTCGTTTTCCCTTTTGGTTTATTTTCCCTCGATGGAATTCCAGTTCTAAAAATAGATGTGTTATATGTCTATAACTGCGGGATTTCTGATGCCATTCTCCAAAGGTAAATTTTCTCTTGCCATGAGCTCTCCTAGAGGTCCTGGCATGGCAGATGGGTTAAAACTATCCCATAATGCAATAATGCAATGCAGCATGACGTCAGCTAACGTTATCTATTTTGGGCGCGAACTAAAAATAGCACTAACTGGTGTGCGAAGCAGAGTTAGGAAATCCCTTGCAAAACAACTTTTCTAATAATATTTTAATTTACTCTTTTAAGTGAAGCTTATTCATTCCCTTTTTCTAAGTGCTTTCCAACAATTTGGATGAAAGATGATCAAAATTATGATGCATTCCAAAGTACAGGAATCTACCTTTAAATTCAATGATCATACTATATCAACAGGGTATAGCTATCATATCGGATCATGTTATTACGCCCATGATGTCATTCTGCCTGAAGGTACGCTATGTGTGTGTGACGTAACATAAGCTCTGAAATCAAGAAAAACGGAATTCTACCATAATTTCACATGGCGGCAATTCCTCAATGATGGATTTTCCTAGAGTATAGATATCCTGTCAAAACCCCATAGAAAAGAAATCCAGACCACCGAATGCAACAAAGTGATTTGGATGCGAACGTCACTTTATTGTCACGTTCATCAAACAAGGGCAGACAAAAGTAACTCAAGGTAATTTTGATACTTTTTGCAACCCAAAATGCTGAGATAAGTAGCAGAAACAAAATTTCAGAAGTTCTGTGGGGCAAACGTCAACCGTTACCCAGCCAGAGCATGACGTTACATGGATAACATCACCCTTATTCGCCGAACCGCGTCATAATTCAATGGAGGAAAAGTGGATTTTATGTGAAGAGACCTTCCAATAAACGATTCATTTGCAATCAAGAGTCTGGCAGAGCACAAAATATGGATTTATTACGCTTTAAATGTGTCATTTAATATCGACTGTTTTCAAATACGTCAGTATGGACGTCACGCTTGATAGCACCCACTGATGAACGAAATTTTATTTGCAAACATTCTTTCTCAATACAAGAAAATAAAGATTAACCAAATTGTCTATTACATAAAACCAAACATTAAATGAACATAATGTGCCATAAGTTCCAAACTGGTGCGTTTTCAATGACGCTGAGTATACTTTCCTTTATTGGTACAGATAGGCAACATTTGATACAGTAAAGAGTTACATTTTTATTGGTATACATTTTCAACCTGAGAGGCCCAGGACAGGGTGTTATCAATGTGGACACCTAGAAGTTTTTCATTTGTTGATAATGCAATAGTTTCAAACAGGAGGATCTAATCGGTAGGGCACCTGACTTATAAGTCAGAGGTCCTGGGCTCAATACCCGGTCTGGCCACATACTTTCGTTTCTCCTTCCCCTGATTCAAGAAGGGCAGTTGTCAGTTACTGGCGAAAGTATGTGCACTTAGTACTGGTTAACCGCTTAGGAGGTCTAAGCCTGCCCAGGAATAGTGTGGTTAGGTTAACTGACCATCCCGACATGACCATAGCTGTTTACGGTTGGACGTTAAGCAACAAATCAATCTGACATGATCTGGTTGACTTTGTATCTGAAAGAAACATACATTGCTTTGGTCTTTGATACATTTACTACCATATTGTTGTCTTTGATACATTTACTACCATATTGTTATTGCTGCCCCAGTCTTTGAAATTTATCAAATCCTCATTTAAACTTTGAGTTAAAATGGGAATGGAAGAATCTGTGAAGCCAGGCTCTGATAACAAATATATATTTAGAGCTTAAACTGTGAATCTGCATGCCTTGATTGATACAGCTGAGTTCAGTCTGTCACACGCTCACAGAAAGCCTCTTGATGATAATTATATAAAGCAGCAAAGCACAAATGACCAAAATATATCCAGCTTGGGTTGGAACAGTCAGCTGACCTTTCTGAAATTCATTGCAACTCTTGTTCTTATTCCAAGACAATACCAATTACTGATGACCCAATTACAATATATGTCAGACTATAATAAGATATGATATATGTAAATGGTTACTGATTTGGTCCATTACAAAACTTCCTTAATGGGAAAATGGTATGAAAAGTTTGGGCAGCTATGAAAAGTTTCTTATTTTGTACTCTAAATGAGATTAAGGGCCGTATTCATAAAACCACTTAAGTGGTTGCTATGCTGTTGCTAAGGCTCATTTTCTATGAAGGAGATTCCCTACAACTATGAAATTTGCTCTGGAGGAACAGTCTTTTTCAGACTCTTCCTCCAGTTGAAATTTCCTAGTTGTAGGGAATCTCCTTCACAGAAATTAAGCCTTAGCAACAGCATAGCAACCACTTTAGTCATTTTATGAATACAGCCCCTGCAGCCCCAGTAGCAAAGTGGATTAAGTGCTGGCCTCTGATCTAACAGCCATGGGTTTGAGTTCCGTTGGAGATAGCTTGCTACCTAACTTGTGCTTGTTCATTGAAACAAAACAGCAACAACTTGGTCATGAGCCCAAGTAGCTCAGTGGGTTAAGCACTGGCCTTCTGATTCAGCAGTCCCGGGTTTGAGCCCCGCTGGAGGCAGAGATCTTTCCAACCGTAAACAGGGTTCCATTGCACACAGCCTTTCATTATCACCCTCACATCATCCTGATATGACTGAAAACGCAAAATTGCAAGTCATCCATCCATAGCAACAAGTGGGACATCCAGGTGGACACTAATGTCAGTGCCAATATACCCAAATAACTGCTACTGTAACAGACCTTTTCTGTACTTTGATACAGTTGAGCCAAAAAAGATACTTGACAGTGAATGGGTACACCTCCATAATTTTCTGCCATTTTTGGCTTGCGGCCACAACCGCAAGCCATATAGATTGGAAAGCTTGTTCCGGTTTGAGACTGCTTTTGTTCATGTTTTTCTTCACTTATACCAGCGTTTCATCGCAATAACCAGAGAACTCGTCCGATTTTGTCTATTTATATCCATATCAGGTTTACCACATCTGCTAAAAATAACAGAGAGAATTTTATTCTATTTTTGGTCGCACTGTCGCCAACTGTCGGCACTTTCCGTATCCACGACTCTTATCACACTTGTAAGTATTAGCTTTTTTCCAAAAAGCTTTCGTAGCGGCGTTGGGCGAAAAAAGAGCTTTAGAATATTGTGTAATGTATTTACTTAGAGCAGTCGCCACACTCGAGCTAAAGCATCTGTGCAGACTGACCAGGGTCTTTCTTTTTCAGCAGATCCAGAAATATATCATGCTAACTGAGGATAGATTGATCAGACTGCGCTGATGCGTGGACCGATTTACGTGTCAAAGCAGAAAAAAATCAAAGTCAAAATTAATTATTTAAATTCAGCAAGCAGGCGCTTCTGATTTTTTCCTAATCACTCATCACATCTTACCAAAATCTGTGTGTGTGGCTAATATGCACATCTGACCATGTTTTATACATGTGCAATTATAAAGCCGGTGTATAAACGACGTATATTCATTGTAAAGGTCATGTCGATCGCAAGTGCCTAATTCAACATCTAAACAAGTAAATTCAGTGAATTTATATCCCCCGCCGAAGAGGCCCTGATTTGTTGTTTATGTATAAGTTTCATAGAATTCTATTCATTGACGACTTAGTTATGGCTGAATTTGTCAATTATAAATTGATTCAAGGGCAATAACTCTTACACAACTGATACTATTCAGATGAAACTTTGTGCATAACAGCATTATGGTCATACATACTTGGTTTAAGTTTCATGAAGTTTCGGTAATAATTGGTTACTTAGTTATGGCTAATTTTATTGAGTTTAAGTCAATTCAAGGGCAATAACTCTGTACTACAAATGCCATATGGATGGAACTTTATGTGCATGGCCATGTTATGGTGATATATATTCAGTTTAAGTTTCATGAAGTTTTGATAATTGGTTATGTAGTAATTAAGTTATGACTGATTCTATTGATTTTAAGTCAACTCAAGGGCAATAACCCATGCATTACTGAAGCCAGTCTGATAAACTTCACGTGCATGACCATGTTATGGTGATATATATTTAGTGTAAGTTTAATGAAGTTTCGATAATTGGTTACATAGTTATGGCTCATTTTATTGATTATAAGTCAATTCAAGGGCAATAACCCATGCATTACTGAAGCCAGTCTGATGAAACTTCACGTGCATAACCATGTTATGGTGATATATGTTTAGTTTAAGTTCATGAAGTTTCGATAATTGGTTACATAGTTATGGCTCATTTTATTGATTTTAAGTCAATTCAAGGGCAATAACTCATGCATTACTGAAGCCAGTCTGATGAAACTTCACATGCATCAGCGGTTTATGGTGATACATATTCATTCTAAGTTTCATGAAGTTTCGATCATTGGTTACACAGTTATGGCTCATTTCATTGATTTTGAGTCAATTCAAGGGCAATAACTCATGCATTACTGCAGCCAGTCTGATGAAACTTCACGTGCATCAACGGTTTATGGTGATACATATTCATTCTTAGTTTCATGAAATTCCGTCCAGTGGTTACATAGTTACGGCTCCGGACGGACAGACGGACGGACGGACGGAAGGATGGACGGACGGACATGGAGAAAACTATATCCCTCCGCCTTCGGCGGGGGATAATAAAATACAATACCTTTTGACCATTCAGCCTCTTATAGGGATACAGGTAACGCGAAGAGTGGAAAATTTCAGAACCGTTGAGATTTTAATCTCTTTGAGGCTAGCTCTGAAGGATTCGTGACAGCTTTGAAACAATGGATGAGCCGCTGGTCTATCTCTCTCAGCCAGAACCGAACCAGCACTCGAAACAATAGAGACATGCCAGAACATCCCGCCATGTCTCAAAGAAGGCAATGATTATGCCTTCAGCTGGCAAGGTAATCGGTTCAGTCATTCTGGATTCATAAAGTGTTTACATGTTAACTACCTGTTTAGGGCCAGGTGATGCTAGGTCAATTACTAAAGCAACTGAGACAGAAAATCGAGAGTAATCGCCGAGGAAAGCTATGAAAGCTATGGTGGCTTTACCTGTGCTGAATTTCTGTTGATCACTTCTACCTTTTTCAAGAATTGGCTGGGAAGCAGTTTGCTAGTGATAATAGTGACAATAACGTCATGTTGGTTGTACTGGAATTTCTTGACTTGCAAGAAGAACCTTTGAACGCAGCTGGAATCCAATCACTGCAGCATCGCTGGTCTAAGAGGGGATTTAGTTAAGAAATAAATTGTAATGAGAAATGAACAACAACTTCACAATTAGGCTGAATCCATTTCCTTCAGTCCTCATACACTAGTTCTCATAATTCCCATTCGGTTAGTATTAACATACTGTAATATTAACAAATTGTAAAACTCGGCAAGCCTTTCCTTTTTAAAAGGAAACTTTATTTACAATTAGGGGAATAACTTTTATGACTTCCTGTTTGCTTCCCTGGAGAACTAAGCCCTTCCAAAAGGGGATCAATACTCTTAAAGAAAAGAATTTGCTCCTATGGGAGCAAATTCTTTTCTTTAAGATTTGATCCCCACTAGGAAGGAATGCAAAAATGAAATTACAGAGTTCTTTCCCCTGAATCAGGCTGAATGAGTATCATTATTAAGCAACCATACAAACAGGAAAAACCCTGAGCATCTTGTACAGACTGTTCCATGTGTGGACTCCGTAGAATCTACAGGCATAAAATTATTTGGCTCCACTAGGATTGCACAGATACAAGACTTGCTGAGTCTCGCTTTTAATAAGTAGCCCAGGTAGCTCAGTAGGTTAAGCACTGGCCTGCTGATCTTGCGGTCCCGGGTTCAAGCCATTCTGTAAGCGGGAATCTTTTCAATTCTAAATGGGGTTCCATTGCACACAGCCTTTCATTATCACCCATCCATCATACTGATATGACTGAAATACTATTGAAAAGGATGGAAAATCACAAGGCATCCATCCATCCATTCTATTTCCCTTTTAATAAATGGACCAAGTGCCTTTTCCATATATATACATCAGATCTGTCATTTGAGAGTTTGCTAAACATAAAGCTTTCTTTAGCATTGAAAGAAAAGTCAGTGGAAAATATTAATTACTTAGCTTTTAGGCTTCCTACATTATTATGTGGTTGTGACTTATGAGGGCATCAGATATAGGAGCCGCAACACAACAAAACCAACATAGTGGCATGTGTGCCCAGCACAGACTCAGATCAGCCTGGGCATTCGCCCAGTCTGATCAGAGACTTCGGTGTCCGCATGGAGGTGGCTTAGACCCTTAGCTACCCTGTAAGTGAACAGCCAAGACACTGATCAGACTGGGTGGATGCCCAGGCTGATATGAGTCTTTGCTGGGCACACATGCCACTTTGCTGGTTTTGTCATGTCGCAGCTCAAATTACGGTTGTGACTTATGAGAGCATCAGATATAGGGTATCAGAAACTTAAGTCTAACACAATAAGCTTCTGGTACCAAATGAACCCAACAAATTTTAGAATAACTATGGAATGTCAAAAAGAATGTCATTGGCACAGCATTGTAAATGGCCATTCACAATCTCTGAATTATAAGAAAGTGGGATTGGTTCCAAAGGGTTTTCATGATGTTGACCAGATATAAAATTACAGCTAATACCACCCAGGGGAAATACCAGTAACTGTAAAATACATGAACAACAAAAGTTGTTGATCTTGTATGTGACAAACTTTCATGACTTGTTCTATATCTATGAGGCAGCACGAAACTATGCCAAAGTGCAAACACATTAGGAGTGGATAAGGACAGCTCCAGATAAGAAAGGGTAATGAAGATAATTTGAAGATAATTTTTCTTATTTCTCAATGAAAACATATGTTGTGACCCCTCATTAGAACCGTCTCGGTGAGACGGTTCTAATGATGGGTCACAAAATATGTTTTTATGGAGAAATTTGCAAAATTATCCCTAAATTATTCCTGTTACCCCTTCTTATCTGGAGCTCTGGATAAGGAATTGGAACTGAAAGCATCTTTTAAAAGAGTCAACTTCAACAATTTCATGTCAACTTGAAAAGTAATAAGCAAGAGCTGCCGTTCTTGTACATGACACGTCATTGTGATCTGTTATTCCACTGAGTATTCAAGTTTTGGAAAAACACAAAAACAAAAATGAAACCATAAAAGAGAAATTACTTGACATGAAGTCTAAATGAACCAGACATTGCACAACTGGATCATATATTGATTGGATGCTTCAGACAAAGTTTGGTCAAAATATATTGTTTGTTCATGTAATGAAATCAAAGTTTTGTAGTGTGATCCAACTTTGAAAGGACTGGAACCATTTGCACAAACCTCAGATCTTGAAGGAGGGCGGGAGCCTTTAGATAAGTTGAATCATTAAAAAATTCCTTCATCCAGACCATGAGAAGATGTTGCTTAATTAAAGAAGAAGACTGGTTCTCAATTAAACAATACAACAAGTTGCTGTAAACCTGCACCAAATATGACCTCTCTAGCTAGTTGGCACAGTTATTGCCATCGGAATAACGAAAAGACAAAAGAATGGACAGACAAAGAAGGGTGGATCAAGAGGCAGATGCAAACCAGTATACACCTATACTTTTTCATTGTGGGTACTATGAGCTACAAACAGCAATCCTAAATCTTGGGTCAATCTGATGCTTTAGTGGTTGTAAGCTCCAAGGGACTCAGTTGTGACCTAAATTGAGACAGCAACAATCCTATTTGTCATTGAACTGTAACATTTTTATCTCTAACAGACACAGATCAGTTTGACCAGAAATGACCAACAATAAGAGCAATTTGATCTATTTTATGAAATATCAGTTCCAGTCTGTATACCATAAAAATTCTTCAAATTGCCACACCCAAACTACTTATCCTTATTGTCTTAAAAAAAGTAACACTTTGGTTTACCAATGCAGTTACGCATCTGAAAAATGCTGATGGAATGGTAAACAGTGAAGACCCTGATCAGACTGCTTCTTATGGAGCAGTCTGATCAGGGTCTGCACTGTTTGCTTAGACATGTCTGTCCCAATACTTAGAATTTTTACGGTAAATGTCAGCAATATTGTCCCAAGCATGGCAGCATAGATAAATTGGTTTCTGTTCCGGGATCTTGAGTTCAGCAGCTTTATCATCCATAAGCTTGCCAATTATTGGACAACAATTGTTATGTAAAGGAATGCAAGATCGATTTGTTACAATTAAACAGAAAAAAAATGCTTATAGATCATTTCTCAAGGATGCCAAACCTTTCATAGAACAAGATGGCCAAAGCCAGTATGATCCGCATATGTAATGGGTATGCCAATAACAATGAAACTACTGGATGGTCAGGTTTCACCAAAACCATAATGACCTAGTTTTGTGGGTGTCCATCCTAGAATAAGCTTATTGCATGTATTGATGAAAGCCGGAACCTCCAGTACAGAGGAACTGACAGGGATAATAATTTATTATACCCTCTTACAAATTTGAATATGCACTGATATAGGAAAATGAGCAAAATTTTAAATTCTTGTAGAGATCAGCTCACAGAAGGGCAAATTTAAGTGATATCTCACTTAACATAGTGATACAGTGTGTATACCAAGAAAGACAGGTTTTCTTACTAAGTTCTTCATTTATTTCATTGTTATGATGGAACTCCGCCAGTTCAATAAGTTACTTCTTCAGGGCAGTATGATCCATGTCACAGAAAACCAATCACGAGGACAAATAGACATAGAAACACTTGGCAAAATACAAGAAACTGTCAAATGAGAACAGAGCTGAGAAAGAAATGAGCCGTGAAACGAGAAAACCAACAATGTGGTCATGCGCCCAGCGCAGACTCAGATCAGCTTGGGCATCTGCCCAGTTTGACCACTCTTTGTTAAGTGCTCAAAGAGTAGCTAAGGATCTCAGCTACCTCCATGCGGACAGCGAAGACTCTGATCAGACTGGGCGGATGCCCAGGCTGATCTGAGTCTGCGCTAGACGCACGACCACATTGCTGGTTTTCTCGTGTCGCGGCTCAAATGTGAGTGAACTACAAGTCACAATCATTTCAAAAATGTTCATTTTTAAAATCAATAGAGCATAAAATGTGGGTCTAGTATTCAACCTTGTAGATTTTAAAAAGCAAACCTTGCAGCCTAATAAGGCAGAGCATTATCACCCACACTTATATTTGATATGACAAAAAAAAAAGAAGTCATTAACCACATTTTCTTTTTAATCAATCACTCTCTAAACCAAGTCAAGCTCTAAATTCTTCTTGAACACCTTATCAAAGGAAAAATTCCATCAATCTTCTTAAAATAGGACTCATAAGTGTCCTTGAAAAACGGAAAGTTGTCAAGAATATGAAATCGGAGACGTGATGGAACACTTCTGAAGAGGATACAGAGAAATAACGTTCTGAATTGAAGATATCAAGTTGCTGCTGACCTAATGTACTCAGTCATTCCAAATTAAACTTCTAAGCTTCCAGGTTGTCCCCTAATTGTCTGATCTGGGTCTATACTGTTTGGTTCAGTACAATAAAAATTCTAAGTATTGGAACAGAGTCTGAGCACAGTGCAGATCCAGATCAGACAGGTTTTAAAGGAACAATTTGAAACAAGACTGTTCTTTTTAAGGACAATAAATCACATCAAAATGTATGTAATGATATAACATGTTCTTTTTTAAGGACAATAAATTACATCAAAATGTATGTAATGATATAACATGCTCTTTTTAAGGACAATAAATTACATCAAAATGTATGTAATGATATAACATGTTCTTTTTTAAGGACAATAATTTACATAAAAATGTATGTAATGATATACATGTAACATGTTCTTTTTAAGGACAATAAATTACATGAAATTGTATGTAATATCATGTTCTTTTTAAAGACAATAAATTACATGAAAATGTATGTAATAATATAACATGTTCTTTTTTATGGACAATAATTACATCAAAATGCATGAAATGATATAGCATGTTCTTTTTTAAGGACAATAATTACATCAAAATGTATGCAATGATATAACAAGTTCTCTTTTAAGGACAATTATTACATCAAAATGTATGTAATGATATAACATGTTCTTTTTTAAGGACAATAATTACATCAAAATGTATGTAATGATATAACATGTTCTTTTTAAGGACAATAAATTACATCAAAATGTATGTAATGAGACAACATGTTCTTTTTTAAGGACAATAATTTACATCAAAATTAATTACATCAAAATGTATGTAATGATATAACATGTTCTTTTTTAAGGACAATAAATTACATCAAAATGTATGTTATGTTACAACATGTTCTTTTTTAAGGACAATAATTTACATCAAAATGTATGTAATGATAAAACATGTTCATTTTTAAGGACAATAATTTACATCAAAATGTATGTAATGATATAACATGTTCTTTTTTAAGGACAATAATTTACATCAAAATGTATGAAATGATATAAAATGTTCTTTTTAAGGACAATAAATTACATCAAAATGTATGTAATAACATGTTCTTTTTAAGGACAATAAATTACATGAAAATGTATGTAATAATAATGTTCTTTTTTAAGGACAACAATTACATCTAAATGATTGTAATGATATAACATGTTTAAGGACAATAATTACATCAAAATGCATGTAATGATATAGCATGATTAATTTTAGCCTCAGAGCACAATGGGAAGATTTCATCAAGAACTCTGTGGAATGCTATGCTGCATCTGCTTTGTGCCGTCGTATTATGAACTCAAAGAAAGCATCATTTCGACACGTTTGGTCAAAATCCCTTTGGTAGTTCATGAGATAATGTCTGTTTCATATTTTTCCCTATTTTTAATAACGGTGGATAGTGGGCATCTTGGATGGTCATTTTGCAAAAAATAAAAAATAAATAAATAAAGTAGCTTAATGCAAGGATCATTTTCACACAAGGTTGGTCCTAATCAATTCAGCTTAACTTGTGATATTGTCATCTTCATATTATTGCTATTTTCAGTAATGGCAGCTGTCGGCCATCTTGGCTGGTCCATTGGCATTTTGAAAGAAATCCATTTACAGACCATTCTGATTAAATTTGACCAAACTCTGTTCAGCGAAATTTGACCAAACTCTGTTCCAGCAAAACTGGACTCGCAAATAGAAAGTAGGTCTTTGTGACCTAATTCTGCTACAGATTTTTTCATTTAATAATTTTGAAAAACAAGGTTCTGACCTTGGCAGAACCTGATTTTCTCATATGTGACCGAGCCATGCTTGAACCGCAACAGCGTGTCCTAGTTCTATTAGCACTCTTGACCATTAGGCCATGGGGGCCCAATGACATGATGACATCATGTTTGCATGAATTTCATTATAAAATGCCTTGAGGCCTCTCAAGGAAATTCAGCTAAATGCAGTAGGTAAACAGACAATGCTTGAAAGTGATCCCTCTGTTGCTCCTTCTTGTTGAAGCAATCATGACAAAAATGATAAGTTCATTCAAGGGTATTATTTTCTTCTAAAAGTATTGTTTCTTTTTCTTGGCAACCCATACCATATTATTTTGTGAGTAGGAGTAATATCGTTTTCCTTCAGGAATAAAAATACTGTGCATATTCTCATAAATATTGGTATATCTGTGTAAATACAAAGCCATATTTAGACCTTATTGTCACATTCACAAGAAACAGACAGTCTCACTATTAAGTGACCCCACATATTGGGATATAGAATGTCAGACAGACATCTGACTGCTGCTTAGGGTCTGCACTGTTTGCCATTTTGACACATTTAGTTTGCTGACTTGTTAAAATTTTTTGATACTTTTATACTAATTTGTGTTATGGTGCCTCAATATTTTTGACAATCATGGTAGTTCATAGGAACCACAGATACGAAAACTTATGACATGTGAACTCAATTTCTTTACCAGGACACCATTAAAGACTTACGTCAAACAGAAATGACTCTATCTGCCTGTGGGGACTGAATCTTCTATTTTTTTCACAACATTGATTTTTCTGGATGCAAAAAGGGAAGCCCCTGATCAGTTTGTAAAAATGTACAAGCTGATAAGAATCACTGCTCTTAGGTCATGCATGCACAAGGTACCTTTTCTCATCAAGTAGGTTCTCTAAGACCATTTTAGCCCTAATGTATTCCAGCACTGTGATGCTTTCTAGGTGCTAAAATCCCACTTTCACAGTGATGTTCATGAATGTAGTGGGGTTCATTGACCAGTGGATCTAGGATTAAGATACTGATTTACAGAATATCATAAAGTAATGCTTAAAATGTTCCTGTAAGGCTCTTTTTAAACACCATTACTTTCCAACTAACTCTTAGGCCATTAAGCATGACTACATTTGTTTTAGAGGGTAAAGTCACTTTGAGGGCCTGTCAGGCATGCTAGACATGGCACCATGCTACATCCCACTAATTCAGTCTGTCCTATGCAAGAGGGAATCAACTTTTTAACATCTAAAAATTTTTACCTACATCACTGGTATTTTACCTTTTTAAACTCAGAAAATATGTAAATAAAAAGTCTTTTCAAGGGGCACCATTACTTGGTTGATCCCAAGTTTCTGGAAACTAGACTTAATCAATCATATAAATGTTCAGCATTATAACACTGAACAGCAAATTTCCTTTATGAGTTGTCCCTTTTGGATATGGGCTTACCAACCAAAGAGGCAAATACTATTCTTTATAAAGCTTCCTCCCTTGTTAAAATAGTACACACACCAATCAAAGTGTTTCATCTTCATACATTTTCAGAGATCCAAGTCTAAATTGTTTTAGATGGTAATAAACCTATCTCACAGCTGAATTTCATAAGACTAATTTTACAAATTTGAGGTCAAAACCCCGTCTTTATAGCTGAATAATAGTGGACTCATCTAATTCAAAGTTCCGACAAGTCCATTCCTAATATAAGACCTGTTCGATCGTGTACAAAATAGCTAGCCTGACAGCGCCTTAACCATCACTGAGAAAAGGTCTATGACCCTGACCTTAAGGTCAGTGAGTGGGGCAGGGGTGGTACTGTATAAAACTTTGAACCAACACCTAACTTCAACGCAAGTATCAAAAGAAACCATACATGGGTTGAAGGAAATAAAAGTCTTTAAAAAACTTTAACCAAAACATCTAATGCAGACTAAGTCTATGACCTTGATCTCAAGGTCACTGAGTGGGGTGGGGACAAAAGTTTGGACCAATATGTAACTACAAACCAAGTATCAAATGAATCCAGCCATGGGTAAAAGAGATACTGGTCTTTAAAAAACTTTAACCAAAACAACAAATCTGAAAAAAAAAAAAAAAAAAAAAAAATTCTAATTCCATGGCCTTGACAGCAACCTTTCTGAGCAAGGTCAGGGTGGTACTCTGTAAAACTTAGGACCAATGTCTATATATAAATACCACGCAAGTATCAAAAGCATCCATCAAGGGGTTAAGGAGATATGGGTCTTTATAGCATTGACCAATTAAAATATCTTATCCGGACGCGGACACAGACGCCGACACCAGGGTGACAACAATAGCTGTTCCTGAACTTTTGTTCTGGCAAGCTAATAAGGGTGTGATATTTGATTTCAATTACATAAATTTCATGTTCCTGTATTAAATACAAACAGTGTAGGTCCAAATCACATACTGCATTCTGCAGTATCTGCTCTGGGTCTACATTGTCAGGACCCTTTTTATGGAATACACAACATTAAGTCTTACATGCCTGCTTCAACCTTATTTTGCTTTTTATTTTTCGTGTTCTATATAATTCAATAAGAGGCAGGTGCACAAGTGGTGGTGGTTAAATAAAATGTGTAATTATCTTAGACATCCACAGAAAACATTCATATCTGTCACCATAGTAACCAATATAAACCCCGACAGCTTCCAGAAGACTTTAAGGCATGCTGTATTATAAGTCAATGATTTTTTGTATACCCATTTCAGGGCTTGCTGTAAATCAATATAAACCCGAAGCTGAGGGTATTGCTGTTAACCATGTTAAACCTTTTTCAGGGATTGCGGTCAATCATAGACCTATTTAAGTGCTGCCACCATTAAGCACAAACACCAAACTGGCTTAGCTGCCCACCCAAGCTGTTCATACAGATGTTTGAAGACAGGACTTCTCTGCCAAGGGGGTCTGGTTCCCAGCAATAGCCTATGTCACCTGCACAGGTGAAGGTGTGAAAATTTATTCAACCAACCAGAGGACCACAAATACCAGTTATAATAATTTTATTGGCTGACTTGAGGTGTTGACACTAGGTGAGCAAGAGAGAGAATGACACTGTTGTTGTTGTTTCAATTCTCATAACGACGTTCCCCAAGTGGCTCAGCGGTACCTAACCATAGATGCACACACCTGGCGCCGAGGGTCCATCCATGAATGACAGTGCGGAAGTTAATCCTCCTTATATAGTACCACTCCTGTCTTTAAAGGTGTTGTAATTTATGGAAGCTCACCAGGCCCCGAGGTTATAAAACTTTTTTCGTGCTCAACTCAGCTGAGCATGAAATTTTCTCTGCTGATAAATAGGAAAATGCCAACTTATGTTGGCATTTTCATATATATAAGCAGAGAAATTTTCATGCTCAGCTAAACTGAGCAGGAAAACAACTGTATTTATCAGTAATTTGCTATTTATTGGAAGGTAAAATTTCATGCTCAGCTGAGTTGAGCACGAAAAAGTTTTATAACCTCGAGGCCTGGTTGACCTATTTTTCCAATATGGATTCATGGCTCTTATAATTCTTCTGAATAAAATTCTGTTGTTATTCTGCTGCCTACAGGAATTTATTTATTTCAACCAGAATAACAATATACAGGAACAGAAATGTTTTCCCTATTGGATATCAACAAAAGGAAAATAAAAGACATCTTATCCTAACAATGGAATAAAGCTAGAGTTATAATCTAATCATAATCGTCAAGACGTGTCAATAAACTTTCTGGGCTTCAGCATGGACATCCAAAACGAAATGATATCTATAATACTAAATAAACGAAGTAACGCATAAACTGCAAAATTGGTGGCATTTTCAAGCGTAATTTCTATACGGGTTCTTTCGCATATTGCTATCATTGATAATTTCGGTTAGCGTGTGTTTTAGTTTCACGTAGATTTAAAGAATTTGGGAATTAAATTCGTCTTTCATTTTAAATTCTCCCAAGTATTTTTCTAGAAACTTCGACTATTGGTCGAATTTTTTTGTCAACAATGGGTGCGTTCGAATGAAATTATCGTGTACTCGAATACACGTTTTAAATTAATCCGGTCGTTTCGGTTCTGCGTCGTTATATCGGCGCGCTGCTTAGCAAGTCCAAATTTAGCAGGTTCTAATGCAAAAATCCGACCCATGAACGTACGTCATTCCCCATGAATAACGATTATTTTTGTATTTCCTGCTCATATGTCTAAACGGATGAAGAACTAAATGGTCATAGTCCCGACGGCCCTGGCTCGAAACGACCCATTTTCTTCCAGAACGATAGTCAATACGAGTAGCCAATCGAACTCGCCCATTGAAGAATAAAGCTCAACGCACATGGTCTTTCGAAAAGTTGGACGGACACACGGCGCCAAGTGTGTGCGGCTATGGTTACGTACCGCTGAGCCACTTGGGGAACGTCGTTAGGAGAATTCAAACTGAGCTGAACTTTCGAAAAGACAAAAATTAAAAATGTCTAAGGTTAACACACATGCGCCAGGTAAGAAAGGGCATTTTTTCCAGCGAAGCAGACAAATCAATTTCAATGATTCAACGAAGCTAAATAAGCCTTTAGTCTTCAGAGGGCTTGAATATTTTCCCCCAAAACGTTCCAGGACCCAATTTTTCCAGAAAAAAAAATACCCAGGACAGGTCACATAACCAAACATTTATTATGGTAAAAAATTTAAAAAATCTTCTCCCCCAGAACCACGCCGGGCCCCGTAGCGCAATCGGTAGGGCACGTGACTCATTAGTCAGAGGTCCTGGGTTCGAAACCCGGTCTGGCCACATACTTTCGTTTCTCCTTCCGCTGATTCAAAGAAGGGCAGTTGTCAGTTACTGGCGAAAGTATGTGCACTTAGTACTGGTTAACCGCTTAGGAGGTCTAAGCCTGCCCAGGAATGGTGTGGTTAGGTTAACTGACCGTCCCGACATGACCTTAGCTGTTTACCGTGGACGTTAAGCATCAAATCAACCAATTCTCCCCCAGAACCACAAATCCTATGATCTTGAAACTTAGCATGTTGCATCAAGGACTCAAAAGCTCAACAAAATTTATATAAATGATGACCCTGGGATGACCTTGATATGTTTTACGGCAAGGTCAACTTTTGAGTCACTTAGGTTTTTCTATAGGAAAGAGTGAAAAAAGTTGATTTTTTTTAGAAACAATGCAGTCTGCTACCTGAAAGTTTGTAGATGCAGACAACTAATTAGGTAAATGAAGCTTTAGTGAGTATTCATGGTAAAGATCATATCTTCACCTGGGCCTAAGGCCATTTACATTGAAAAATTAAAACTCGGTTTTTTTATATAAACTTGACCATCATGAAATATTTTCGCGCTTGCGCGGGCTCTTTTCTAGTGTACACTAAATATTAGGATACTTCAAGGTGTGTGGGTAAACCTCCTTGTTTTTCCACCATTTTTTCAAAGGGAGACAATTTCTTCAATTTCCTGTTTGCTACCCTTGATGACAAACACCTTCAAAAAGAGTATCTTTGCTCCTATAAAAGCTGACCTTCTTTAACACTTTAAGTACCAGTGACGAATATAGCATAATTTGCAAACAGCGTAGATCCTGATGATGAGGCTGCTCATAATGAGCCACCTCATCTAAATTTACACTGTTTGCCCTCCAGTCTTTGAATTCTCAATATGAAATATTTTGGACAAGGCATTTTTTTTTAATTTTTGCAGATGTAAATTTTGTTGTCTGCTTTTTGGTGCTTAAGGCAGCAAAGAAAATGGCAGAGTTGACTCCCCTGAAAGTGCACCCACTGACTGTAACCATTTACAGTAATTACCCTTAACTCTTTAAGCACCTGCAGTGATGAAATAGCAAAATTTGCAAACAGTGTAGATCCTGATGAGGCAGCTCATGATGAGCTATAATGTACATAATGTACAGTGAGTGAGTAAGCTCCGGGTTAACGTCCCACCAACATGTAGGTCATAATGGAGACGGGATCTCGGTTTAAAATCTTGTTTGAAAGACCAGAGAAGCCGGGATCGAACCTGCCACCTCTGGATTGGTAGCCTTGCGCCTTATCCACTAAATTTATGTACAGGAAAATCCCTTTACTACAAACCACCTTTCAGACGTTATTAGTGAGGTGGTCTTAATATCAAATACAAAATCATAAGGAAAATGTCATTTCGGACTGGCAAAGACTGGTCTTAATAACGAAGTGGTCTTAATTTGGAGTGATCTTAACCTGTATCTTTAAATCATTCAAGGTGTATGGGTACATTTTCATTTTGTTTTTCTTGTCCTTTCTTCAAACATATATTACTTTCAAGACTTGCTGTTTGCTTCTCTGCATGACAGAACCTTTCCAACAAGGGGTCATCTCTTAAAGGAAAGAATTTACTCCCAGAAGAAGTCTTTCCTTTAAGAGTAGGACAGAATTCATATCTTGATCTAACTCCCCTATCGAGGCTTCAAAAAATAATATAAGAAAATGGCAAACTGTAACAGAGGTTGCTTAACAAAACCCACTGTCAGAATCGTTCAAATCTTAAAATAATTACAGCAACTCAACACTTAGAGCACAAAAAGTATTTCAATGGCACTGTGTGGAATTCCATGTCATACTTGACAAGCCTTCTTAAAGTAACTTCCTGGTAGGAAAACCCCTAAAGATTCTGGCTTATTGATAAAAGCACTCTTTTCAGTAAATATAAAGTGACATTTAATGCAGAAGGAATCCTGCCAAATGTTTTTGTCCTTTTCTTGAACTTTGCAATGTGACAATTAATTTAGGTGCATGGATATACCTTCATTTTTTCTGCCATTTCTAACATTAAGGGAGATAATTAAGTCCTTTGGTTTAGTTTTGGCTTTGATGTAAGAAGAGCTGCAAGTGAACAAGACCTGTCAGCAGGACAGCATGGCTCGCCTGACAGCGCCTTGCCCATCACATAAAAAACTTTAACGTAAAACTTTAACATTTTGCTAACACCACTGACGCTAACGCTAACACTACTGCCGACACCGGGAGTAGTACGATAGTTCTTCCTGAACTTTGTTCAGGCAATCTAAAAATGCTCATCACATAAAAATCTTTAACATAAAACTTTAACATTTTGCTAACACCGCTAACGCAAACGCTACCTCCGACGCCGGGAGTAGTATAATAGCTCTTCCTGAACTTCGTTCAGGCGATCTAAAACTGCTCTTCTTTTAAAACACTGACTGATCGATTTGTAGTTTAACGTCCATGGTAAACAGCTATGGTCATGTTGGAACAGTCAGTTAACCTAACCACACTATTCCAGGGCAGGCTTAGACCTCCTAAGCGGTTAACCAGTACTAAGTGCACATACTTTCGCCAGTAACTGACTACTGCCCTTCTTGAATCAGCGGAAGGAGAAACGAAAGTATGTGGCCAGACCGGGTTTCAAACCCAGGACCTCTGACTTATGAGTCGGGTGCCCTACCGATTGCGCAACATGGCTCGGCTTCTTTTAAAAGAACCTGCCCCCTGAGGAGCCTGTTACAAAATCAAGTGAGTTCAGGAATTTGCCGTGCTCCTCCATTTAGTGGGTACAGGAATTTGCCGTGCTCTGTCTTTCAAGTCTCTAACTGCACCTAATGTATAAAGGTGGTATTTCATTTTTCATTCAAATCAGTAGCTTATAGCATGTTAATGTGATGTGTATGTGCAAAAGATTGGGACTGTTATTCTTTTTTATTTCGTACATACAGGTCTGAGCAAACATTGTAGACCTGGATCAAACTGCTCCTGAAGGAGCACTCTGATCAGGGTCTACAACGTTTGCCATTCACTAAGCATCATTTAGATGCACTAACATGTATAAAATCCCCTTTCTAAGAATTTTCGTCGAACAATAATTATCTGACTTTTGGGTGTCCGTAATTTTAGGGTCATTACAGTAGTTGACTTACGTAATTAATCTAATCATACTGCAGTAGAGACTTCTTAGTTTAAACGAAACATTTTTTTCCTCATATAAGCGCATCTTGCATACATTTAATATAGTTGTTCAATAACTGTTCTTAAATGCAATGTCATTTACCAAATAAAATGAAACCAAATATATCCGTTTAAGACAATTTCCCTTTTCATGCTGTAATTCCACCTAATTTAGATTGAAAACAATCAAAGGAATAAATTTAAACGTCAGACACAGTAACGTTATCAGTTATTTCCTAGAGAGAATAATAAAGATTCAATGTTTTTCCCCCATTTTTTCAAAGGGCAACAACATTGGGGGTTTCATACAGTCTTTACAAGGGCTTCGCAAGTGGCACACAATATGCCCGTATTAAGGTCATGAAGGATTTACAGAACGAACAAGATTGTATATAAAAGGATGGACAGGCAGACAAACAGGGGCAACAAATCTATAATCAATGACAGCAACATTATTTAAACAAAACATCAAATACTATTAGTATACAAAGAAACAGCTTCCAAAGTGAAGCGGCTGAGAAGCTGAGTAATGCCAAAGTCAAACAAGGGAGATGATTCATACACTAAATATACTAGAGTTCCCATTCTTGGTTCAAATACATTCCCTTGAGTATACACACATCACCATTAAGTTGTGTTAAAATATTTTTAACAGTTAAGGAGTTGCAGAGTAAAATAAAATTTATGCAAGGGCACATAATTCAGGAATTAAGTAAGCCAGAGTTGTGGTTCTTGCTCAGGATACATTGCACCATTATTATACACGATCCTGTAAAGTTGCATTATAACATTTCAAAAGGTTAAGTAGATATGGAGTGAATGGGAACAGCCTAAAAATAATCAAAGGGAAGTTACTCCAAAATGAAGTAAGGGAGAGCAACCGTTTTAAAGGGTAGCTAAGGGACTAAGCTACTTTGTTTGGGTTTTCTCCTGTCACGGCTAAAATGTGTAACAACAATGAACAGTGGGACAAATGGTCAGATCTTGACCCTGCCAATTTAGCACTGTCCCAGTGACACAGTTAACTTTATTATTATTTATTTTGAGATTAGTTTTTACTTAATAGGTACTTCAAATTTAGTTACAAAATATGGGTTTCCAAGCTAGACATCAAGGACAAGCTCAGCTCCATCTATTTCAAAGATTCTGACTTGATAATATAGCATGATAAGTGTGGTACTAAGCAGGTGATTCTTAGAGTTTTCAAACACTAGTCTCACTTTCATTTTTTTTTTGACAGATCAGGCTTTTCTATATTTCATACCAACTTTGTTTAGTTTTTATGTTTGCTGGTACTTTTTACTTTGTCACCAACTTTGAGCCAACAAAGCAGGCAACCAAATGTGTTTTATTCATATTCAGAATTCAAAAACAGTGTAGACCTAGATGAGGCGGCTCATAACGAGCCACCTCAGGTGGATCTGTGCTGTTTGCAAATTCAACTGCTTTTATTTTTGGCACTCTCAGCCCAGCAGGCACAAAACGTCAAAATGATGTTGTACTGACATCGATGTGAAGTCACAACAATGTCAGTTTGATGTCATTTTGATGTCATGTGCCTTCTTTTATCATATTATGTGCTAAAGGTGAGAAGAAAATGTTTGTACTATTAACTAATGCCACTTGAGACAGAAGAAATGATTAACCTATTATTGCTGCTATTGTATCACAGGAGCTGTGGCACAGCAAAAGATGGCACAAGGCATATAAGAAAAATAAATTTTGGTTTTAACAATAAATTTCAGTGACAACATATATATACATGTACTAGTCAAAAAACAGAAATGCCACATTTTAATTACTCTTTTTTCAATTACATGTACAGTAATGACCCTAAATATTCGGACAGACAGGGCTGAGCAAACATTGGCGACCAGATCAAACTCGGTCTACAACATTTGCCATTCACTAAGCCTCATTTGGATGTATTAATGTGTGTAAAATCCACTTTCTAAGAATTTTCGAACAATAGTTGTCGGACTTTCAGGTGTCAAAAATTTTAGGGTCTTTACTGTACTTGGAATAACAACACCAAAACAGCATCTTACGCACTTGATAAAACATTATTGTTGCATCAAAGTTGACATTGAATTGAGGTCATATGTCTGCTGTGAATATTCAAAGAGATATTGAAATAACTAAAATGCAATGTTTCTTTTGTTGACTTGTATCTGATAAGTGAATCAGGTCTGAATGAAAGTATTCATTTACACACAGGCATGTGTTTAATATATGTAGTCATCACCAGCACTATGTCTTCGAAGATTTCTAAAAAGCTTTTGACAAGGTGTGGCAGTAAAATACCAATGTAAATCTAGTTGGCACCATTGAGCACCTCTATCCCAAGGTTACAAGTGCAGCACTGGAGGCTCAGGTTTAGATCAACAATTGGAGTAAAGCAAGAACGTGTTTAATCACCCACCCTCTTCAACACTCATTTGATACTCTGGAAAATTGATTGATTTGATGCTTAAACGTCCAAGGTAAACAGCTATGGTCATGTCGGGACGGTCAGTTAACCTAACAACACTTTTACTAAGTGCACATACTTTCGCCAGTAACTGGCAACTGCCCTTCTTGAATCAGCAGGAGGAGAAACGAAAGTATGTGGCCAGACCGGGTTTCGAACCCAGGACCTCTGACTTCTGAGTCAGGCGCCCTACCGATTGCGCTACGCAGCCCGGTGATACTCTGGAAAAACATGAAGGAAAAGTCAGCATAGATGACAGAACTATTACCAATCTGTGGTTAGAGGATGACATTGAAGCTCTTGCTGAGGGGGAGCTAGAAACCTTTGTATAAAGTCTCCACAAGACCAAACTGATGACAAAGAGCATCAATGGCATTCAGAGTGAAACCAAGGTAAAAAAGAACTGAAGCTGGGAACTGTGAAAAGGAGCAGTTGTCTAAGATGATGGCTCCAAACCTGAAGTTCTCTCAAAGACTGCACAAGCCACTGGGATTTCCTCCATTTTGTAAGCATGAAAAACTGTGATCCCCACTCCTGTATAGGTGGTACCAGTTATTATCCTTAACAGAGAAAGATAAAGCACAACTTTCAGACTCATTAGTTGGATAGTCAGACTAAATAATAAGAATCAGACACAAACAGGCTGTAAAATCTTGATTAATAATTAATTTTCTTCAATATTAAATACTGAGTAAATGAAGAAACCACTAAAGTTTTCAAGCTTCAAAGGGAAATGTCAGTTCTAAATATCTGGACAGAATGAATTAACAAACAGTTCAGACCCTGATCAGATGACTCCTTTGGAGTCATCTGATCAGGGCCTGCACTGTTTGCTAGCACTTTCAGGAAACACGTCCTGGCACAAAATATGTACTTGTCTATATCTAAAACAAGAATTTCGCAAAATGCCGTGTCTCGCCCAACAGTGCATTGTCACAAAAGAGAGCTAAACCAGAAAATTTGACGCAAAGTTTACGCTAGAGATGCTGATGGCAGAAAACTTGAACCTACGTCCTACTTCTGCTAGTCATAGAGCAGACAAAAGAATCAGTTCAGAAATGGCCGAGATGTCCAAATATTCAGGGTTAATAGAGTATAGAAATTAAATGACCAATGTGCTTCTTCCCACTGAAAATGTGATGTTTAGACAATACAGCTACACCCAACCTTAAGACTATATCCATGATGTGTTGACACAGTTGGGTTAACTCTGAGTAGATGTACAATTGTAATGCACTTACAAATATAACGCAATGTCTGATTGGATAATGTCAAAAAATTGCGACAGTATATTCTGCGATATACTGTTGCAACCCCGACGTCATAAAACGTCACTTCTCATTGGCTGACGTTTGGTTTTACGCTGCTGAAAGCACTTGCAATGGGTGCAAAGAAGTACACTTTAAAAGGTGAAACTGTGAAAAAGTGCATTAAAATGGGGATAACTGATTGAAAGTTGTCATTTGGGCAGTTTTATGGTCGCAAATTGCATTTTACGGCTCTGATTGCGCATCGTCTTAAACGAAATTGCCGACTATAAAACCGATGATTTACCTCCCCAAATGACAACTTTCAGTACAGTTATCCCCTAATTCCATTCCTATCTGGAAATTAAAACTTCTGTGGATAGTTGGCTAAACTATAACAATGCTCCCTTTATTTGTATGCATTAAAACCCTATTTGTGCACAACATTTACTTTGAAGCAAAAGAACTGGTGGAGTTATCACAAATGTAACCGAAATTTTGGCTTGGCGACTCTAGGAGTTTTTGTAATGACTCCACTAACTATAACCAGTATAACAAAGCTGCATCATTTGTACTAAAATATACTCTACATACATACAAGTTAAATAGCATCAGTCCACTTGTAGAAGCTTGAAATTTGTATTTCCAGACAGGGATGGAATTGCCTGTTTACCAGCCATGTTGTGGCTGCTGAAAAACTGCCATAAATGCAGTAGGTGAAACTTTGAATCATGCGGATTCGCATATGCTGTTTAGCCTGATGTGCATGAAATGTATCACATACTTTAACCCATTGAATTTTGGGTATTTTTGTCGTCTGCTGAAATTGTCTTCTGCATAAAAAATTAAGAATATTTTGACAACATTGGTCTAACTAACTCTTGTAGGCCTGATCTGGATCCAAACTGTTTGCCTAGATACCCCTAAAGGGGTATCCCGAATGGAATGGGTTAATGTGCCTAATTTTGAGACACCTAAAAATAATTCATTTTCCATTGGGACAAATGGAAAATTAAATTATTTTAAGTATCCCAGTCCTTAAGTCCATTATGGTAAATGCTCCTTTGTTCGCAAAGGCACACTAAAATCCTTACAGGGAGTACTTTTACCGAGAGGTCTTCACAATTTTATGAGGTCCTCAGACAAAACTTTGGTATTTTCACAGAATCTGCTATTATGGCTTTTAGATCAAATTATTTTCTACCCAACCGAGCAGAAACTCTCAATAATGCAGAGACAGTTTAAAATTGATATTTTTTCAGCAAGAAGCACTCTAAAGAAATTGGTCTATAATGACATTATATCAGCAATTTTAAGCTATTTGGGATGCTGAAATTTCATTGGCTGGGATGATTCTTGACAATATGTCTGCAGCAATTATCCCTATTGTTGATGGTATTGTTGACGGAAATACAACTGGAAGTCAGACATACTTATATAATTCTTGTTATTCTCACCAATACTATTTGTGGAAACTTAATCCCACTCAAATGGAATTTATTTAAGCTGCAGACATATATAACTCAATTTTGACATACAGAGGGGAGAAAGTACTTCAACTACAGCAAAGTAATATCAATTTGTCTTTTTTTAATTGAAATGAACTACATGCAGTGTGAATCAATGGGTTAACTCTAAAAAGCATGAAAAATGAAAATATTTAAATTTGCAAACAGCACAGATCCAGATGAGGTGACGCGTAATGAGCTGCCTCATTTGGATTTGCTCTCTTAAGGTTCTGAATTCTCAAAACAATATTGCCAAAACAAAACATTTTTGAATGCTGCAGACGTAAATTTTGGCATCTGCTTGATGAATGACTAAAATTGATTTAGATGCTCCAATATTTGACACAATAACATTTGAAAATCATACGCCCTTGCATACAGTTGATCAAATTTCTGAACATTATTACATAAAAAGATCAATTTCTTAATATTTATTATATAAAAATTATTCAATTGCCTAAATTAAACATTATATATATAATAATATGTATCTCATAACAGAAGCATAAGAAATATAATCCATATAAATTTTACAGTTTCTTGTAATTTGTGATTCCACTAGCTAGTAAAGAATCATTTGAAAATTAAAACACAAATCATCTTAAACTTAAAACATGCAGACAATACATTTTTTTTTTCTTTCTTTCTTTCCATTTTTTTCGCAAACAGCATTTCCATATTTGTTTTGGTAGGAAGTACATTGTGATCATCCTTGCCCTTAAGAGACAAAAATAGCTAAATTTGCAAACAGTGTAGATCCTGATGAGGCAGCTCATAATGAGCCGCCTCATGTGGATCTACACTGTTTGCTCTCTAGTCTTTGAATTCTTAATATAAAATGTCTTGGACAAGGCAATTTTTTGAATTTGCAGAAGTAAATTTTGTCGTCTGCTTTTTGGGGCTTAAAGAGTTAACATTAAGAGTGAGAGAGATTCATATGTCTGGAGCAAACAGAGACAGCCCAAAAGTCATGGTGTACTTAAAATCATGTTCATACTGATATGTCCCTGCAAAATTCAAATGATGGCTGTAGTGTGGTGTAAAACACCCTGCTATGATGCTGCTCAATTTTTGCATTACATGCATAATATTAAATGGAAAATATTTCACAAAAAGTAGGCAGCAAGAAATTTGGAAATGCTGCCATCTATTACAATTACTCACAGATCACTTGGACTTTCAAACTTTTTCAGCATCTCCTGTCCAATTCCAGAAATAAGCAAAATATTATTTGCACTGAATAAAACATGTTTCTCTGAAATGCCCCCAAACGTTTTGTGAATTTCACCAAAAAAGACCTTAGACCATCAAAATATGCCATTTACTGTCCAAATTTGGTTTCAGAAAATGTCATTTATAGGACTTGTGAATTGAAATGCCCTCAGGGCTTTTATTAAAAGAATACAGAAAACTACTTAAGCCACTACATGACAAAAGAAACAAAGTGGCATGACTCAGATCAGCCTGGGCATCCACCCAGTCTGATCAGAGTCTTCACTATCCGAATGGGAGATAACATAGACCCTTCGCTACCCTCTAAGAGCACAGCAAAGACTCTGATCAGACTGGGTGGCTGCCCAGCCTGATCTGAGTCTTGCTGGGCGCACATACCACATTGTTGGTTTTGTCATGTCACGGCTCATTTCAACATGAAAGATGCTGACATTTTGTGGCTGAAGGTCATGTTGGACAATATGTTGTAACAATTATCCCTATTGCTGGCTAAAAGATTACAAAGAGACAGACATATCTAATATATGCCTACTTCTCTTTGGAACTATTTGCAGAATATAATAATCTCTTTTCTCCGCAAGAAATCTAAGTTGGATAAAAGCCGATGAGCCATACTCGGAGACAAGGTACCTTATGATGTATGTGTAGGTCATCATTTTTACAAGGGAGATAAACTTAACAGAAATAGTGTTTGCTTCCCCTGCAGGTGAATTCCTTCCAAATGCGGGCTTCTCTTTAAGGAAAGAATTTGCTCTCTATGAGAGCAAATTCTTTCCTTTAAGAGTAGCCTCCCATTAGAACAAAACACAAATTTTGAAAAGAGAGTGATCTCCTTTGGACGTATACTAATCCTAAAGCAAATATTAAGCAAACAACAAAAATTTTGTCTGCAAAATTTCAAAAATGTTTTGCCATAAACTATAACATATTGAGACTGCAAAGACTAGAGGGTGAAAAGTGTTGGTCCAGATAAGGGCACTTATTATGATCTACTTTGCAAATTCAACTATTTTCATTTTTGGTGGTATTAGTGCTAATACACCAACAAACTTGTGTGACATTGAGACTGAGATCACCCTACAGATCTGTATCACTCTACACTACATGGAATCCCAAGAATGTAAGGTAATTAACATAAAAAGGGAAGACTATTTTATCAGACTGCACAGGCATCTTTTCCTTTGTTGCAGCCTAGATAACACCGTAAGTTAGAGTTGCATTTCAAATTACGGTAGTAGATCTATTATATAATGGAAATTAACGTTTTTTTCTTGACTTAAACTGTCTGCACGATATGCGATTACCACATAATGAAAAATAGAATCACATTGCAATGAACTTTAAGCTTCTATCAACTGAATTAAAAGTAAAGTTGATTATTTTTTCTGTTCTATTCAGTCCCATATCCTTCCCGGGTCACTGAGGCACCATAGACGACTTTGTAAACAACCTATATAGTTCCACCAGGTCCTGTTTTCAGCTGCCCTGGTTGTACTGGCAAAGTCTATCACTGTCCCCCACCTCTTCAAATTCTGTCTACCTCGTCTTTTCTCTTTTGCTGTGCACTGTAGAAATATCTTTGCTAAGCAAGAAGACATTGAGATGTGGCCACTTAGTTTCTGCTTCTCGACCATGATCAGGAGTTCATCATATTCTTCAACAGCTGCTTGCCATGGATCTTTCTGTGAACACCCTCATTAGTTACATGGTGGTAACATCTCATCTCAAGGGCCTGCGTTCTTTGTAGAGGTCCACCATTCAGAGGCATACAATAATGAACCACATCATGTGACTTCCAACAATGTGGCAGTTTTGTCATGTGATATTAAGATCATTCTTATCACTTACACTGGGTCTATGGAGGCCTCACTGTTGGCTTTATGGTTTGGGCCAATTTCAGAGATAGCTGATGTGACAAGAAAAGGCTCTGATCAGACTGCACTCAAGTGCAGTCTGATCAGAGCCTTTGCCTGTCAACCATGGCCACAATGTTAGAAGCCACATGATGTGGCTCAAATGTAGTTAGTAAAGTCCTATTTAGGAGCTTCATTTGAAATGTACTTTTTCTTTCACTGGATATGATGAGTTCCATAAAAATTCTACGTATTGGGACAGGTAAGCAAACAGAGCAGATCCAGATCAGATCCAGATCAAATCATACAATTATTGTAATTTTGGCATGCAGCTGATTTCCTACTCTTACAGTTCTAAATAACACCCCTCTAGTAAAGTGCAACATCTCGGGGAATTTAATAGGATTGATGTACATGTAGTATATGTTCATCTATGTCTGAGGTACTGGGTTCGTAAAGATCGAACACACAAATCTTTCATTTCAGACTCACAAGGTTCTGTTTCAAAGAACTATCTAATACAAGCCACAGAGCCTCATTTCTATCATAGATATAATTCTATCATGTACAAAGCAATAAAACTATACAGTAATCTAAATGGTCAACCATGTGACTTGGTAGATCAGCTGGCAGAGTGCTCACACAGTAAGTGAGAGGCCCAAGCTCACTAGGCACACAAGGTTGAGTCTATATTGACTCAAACTTGATTCAACATCATGACATTGACTCAAGGTTGAATCAATATTGAATCAACTTTGTGTGCCTGCTGGGCTGGTTTCAAGTTCGTCAGGCCATGATTTTTTCTTCCACCATGACATAAAGCAACTGAGTTTAATGGCATTTGCTATAAATTCCTTTATAATGTTAGTTTCGAGAAATAAACACTCATTTTTTATGCTATGCCTTTCCATGGACACAAAATATTGAATAAAAGACTGAGTTGTATTACCTACTACAGCAGACAGATGAACTTATATCACAAACAAATTTTTATGAGAAAAAGCAAACGTCCCCACTGACAATGTGACAGACAGAGAAATAAATTTTGCATTCTATATCTCAATGGAATCATATTTTATTACCCTAGATGCTATAAACAAGAAATAACAGACATCATATTGTTGCTTATGCAGCTTAATCTCAGCCAGTACATGCAAAATAGGGCGATCAATCTTTAACAATCTTGACATCAGCCAACACAAATTGTAACATAATGTATCTTAGCAGTTTTTCACTCAAAATTTACTGCCTAAATATTAGCATTGAAAGCTATTAAAACTGATTCATTTCTTATCAACAGTGCAAGAAATATAGTTCATATTCCCATTAATATGCTGTATTTGCCATCCATAGAAAGCCTAAAAGTAATAGGTGAAAAGCATTATATGATTGAGACTTTGAAACTTTTGAAAGACAAATGAGCATTAAATGCTCATCTGCCTTATATTTCTTTATATATCAACCTAAGTCATGCTTATTTGCCTATATTTCTTTATAGGCTAGTCTCAGTCATGCTCATTTGTCTTACATTCCTGTATAGTTTAGTCTCATTAATGCCAATTTTGCCTTACCTTCCTTTATAGGCAAGTCTTGTTAATCCTTATCTTACATTCCTTTACAGTTAGGTCTCATTAATGCTCATTTGCCTTACATTCCTGTATAGTTTAGTCTCATTAATGCCAATTTTGCCTTACCTTCCTTTATAGGCAAGTCTTGTTAATCCTTATCTGCCTTACATTCCTTTACAGTTTAGTCTCAGTAATGCTCATTTGCCTTACCTTACTTTATAGTTTAGTCTCATTAATACTCATTTGCTTTACATTCTTTTTTACAGTTTAGTCTCATTAATGCTCATTTGCCTTACCTTATTTTATATAGTTAATGCCAATTTGCCTCATATTCCTTTAAAGGTTAGTCTCATTAATGCTCATTTAGCTTTTTTAGTCTCATTCACTTGCCTTATACAACTTTATAGTTTAATCTCATTAATGCTCAAATGCCTTATCTTCCTTTATGCTTTAGTCTCAATGGCAGTCAATTGACAAGGTTGCATTATATCCAATTAGTATTATAAACAGCAGTGTTTTAATGTCAATGGGGCTCAGCTGCATTGTCTTCACTTCTAATAGTTAGCAAAGATAAAATACATGAAATATAATTTCATCCAGGACAAAGCCATTGTAATCTCCTCAAAAACTGATTTTTCCTGCTAAGATATTCTTTCTGCAATGTTTGTTGATGGAAATTTGGGGCAGCCTTACTAGTACATTGAATGCATTCACACCCACATACAGAACTGAGGCTTTTACACGCAAGCTAACAATATTACAGAGAAAAACCGTCACTGGTCTCCAGAGATAATGTCTATTCAGTCAATGCTGTATAACTCATTAATATAACACCCAATGTGGATGCTTCCATCTTCTTTCTCCTAATTCCTGTACAACTTTTGTCAATACACCCCTCCACAGTCATCAAACTGTGACAAAAATGCCTGGGCAACAAATGGAAACCCAGACCAGAGCAGTCTGAGCAGGGTTGACAAATATGGGCAGTTCTACGAAAAAAAAAAAAAAAATATATATATATATATATATATATATATATATATATATATATATATATATAGTCCTAATCAGCTCAATGAAATGCGTTGACATATTTTTGCATAGTTGATCATTAAAAACAAAACATGTAATGTCAACTCTTATTTCCTTTATACACTGGAGCGCCGTTATATCGCGGACCGATATATCGCGGTAATCGGTATAACGCGGTTGTCCTGTGGCTCCCAAATTTTTTCTACAGATCGCGGATTTTTCGGTGGTTTCCGCCGGTGTTCACGACATTGGAATAGAAAATAACCATTAAAAGTTAATTGGGTTGTTTACATAATTTTAATCAACAGAGTGTCAAAAGTTATCACAGACAATCAAAGCGTCGGTTGTCTTGCCAAGGTGTGAAAGACTTCGATAATTAGCGCATATCACGTGTCACCAATTAGCGAAGGTCACCTCATATACACAATACACAAGCCGACGCTCAGGAAAAAGGCTGTGCCTAGCAGTCACTGATTACTTCCAAAGAAAACATTATAAAATAATTTTATAAATGGAAAAAACAAAACGAAGCTTAAACCCGATTTGGTTATCTGTAGGCTGCTTAGAATTTTTTTTAAGCGACGTCAGTACTCGCGCAAATAAGTATATTATATTCGTCCGAAGGTACCTTTTTGCAAGTGTATATACAAGGGAATTAACTCGAACAAGTCTACTTTCGCTCAATCGGACATCCTCGTCGATATAGGTTTAATTCAGGATACGGAATTGGCCGATGTGTTCCGATTGTACTTTCGCTTTGCAAATGGTTTTCAACCGTTTTGCAGCGCATTTTTCACAATAAGTAAGAACATAGGGACTGAAAGCTTACTTCAGCAATGACTTTCGTTGTGTCAGGTAAGCGGTAAACATGTCTATCTACCTCGTAAGGGCTAAATAAGCGCTACGAACATGTAAACATGGGGGTTTTCATTAGTGGGTGGGGTATTTCTGTGAAGATCGTTATTACGCGTGATCACTTTTAACGCGGTTCTATTTTATGTCTCCTGACACCCGCGTTATAACGGCGCTCCAGTGTATATATATCTATTTCATTCATATATATTTGAAAAAATAAATATATGTATATTTTCTACAACTATTCTGAGGGATGACAGTATGAAATTTAAGAACAGTTCCTGATAAAGATATACGTAACAATCCAATTTGGAATTGAAGAGAAATAAGACAGAGAAGTGGTCTCCAGATGGTCTAGGAGAAATAATTCTGTTATTACTGTGTCTCTTCTGACAATAATAGTGCTATTATAGAGTCTATCTGGCACAGTATGAAACCAAATAAGCTGAAAACTGCTGCAGACATGCCCAGACAAACGTTTATTGTCGTATGATTGTTCTGTCTCCTGAGATAGCCATCTATCTTAAAGACAGACATGAGCCGGGACATGATAAAACCAACAAAGTGGCATGTGCCCCTAGTTAACACTCAGATCAACCTGATCAGAGTCTTTGCTGTGTGCTAAAAGGGTAGCTAAGGGTCTAAGCAAGCTTCATGCAAACAGCAAAGACTCTGATCAGACTGGGCCGATGCCCAGGCTGATCTGAGTCTTTGCTGGATGCACATGCCACTTTGTTGGTTTTGTCGTGTTGTGGCTCAAACGGTTATGCTGTACAGAATTTCAACATAGCCGTAATACTGTATCTAGACAACTTGTCCATATAAAATCCTGAAGTACAAGCTTAAATGTTAACTGAATCCCTATTGTGTACCAAAAAGCTATTTAAGCATTAGTAAGTCAATGTCATGACATTTCACATGTTCTTACTATGCCAGTTTGACTAAACAAGAACTGGGTATACACGAATGAAAAAGATGAAAATGGTCATTATATGTGTATTTACAGTCTCCTAGTTCACAGTATCCGAACTGACTGTACCATCTCTTCCGGTTTTCATAGCGTTGAATGGAGGGTACAAAGTTCGCTTGTAACCAGTAGTCGGAAATCATTATGTTTTGAGATTTTATCCGGAATCTGCTGCGTCATTTATAGTTTTTCAGCTTCGAAGATGTAAAGAGGTAAGTTTAATATAATTTGCTCTTTGGTCTTTTACTTTATTACCCTGTACAATGAAAACCTCATGGCCGTCACAGAAATTTTATTCCGAACAGCTTAATTTAACACGAGTTTGTGTCGTGCAAAACCTAGCTATCATCCTATTATCAAAACTAACAAACTGTAGATTGCTAATGCCTTCCGTTTATTTTAAAGATTTTTATAAAACATGTAAGAAAAGGCTGAAAATGGGTTTAGAATCATGCCAAGGGCCACTTGAATATTGTACCAATTACTATCCACCCATACACGACATTGTACAGGGTAATAAAGTAAAAGACTGAAGAACCAATTATATTAAACATACCTCTTTACATTTTTGAAGCTGGGTAACTATAAATGATGCAGCACATGCCGGATAAAATCCCAAAACATAATGATTTCCGACTACTGGTTATAAGCGAATGTTTGTACTCTTGATTCGACGCTATGTAAACCGGAAGAGCTGGTACAGAGAGTTCGGACACTGTGTAGTTGACAACAATATTATCTAGAAAGATACTTGTTGCAACCAGTTGGGTTGATTCTGTAATGCTTGCATTGTGAGACACTGAAGTTCTTCTAAAAAAATGAGAGCATGTAACTACCATCCATAAAATTTCTCCTTGTAGGAGTTTGCGCCTAGTCCCTTTATTATTCTATGTTTGGGTCCATAGAAAGGCACAGCCTTGCAATGCAGACTGAACTACTGTATAAAGGAATCAAGGCAGATAAGCTTTAAATGTTCATTTGCCTTCTTCATTTGTAGTTTAGAAGTCACTCAAAACACCATTCCTGAGAAGAATCTACAGGGGCAAATGGTTATCACTCCCAACTTTGGACTCAAGTGCCATCAGAGGCAAGATTCTGTCTATACTTAAATGGCCCTTTATTACACAGAACCTGAAATAACACTAATACTGATACAATGTTGTTTCAATACTCTGTGCCATATTGAACACAAATGTTGATATCTTTCACATTGTGTCTTCACATTGCACCAATGCGGAAACAATGTGCTTTTGACATTATGGGTTAACTGAAGATGAGGGAAGCAACTTTTGTGACTTTCTGAAAGCTTTCCTGCAGGATGAAGCCCTTCCAGAATGTTGTCTTCTCTTAAAGAAATCAGGCCCAGAGGTTATAAAACTTGATTACATTCTCAAACTCAAAATAAAGCACACTGATTGGCTGCTTCCGAGCACATGCTCAGAAGCAGCCAATCAGTGTGCTTTATTTTGAGTGTGAGATTATTCTCAAGTTTTATAACCTCGAACCCAGTTTGTTTGTAGAAAGTTACTTCTCCTGAAAGTGTATCCATCTACTTTCAGTATCATTATTTTGACTTTGACAATCCTCTACATCTTCTGGAACAGTGTACCATACAACATCATTACTCATAATTACAAAGTTAATAGTTTTCTTATTCCATAGCCTGATATTAAAGCTACATGAACATATTTTTCTCTTCTTCTAAGAAAATTACTTTCCCAGCAGCTTACTGTCAACTAACCACTGGGGAGTAATTATTTTATATATTTTCCACTATAATATTTCTAGGCTTAACCATTAGGTTAAACTATGAAGTTGGTGCATATGACCATTTTAAAAATTCTCATATATCATCAACAAAGGTGCTCTTTGGTATTACATCAGATTCTGTAGACTATGTGAACACTATGCAGAAACTTTGTATTATACAGAGATCTTACATGAGTGCTCATGTTTTATTGAATTTATTAAACGAGTTGGGGAAAAAGATAAGATGCGAAGCTATGCTGAGTTTTCCCCAACGAGTTTAATAAATTCAATAATACAGAAGCATGAATGCAAGATTCTGTTTTATCATATGACACTAGAATCGCATTTTATAAACAAATTTTGCAGTAAAACATCACGATTTTGCCATTAGAACATTAGACGTTTTTATGGATGTCAATGCATAATGTTAAGACGTAATATGCATACTTAATCCACTAGTGGATTATCTTTTTTAATGCATGGCTTTCTTACTCACTCAGATGCGACCTCATATGATAAACAGTGTTCTTTTTTGCAGTTTTGCAGCTGACCTCTTGTATACTGGTCTTGGGTCCACCATTGACAAGAAAGGCAAAGTATAAAATTGAATGACAGTGTTGCTTTCCTTGAAAGGGTGTTCATTTACATGAAGTACATGTACTGTCTTCCTTTTACTTTACAACATTGTAGATTATATTCTCTGATTCCTTGGAATCACTGATCTAGTTAGTTTCATTCTGAAATCTGAGTTTTAAACTGGCAGGAGATGGCATTCCATAAGAGTTAAAACAGCAACTCTCTATAAAGAGCATTTCCTCAAAACAGCAAAACTATCCAATAATCAACTCCAAAAGAGGTAAGAAATATAACATCATGTTATTTCCCAAACCTAAACTCATCAAAAGAAGTAAAGCTCCACCTGATTTTCTCCAAAAACTTAATTCAAAATCACTTACATTTGATCTACCATAGTTTAGAAACAAAGAACCATTGTCAGAAATTTTCCATTTGGGAGCAAAAAAGTATTGTCTCAAATATGCTGTAACATCAGGGATCATGCTAGGGGGCTACTAGGGCGAAATGGGCGCCTTAGGTGGCAAAACTTCGCCCTGGGAGGCTGTAAGGGCGATAAAAACTTCGCCTGAAAGTTTGGGAATCTTTTTTGAAAGCTGCAACTTGTATTTCAAAGTTCTTCACACAAACGAATACAAAAGTTTAATAGTAGTAAACAACTTTAAAAATTAGTATGAAAAGGAAGTTTCCTGACAAAGCAGATACGCAGAATAAAGTTTGGATAATGATTTGACCCATTTGGCATTAATAATTTGTTTCAAAATTGCCTAAAATTGGACATACCGTCAATGTCATATGTTTTCGTGGGTCATTATAAACGGAAATTATTTCGTCAAAAACTTCATAAAAATGAAGTTTAGTGACTTGGAGACGCTGTATAACAATATAAGGAGATAGATGTAACACTTTTGGCATAAATTATTTGCTTGATTTTGTTTCAACATTAACTGCGTTAAAACAAGAGTGGGTGGGGTAATGGATTCTGGTTTTCATTAATTTCATACTAATCATATATACCAGTAGTGGATGGGCAAGGGATTCTGGGATGTAATTAATGCTACATGTACCCTCCTACTGTTTGGCCTAGTAAACTTCTTAACCATTGCAGTCTGTGTGTGTGTCTGTCTGTCTGTCTGTCTCATAATATATAGACTGGGACTGGTCCCTGGTATTTTTAATACCCATCTATCCATTGTATATACCAACGAAATAATATCGATACACTTCTCCCTTGAGTTTATAAACTTCTCCCTATTTTTGCTGGAGGGAGAAGTCACTTCTCCTAAAATTTCTGGGCTAGCTTGATCCCTGAACATGTTCAATTTACTTTCTCCAGAAATTTCTGAAAAGTAAGAGCCCTGTCATTTTTATATAAACAGTAAATTCATGAAAAACTGGATACTCCTGTACAATATTGCAAAAACCATTGCCAGATATTGGATAATATTCAGGTGAAATATCATAGAGTTGCTACCAAGATAATGATTTCCATCCTCATTTCCAAATTGGAAACGTAAGTTTTAGTTTTACAATTTTATCACTGTGCCTATAAGAAAAGTTGGCATGGGGTTTAACTTATTTTGACCACTATATTTCCTCTCTGTCCAACATGTATTATTTTAAGAAGGCTAGACATGAAATGCCAATGCTTCTTAACAGATTTTATGACATGAAATTCATCAGAACTTGGTCCTAATATGGCATTTGATGGAATTAGAGGAAATACATGAAAAAGTCAGACAGACATTTTGCCACTCACGTAATATGATGTAACAAAGCTTAAGCACAGGTTATTAGAAGTTGTAGAAAAGGCAATAAGCAAACACATTTCACGGAATCATGCTCAAAGCATGGTTCAAACAAAGCAGTGGCTTATTATAGATAATTCCTTAAAAGAGAATGACTGGCATTATATTTTGATTTTTAAAGAGCTTACCTGTATAACAGAACATACCCTAAAATATTGGCACAGATAGGTATGAGCAAACAAGGTAAGTGCCAGATCAGATTGGAGCAGTTTGATCAGGGTCTACACTGTTTGCCATTCTATCTGCATCTTTTAGACACTTTACTGCATTCAGTAGACAAACTCTTAAAGTTTTAGGAGAGTAAGGAAATTATTTTAAGTGTCCCAAATTATGAAATTTTTACATTAGCTCAAAATGCAACTAAGAAGAAAATATCTTAACATACAAAAACCTTTTGCATCGCACAGTGATTTTTATTTTGCATAACCTGCTGGAGGAGGTTTCCTTTCATGAACTAAATTTCAGTACAATTTTGCCCACTCCGACTGAGTATGACTGTTCCGAAGGAAAGCACCGCAGTTTTTATATGACAGATCTCAACAGCAAATTAAATCCCTTAAGGCTACTCTGTTTTAATGAAAATATTGCTCCTAAGGTTTCCTGCAGAATTATCTTGTTAAAATGCAGTGAAACGGATGAATCTGCTGATTATCGTATGAAAGTTATGATGAACACATCCAATCTTGAAACAAAATGAACAATTCTCAAAGGGCAACATAGTGTCTTAATATTTAAAGAAAATGATGGTAAATAATGAAATAAATGAAGGGAAATGGTTTGTTTGAATATCTAAATACCATGTTTTTTCTAATAATTGGCCCCGACTTTTTAATGTGAAAAAGTGGCCTTATTATACCATGACTGCCTTTAACCCTATTTGGACCGGAAACTTGTTTTGGTGACAACGGCTAACAGTGCAGACCCAGTTCAGACACCACAGAATGCGGCGTCTGAACTGGGTCAACTCCGTTTGTTCATTGAAATTTCTTCACAAAAAACAATAAAAGTGAAAACATTCACTAGAAATCCCTAAATTTAGAAATGGACTCATCCAAATGATAAGGATGGACAAGTCCATTAGGCAACTAAAAGTTAAACCACCCATATTTGTTATTAATTGCCACAGGAAGTTGAAAACATCATCATTCCCATCAGGATTAGCCATCGTGTAAAGGGAGATGATAATAACGAAGTTCTACTTTAACCCATTCCATTTGGGACCTGGGCAAACAGTTTTGATCCAGATCAGGCCCCACAAACGTGGAGCCTGATCTGAGATCCAAACTGTTTGCTGCCTGGACATCATTTCTTCAAGAATTGGTTAGACCAATATTGTCAAAATATTCTTGATGTTTGATGCAGACGACAATTTCAGCAGACAACAAAATATACCCAGAATGCAACAGGTTAAAACACAAACACTAGATATGTTTTTGTCTATTCCTCTTAATTCAGCTCAGGGTGCACTAGGACCAGGTTGCAAATTCCCTTGTCTATTAGACTGGAAAAATTAATCGGGCATGCCCAGCTGGTGGTAGTCAAACCCACAACCCCCTGCAAAAATTTGTCTCAAAAATGCTATTTACAGAGCACATAAACTGCTATGCTCAGAGGAACAGTCTTTCGTTAAAGTTGATCTCCAATACAAAGGGAGGCAGTAATTAAAATGAGAAAGAAAGAGCAAAATCTGCCATGTCAGAGTTTTATCCATACACACACCGGGTAGGCGGCAATTGAAAACGCTCATGCAGTCGACAAACGCATTTCAAAAACCATTAGAAACAGGGTTTTGTCTCCAATTTGCATTCGAAAACCCTGTTTCTAATGGTTTTTGATCTGCGTTAATCGAGTGTTAAGAGCGTTTTCGATTGCCGCCTACCCGGTGTGATACAGCTTATCTCTGTCTTCTTGAATCATCCATTTTTCCAACAGTAAAGCCTACAAGTATTTCTAAATACAGAATATTGGTAAATTTGCTGTGGAGCCAGGATAACCGAAAGCAGCCTGCCTTTAATGACAAAACCAATAATGACAGCTATTAAAGGGTATTCTTAGCAAGATTATAGCCCAATGTCATCTGAATTGCTTCCTAAATTATCAGAAAAATCAAAGAACAGTCATTAGACTAACCCTCAGAGCCTAAGCTCCTTCTTTAATAGGTCTGACATTCTAAGGTTTACATACAAACTGCTAGACATTGCCAGAAAAAACTTCTTTGTGCCACAAAGGCAGCAAATATCAGGTCTCTAGGAACAATCCTTATATGAACTCTTAACGCATCAGGAATGAAAATAGTTGAATTTGCAAGCAGCCACAGGCTGCTCATTACAAGCCACCTCATCATTCGAAAGACTAGTTGAATGGGGATTGAACCTGTGATCCCTGGATAGGTAGTCTAGTGTGTGAACCACTTGACCATGGCCGATAGCAATTTAGACAGTTTTCATGACACAGTTATTTCTACCAAGACATTTCTCATGATATAGTTGAGACATATTTTGTGATGAAATTCAAACATTTCTGATGAAGTTTAGACATTTCTCATGATATAGCTCAGTCATTTCTCATGATATAGCTCAGTCATTTCTCATGATTTCTTATGATACAGCTTAGCATTTACGATACAGATGAGACTTTTCTCATGATAAAGCTAAGACATCTGTCATGATAAGGTGTAGACATTTCTCATAATGTTCCAGATCTTTCTACTTTGACATTTCTTGTGATACAGTTCAGACATTTCTCATGCTACACCTCAGAGTTTTCTAATGCTGCTACACCTCAGAGTTTTCTCATGCTGCACTCAGATATTTTCTCATGCTACAGCTCAGACATTTGCCATGATACAGCTCAGACATTTGCCATGATATAGCTCAGACTTTGTCATGATACAGTTTAGACATTTGTTTTGATATGGTTCATACATTTATCCTGATGCAGCTTAGACAGTTCTCATTATATGGCTCACACATTATCATAATAATGTTAAGAAATTTGTCATGATGCAGTATAGACATTTCTCATGAAGTTTACACATTACTTTTGGCATTTCTTATGATATAAGTCAGACATTTCTTATGCTAAAGCTCAGACATTTTTCATGATGCAGCTCAATTATTTGTCATGATACAGCTCAGACATTTTTCATGATATGGCTTTGACATTTGTCATGATACAGCTCGAACATGTCATGATGCAAAGCTCAGAATTTGCCATAATACAGCTCAAAATATGGCATGATATGGCTCAGACATATGTCATGATATGGTTCATACTTTATCATGATGCAGTTTAGACATTTCTCATGATGTTCTAGAACTTTCTGATTTGACATTCTCCTGATATACTTCAGACATTTCCCATGATACAGCTGTGACATTTCTCAAGATACAGTCTAGATAGCAGATACATTTTCAATGATGCAGTTGAGACTATTCTCATGACATATCTGCTAAGACATTTCCGCAAAGACAGTTTTCATGATAAAAATTTGGACATTTCTAATAAATCAGTTTATAAATGTATCATCATGTAATGTTATCATTTCTCATTATGTTTAAGATGTTTCTGCTTAGACAATAACGTGTTTCTTAGTCTGCTCTTTGAAACAAGAAAATCGGTGGAACCGATGGATGCTCCCCGAAGGCTTGGAATAGGACAATGGGTATCCTGGTGAAGGAGTGATTTTCTGTGTAAACTAAATGCAATTCAAAATGGAAAAAGTAATTCTCTTCGATACTTTTACAGCAATGCTCTACACATGCATACAATGGAGAAAAAACAAGAAGGGAAGTAACTCCAAAATAACTTGGGATACAGTTATGGTTCTTCTGCTCTGCACTTCTTGTCATTGCCCTCTATTATCAATATAAGAAGTTTCATTCATGTTCCCTTAAATATGTACAGAGATATACTCCAGACAAGCTAAATAACTGACAAAATTAGGAAGGGCACTAATTCCGTATTTACTAAAGGTAATGTTATAGTTCTTAAGCTCTGCACCACTATCAATGTGTAAAATTTCATTTGGTTTCCTTCAATACTTCCTAAGATATGCTTCATACAAGCAAAATAAAGCACAAATTAAGAAGGGAGCTAACTCTGTAATTATTTACGACAGGGTTATGGTTCTCATGTTCTGCACTTTCAATCATTGCCCTCTATTAGTGTGTGAAGTTTCATTAAGTTCCCTTTTATACTTTCAGAGATATGTTCTGGACATGCAAAATACTGAAAAATAGGAAGGGAGCTAACTTTGTAAAAACTTAAGATAGAGTTATGGGTCTTGTGCTATGCACTTTCTCTTATTGCCCTCTTTCAATGTATGAAGTTTCATTAAGTTCCCTTTAATACTTTTGGAGATATGCACTGGACAAGCTTAATATTGAAAAAAAACTGGAAAGGGAGCTAACTAGGTAAATACTTGTGACAGGGTTACAATTCTTATGCATTGCACTTCCTCTAATTGTCCTCTATCAATGTGTGAAGTTTCATTTAGTTCCCCCTTATACTTTCGGAGATATGCTCCAGACAAGCAAAATATTGAAAAAAACTGGATAGGGAGCTAACTTTGTTACTTGTGACAGGGTTACGGTTCTTGTGCACTGCACTTCCTCTCATTGTCCTCTATCAATGTGTGAAGTTTCATTTAGTTCCCCCTAATACTTTCAGAGATATGCTCCGGACAAGCAAAATATGCAAAAAACTGGAAAGGGAGCTAACTTCGTAAATACTTGTGACAGGGTTAGGGTTCTTGTGCACTGCCCTTCCCCTCATTGTCCTCTATCAATGTGTGAAGTTTCATTTAGTTCCCCCTTATACTTTCAGAGATATGCTCCATACAAGCAAAATATTGAAAAAACTGGAAAGGGAGCTAACTTCGTAAATACTTTTGATAGGGTTACGGTTCTTGTGCACTGCACTTCCCCTCGTTATCCTCTATCTATGTGTGAAGTTTCATTTAGTTCCCCCTAAATACTTTCAGAGATATGCTCTGGACAAAAGTGTGACGGACGGACGGACGGCAAAAAACTGGGAAGGGAGCTAACTTCGTAAATACTTGTGACAGGGTTACGGTTCTTGTGCACTGCACTTCCTCTCATTGTCCTCTATCAATGTGTGAAGTTTCATTTAGTTCCCCCTTATACTTTCAGAGATATGCTCCGGACAAGCAAAATATGCAAAAAACTGGAAAGGGAGCTAACTTCGTAAATACTAGTGACAGGGTTAGGGTTCTTGTGCACTGCCCTTCCCCTCGTTGTCCTCTATCTATGTGTGAAGTTTCATTTAGTTCCCCCTTATACTTTCAAAGATATGCTCCGGACAAAAGTGTGACGGACGGACGGACGGACGGAAGGACGGACAGACGGACGGACAAAGCGGCAACTATATGCTCACCCTTCGGGGAGCATAAAAAAGTGAATTCACTGAAAAAGACATATTCAAAGTGCACAATCTAAATATGTATATGTCATGATGTATTAAAAAAAAGTTATTCTTATACAGCTAACCACGTTTTGCCTATTCTGAGAGCAAAATCTGATCTCTTCAGAATAAATAAGCTCCATGTTTGACAATAAAAATCACATTTATGGTGTATTTTAATTAAACAGTATCTATTCCTGATCATTAAATGGTAAGGCATGTGTCTAAACCTGAGATAAATTTCTTTACTTCATCAATTTAAAGAAATTTATTTCAGTTTTAGACACATGCACTATGTTTTAATGATCATAAATAGAAAGCACTTTCTAAATTAAATCTCTTCATTCACACTAAGCAGAATCTGAGAATCTCTCAATAAGTACCTTTAAGTTTTGGGAATATAAGTAACTTTCATTGGTGTATGGTGTGGATAGAAAAATCCGTCACGAGAGTCACTGGTTGGCATCACGAGGCTTGCCTCGTGATGCCGAACAGTGATCCCAGGTGACAGATTTTTCTATCCACACCAAAGACCCATGACAGGTAGTTTTACTTGCATAACTTTTTGATTTAAAATATTTGATTTTCAAGGTAGAACTTGCTAAAGAGCATAACTCAGCCATAAAAGGGTTTTTACTCAATTTTAACAAAGCTGACACTACCACTGACCCCATCGTTTGGCATGCATAAACTGACATCACTTATAGACGTCTATAAAAATCAATGTCACTTGACGATGTAGATATGTGACCTCCTATCCAACCAATGCATTAGATGCTAGTGATTTTTATCCAGTCCTGGGTAAGATAACATGGGTGAGACAACTGCCTGTACAGGTGCAACATGGAGATGTCCTTATCTGGTTTGCGTTTGCAACAAAAAAAAAAGAGTCTAAAACAACAGTGCAGGTTCTGATCAGACAGTCTGCAGTCTGCACTGTCAGCCACTCTACTAGCAATTTTTGACATGACTTCAACTTACATTTTAATGACAGAAACTGGTAAAGTTCCAATACTTGGATTAAATACTGTATTAATCCTAGTAAACGCCCAAGGGGGTGTTGCATTTTACTAAAAAAGGGGAATGGGGGTGGTATTTAGACCATAAAGTGTAGTAAACCAGCCACTGTCAAAATTTCTGATAAAAAATATTAAGGTGAATGGACATACTTGAAGAGTAAGCAACTCTACTATTTTTTTTTTCTCGTCAACTCTTGAAGGAAAGAATTCGCTTCTCTGGGTAGATTACATGTCAAAGGGCTACCTCACCCAGAGAAGCAAACAGGATTTCATGCTAGTGAAATAACATTACTTTTGGAAAAGAGGCAGGGGGTGTTTATTAGAGGAGGGGCATTTATTAAGATAAATACAGTTTGCATTTTCAAATGCTGACAACTGTAATTTCTTTCATCCACAACATCGCAATTTTAGGCAGTAAAATATGGATTCTCCTCTTAATGGATATGCTAAAATTTCCAGTAAATGTATCCTACTTCTGAAGTTGAAGTTGTCATTTCATATTTATCCAAAGAACTTGTCATTGCCTAAGTGCACAGACTCAACGAATCATGCAAGTCACGTCATGACAAAACCAACAAAGTAACATGTGCGCCACTTTGTTGGATTTGTCAAGACAGGGCTCACATGAGAGAAGACTCGGATCAACCTGGGCATCCACCCGGTCTTATCAAAGTCTTTAACTACCCTTTAAGTACACAGGGAAGACTCTGATCAGACTGGGCAGATGCCTAGGCTTATCTGAAACTTCGCTGGATGCACATGCCACTCTGTTTGTTTGTCATGGCGTGGCTCATGTACTTACCGACTTGTGCTTTGGGACCTTGTCATGTCATTACTGCTCTGTACTTGTTACTCTCAGTAAATCCCAATTAAATACACACTAACTAACCACTACAAAACTGCCTCATTATCAAGATATTCCAGAAAAATTTGAGAAGTTTATGATGATAATTCAGGGATTTTCTATTTATCTTTCCTAAAATACAACAAAAACTAAAAAGGCATTATTGCGGCTTATCAGAACAGTCTCACAGTTCTAATGAAGGACATCAATATATGAGCCGCAACAAGAGAAAACCAACAACGTGGTTGTGCACCCAGTGCAGACTCAGGTCAGCCTGGGCATCCCCCAAATCTGACCAGACTCTTCGCTAGGCGCTTAAAGGGTAGCTAAGGGACTAGGCTACCCTCATGCAGACAGCAAAGACTCTGATCAGACTGGGCAGATGCCCAGGCTGATCTGAATCTGTGCTGGATGCACAATTACTTTGTTGATTTCTCATGTTGCGCTCATATGATTTTGATGAGAAATAAGAAGAATTACTAGTATCTAAGAAGATTAAAAAAATAAAATTCCCTTTTCCAAGACTGAAGTCTCTTTAAAATTGCCTAATTTCTTGAAGCTGTTGTAGCTCCTGAGGTTAATTTTGCCATTATAAGGAAAAATGCATTTGCAACATGTGTGGAAACGATTTTCTTGACATTGCAGAATGAATTATACTTAAAAGCAGTATAATTTATTTAATCTTTCGTTGAACAATTTACAGTTAAATACAGAGAATATCCCCAGTCATTTAGAATGAAAATACAGTTATCTTGATTACTCAACTCAGTGTACCCCATTTAAGGACATAAAAGTTCATGAGTGCTTGGGTGAGTGAATGAACTCTGGTTTAAGGTCCCTCCAACACATAGGTCATACGGAGATGGGACAAGAGTCCTTAAACAGGCAATTCAGACAAGTTACAGGATATCCAAATATACAAAAGAATGGAAGTTGTTTTGGACCTTAATGGGTGAGTCCGTGAACTCGGATTTAACGTCCCACCAACAACGAGGTCATATTATGGAGATGGGACCTCGGTTTAAAGTCTCATCCGAAAGACCGGAGAAGCGGGGGATCGAACTTGCGACCCCTGGATTGGTAGTCCGGAGTGTTATCCACTACACTACAGCCGCTCCTGGACCTTAATGGGAATAAGTTGAGGTGACTGGTACATTGCCATTTTTTTACATCTATATTTACAAAGGCAGACAATCTTTTTGACTTCTTGTTTGCTTTCTTGGATAAAGCAGCCCTTTCAAAATGGATCTGCTCTTAAAGAAAAGAATTTGCAATGGAACAAACGTTTTTCTTTATGCGTTGATCCCTACTGAGAACAGAAGCTGGAATGAAAATGCTAGCTAGAGTTGCTTCCCATGTAAGTGCATCCATTCTCCTTAAGTGTGGGCAGACGACAAAAGTTGCGTCTGCAAAATTCCCAAAAATGTTTTGTCTAAGCTATATCATATTGAGAATTCATAGACTAGAAGACAAACAGTGTAGAGCAAGATGAAACGGTTAATTATGAGCTGCTTCATAAGGATCTACACTGTTCGTGTATTCTGCTATTTTCGTCACAGGTGCTTAAAGTGTTAATATTCTGTAGGAGGCTGATGGCTTATAGACAGCAGAGATTTTAAGGTTACAGCTGTATCTTTCCCAAATTTTTTCATTCATTCCACTTGCTATTACTTGAATGTGGCATAATGCTCCTCAAAAGTCACTTAGTCCACCAGGCAGGACATCAAAATGACATTGCACTAATGCCAATGTGATGTCATTACTTGGCATCAACATCAGTATGACGTCATTTTTACATCATGTGCCCACTTACATTTTTTATAAAAATCCCTTCCAGTTCTGATTTTATACATATTTTTTCATGATTTGCTACATGCATATAGCCCTGTGTCAGGAGCAGATAGTCCCTTGGGACAAAATTTTGATCATACAAGTAAGTTATATTACTTTTACAATTTACTGCAAGTTTCAAACAAAATACTTTCAACTCTGATTTTGTCTATATTTTTTTTTTCATGTTTTTATACATGTATATATGCCTGTGGCAGAGACAGATAACCCTGCTGGACTAAATTCTGGTTGTAAAATAAAGCCAATGTTATTTATATCATTTCTGTGAAATTTCATGGAAAAATACCAAAAATCTGATTTTATATGGATTTTTTTCATGATTTTATACATGTATAGAGCCCTGTGCCAGGGGCAGGTAACCCCTGGAGACAAAATTTTATATGACAGAAAGCTGATATTGTTTCGATAAGCTGTAGCAAGTTTCAGGAAAATCACTTTCAACCATGATTTTATACAGAGTTTTTCATGATTTTATACCAGTATATAGCTACGGGGCAGGGACAGTTAACCCTGGCCCCGAGGTTATAAAACTTTTTTCGTGCTCAACTCAGCTGAGCATGAAATTTTCTCTGCTGATAAATATGAAAATGCCAACTAATGTTGGCATTTTCATATTCATAAGCAGAGAAAAGTTCATACCCAGCTAAACTGAGCAAGAAAACAACTGTATTTATTAATAATTTACTATTTATTAGCAGATAAAATTTCATGCTCAGCTGAGTTGAGCATGAAAAAAGTTTTATAACCTCGGGGCCTGGTGGACAAAATTCTGCAAACAACAGAAAAAATATGTTATTTAAATCATTTCTGTGAAATTTCATCATGATATTTCAAAGTCTGAAGGAATAACAGACCAAAAACCACTTTTGCAACACTGACTCTGTCACAAGATATCAAAATTTGCCCATTAACAATCCCAACTGAGATATTCCCAAGGCCAATTCATATTTGAATAAAAATCTGTTAATAAATACTCAAGTTATTGAACGGAAACGAAATGCTCACGGACGGACAGACAGACAGACAGGCAGATGTACGTACGACAGATGGACAGACACACGGACAGCCAGCGGGAAAACGTAATACCCCACCACTAACGTGTGGCGGGGTATAAAAAGCTCCTTTTCCCATGGAATGTTTCAATTAGGCTGAGGGACAGGCACTAAACTAATGCATAGAAGAGTGCCACGAAGCTGACTTTAGAAACTAGGTCTGACTACTTTATTCTACGTAAAATTTGATAAAATTATGAAATTCCTCAAGATGCCATACACATGTGTTTTTAAATGCAGACAAATATCTGGAGCATTGTGAAGGAAAAGGGAAAACTAAGATGAGCTTTTCATCCAGGGGGACTATCTGAATGTCTGAATGCTGTTGTTAATTTCCTCAGGGTAAATCCAATTATGAAATTAAAGGTGCCATCTTGTATTTACAAGAATATGCCACAGCCCTGGTGTAAGACTCAACAAATAATGTACTCCTTGACTTGTGCTGTGGGACATTATAATGTCATTACTAATCTTGTTAGTTTCAGTGAATTCCAATTAAATATGCACTGAACCATCAGCTACAAAACTGCCTTGTATTCATGATATTCCACAGAATTTCAGAAGTCAAAACAGAGGAGTATTTGGTGATAACTGTTATTTATATAAACAAACAAAAAAAGAACTAGAATTTTGAGACAGAATCATTTAGTTAAATGTTTGTTAGATAATTTCATAGTTGAACAACTGTATATAAGTGAACAAATGATTCCAGATAAAAGGATTAAAGTTGGGAGTCACTCACAGCATAACTCACACTGAATGCTGGCTACCATCAAATGCAACAAAAGTTTTATGAAAGGCTTTGCAACAAAAAATTCATGAGAGGCTATGCAACAAAAAATTTATGAAGGGCTATGCAACAAAAATTTCATGAGAGGCTATGCAACAAAAATTTTATGAAAGTTTATGCAACAAAAATTTTATGAGAGGCTATGCAACAAAAATTTTATGAAAGGCTATGCAACAAAAAATTCATAAAAGGCTAAGTCTTGACTGCCAAAACACTTCACAAAGGTGTTTTAGTTTCAGGAAAACTAGTATACATTGTTGATGATGCCATGTAAACATTGGAAAATGACCCCTAAGTCGCCCCTGCTTGCTGAAACCATCATGACAAAAACTGACCAGTTAGACAGCCACATTAGTCCTGGTGTGATAATGTCCACACCCAAAACTGATATTTCATAGGTATTTGAAGCTGTTTTGGTGCAAGACTACAAACAAGGCCCCTTTTACTAGTGGAACAGCTGAATTAGGCTAGAGTACCCGCATTGTGCTAATCCAATTTTAAACTCATTTCCAAAACTTGGTACAGGCAATTTGTCTACACAAATATGGCACCGCAGTTCTAAAAACAACAAGAATGAAAATAAAGCTATCAGACTCACCTTCCGCTCAATTTCACATTGTTTCTTTTCTGTCTCCATCTTTTGAACATTTTAACGCCATCTTTCTGTCCTGTACCATAACAGCTTCATATACTGGGACTGAAGAGTATGAGCAAACAGTGCAGACCAAGAGCAGACTGCTCCTATAGGAGCAGTCTGATCTAGGTCTACACAGTTTGCTATTCCACCAAGAGTCATGCGACACACCACCAGACAACTTTTACACATTTCTGTTCAATTTTAGTAATTGGTTCGGTGTCCCAGTATTTTAGAGCTATTATAGTGAAAATGTCCTGTGTTCTTGTTATAGGCATCATTTCCTGTCAATTTCTTGTTGATTGACGGGTTCTCTGCAGGTCTTTCTCAACTGTCGCCATCATGTAGGGCTGGAAGATGGAATTTTGCTTCTCATTAAAATTCTGCTAAAACAAGAAAACAACAAATTTTTACAAAACAACAAGAACGGTTACAGGACAGCCCAACTTGCTACATCAAAGTGCCATGAATATCTTGACAAAACAGCAAGCTATGGATGTCAATGAAGATGCTAACACCAAAGTGGCAACAACAGCTTTTCCTTGCTTTGATACAGGCATGGTAAAACAGTTTTGATATTCTAATTACAGATAAAAGTATTGTCTGACAAAAACTGTGTATTTTAGGTTTTCCTTTTATTTAAGCATTATTTTCGATGCAGGTATAAACCAAATGCAGATTTATTATTGTTATTAACATCCAAATCCTCAGCATAAAACAGCCTCATAGTTTGCCCAACCTTGTATCCTCTAGAGAATCTCTGTGTTTCAGCAACCAAGTGACAGTGATAAGGTAACAAAATGAGTCTTTCTGATGATGAAAAATGCTTGCTGTTTCTAATTTTTGCTAAGTCTGTAAAATGACTATTTCAATTCTAGGACAGCAAATACAACTAATTTAACTACCTTCCCAGCACACCTAAATGACTTCATACTGACGTCGATGCGATGTGATGGCACATGATGTCTAAATGACGTGGTACTGACGTTGATGTGACGTCACATCAATGTCAGTACAACATCATTTTAACATCATGTGCCTGCTGGGTTATATGTATCAACTGAATGGCTTGTTTTATTTTTTATGAGCAGTTACATACACAAAAGCTCCTTAACACATATGCAACAGCAGTGATATTCACACCAGTCTATGCAACTGTCCACTCTCGTCAAAGCCTGTGCCAACCACAGACATGAACTCTGATCTGAACTATGCAGGAACACAGGGTATAAACCAGTCAGCCAATTTTTGCTGCCTGCAAAGACTGTACATCATATTTGGCTTCTGCCAAGACTGTCCCCGATCTCTTGCTTCCTGCCAAGACTTCTGTACATGATAAATGGCTTCCTGCAGAGACTGTCTGCATGATTCTGCTTCCTGCCGACTCTCGGCAGGAAGCAGTCACGTGGACAGTCTCGGCAGGAAGCCATTTTTCGAGGAGAGTAGTCCCTGCAGGAAGCAAGAGTCCGCGGACGGACTGGTTTATACCATGTGAGGAATACCATCAAAGTTCTGACTTCATTACATGGAAAACAGGTTGGGTGGGTATTGCTCTCTGACTGCATATTGATAACAAAAGTACCTTATCTGGAGAGGAGATCTGCTTTGTTGTTCTTTCTACTGTGGTAGCATCATCTCTGCAAATCTTCTGCTTCTTCTTGATGTGTAGAGTGTGCCTTTGCCACCTGGTCTGTTATATCTCATGTGTCTCTTTATTTCATTTACTTGCTCAGTTATAAACTGGCTGCCCTTTTTTTTTTTGCAAGGGACATGTTACATTTTAAAATTTTTAAGAAAGCTGATATATTGAAAATATTTAAAAGTATCTCTCGAGAGAGAGACAGAACATGGAAATTAACCACAGGAGAGAAATAACTTGAGCTTTCATATACAAAAAGAAAACTGGCATTAAGATTTGAATGCTATCAAGGAATAAACAATTCAGCTGATTTCACGACATAAACTTATACTCTCTGCAACTTCTACAATTTATGCACCAAATGACTGTCCTTTGTGAAATGAGCAATTACAACATTACAATTTCACAACCTTGGAATAATGCTGACTGCTGGTAGTTACTTGTCTAATTGCGGAAAATGCATTTTTATGTTTTACGAAATTTTCTTTTCCAGCATAACAATTCTTCCACCGAATTTCCCAAATGCATTCTATGCAATTCATTTTCATGATGGATGATCTAGTAAAGCCACCTTCATGTGAGAAGTTGCCTCTAGGCATCTATGAAACCCTTATGCCCAGACCGGAATGCCTATTATGTACAAATCTTGATCAGGACAAGCATAACTCCCCAAAATCTACAAGGTCTAATTCGACAGTAAAAGGTCTGATCAGACTACATATGTAGGCAGGCAAGTCTGAAAATGCCCAGAAAACAGGTTTTTCACATAACTCTGGCTGCTTTAATAGCAACTTCTTCATTAAGGCTTATCGCTTCACTTCTTGTGTTGGCTGCCATTTTAACAAGAAAGATAACTCTTAACAGAATAGTATTTTGCTACCCTGGTAGGTGAATCTTTCTTCACAGTGGGTTACTCTTAAAGGATAGAATTTGCTCTCTTGAGAGAGCAAATTCTTCCCTTTCAGAGTAACCCATACAAGAAGTAAGACAAATGTCTCCAAAGTTGGAGTTATCTCCCTTAAAGTTGTATTCATATTCTTAAAGGTGGAAAATGCCACAAACACTTGTTCAAATTGCTCACAATTAACAAGTCTAAAATCTCAGACAGGAAAGAAAACAAACTGTTTACCTTAAACAAAATTTCTGAGATCAGAAAGAAAACAAATTATTAACTTTAAAGCGAACTATCTGAAACAGGAGACATGTCAAATCCACAAAAAAATTAGAAGTACATACACATAGAAAAGCTGTAAGAACTTCCTAAATTGTTTTGAGACATCCTGAAAATCTGCTGTAAACAAAAACACCAGAAACAATACATAAAACTATGGCTAGTACTGTTTATGGTTCTGCATCCAATTCTACGTCATGACATCCTGAAAATCTGCTGTAAACGGAAACACAACAAACAACAAAACCTCAAACTATGGCAAAAATAGTTTTCAATTCTAAACCAAATTCTAAGATGTTTGGGACATCTGAAAAGCCGCTGTATACATAACATGAATAGCAAGACCTCAAACTATGGCAAATACTGTTTACAATTCTAAACCAAATTCTAAGATGTTTGGGACATCAGGCCCAGAGGTTATAAAACTTAAGTACATTCTCAAACTCAAAATAAAGCACACTGATTGGCTGCTTCCCAGCACATGCTCGGAAACAGCCAATCAGTGTGCTTTATTTTGAGTTTGAGATTATTCTCAAGTTTTATAACCTCGAACTCAGTGTACATAACACTAATAGCTAGACATCAAACTATGGCCATTACAGTTTACAATTCTGAGCCCACAGGTTGATTCAGAATTTACTTTTACATATGATGCCATATGACAGATGATTAACTTTTAATCTTCCAGGGTTTATTAAGCAAACATGTAATCTGCTATAAACAGTTCAGAAACATGAATGAATCTGCTATAAATAGTAATATGCAAAACCACAAATGAGTGGTAACATGTAGGGCTTTCAAGGATCGCAGGTCTGATACTCGTGCCACCTCCTCTATCAACTGGCATCATAGTATTTCAAATCACACTAACAGGATACGGGCTAAACATGTACATACCGCTAGCTGTTCTATCAAGGTCTGTACCATTCTTCTCCATGGAAACTCAGCCGGGAACTGTTTCTGCAAACAGATTGAAGCTATCAGACAACATTCTGCTTATCACATATCACAGACCACACTCTGGTCAGCCAGAGTCTTTATTGTTCCTATGTGTACAGTATTTAAGGGGTCTGAAGAATGAAGGCTAAGTTAAGGTAAAACAAGATCATTTATACAGGCCCAACCAGTGTTACAAAAAAACTGCGATAGACTTTTTAGGCAATGCCTTATCCTAGTCTAAAGAAGTATGAGCAGTATCGTGAGTACACTATTAAAAATTTTCTAGGAAGATTTTACATCCGATCTCCTAATCTAAAAGTTAGGGATTTGTTGACTTAAGATTCTCTAATGCATGATGCATGTTTGTACTTTCCACGAAACATTCAGTAGCACTGCAGCAGAGAACTGGCCTATTTCTTTGCAGAATTCTCAACAGAATATTTCACTTAAAATTATTCAAACTCTATAAATCACCATAAATGTCAAGCTCCAAAAGCATGGAACTACAGATGTGATCCACCATAATGACCCTAAATGCTGACACAGGAGTGCATTGACAGTGCAGATCTGGATCAAACTGGATCTACACTGTCTGCTATTCCCATAGTCGTTATTCAACACATTTCCTGATAGTAAAATAAATCTGTTCAAACTTTTGGATGTCTACATGTATGCTACTGTAACGAGCCAAGTATTCAAATTTTTAGAATTATTACATTATTAATCAAAGAAAATGTTTAAAGAACTAATGTTATTCATTTCAATTAATATCATATGGATTATTGATGTATTAAGGTTTAAGCACCAAAAAGCAGACGACAAAATTTACGTCTGCAAAAATTCAAAAAATGCCTTGTCCAAGACATTTCATATTGAGAATTCAAAGACTAGAGGGCAAAAAGTGTAGATCTATATGAGGCGGCTCATTATGAGCCGCCTCATCAGGATCTACGCTGTTTGCAAATTATGCCATTTTTGTCACTGGTGTTTAAAGTGTTAAGATTTAAACCACTGCATGTAACAGTAATGAGCAACCCACATGAATTTTCATGAGCAACGTCTTTAAGCATAACTGAACTGCATGAGAAACAAATCTTTGAGCATGCACATACAGAGAAAAATCTGATCAGCCTGCATATCTATACAGTCTGATCAGTCTTCTCTGCTGTGTTACCGAGTCTTTTACAGATAACATTCAAGACTCATCACTGCACAGACACTGTTAAGCAAGTCCTGGTCATGGTTTTTAACTATTGCCCTAAAACATTTTTGTCATGGCATGATCAAATGAATTTTTATGAGGAGATCTTTAAACAAAATTATGACAAATATGACATAATATTCAACATTATCAAAATTTACTTTGATTTCAAATCTGCTCTCATAGCACTTGCAATAATTTGTAGTAGTACAATATAAAACAATTATTTAAATCAGGCTCTAAGGTTATAAAACTTTTCCATTATTAACTCAGTATCAATTTCAAATGCCTACACTTTTTATGGTTCAGTTAGAGTATATTCTAGATGCCCTCTGAAAGGTAACAAAACCCGCCCTTTGAAAGGTAACAAAACAATCTAATATGCAGTATTTTATGCATCTTATTCTCTCTTTTTCTAAAAAAGATTTCAACAGAAACACTTGAATGTCAACTTTCAGGAAAGTACAGAGCAAACTTATAAAGCTAGACAATATGTTATAGGGTAAAGTTGGGTAAATTCTGACAGCGGGTAAATTCGGAAGTGACATTGTTTCCTTTATATGTCAGTTTGGAACTAAAACAAAAACTAGAAATGTTTTTCAGAGAAAAACTGATGTCCCCCCCACCAGCCCATTTCCCATCCCCTCTAATGAATAAAAAGCCTGTACAAGTAAAATATCTAGGCAAGTTTGGAGAAAAATCCATCCACTGGCTCTAAAGATATCCTACATAGATTACTATGACCTTGAAAAATGGGTTAAGGTCATCAAATACTAAGCATGTCTTAAACCTCTCACAACTACAGTGTTTCCCCCAGACTGAAAAAGGCGCAGGGTGCTGCTGAAAAAAAAGGGCACTTTTAGCGCGGCGAAGGGCATCTGTAGTGGCAATGTTACTCACGTCGCTCGGCCTTCATCAAATAATAACCTCAAAAGTATGACATTTAAGTGCAGTAACACTACCATTATATTCAATATGTAGTGTAATTCAGCAGTACTGTTCATAGTGTTAGTGTGAGCAGTCCATTGTTGAAATGTTCAAAACAAATCCCTCCCCCCCCTCCCTCAATATACACATCCAAAATTGAGCGTCTGATTTGTTCTAGTGATTTTGATCAAAGCTGATACTTGTTTACACCTCAAACTCTGTCTATCTCAAAATCGAGTTTAATTCTACACATAGATGAACATACCTACCGTAAGACCTTTCTAGAGTACTAGAGTAATGACATATCAAACAAGGATCGCGTATTGTTGCATATCTGGGTCGGTAAATTTGTAAAATCACAAATTACTGCATGGTGACAGCTGTTGAGATGCTAAAGATCGCGGATTTCCCAAGGTACTATTAATACATTGACTGGTTCTCGTTCCACAGACAGTACGCCTGAATCGGCAAAACAAGAACAGCTTTGATCAAAATCACTACAAAAACGCGGGAAACTAATCTTAAAGAGAACGAACCGACTTTCATAAACAGAAATCACCGGCAACTGTGACGATTTCATGAAACGTGAGATCTGATCAGCCTGCGCAAATTTAGCATGATTCGTATCTGTGATGACCACACATAACCTATCTGACATGTTAACCGAGAAAATAGATATTGAATCATTGCATTGTCTTACGCCCATCTCAGGCCTCGAGCTCTGTAGTAGTGCAACATGCAAAAATTGTTATCAGTACTGATGCGGAAAGCGGTACCGATGTGGCGAATGAATCCCCACCTGCCACACCCTCAACTAGGCCCGTGTTATTATCGGAGCGAGTTTAACGGTGCTACCCGTTAATTTCACAGTCGGAACAGGCTGGTCACTTTAACGAGAGTTTCTTTGTTATTGCCCTGGTTACTGACGTCATGTCTGCAGTGCATTTGACACCTTTAAAGCCGGTAACTTCAGTTCAACTAGGCCCGTGTTATTATCGGAGCGAGTTTAACGGTGCTACCCGTTAATTTCACAGTCGGAACAGGCTGGTCACTTTAACGAGAGTTTCTTTGTTATTGCCCTGGTTACTAACGTCATGTCTGCAGTGCATTTGACACCTTTAATGCCGGTAACTTCAGTTCAACTAAGCCCGTGTTATTATCGGAGCGAGTTTAACGGTGCTACCCGTTAATTTCACAGTCGGAACAGGCTGGTCACTTTAACGAGAGTTTCTTTGTTATTGCCCTGGTTACTAACGTCATGTCTGCAGTGCATTTGACACCTTTAAAGCCGGTAACTTCAGTTAGTGCTGTAATTTTCCGCTCCAATAAACATATGACAGTCGGGGTATAGCGAGGTGATAATTGCCACAGATTTAATCACCGTGATTGGTGTTTATTGATGAGGATGTGTACAGATTATCGATCGACCCCGAGTTGTCAGTTTTTACAAGTATAGGACACAATGGAACCGAATCGCAATAGCAGCGCGGGAAAAGGACTGGTTACTGATATTTTTTCGGGCAGGAGGGCGCTTATGACACGGTTTTGGGGCAGGAGGGCGGGACCAAAAAGGGGCAGGGCACGGCGCCCCGCCATTCCGCTTTAGGGGAAACACTGAACTATATATTCATGCAAGTCTGATGGATATCTGTTAATTGGATCAAGATAACTAATTTTTAAGAGAAAAAATAAGCTTTTTAAAGTTAGCTTTTGACCTTGAAAATGGGGTCAAGGTATAATCAAAACACAGTAAACTCTTGAGATTATCCCAAAGGTATATCTATGAAAGTAAAGTGGAAATTAAGCCAAAGGCTAATGAGATATATCAACTTCAGTGAATTTTTCACATATCTAAGTCCCCTGTGACCTTGAAAATGAATCAAGGTCACCAAAATCTGCTGAGTTCTTAAGCTAGTCCAAGTGATGTATCCATGCTAGTTTTGTGAAATTCCATCTTTTAGTTCAAGAGATATTATGGGTACAAGAAATTGCCATCTAAGTCCCCCAGTGACCTTGAAAATAAGGTTAAGGTCACCAAATCTAATCAGCTCTTAACCTAGTCTCAGTGATGTATCCAAGCAAGTTTGGTGAAATTCCATCCACTGGTTCATGAAATATTGTGGTAATAGGAAATTGTCATCTCAGTCCTCCAGTGACCTTGAAAATGAAATCATGGTCATCAAAATCTAATCAGCTTTAAAACTTGCCACAATGGTGTATCCATGCAAGTTTGGTGAAATTCCATCCATTGGTTCAAGAGATATCCTTGGTACAAAAATTGTCACCTATGTCCTCCAGTGACCTTGAAAATGAGGTCAAGGTCACCAAAATCTAACTAGCTCTTAAACTTGTCCGAATGATGTATCCATGTAAGTTTGGTGAAATTCTGTCCATTGGTTTAGGATATATAGTGAGTACAAGAAATTGTCATCTAAGTCCTCTTGTGACCTTGAAAATGAGATCAAGGTCACCAAAATCTAATCAACTCTTAAACTTGTCCCAATGATGTATCCATGCAAGTTTGGTGAAATGCAATCCATTGGTTCAAGAGATATAGTGCATACAAGAATCTGTCACGCCAAGGCTGACGGGATCCGCACTGAAAACAATATGTCCCTCCTCACCTTTGGTGGGGGGACATAATAACTGGGCAAACAGTGAAAATCCAGATGAGACTGCTCATAATGGCAAACACTGAAAACCCTGATGAGATGGCTCATTATGAGCCATCTCATCTGGATTTTCACTGTTTGCAATGGAATGTCCGAATTTACCCGCTGTCCGAAGTTACCCGACTCTACCCTAGTGTACACAGGTCACTGACTGATTTTCTGGCTCTAATCTCATCTTTTGTTCCTGTATGTTCTCTAAAAGCATTAAAAACTTCTGAAAAATGGGTATATGAATAAAATATAGAAAATCAAAAATACCTTTCTAGTATCTATTTCATTCTTTCTAATGCAAGCATTAAGCAGAACTGGCTGAAATTCACCTACTTTGCAGTTGTTATTCAAGACAAATTTTTGGTCTTCCTGGATGGTTCTTCCTTAGACTGCCTTTGTTGAGCAGATAGAACCTTATTTATTCATTTGAAATTTTGTGCTTGCAGTATGAAACTAGACTCAGAAGAAGAACTAAATAAGCTACATACTTTCGTTCTAATCCTATAAACTTATATGTTGTATTATCTATGTATGTTGTGAAAAAGTGAAATAAAATATGTTTAAACCAAACTTGACTTAACAATGTTTACCTGTAAGTCATAATGTCTGATGCCCAATTCTCTAGCTTTCTCTATGATGTCATAAACTTGCTGACACATGGCTATCTCTGGCTCTGACATTCCACTGGCTTTCAGTTTCTCCCAGACTGTCTCTATGTCCAGCTGCAATTTATAATATATACATGTAATTTCAGTAGGTCTGAATATATACTTAAGGACAAAAGTTCTGCACGGATGTTAAAGGAACATCTGTGCACAACTTTTGGCCTTAAGTATAATATTAACGAAGATGAGTATACTCTCAAGGTTAGCAACTTTTTCATTTTCATTTTTGCTACCCTTAATTCTCATTTAAGGTCAACTCTTAAAGGAGAGAACTTGCTTTAAGACTGACTTTTTCAACTGATACACAGACATGGTGGGTGTATTTTTATAGGCAGGTGATGCTTACTACTCGCGAGCACCTGATCACACCTCTATTTTGGGGTCCATATCTGTGTATCTAGAAATATTTGTATGTTTTGAAGGAGGACCCCAGGGAAGATTGGGCTATGTCCCACTGGGCTTTCTCGTTAAATAAAGTCATTATTATTATTATTAATATTCCGGAATTGTCAATGTTAAAATGATATACGAGTTCGGACTTATGATTTGGGTACTTTGACCACTTTCATTTCTTGCTTTCCTGGCTAATGAAATCCATCCAACAACTGGGGTCAACTCTTAAAGGAAAGAATTTGCTCCTCTTAAGAGTTGACCCTTTTGTGAATTTTCAGTCAAATTTTTGGGATCCAGCTTTCATAAGATAACCATTCATATGTTTTTTAAAAGTTAATGAAAATATCAGAAGGCAGTGAACAATTATGCCTGCTCAGTACCATGACATCCAGATCCAAAGTATCAGTAGCAGTATTAACCGATAGGTCAAAGGCCTCAAACAATACTCTTAATGTTAGCAATTGCAATGATGATAGATCATACAGAACACATTTGCAGCTTGTAAAATTGGCTCTGGGAACAAATACTAGGCAAAATATTCTCAAAAGGACCTTTAAACAGTGAAAGATTTGTCTGGCAGAGCTGCAGCTGACCCATTGAAGTTTGAACACTTAAAGCACCAAAATAGCAGACAAAATTTACATCTGTATAATTTCACAAAATGATTTGTGCAAGCTCTATCATATTATGAATTTGAAGAATAAAAACGGTCTAAGTCTAAATGAGGTGGCTCATCATGAGCTCTCTCATCTGTATCTAGTGTTTGTAAATATAGCTACTTTCATTTCTGGCCTTTTTTGTGTTAAAGTTAACAAAGACATCATGCAGAAGTGAATAATCATTTCCTCTCCCTTAAAACCAATGTATCATTTTACATATGAGCCACGACACGAGAAAACCAACAAAGTGGTTGTGCGCCCAGTGCAGCCTCTGATCAGCCTGGGCATCTGCCAAGTCTGATCAGACTGTTTGCTGTCTGCACGAAGGTAGCTTAGACCCTCAGCTGCCCTTTACTTGCACAACAAAGACTCTTATCATACATGGCGGAGGCCAAGGCTGATTTGATTCTGCACTGGGCGCACAACCACTTTGTCAGGGTTTTTTTCGTGTCACAGCTCATATAGAAACGTAAGTTCCAACCGACAGGTCAAAGACCTCAAACAATTCTCTTAATGTAGTTACCAAAATGCAATCATAATACATCCTGCAGAACACATTTTCAGCCTGTAAATTGTCTCAGGGACCAAATACTACAAAATATTCTCATAAGGACCTTTAGACAGTGAAACATTTGTCTGGCAGCAGTGCTCCAGATAAGAAGGGGCAATAGAGATAATTTAGGGATAATTATCATTATTTTTCCACGAAAACATATCTTGTGAGAACTGTCTCGTTGAGACGGTTCTAATGAGGGGTCATAACATATGTTTTCATTGAGAAATAAGAAAAATTATCTTTGAATTATCCTCTATACCCTCTCTTATTTGGAGCTTTGTGGCAGATCTGAGGCTGACCCAATTGCAGTTTTGACCAGAAGAAAATGAAGACATGATAGTAACACAGTACAGTTCTAATTTCAGAGTTTGAATATCTCTCGCTACATGATGAATGGATGGCTGATGATGTACTTTTTATGGCCCGGTCAAACTATGGAGACAATGATAATTTCTTGTATACCAAACTTTTTTTTCATGGCTTTTAATAGTACTGGAAAATTTTATATTGCCCCCCTTATCCAGCTCTAGGACTAGATAAAACAAGGGCTATCACCAGACAACATAGCTGGCCCAACTTTGTGCTTGCCCATCATGTGGGCAAAGTTCTAACCAGACAGGTTTGGATTCACTGCATAAAACTTTAGGCTAGCATGTATTGTCAACCAACCACAGCTGTATCAGCATTAAGCTTTTGAATAAAACTACCACAGAATTTCCCAGTCAGTGACCTTGGGAGGATAGGATCAGTGTTCGGCATCATTGAACAAGCCTCATAATGGGAAACAGTGGCCTTTATGATGAATTTTCTAGCAACACCTCAGTCTCATGAAAGATACTTAAAATTAGAAGGGGAAAAAAGAGCAAGCCATGAAAAAAATAAGAATTTTTGCACAATTAACATCAGCAGAGATGCTAAACATGTAAAACAGCTGCCTGTTTGGAATACTAACCACTGATGCAGCCATCTGGATACAGACTACAGTATTATTTAGACATCATTAAGTTAAACCCTATCAGGCGTATTTTCAGACCAATTTCTTAGTTAACTGCCCTCATGGTATCTATTAATCCACTTTCTGTTCCAAACCAATTTTTCTGCAGACCTACATTAGGCTGTCTGCATGTTTGGTGCTTTAAGGTTTAGATGTTCTTGTGAACAAAAAGCCATTACAGGGCTTTGGAATACTGCTCGTTAACAGTCTGTCTATATTAGGGCGTCTGGATACATCTCTAAGGGTGATCACTCTTACTACATGAGAATAATTGCCTCCCTTCTTATAGAAAGGGTCCTTTAACCCTTTTTTGACCAGTGGACCTTTTTGACTAGTGGACTTGTTGGTCCTTATCATTTGGATGAGTATATTTCTAGTTTTAGGGGTTTTTGGTGAGTGTATTCATTTTTATTGTATTTTGCATAGAAATTCCTGTGAGAAAACAGTGTAGACCTTGATCAGATGCCAGATTTTTGTGGCATCTGATCTGGGTCTACACTGTTTGCCAATGTCTCTTTTATGTCTCCAGTAATAAATGGGTTAAAAGAGTAGCAACCATATGAAAGAAATTTACATACAAGAGGCCCAAATGGGCCTGATATCGCTCACCTGGCTTTTGTGCAACGGGACCCTTCTGATACAAAATGGGTCCAATTCAAGAGATTTTCACATTTTGCTACTTTTAGTAACAGAGGCCAACTTGTCTGGTCTTTATATATTTACTTTTGAAACACCTCAATGCAAGAATCATTTTGCCACAAAGTTCAACAAATTCCATTCAGGGGTTACTGAGATATTGTCAGTTTCATGTTTTGTGCTATTTTTAGTAATGGCAGATGGCGACCATCTTAGAATGCCAAAATGCAAAAAATTGAAAAGCTTTCATGCAAGGACCATTTTGACACAAAATTGGTCCAGTTCAATTGTAATTTTCTAATTTTCATATTTTGCTATTTTAAGTAACAAAGGCCAACTTGACAGGTCAATATTTGTTAATTTTTGAAACACATCATTGCAAGAATCATTTTGCCACAAATTTTGTCTCAATCGCTTCAGTGGTTAATGAAATGTTGTCATTTTCATGTTTTGTGCTATTTTTAGTAATGGCAAATGACAGCCATCTTGGAATGCCAAAATGCAGAAAATCGAAAAAACTTAATGAAAGGACCATTCTGACAGAAAATTAGTCCAATTTCACTGAGATTTTCTTATTTTCACATTTTTCTATTTTTAGTAACAAAGGCCATTAAAACTTGTCTATATTTAGTTACTTTGAAACATCTCAATGCAAAAATCATTTAGACACAAATTTCGTCAAAATCTATTCAGCGGTTGCTGAGATATTGTCATTTTCATGTTTTGTGCTATTTTTAGTAATGGCAGATGGTGGCCATCTTGGAATGCCAAATTGCAATTAATCGAAATGGCTTCATGTAAGGAACATTCTGACACAAAATTGGTCCAATTCCATTCAAGGGTTCTTGACTAATTGTCATTTTATGTTTGTGCTATTTTTAGTAACGGCAGATGTCTGCCATCTTGGAAAGCCAAATTGCAATTAATCGAAACGGCTTCATGCAAGTAACATTCTGACACAAAATTGGTCGAATTCCATACAAGGGTTCTTGAGTAATTGTCATTTTTATGTTTGTGCTATTTTTAGTAACGGCAGATGTCGGCCATCTTGGAAAGCCAAATTGCAATTTATCGAAACGGCTTCATGCAAGGAACATTCTGACACAAAATTAGTCGAATTCCATTCAAGGGTTCTTGAGTATTTTCATTTTTATGTTTGTGCTATTTTTAGTAACGGCCCCCATGGTGGCCATCTTGGATAGTCAACTGGCATAAAATTGAAATAATTTCTTTCAAGGACCATTTCTGACCAAATCTGACCACAATTGATTGAGTTTTCTTGAAATACTGAATTTGAGCAAAATCGGTCTTGTATACGCTAAGTAGGTCACTGTGACCTAATTCCGCTATAGATTTTTTTCATTTTTACAATTTTTAATCCCAAGGTCCCATTTATGTTCCACGCAAACTTTCAACCAAATATACCAAATGGTTCTGGAGGAGAAGTTGATTTTGTTGTTTTTGCTATTTTTAGTAACGGTGGCCATCTTGGATTCTTGACCTGACCCAATTTTACAATTTTGAAACCCTGCAGTCTGGTCATGCTCCATGTGAAATTTGAGACCCATGGGTGCAGTGGTTTTAGAGGAGAAGTTGTTTGAAGTTGTTTGAATAAGTCGTTTTTTGATATTGGCATTTGAGCAAAATTACACTTGTAAACAGAAAGTAGGTCACTGTGACAAAACTCCGTTACAGATTTTTTTCATTTTTACAATTTTGAATACCAACGTTTCACTGATGTTCCATGCCAATATTCAGACAAATATACCCAGTGGTTCTGGAGAAGAAGTTTATTTTGTTGTTTTTGCTATTTTTAGTAATGGCTGCCATCTTGGATTTTCAACCTGACCCAATTTTACAATTCTGAGACCCTGGAGTCAGGTCATGCTCCATGTGAAATTTGAGAACCATGGGACCAGTAGTTTTACAGAAGAAGATGTTTGAATATTTGTTTTTAGGTGTTGACGGACAAATTCCGTGACGACGCACGACGCACGACGCATGCCGGACGCATTGGTATGACAATAGCTCACTATGGCCCTTCGGGCCAGGTGAGCTAATAAGGGATGCAAATATTGTTCTCCTATAAAGTTGTCTCCCTTGTAACAATAATTCTGCAAAACAACGAGTCTCGCCTGTCACTGAATTGAACAGAGCTAAACCAGAAAACTTGACAAAAGCTATTGCTGCCAATGTCACCACCAGGAAAGCAATGCCTATGTTTCATTTTAGTGGAGGTTAGTTACATGTGCAGCTAAAAAGTACAGGGATTTTCCTACCTTTCTGAGCTCTGGTCCAGAGGCCTTTGAATTTGGGAAATACAGCATATGGGTAAATTTGACTGGATGATAAAAACAAGATCTCTGTTTTAAATTCAGCTAAAATCATAACAAAGTAAGCCTTAACTTGTTAAACTATTTTGAATTTGCCTTCATTGTGAATATAAAAATCTATAACTTTGCAATTTTTGGTCCAGTTTTCATGAAATTTTCTCCAAAATAAAGAACTAAATGAGAAATTGCGAAAGATAATCTTTATTTTGGGAAATTTTAATTCTAAAACGGGAAAAAAAATAGGGACTGTTATTCAGCCCCAAAATTGGCCTAGGAAAATCCCTGTAAGTACAACAGGTGCAGCTAAAATAGTACCACACAGGCTAGTTGTAGTTTTTAAAGAAGGAAATCGCCAAGAATCAGGGAAGATCGTTTTGAAGATGCATTGCCAATGGGTAACAACACAGTATTTTCATTGTTACACAAACAATAATTAACAAAGCAGGTTATGAACTGGCTGAAGGTAAATGTGCTCAGACTTTAACACTATGACAATGGAATTTGCCAGTTCCGTCTTGAGCGGGAAAAGTCAAGAATGTAGGGTAATTATACCCAATTTGAGAATAATTTAAAACATTAATCTATCAAACCAATGCTTTGTAATACCTTAAAATATTCATTTCAGCAATGTATCATTCTTCAACGGAAAAAACAGCTTTTTATCCCATTTCTTCCCCAGAGCTCGGAAGCCATAAAATGCCCTGGAATCAATTTTAATTACCGTTATTTCATAAACTATTCTGTGTGCTCACTTACTTTAGCAGAAATTGCTAAACTTTAATTCTTTATGTCTCAAAAATAGCGACAAAATTTGGAAATCAAATTGCCAATCTGGTGGGGAGGAAATAAAGGCAATTTTTCCTAGAATAATTGATACAATTTGGCTTAGCATCTTCCCGCAGTTTCTAAAAACAGATTTTAACTTAAGAAGAAAGATCACAGAATTCTTGATTAGACAATATAATTATACATAGTTTGTGTGTACTTAGCAAACACTGGGTCCTCTTTCCTTAGAAAGGTTCGTTTCATACATACCACACTTTGGTTATAAGATGGGAGTTTATCCTACCCAAATTACTGTAAATCATTCTTGTATAATTTTAGCTATAAAATGGGTTTTTCTCTTTCAAAACAATCCCAAAGATCTAATCCATCTTTGACGATGAAACTAGATTTTTGGGATTGTCTTCCTAAACATTCTTAATGATCTAGATCCATCTTAAAAGATGAATCTAGATTTTTGGGATCATTCTGACAGGGAAAACCCCTGTCCTATAACAATATGGTACTCTGATACAGCCTATTCATTTTCTATGTCACCCTTGATTTTAGGTAATGTGTATATCACCATGCTTTTACACCATTTTTCTACGAGGGACACTGTTTTCTTCCCCATGTGACAAAATCAAACACTTCTAAATAGGGGTCTTTACAAAATTTGTTCCTACATGAGCAAATTCTTTGCTTTTAAAGGGCTGACTTGGTTCTCTCACACCCGGTTGACTATGTTTTCAAGGATGTTACAAAACGAAAAGGAGCTGCTGTTACAAAACTAAACAAGAAATGTTACAGTATGTAACAAATGCCCCCGAAGGCCTCTTAGTCTGACCTTTGACCCCGATTGGGACCTTGACCTTGAGCGAGAAATCCCAAAACTTGCAAGTGAGATGCCTTTTTATCATGCTTTACCTTTCTATGAAGTTTGATGAAATCTACTTCAGCAGTCACCTCTAACACCCGACAGTAACCTTGACCTTGGGTTTAGGAATATAAATATCATATGTGACATCCCTTCTCATTATGCTTTATATTTCTGTGAAATTTGATAAAGTTCAGTTGTGTAGTTTTAAAGTAATCACAGAGACATATATTTGACCTCTAACCCAAGACAGTGACCTTGACCTTGGACGTGGGAACCTAAATTTTGTATGCGACACACCTTCTCATTATGCTCTATCTTTCTGTGAAGTTTCATCAAATTTGCTTCAGTAGTTTATAAGTTATAGCTGAGACAAGAATTAAGATATGATTTGACCTTTGACCCAATTGTGACCTTGACCTTGGGCATGGGAACCTAAATCTTGTGCGCGACACACCTTCTCATTATGCTCTATCTTTCTGTGAAGTTTCATCAAATTTGCTTCAGTAGTTTTTAAGTTATCGCTGAGACACGATTTGTTACGGACGGAATGACGGACGGACGGTGCGATTTTAATATGCCACCCGAAGTCCCTTCGGGGGCATAAAAAGAATCATAGTTACCAAATGACATGATCATCAGGTCATTTGGTAACTATGACTCTTTTTTGTTTCAAAACAGCTCTTTTTTGTTTGGTATCATCCTTGAAAATATAGTTAACCAGGAATGTCTCCGGGAGAATTTTTTTGTGACTGACATTATTTAGTGATCAAAGGGTGATTACAAAGGACTGCAGAAGCTATTAAATTATCATGTGCACCCAATGCTGACCACTGGCTTCAGCTGACCCCCAGTGAAATGGGAAGCAGAGATGAAAGTGGCAAAATTGCTACCCTTAAAAGTGTACTCATTCACCATAACAGTCTACACAAGGGAACCACTGAAAGTGGCTGTTTTAAACAGGGTGGTCATTTTCCGTTTTAAACAGGGTGGTCATTTGCCAACTCCAGAAGCTCTGTGGTAAGAAATTGGCTTTTCTGTTTTCCTGTGAATTTGGAGTTTGTGGGTTTGATTCAAACTGAACTAGACAATTATTATCTGACTGTTTTCCCAACTGGGTTGGCAGACTTTTTGTCAGGTCCAAAGCTGTATACGAAGAGGGCCTGAGTGGTGCTTCTAGGAGCTAATGGAGCTAACCTCCTTGGCAGATGGTGCTTGTTTATAGGTTATTGTGAGTAGGTGTTTAGTCAGTGTAACCAAACTTCATACAGGAGCCTTGGTAGCTCAGTAGGTTAAGCTCTGGCCTGCTGATCTAGCAGTCACAGGTCTGAGACCTGCTGGAGCAGAAATCTTTCAAATCATAAATGAGGTTTCACTGCACAGTTTTTCATTATCACCCGTAGGGTGACTGCCATCACAGGGTTGAACACCTTTGTTACACTTCCGGTGATTCAAAACTATGTTACATATAGTGCTATTGAGCGTATCCTACATTACCAACCACAAGTCAAATTGTCAGCTTATATCTGTCTCTCCTGCTTCTTCGGTCAAAGTATCACCAATAATCTTTCTTTTTTTCCAGCTATATGTCAAATGGAATAATAATAACAATAATTTTTGCCTGTTTTTTATGAATCTGAGTAGGCAGTATATGAAACTATTAATCATACAGTATTCTTGGAGATAATAATTTTCTTTTCATGCAGGAAAGCCAATTTCTTACCACATATTGTTGCAGCTTTTAAATAGCAGCCTTGACATGTACCATTTTACTAGGACACATACCGTATTAATGCTATTAGTGTCCTGGCCGTGTTGCATTTTACCGAAAGGAGCATTACTTGAAGCCTAAAGTGTAGTAAATCAGCCACTGCCAAAACCCTTTAATAAACAGTATTAAGGAGAACGGGTATACTTGCATTCTAGAAAGCAACTCAACTTTATACTGGCTCCCTTCTCAGTAAGGGTCAACTTTTAAAGGAAAGAATTTGCTCCTCTAGGAGTAGACCCAATGTCAAAGAGCTACCTCATCTAGAGAAGCAAACAGGAACTCATGCAAGTAAATATAACATTTTTTTGGAAAAAAGGCAGGGGGTACTTATTAGAGCATGGATGTTTACTAGGATTAATATGGTATGACATGCAAACAGTATTTGAACCATGTCAGGCAAAAAAGTGTAAGATGTGTTTTGCAATCAGTGAACACTCAAAACATCAGTCTGTGAATCTGTGCAGCCCTACAAGAGCCCTAGATTCCTTAGGATCCACAACATGTGCAAACAGCAAAGGCTCTGATCAGACTGCACATACTGGTTTGAGCCTTTGATAGTTGCTTTTTGTTAAGCGCTTTAAGGGTTAGGGCAAAAGTTTGGTGCTTCTTCCCCTAAAACAGTAAATTTCTTGTTAATTACAATTCCTGACAGCAATCGAAGCAACTACAGTTGCTAATCAGTTTAAAATAAGATTTCCTAACCCCCTAAGATCATTTGAAATGTTACAAAAATGTATTTAGGAAATTTATTGTTTCTTGTTGGTGTAAACTATAAGAGGTTCCCCATTCTAATTATCACTAAAGTTTAATGTTAGATTGTATTTTCCATAAGAAAATGAGTTAGCGTCAAATGTTGTTTGAAGTCTCATCAATATTTAACAAATTTCTTAAGAATCAGGAGTTCTCAAATTCTCAGTAATTTAATCTTTCCCTTAGGACAGTTTCAACATGTTCACAAGTGCAGTATGGCACATTACCGCAATTTATACTTGTAATTTGTTCATACACATCATGTTTTAGCGGGGTGGTTGCGGTCAGGTGATGGCGCTGGGTAACTTACAGTGCCGGGGCGTCGTACTAATTTGGATAATAGGAGAACAAGGGCCTAGTGCGCTCACAGCAGGTGCAAGTGACGTTGTTTGGATGTTTTTTTTCTCAACAATCATTTCTCTTTGCTTTCTCCCTCTCTCTGGGAGACAGCTCAATATAGACTGAATTACTGTCTCAGAGAGCTGATAAACCCCAAACAACAAACCAACAACCATGTTTTAAATTTACTCTAACTATTCAGACAGAAGAGTCTGAGCAAAAAATCAGGACCCAAATCAGTCTTCTCCTGAGCAGTCTGATCAGGGTCTGCAATTTTTGTGCTATGCCAGCTTTGATGATTGTAGGTATTATGAGCTGAATAAAATGGAATTAGCACCAGATTTTGCTTCTGTTATTTTCCATTCCATCCACAATGGCGTCGACGCCATTGTGGACGGAAGGGAATATAACAGAAGCAAGAGCTGGAGCTTTGTACAAGACAGGATTTTTATCAGTTACAAATTAGACCATGCATTAGCAATGAAATGGTGTCAAGACAGAATTCTCAGTTGTGAGCTGTAAAGAATATTCACAAAAAAATGGCAAGATTGATTTTATTTCTGCCCTGGTGGAAAGGTCATTGCTTCCTTGTAGGAAAATATTTCTGTCAAATCGTCCTTTGTTATCCAATCAATCATACTTGGTTCATCATTTTAGTTATGATCCCCTGTCTTTAGACAGTGACATTTTCATAGCTGAGCCACCACATGACAAAACAAACAAAGTGTCATGTGTGCCCAGCGAAGACTCAGATCAGCCTGGGCATTTGCCCAGTCTGATCAGAGTCTTTGCTTTGCACTTAACAGGTAGCTAAGGGTCTAAGCTAACTCCATGCGGACAGGAAAGACTTTGATCAGACTGAGTGGGTGCCCAGGCTGATCTAAGTCTTATCTGCCATGCCACTATTTTGTTGGTTTTGTCGTGTCGCAGCCCATTTCTTATGTAAAAGCCATTTTATAGTTCTCTAAAGATCTCCTGACACTTGCAGTAACATTAGATGATTAAAAATAAGAAAATAATGCTATAATCATTGTTGTAAAAATTCTCCAGGGAGATTTAAGTATATTTATTTCTCCTGACCATATGGGGCTCGGTCTGTTATATGATCGCCAAGTAATTTGTTATTGAGGAAGTCGTCATTTCTGAAAAACTTGAGCGTCTTCTTTTCATAATTGTCCTGTTAGAGATCGCTTAAGTGGGCAGGCATCTGTGGTCTAAGCTCTAATTATTAGTGATTGGGTAGAAAATGTTCTTTTAAAGAGATCTTTATTATTTTCATAATTGGCAAAAATTTGAACAGCTTCATCAGGACACCATGATGGGCAGTCTGGTCTGAGTATTATACAGTTTGTGAAGCAGTAAATGGCCTTTGTATACCTGTATAAGTTCAATTTTTTTAAAAGTGAATACAAGAGCTTAAAAGATTTTTTTATTCTATTTTTCAGTTATAAATACTTGCATTGGTATGTTTTAACTGAGAACAGGCAAAAAATTTAAAATTGATAACTGAATACAGGTATATTACAAGATACTTTTGTTCAGTTACAAGACTTTTTTTCCCCCATCTTCAGGACGAATACAAGTATCTGACCAGAGCTCTAGATAAGAGGGGTATTCGATGATAATTGAGGGATAATTTTTTTTATTTCTCATTGAAACCATATGTTGTGACCCCTCACAACATATGTTTTTATGTAAAAATAACAAAAATTATCCTTAATTATCACCAAATACTCCCTTTTATCTAGAGCTCTGCATCTCAATACTTTTATTCAGTTATAAGATACCTGTATGGGTTATAACTGAGTAAAAGTATCATACAAACTGAGCTGAATGATAGAATATATTCTAGTTCATACAGCCATGTATTAACCAGACCAAAAGTAACAAGATCCATTATTATACAGGGAAGCTTGCACAAAACCATGCTTGCCCACCCAGGCCCAATGCAAACTTTTCAAAGGGAGGTTGCTAATCTGAGGAAATTTTCAAAGGAGAAATGTGAAAGTTAAGAAAACTCAGATTTTGAGGCAAACTATTGTTTTAGTTTCTGACAGAAAACTGCATGATTTTGAAATCATTTGCCCTATTGCCGCACTCTGCATACAGGCCTGCCATCACCCAAAACCTTTGGCCCTAACTTTAACATGGGAGTGGAAAGCCAGTGCCAACATGATAATTCTTCCCATACTTTTGTAGAAAACAGCCTCAATCCCAAAAATGCTTCACGACTTCTGAACTCTGTTATACAAATGTGCAATATGTGATAATCTCCCAGCTTAAATTGTCCAACTGATTTCTAAGATTTCAGCAATTAGCAGAATTTCCAGTAAGACTTCTCTCTCTAGGCATTAAGAGCATCATAATGGAAACACCCAATTTTCCAATTATCTGGTAAACTATAGAAGCATTTATCTTTTTATAAATACCCATCCCTGGAATATGGTCATTAGAAAAACTGTTTCTTTCATAAACTATCTTGTGACAATCCCGAACAAACCTAATAAACAACAAACCTATTTTTACATCCTAATTTTGTGTTTTTACATTCTATTTGAGCCGCGACACGACAAAACCAACAATGTGGTTGTGCGCCCAGCGCAGACTCAGATCAGCCTGGGCATCCGCCCAGTCTGATCAGAGCCTTCGCTGTCCGCATGGAGGTAGCTGAGACCCTTAGCTACCCTTTGAACACTAAATGAAACGTCTGATTAAACTGGGCGGATGCCCAGGCTGATCTGAGTCATCACTGGGCGTACAACCACATTGTTGGTTTTGTCGTGTCGCGACTCATTTAAACTTAAGGTGAATGGGTACACTTTCAGGGGAAGCAATTCTGCACTTTGCTTTCCTTCTGCATAGGAGTAAACTCTAAAAGGAAAGAATTTGCTACCCCTGGGAGCACATTCTTTCTTTAAAGAGTAAAACCATTTTTGGAAGCACTACCCTGTCAAGAGAAGTAAACAGGAAATCATAAAACTTACTTGCCTTGGTAAAAATGGCAGAAAAACATGGATGTGTACACATACACCTTAACCTACTGAATTTCCAATGTTTGGACAGAAATGCTGGAACAACAGTGTATACGCAGATCAGACTGCTACTAAGTCTGGTCAGGCTCTGCAATGGTCAGCCAATAATCTTTTAAAACCTCCCTTGAATGATAAGAAAATGGATTTGTCCAAACTGCACAATGAAAAAATCCGTTACAGAAATGGTTTATAGTACTATACTCATGTTATCTTATGGCACCAAAAAAGAACAGCATGGTGTGTGCTCCTGTATCTGGACCCACAAGCCACCACGACTAGGTGTAGGGGAGATCACTCTCATCTAGAAGTATTTGTCTCCCTTCTCACAGAGGCAAAATTTGCATTCTCTGAGGGCAAGTTTTTTCAGGGTAACTCACACTGGAGAATGAATTCATCAACAAGGAAAAACTGTTCTAAAGTTGTCCCCCTGGTGAATATGGAGGTGCTGCATTACACCTTAAGAAATATGAGAGCAAATCTTTTTTTTAAGGCTAGACCCTTGACTGGAAGGATTTTGCCTTCAAGTGAAGCAAACAGGTGTCTCCTTTTGGAAAACAAGAATTCCGCGGAAAGCTATGTCACACCTGCTATGTGCCTTCACATTAAGAACTCAATGAAATCATCAGTTTGATACATATTTGGTCAAAATCCATTTGGTAGTTCATGAAATATTGTCCGTTTCATACTTTTCCTATTTTTAGTAACGGCAAATGGCGGTGATTTTGGATGATCAGTTTGCAAAAAATTAAAACAGCTTCCTGCGAGGATCATTCTGACACAAAGTTGGTCCAAATTCATTCAGAGGTTGTTGAGAATTGTCATTTTCATGTTTTTGCTAATTTTAGTAACAGCTTGGACTGCCCAGTCACATAAATTTAAAAGAACTCCATTTGTGGATCATTCTGAGTGAATTTGACTGATATCTGTTTAGCATTTCTTGACATATTTGCATTTTAGCAAAACTGAACTTATAACTAGAAAGTAGGTCACTGTGACCTAACTCTGCTAAAGACTTTGTTCATTTTAATAATTCTGAAAACCAAGGTCCTATTAATGGTTCATACAAAATTTCAGCCAAATATACCAAGTGGTGCTGGAGAAAAAGTTGATTTTATTGGTTTTGCTGTTTTTAGTAGCAGTGGCATCTTGGATTCTCAACCAGGCTGAATTTTACAATTCTGAAGCCTTGCAATCTGATCATGCTGCATGTGAAATTTAAGACAGATTTTTTTCACTTTGATAATTCTGAATACTAAGGTCCCATTATGCTTAATACAAAATTTCAGCCAAATATACAAAGTGGTTCTACCGAAAAACGTGATTTTATTGGTTTTGCTATTTTTAGTAATGGTGGCCAGTTTGGATTCTCGACCAGGCTGAATTTTACCATTCTAAAGCCCTGCATCCTGATGATGCTGCATGTGAAATTTGAGAACCATGGATGCTGTAGTTTCAGAGAATAAGTCATTTGAATGGATTTAAATGCTAGGGTCGACGTGAATAATGCTAGGGTCGAGGTAAGGTCACTGTGACCTAATTCGCAACAGATTTTCTTCATTTTGATAATTCTGAATACCAAGGTCCCACTTTTAGCCAAATATACCAAGTGGTTCTGGAGAAAAAGTTGATTTTATCGGTTTTACTATTTTTAGTAATGGTGGCCATTACCATGCTGAATTTTACCATTTTGAAGCCCTGCAGCCTGATCATGCTGCAAGTGAAATTTGAGAACCATGGATGCTGTAGTTTCAGAGAATAAGTCATTTGAATGAACTTAAATGCTAGGGTCAAGGTAATGCTAGGGTCGAGGTAAGGTCACTGTGACCTAATTCCGCTACAGATTTTCTTCATTTTGATAATTCTGAATAAGAGAATAAGTCATTTGAATGGACTTAAATGCTAGGGTCGACGTATAGTGTGAACAAATGGACTGACGGAAGGATAGAAAACCGGAGGCCTATATCGCACCTTGCTAAAGCAGGTGTGACAATAAAAACAGCAGAAAAACATGAAGGTGTACCCATATACCTTAATAATAATTCTGGGACAGTTTTTTATATTTTTCCCATAAAATATAAGCCGCAACATGAGAAAACCAACAAAGTGGCTGTGCGCCCAGCGCAGACTCAGATCAGCCTGGGCATCCGCCCTGTCTGGTAAGACTCTTAGCTAAACGCTTAAACAATAGATAAGGGTCTAAGCTACCTCCATAAGGACAGCGAAGACTGATCAGACTGGGCGGATGCCCAGGCTGATCTGAGTCTTTGCTTGGCACACAACCACATTGTTGGTTTTGTCGTGTCGCGGCTCATATTCTGATATTTTGATGCCTCATTAGAACTGCCCTAGTGACAGGAGCTCTGGTATCTCAGTAGGTTATGCGCTGGCCTGATGATCTAGTAGTCCCAGGTTCGAGACCTGCTATAAGGGGAAATCTTTCCAATTTCAAATGGGGTTCCATTGCACACAGCCTTTCATCATCATCCTCCCATCATCCTAAAATGACGTAATACTGTTAAAAAGGACATAAAATTGCAAGTCATCCATCCATCCATCCATTGCCACAGTATGGCAGTTCCAATGGGGGCTACATCATATGCTTTCATCAATAATCAACAGCAAATGGCTCACCATTACCATTAGAAATGCCTCACCATTACCATTAGAAATGCCTCCCCAAACCACCCATACCTGGGACATTTTATAGCTCATATAAGTTAAAAATCTCACCTGAAATGGTAATATCTGCAGCAGGCTGTTCCATATTTCCTTTATCTTTCCCTTCCTCAGTAACAATGTGTCCAGTAGTTTCTCTTTTCTACCTTCTATTTCATTCCCACTTTCTTGTGAACTTTTGTCTGTATTACTGGCATCTTTCTCTTTGGCTGCTAGTACTGCTGCTGAATCTGTTGCTTCCATTGGTTCAGCAGTTGGTTCAGAACCAGAATATGTTGATTCAATTTGGTTAGATTCAGTAATGGATGCTAAAGTTTCATCTAACTCAATTTGAGCTGACTCTTCCACTACTGTAACTACTTTTTCACACAAATCTTTGTTCTCCTTTTCTGCATCTCTGAGTTTAGTTCTTATTGCACATGAGTTCACTACAAAGTTATCAGAAGCATTGAATATTCTAATATCTTCAAGAGCTTCTTCATCAAATCTTCTAAGAGACAGGAGAGTTCTTGAAGCAATAGTACTCAAATGTTCTGTTATTTGTTTTTTATACACAACTTCATACTGTGGTACAAGCATCTCACTAGATCCATATTTATGAGCATCATACTTAACATCAGGAGTCTCCTGAGTCCCTTCCACTGCCTTATCCTTGTCTTTTACATCTTCAGGTTTGTCTAGTTCTCCTATGGCTGATTCAATGCCAGGCTTTTGTCTATCTATTTTGGACATGTTTGAATTGTCATCTTTCTTTGCTTCTGTAATTGTATCATTCTGATTTGTCTCTACAGAAGATTCAGAGACAACTTTTGGACTGACTTTCTCATGTTCAGCAGTTTTATCAGTTTCAGAAAAATCTGTGAGATTCTTTCCTGAATCAGCTTCCCGAATTTCCTTGGTATCAATGTCAGTTTCCATTAACTCACCTTCAAGTACTTGATTAGCACAAGACTTGTCAGTTTGGTTCTGTTCTGCTACATTTCCTTTCAGTTTCTGAACTGCAGCACCATCTTTGGCAACACTTGACCCTGTAGCTGGAGTAGATTCTTTAGGCAGTTTTAACTTTTCAAAATGTGTCCCTGGGAACAATTCTCTTAAACTTTCCTCGGACTGTTTGAATTTTTCAGACCTGGAACACAGTTTTCCTCGTCCCCAGGGAAAGTTGTAAAAGCCATCAACATCAATGATGACCAATTCTTCTGGCATTGTAACCTTTATGTCAATCTGTAATGAAGAAATAATTAATGCTCAGATTTCTGTGTCAACATGTAAATAGTAAAAAAAGACAGGCAGTGATCAGTACCTAATAAATCAGATATCATATCCCGCCCTCCAAACCCAACAGGAAAGAAGCGTAGGGGAGAGTCGGGTAACTTCGGACAGGCGAGTACATTCGGACATACCGTTGCAAACAGTGAAACTCCAGATGAGACGGCTCATTATGAGCCGTCTCATCAGGATTTTCACTGTTTGGTCAGTTATTAATTTTTTAGTTCCAAACAACTAATATATAAAGGAAACAATGTCACCGTCTGACTTTACCCGCTGTCCGAAGTTACCTGACTCTCCCCTATACATAAATTGACAATAATGTGCAAAAGGCAAATCCAGTAAACCAAATGAACAGTTCTTTCCCAGATGGGTGGCTATTCAGGCAAACTGAAAACAACACACAACACTGTTGGAAGATGACAGACAAAAAAAACACAAGAACATCAGTCAGAAATCACAATAGAATTAAAGCCTCGGAGGAGCCAGCCATTAATAAATTACTGGGCAGCTTTAACTGGAAACCTTGCCATCAGCCTCTGTAATGGTAGGAAACATTTGGTCCATGTGAAATTTTACTGATCTATCAATGGATCATCAACCGAAACAAAAAAAAAAACAAAAAAAAACAGAGGACCAATGGTCCTGTAGCTCACCTGACACCTCCTGTCAACAGACACACAATTTGTTGTTTTCCTCATTTGTTACTTTGAAACCAGCGGTTTATAAGGAGCGCATATTTAATTTTAAGATCTCAGTGACCCTGAGCAAAGTTTAAAAAAAATGACCTTGACCTCTGATTACATTATGTCTTCATGTATTCATTTAGTTAACCATATTTTCCAATTATTATATCTAGGTTTAAAAAGTTTCCATGAAATCAAACTGTTTAAGCATTTTCCCCATATAAAAGCATAACATACCAAAGTTGACCTTGCCATAAATTTGATCAAGGTCAATGCATGGTCATAATTTGTATAAACTATAATGGGCCCAAGTCCCCAATGCTACATACGATGCCACAAGGTCATTAGGCCTTTGATTCTGGAGAAGAAGATTTTTTAAAGGTTTTTACCATATATGGGCATGGCTGCCATCTTGGTCTTGTGACCATGACCATCTGAACAAACTTTGGTTCCTCTGACCAAGTGAAGCTCCATATTAAATATATGGTTTGAAACAGCCCACTGGCTTCAGAGAAAAAGATGTTTGAAAATGTTGACCGGCAACAGAATCTCAGCAACCTTGAACATAGGTCAAAGAATGACCTTGACCTTTAGCAACACAATATCTTCATTTGCTCATTTAGTTAACCATATATACCAAATATACCTTAAACTTAAATAGTGTCTCAGAAATCCACTGTTTAAGCATTTTTCCATACAAAAGCATAACATACCAAAGTTGACCCCGTCATAAATTAGGTCAAGGTTAACCTATGGTTATCATATTTATAAATATGATGGGCTCGAATGCCTGATGCTACATACCAGGTTTCAAGGTCATGTGCCTTTTGTGCCATCTTGGTCATAAGACCCAGATACCCAGAACAAACTTTCGTTCCCCCAACCTAGTTAGGCTCCATATGGCTTCAATCAGCCCAGTGGCTTCAGAGGAGAAGATGTATGAAAATACTGACAGGCAAAAGAATCTTGGTGTCCTTGAACAAAGGTCAAAGAATGACCTTGACCTTCAGCAACATAAATATCACCATTTGCTCACTTAGTTAAACATATATACCAAATTTTATATCTAAGACTTTTAAAACGGTTTCCGAGAAATACACTGTTTATGCATTTTCCCATACAAAAGCATAACATACCAAAATTACCCATGTTGTAAATTAAGTCAAGGTCAACCTATGGTCATCATTTGTACAAACTATAATGGGCTTGAATGCCCGATGCTACATATCAGGTTTCAAGATCAAAGGCCTTTCGATTCTGGAGAAGAACATTTTTGAAGAGTTTTTACTACATATGGGCCTGGTGGTCATCTTGGTCATGTGACCCAGATACCCAGAACAAACTTTCATTCCCCCAACCTAGGCTCAATATGAAATATGGCTTAAATTGGCCCAGTGGTTTCAGAGAAGAAGATGTAAGAAAAGGTTGACGGGCAATAGAATCTCCGAGTCCTCGAACAAAGCTCAAAGAATGACCTAGTCCTTAAGCCACATAAGATCTTCATCTGGTCATTCAGTTATCCATACGTACCAAATATTATACCTAAGACTTTGATAGTTTCTGAGAAATCCACTGTTTAAGCATTTTCCTATACAAAAGCATAAGGTACAAATGTTGACGGGGTCGTAAACTAGGTCAAGGTCAACCTACAGTCATCATTTGTATAAACTATGATGGGCTCGAATGCACAGTGCTACATACCAGGTTTCAAGGTCATAGGCCTTTCGGTTCTGGAGAAGAACATTTTTGAAGGGTTTTTACCATATATGGGCGTGGTGGCCATCTTGGTCATGTGACCCAGATACCCGGAACAAGCCTTCGTTCCCCCAACCTAGGTAGGCTCCATATGAAATATGGCTTAAATCCAATGGTTTCAGAAGAGAATATGGTTGAAAATGTTGACGGACGGATGGACGGACAACAGATGCCTGGCTATACTATAAGCTCACCTATGAGCCTAAAGGCTCAGGTGAGCCAAAAAATAAACAACACAAATCAAAGCTGTAAACTCCACAGAAAAAACATACTGTGACACCTTGAGATCCCTGGGTTGTGAATTAATACTGCAGCTTTGGCTCACAGATTACCGTATGCTACAAAACACTAGAAAACCAGGAAAGTGTATCCATATACCTGAACTGCCCTGCAAGGATCACACCTTCGGAACCTACCAGAAGACATACCATAACTGTTTGCTTAAAGCCCCCATTGCAGAGCTCTAGATAAGAGGGAGTATTTGATGATAATTAAGGATAATTTTATTTATTTCTCATCGAAACCATATGTTGTGACCCCTAATCTGAACCGTCTCATGTTTTTATGCAGAATTAACAAAAAATATCCCTAATTATCACCAAATACTCCCTCTTATCTAGGGCTCTGTTTTGGGCCATTGTTCTATCAGTGGAAGTAACTCATATATAATATTGTAATGATTGTCACTACATTCATCATCAACAAATGAAACAAGAGCATGTGAGCAGAGGCTCACGTATACCCCCGGCCAGCGCCACCGCCTAATAAAAACACACTTAATACAAAACTTTAAAGCAAGTGTTAAGTAACAAAAACTTTAAAGCAAGTGTTAAATAACAGACATATGAATGGACAATCTATTACAAATCCAGTGGAAGGCCTTTAGACAAATACACAATGGTTCCATTAAAACATGCAAATTATGTAATCTAAAGAAAATACAAATTTAACACAAAATTTCAACACAAATTTACATATAGTTCTATGTCAGTGACCTTGACCTAAAGTCAGCAACAGCATCCAGATGATGTCAACTAGTCAATTTAAACCTATACCTAAACCTAGTCACACAGCAATCTGAGAAATCTTTGACATAAAATTTACCATTTATTCCATTGGAGATAGAGATGGAAAAAAGGAAAAAATGCAAAAGAAGGCCAAAAGAAATCTTAGCATTTTGATTTTCTTTCCTACAATAAACTTGGCCATTCTCAAGATGTAAAGAAAATTTGAAGACTGTGGCTCTCTTAGGAACAGAGAAAACTGATAAAAAATAAATTGGAGAGAAAGAAAAATGGACAAACAAAGGGAATGATAAGCAGGAGGCCGATACTCTATTATACCATTCAACTAGTCATACCCAACATTTGCATCAAATTTCGAAATCCTAGCTGTAGTGGTTCCTGAGAAATCTAGGGACAGAAAAAGTTTAATTTCAAAGGAGAGAAAGAAAAAATGGACAAACAAAGGGAATGACAAGGAGGAGGAGGCTGATGTTTTCTTACACAATACAACTAGTCATACTCAATGTTTGTAATAAATTTCAAAAACCTAGGTGTAGTTGTTCCTGAGAAATCTATCATAGAAATTAAATTGGAGAGGAAGAAAAAATGGACAAACAAAGGGAATGATAAGCAGAAGAAAGCTAATTGTTCCTTATACGGTACATCTAGTTATACCCAACATTTGTACCAACCTTACAAACCCTAGCTGTTGTGGTTCCTGAGAAATCTGTGACAGAAATTTAATTGGGGAGACAGAAAAAAAATGGACAAACAAAGGGAATGATAAGAGAAGGAGGCCGATACTCTCTCACACGGTACATCACGCTACCCAACATTTGTACAAAATTTCAAAATCCTAGCTGTTGTGGTTCCTGAGAAATCTGTGACAGAAATTTAATTGGAGAGAAAGAAAAAATGGACAAACAAAGGGAATGATAAGCAGGAGAAGGCTGATTGTCTCTTACAAACTACAACTAGTCATACCTAACATTTGTACCAAATTTCAAAATCCTAGCTATTGTGGTTCCTGAGAAATCTGTCACAGAAATTTAATTGGAGATAGAGAAAAAATAGACAAACAAAGGGAATGATAAGCAGGAGAAGGTCTATTATCTCTTACACAGTACAACTAGTCATACCCAACGTTGGTACCAAATTTCAAAATCCTAGCTATTGTGGTTCCTGAGAAATCTGTGACAGAAATTTAATTGGAGAGAAAGAAAAAATGGACCAACAAAGGGAATGATAAGAAGGAGAAGGTTGACTGACTCTTCCATGGTACAACTAGTCATACCCAACGTTTGTACCAAACTTCAAAATCCTAGCTATTGTGGTTCCTAAGAAATCTGTGACAGAAATTAAATTGGAGAGAAAGAAAAAATGGACAAACAAAGGGAATGATAAGCAGGAGGGCGATACTCTATTATACCATTCAACTAGTCATACCCAACATTTGCATCAAATTTCGAAATCCTAGCTGTAGTGGTTCCTGAGAAATCTAGGGACAGAAAAAGTTTAATTTCAAAGGAGAGAAAGAAAAAATGGGCAAACAAAGGGAATGATAAGGAGGAGGAGGCTGATGTTTTCTTACACAATACAACTAGTCATACTCAATGTTTGTAATAAATTTCAAAAACCTAGGTGTAGTTGTTCCTGAGAAATCTATCATAGAAATTAAATTGGAGAGGAAGAAAAAATGGACAAACAAAGGGAATGATAAGCAGAAGAAAGCTAATTGTTCCTTATACGGTACATCTAGTTATACCCAACATTTGTACCAACCTTACAAACCCTAGCTGTTGTGGTTCCTGAGAAATCTGTGACAGAAATTTAATTGGGGAGACAGAAAAAAAATGGACAAACAAAGGGAATGATAAGAGAAGGAGGCCGATACTCTCTCACACGGTACATCACGCTACCCAACATTTGTACAAAATTTCAAAATCCTAGCTGTTGTGGTTCCTGAGAAATCTGTGACAGAAATTTAATTGGAGAGAAAGAAAAAATAGACAAACAAAGGGAATGATAAGCAGGAGAAGGCTGATTGTCTCTTACAAACTACAACTAGTCATACCTAACATTTGTACCAAATTTCAAAATCCTAGCTATTGTGGTTCCTGAGAAATCTTTCACAGAAATTCAATTGGAGATAGAGAAAAAATAGACAAACAAAGGGAATGATAAGCAGGAGAAGGTCTATTATCTCTTACACAGTACAACTAGTCATACCTAACATTTGTACCAAATTTCAAAATCCTAGCTATTGTGGTTCCTGAGAAATCTGTGACAGAAATTTAATTGGAGAGAAAGAAAAATTGGACATACAAAGGGAATGATAAGAAGGAGAAGGTTGACTGACTCTTCCACGGTACAACTAGTCATACCCAACGTTTGTACCAAACTTCAAAATCCTAGCTATTGTGGTTCCTGAGAAATCTGTGACAGAAATTAAATTGGAGAGAAAGAAAAAATGGACAAACAAAGGGAATGATAAGCAGGAGAAGGCTGATTGTCTCTTACACAGTACAACTAGTCATACCCAATGTTTGTACCAAATTTCAAAATCCTAGCTGTTGTGGTTCCTGAGAAATCTGTGACAGAAATTTAATTGGAGAGAAAGAAAAAATGGACAAACAAAGGGAATGATAAGCGGGAGAAGGCTGATTGTCTCTTAGACAGTACAACTAGTCATACCCAACGCTTGTACCAAATTTCAAAATCCTAGCTATTGTGGTACCTGAGAAATCTGTGACAGAAATTTAATTGGAGAGAAAGAAAAAATGGACAAACAAAGGGAATGATAAGCGGGAGAAGGCTGATTGTCTCTTACACGGTACAACTAGTCATACCCAATGTTTGTACCAAATTTCAAAATCCTAGCTATTGTGGTTCCTGAGAAATCTGTGACAGAAATTTAATTGGAGAGAAAGAAACAAGAGCTGTCGCCTGACAGCAAAGCTCGCCTGAATTGGTGCTTGCCCATCACATAGCCGCTATGGTGGTGTGGACTGCTATGCATAAAACTTCAGGCAAGCATGTCCAAAATAAAAACACATTTATAAACAAAATTTAAAAAAAAATGAAATAAAATTTCAAAGTCCATGAGCTTGAGGTAAAAAAAAACTGAGAGGGGGGAGGGGGGATGTAGGATGTACCATTATCTAACATCAGTCCAAGTATTAGTATCAACTGAGTCCATCATCGTGGCACAGTGAAATTATGTCTTCATAAATATAAATATAAAACTTTAATCAAACTCTTTAAGACAAAATTCTAAGTCGATGACCTTGACTTCAAGGTCATCCAGTGGGGTAAGTAAAAGGTGTTTTATAAAAGCTCAAAAAAGTGTCTAACATCAGTTCAAATATAAACTAAATCTCTGCAAAGCATTATGAATCAGTATGCAATTACAAAACTTTAATAAAGACCGAATTTCCTAAGTCCCTGACCTTGACATTAAGGTCACTGAGCGGGGTTGGGGTAGTACTCTGTAGCTCTAACTACAGTGCAAATATAAAAGGAATTCATCTATGGGTTCAGGAGATATGTGTCTTTAAAAAAACTTTAACCAAAACATCCAATCAATAAAAAGACAATTTTCTAAGTCCATGGCCTTGACATCAAGGTCACTGAGGGGGATGGGGGTAGAACCTTCGAAAACTTTAGACCAATATCTAACTTCAGTGCAAGTATCAAAGGAATCCATCCATGGGTTAAGGAGATATTGGGCTTTATAAAACTTTAACCAAAACATCCAGTCCAAAAAACTCCCAATTTTCTAAGTCCATGACCTTGACATCAAGGTCACTGAGTGGGGTGGGGGTGGTACCCTGTTAAACTTTGGACCAATATCTAACTACAGTGCAAGTATCAAAAGAATCCATCCATGGGTTAAGGAGATATAGGTCTTTAAAAAACTTTAACCAAAACATCCAATTCGAACGCCGACGCGGACGCGGACGCAGACGCGGACGCGGACGCCGACGCCGTGGTGACAACAATAGCTCTTCCTGAACTTTCGTTCAGGCGAGCTAAAAATGGACAAACAAGTACAACTAGTCATACCCAACGTTTGTACCAAATTTCAAAATCCTAGCTATTGTGGTTCCTGAGAAATCTGTGACAGAAAAAATGTTAACATACACACACACACACACAAACATATTAACGGAAAAACCAAAAACTATATACTCCCTATATACTTCGTATACCGGGGGATAACATCCTTGAGTATCACATAGAAGGTGGCAAAAAATGATTTGAGCTATAACACAACAAAACCAACAAAGTGACATCTGCGCCCAGTGTAGACTCAGATCAGCCTGGGCATCTGCCTAGTATGATCAGAGTCTTTGCTGTGCACTTACAGAATAGCTATGGGTCTAAGCTACCTCCATGCCAACTGCAAAGACTCTGATCAGACTGGGCGGATGCCCAGGCTGATCTGAGTCTTTGCTGGGAGCACATAACCCTTTATTGGTTTTGTCGTGTCATGGCATATTTGGGTCCTGACAATCTTGTAAAAGGGACACAACTCTCACCTTTCCAAGAAGAACAAGTGGAATGAGTACAACAGCTTGTAATCCTTTGGGGTTGAAGTCCAGCTCCACTCCCTGGTCTGGTCCCTCACTCATGTATGAGTCTGACAATCTGTTAAGGAACTGGGCACTCTCCTCAAACAAAGCACTCAGGTAGCTCTGCCTGTAGTTGAAGAGATACCTAAAGGAGAAGATGAAAATATGCTTCACAAAACATGGAATTAACAGTTAATGTCTATAACAAGCAAACAAGAAAATTTGTGTCTGCAAAGCTTTGGAAACTGCTTCCTCCAAGCCCTATCACATTGAGAGGGCAAACACTGTAGATCCAGATGAGGTGGCTCACAATGAGCCACCTCATCTGGATCTATGCTCTTTGCAAATTCAACTTGTCTTGCTACTTTAAGGGTTACTGAACAGGCCACACATGGCAAATACTAGTATGTTAGAGAGTGGATGTGAGTCAGTGTGTGTGAGTGAATGCTAAAATATGTTTCTGTTCTTTTAGAATAAAACACCTCCGCATGCAACAAACAACATGAAATTTTATAAGAATAGCATTTTACCAAACTGTTGGGCAGTGCATGCTGTTTTATAAATCTGTACTTCTTGCATATGCAAGTAGAGTATGATTTCACTGTGAATTAATATACTCATTCATAGAATTTAACCTACAAGCCCAGAATGACGAAAAATTCAAATGAAGTTGGGACATTATATCACAATTATCAACAAATTCACATTGCATGGAATTACTTTATCCTAAAAGAATTATAAAGATGATATAACAACTAAAAATGTTTTTTGACGAAAACAGATCCCCCCCCCCCCCTCTCACCCACCCACCCCCCTCCCCCACACCTGCGCTTTCCCAGCTGTATCATTTTCTAAATGCTGCCAAGTTAAGACCTCTTGTGACCTTGAAATAGGTTCAAGGTCACCAAAATTTAATCACTTCTTTGTCATCTCCCAATAATGTATCTGTGACAGTTTGGCTCAAATCCCTCCATCTGTTCAGGAGATATGGTGCAGACAAGCCATTTTTCAACTTTCTTTAACCACCTGTGACCTTGAAAATAGGGTCAAGGTCACCAAAATATAATCAGTTCTTCTGCATTTCCAAATTATAGTTTGGTTCAAATCCATCCATCCATTTAAGAGCTACGGTGCAGACAAGGCATTTTTCAACTCTTTGACTTCCTGTGACCTTGAAAATGGGGTCAAGGTAACCGAAATCTAATCAGTTCTTTGCCATCTCCAAGTGATTTATCTGTGCCAGTTTGGTAAAAATCCATCAATTCCTTCAGGAGATATGGAGCAGACAACCTATTTTTCATCATTCTTTGACCTCCGGTGACCTTGAAATAAGGTCAATGTCATCAAAATCTAATCAGTTTTTCCCCTCACCCACTGATGTATCTGTGCAAGTTTGGTCAAACTCCATGCATCCCTTCAGGAGACAGTGTGCAGACAAGAATATGCCCTGACACAGACGCCCACGGGATCCACATCAAAAACAATATGCCCCCCCCCCACCCCCACCCTATGGAGGGGGACATAATGAACAACCCTCACTTATAAGAGTTTGGAATGGTAATTCCCATTTAACTTGAATTCTCTATAAAACATGTTGTGGTCCAACATTGGAACCATCTCACAGACGTGGTTCAAATGAGTGTTGACATCATGCTAGTGGCCAAAAACATGGCCGAACATAATAACCAGAACCACCTGTAACAAATAACATAAAGCAGCAAAATCTTCTCTTATCTTGAGCTCTGATTAAAATTATCATACCTTTGAGAAGCCTTGTAGTTACGTAGCCCAATGCCTTCTGTTAGTCTTGGCTTTAGTTTGGATTTCTGCAATATATTTCAGTTACAAACATTTGCAAGTACCAGTAGAATGTCTGAGTAGGGAGAAAATCACAAAACTCCTATGAGCCGCAACATGACAATACCAACAATGTGATTGTGCGCCCAGCACAGACTCAGATCAGCCTGGGCATCCGCCCAGTCCGATCAGAGTCTTCGCTGTCCGCATGTAGGTAGGTTAGACCCTTAGCTACCCTGTAAACGCCTAGCAAAAAGTCTGATTGACTGGGCTGATGCCCAGGCTGATCTAAGTCTGCCCTGGGCACATAACCATACTGTTGGTTTTGTCACTGCTCATATAAGCATTTACCCAATGAAGGATATTTAATTTTACGACTTTGAACTAACTTGAATAGGAATTCCTTTACAGGCCTAAGGAGGCTTTAAGGTCTCAAAGCAACCAAGTTAACTGACTTCTTGTTTTTCTATCCCACAGATGCTATGTGTTAAATCTGGTCTCAAAAGGCCTAAGCATCTCAATGGATAGTGGACAAAATTTTACCTGGATATTACCTGGATCCCGACATTAGGAGGCTATTCAATAGCCTGTTCCAGCGCATTTCTTGATTGTGTTCTGTAACTGTTGACAGATGAATGGCAGAAAAGGGACATCAGTCTACACAGGCTGTGGTCCCTTGTCTGTCATTCAAAGCTATTACCTCAAAGGAGTGAACAATGACAGACAAAACCTGTCCATGGACAAGGTAGCTCTCCTGACAGCGCCTTGCCAATAACATATCAAACAAAACATCCAGCAGATATGGATGCCCATGCCAAGGTGACACAATAACTTGTCTTGTACTTTCGTACAGGTGAGCTAAAAATAAAAGAAAAATACAAATACCGTTGATTTATGATGAACAAGCATTCCATCTGCCCTGAGTTCTTCTACAACTTGTGCTAGAAGACCATCTGGGTACTGGGCCAAGAGCTTGAACATCTCATGGCTACGTCCATGTTTGTCATGTAATAACACTGAACTCTGAAAATCACAGGAAGGAATATAATTGAACTGCAGAAGCTAAAAACTTCAGGTAAATGGGTATACTCTCAGAAGAAAAAACTCTGCTATATTTATTGTTGGCTCCTTTATTACCTTTATCAATAGACAACAATACTAAAAATGATTTGCTTCCCTGGGAGAATAGTCTTTCCTTTAAGAGTAGACCTCATTTTGGAAGGGCTTCTTAATGCAGGGAAGCAAACCATAAGCCATCAAATGTGTCCCCATTTGAACACATGGTGCAAAAAACATGGAGTGTAACCATACACTTAAAAGAAGCAGTTTGATGAGGGCACCTCTCTCTTTATGACACTGTTTTAAACATAAATATATAGTCAAAAAACTGAATAGTTCTGTAATGGATTCTCTCATCTTTAAGGTGTATGGATAGATCTTCATGTTTTCCATCATCTTAACAAAGGAGAGCAATTTCTGTGACTTCCTGTCTGCCTCTCTAAGTACTAAGCCCTTCCAAATTGGGGTCTACCCTTGAAGGCAAGAATTAACTCAAAAGAGGAGCAATTTTATCTTTCAGAGTTGAACCCCAATTTAGAAGTGAGACAAAATGAAATGCCTCAACTGCTTCCCTTGAAAGTGTACCAATTCTACCTAAATTTAGACAGGTCCATCTTTTGTATAAGAGATTAGGCAGCTTTCTAGATATGCTAAGTTTACCCATAAATTTCATTCCATATCTAGACTTTTCATGGTTTAGGTGAATAGGTTCACTTTCAAAGGAAGCAACTCTTGACATTTACATTTTTGCATCCATCCTCAAAGGGGTCTATACTATATGGAAAGAACTTGCTCTTCTAGAAGTCTAAGAGTAGAACCCTACTTGGAAGGGTTTCATCACCCAGTGAAGCAAACAGAAAGTCACAAAAGGTGTTTTCCCTTTTGTAAACATGGTAAAAACAATTGAGGTGTACCGATTCCTCAAGTACAACTCGGTTGTAACAAGGAAATGTCTTGATTTGTAATAAATAACTATCTGGAGTTCAGTTGTGGAGTAGACCTTATTTTCAGTGCAAAGCTATCTACTTACAACAGGCCAACACTGTGATTTCAGCAGAGATATTTTGATTTGAACATACAGAATCATTGAGAAATGCATTCATTTTATTCAACTTCTCCTCCAGCTTGCAACTTGTTTGGCCAATAGCACTGACTGGATCAAATTTAGACAAATGTCATCAAATTTCTTCTCCATACTTTGCTTTCCAAAACGCAGATGGTCACCAAATATTTCTGATGTCATTAAAACGTCAAAATCTAGATGACCCTGAGAGTAAACAGCCTTCTGCTTCCATTGCAGACTAATCATGGTCAGTCTCAAATGCCTTACAGGCATGCTGTTATAATTTTCTATAAACTCTGCCATTACATTAGGCAATTCTGATTCTATTTTTATTGGATATGTTATGTTATGGTATGGTATTTTACCCTTTGCTTTTTCCCTTTGCAACTGTAATATGACATAAGCCTGAAAGGCTGCAAATACAAACTATTGTAATGTGCATAAGTATTGGGACACCTAAATTAATTAATTTTCCATTTGTTCCAAATGGAAAATTAATTTATTAATGTGTCCCAAAATTTAGGCACATTACAGTAAAAGGCCATATGCAACTTCTACAGACCAAAATACATGTAATAATATATCATGTGAAAATGCACTCACATGTAAAATGTTTCTCAGCACATCATGGCATATATCTGTCTTTGATGTCACATCAGAAAATGTGTTCTTCTTTCCAAGACTGCTGATTGGCTCAACTTTGACCACCTGTAGCTGTGATAGATGTTCTGGTAGTTCACTCTTTCCAACATTCAGTGACCTATTATAATAATGCAATGACTTTTAAAGTAAATATATATGATACTGATAAATATGTTAGTCAACTCTCTATATCTCGAACACTGATATCTCAAAGTACCCTTTTATATCGTATATACATATTTCCAATTTTTCTTTATATTTCAACTCCTGTTATCTCAAATTACTGATATCTCAAAGTAAATTTTCTGATACCAGAATATTTACTCTGAGATATCAGTAGTTTAAAATAAACTTTGACTTTGAGATATCGAGAGTTGACTGTACTTCAAAGTATGGCCCATATTCCTTCTTCTGAATTTGTTTTCTGCTCTTGAAGAAACCTCTTTAAGATTTTACTTTCACAAGAGAAATAACCTGAGCCCGGCTGCTCAAAACTAGCAACTTCATTAGTCAATGAGACATTCAATCTTTGAATGTGTTATACCCCAAATAACTTCCATTTTTTGCCCAAAAAATGAAAGAAGATAAGATAAGAATAAGAATAAGACTGAAGATAAGGTATATATATACGATAAGATAAGGATAAACAACATAAGCTATTGATGAGCTTTTGAATTGACTGCTGAGCTTTTGAACCAACTGCAAATGCGACTTCGTTATGCAAATAATGTTTGACCAACTGGGTGTTCTATAACAACAGATAATGTCTGAGCATTTACTCTGTGCCTTTTGACACACTCGATCTTAATTTGTTTTTATACAGTGTATACCATGATTACCTCCTACTTACAGCAGTATATATACAGTACTGTTCAAAACATTAACACATATAAAAGACACATCTCCTTCAGAAAGTTCTGGGAAATTCAAATCAGATCCTATCACATGTTTTTAAAGAGAAAACAGAGAACAAAATCTATCTTCTGGCTTATCCAGCGATTATAAAACTTTTTTCGCGTTCAACTCAGTTGAGCATGAAATTTTCTCTGCTGATAAATACGAAAATGTCAACATTAGTTGGCATTTTCAGATTCATAAGCAGAGAAAACTTCATGCTCAGCTTAACTGAGCAAGAAAACAACTGTATTTATCAGTAATTTGCTTGTTATTAGTAGATAAAAATTTCATGCTCAGCTGAGTTGAGCATGGAAAAAAGGTTTATAACCTTGGGGCCAGTCTTCCGGCTTATCCCGAGGTCTGACTACTCACTGAAACTTTTCCAGCAGATACTCCACCAAGGCCCGGAACTTTGGAATGACAAAGTGCTCTTCACTTGTTATCCAGGGTTTCCTGGTAAATTCCTTTATGATATACTGTAGATAGAAATTGTCAGAACCATGAGAAAGAACACTAAACATGCATTTCTGATACACTACAGCTGAATGATAAACCTAAATGTTTTTCAACCATTTTTACAAAAGGGGGACAACTTTTGTGACTTCCTGTTTGCTTTCCTCAATAACAAAGCTCTTCCGAAATGGGGTCTGCTGTTAAAGAGCAATTAGAAGAGCAAAATATTTCCCATATTGAGAAAACAAGAAGCAATTAAAATGGCATAATTCCTTCCCCTGACAGTGTGTCCATTTAAAACTCCCAGAAATGTAAAACTGCATATTATTGTTCATACATGCAACATGCATCTGGCAATTTATGTGAAATACATCCCCTCATTGTAAGAAAACAGTACAGCCTCAGAGCATATGGAGCAGTCTCATCAGGGTCTTACTGACTGCCATTCTGTCTGCACATTTTGATACATCCGCAAACAGTAATATCAACTTGTTAAGATTTTAGTCTTTTACAGTAAATGATAAAAGTTCTCTAATGTTTATGGCAATTACAAAACCTTATTACAAATTTTAAGACCAAAAATTCACAGAATAATTATCAACTACTGTATGGTAGATATATATTCTATCTTCCTAATTATTATATCCAATTAAACATTTTTAAATTAACTTAATAAAGGAAAAAGGTTAAGGATTTCCAAACAACCAGTATAAAGTGCTCTATACAATATAAGTGTTATCAAAATGATATTAGTGAATATTGTCCCAACCACAGGCACAAAAGCCTAATATCATTTTCGTATCATACATGTAACACAAGACAACATTTCCCAAGATCACTTTGCACTTGTACAGCAATGCTCAAGAAACCTATGCAAATCTAAAAACAGCAGTCCGATCAAGGCTTAAAAAGTTTGCTCAGGCAAACAAAGCAACTGTTATAATACCACTTTTAAAAGATGCAAAGGTACACCTTCATGTTTTTCTGTCATTACTACAAAGGTAACAATTTTTGTGATTTCCTGTTTGCTTCCAGGCTGACAAAGCCATTCCAAAATGAGGTCAATTCTTAAAAAAAAGAATTTGCTCCTTAGCAAGCAAATTCTTTCCTTTAAGAGTTGATAACAATATAGATGGGAGGCAAAAATGAAAATGGCAGAGTTGCTTCCCCTGGAAGTGTATCCATACACTATAAGGGCATTACATGACAAAAGTTTCCTTACTGGATCTAACATGGATTCCTGGTAAAATAAGGAGAAGTTCTGCAGAGATTTGGGGTTCTTTAAAGCATTCAGGATTCGCCTACAGCAAGCCCTTGACGTCTTTTTCATGTAAGCCTCCTGAAATGATAAAATGTAAATGAGCTGTTGACAATATAACTAGATGGCTGCCACCAGCAGTCAAGACCATCGGTGCTTTGACAATACAGTCAGCTCTCTTTACAAAGACACACTTTGTCCCCAGCTCTCTGTGACGTTAAAGTGAATCTGCTGTTATAAAGAATTTTCGACGTCATGATGAGAAAAGGGTTTAACAGCATTACATGTAGTTCCCTGTTTAGCTCTAATGTAATCCTCCTGTCTTTATAAAAAATGTTGACTGTAAAAGGAAGAAAGAAATGAAAAACAAAGTACACAGCCTTTCATTATCACCCTTCCATTGTCTTGATATCACTAAAATACTGTTGAAAAGGACGTAAAATCACAAGTCATCCATCCAGCCATTCAAAATATAAAACAAGCTGTCTATTTGCATAAAAAGGGGTGTATTTCAAGTACTACAAGTCCAGCAAAAGCTTATCCTAGCCAATACACAAAAAAGTTACATCAGTATTTCATTTTATTTTATTAAGTTCATACCGCTAGTCTACACTGGTAGCCAAACTTCTTTGCCTGACAATGCATTTGAGCTGCGACACGAGAAAACCAACAATGTGGTTAAGCGCCCAGGGCAGACTCAGATCAGCCTGGCATCCGCCCAGTCTGATCAGAGTCTTCGCTGTCCGCATGGAGGTAGCTCAGTCCCTAAGCTACCCTTTAAGCACTTAGCGAAGTCTGACAAGACTGGACAAATTCCCAGGCTGATCTGAGTCTGTGCAGGGCGCACAACCACATTGTTGGTTTTCTCGTGTCGCGGTTCAAAATTTTATCAATGAAGGAGCAGATTTGACATTAATAGACTGGCAAAGCAAAAGAAGCATAACTTTCTGACTTTTTTTTCCACAATGAAAATCTTTTCATTATCAGACTAGTGGCTAGTCTAACAGAAAGCTTAAGGCTTAAATGAGCCATTTTTGCAAAATCAATCCACCAATATAATGACGGAATCAAACTTTTTGACCTGGTATGCAAACATGTGCTAGACATTTTCTTAACACAACTTACCGGACATTTTTCAAACAAGATGTCTCGTATTGCACAATAGCTGATAACTGTTTTCGTACTTCCCATCAATGCATTGGCTAGTTTGCAAATCAACAGCTGAAACAGATTGATCCAATCAAATTTTTGATTATAACACATAAAAGCTCTGAGAATTGTGAAAAGTTTAAGTGAGATTGAATAAATTAAGGAAGAGTTGCACAGAATGATCTTCGAAGCTAATCTTAACAGGTTTTAAAACTGTTTATTCAGTGCTTTTAGACAATAAACAAGTATGACTTTATTCTGTTCCTATTAAGTTAAGAACAGATCAGCTATAACAGTGGAGAAATAAATCACTTTTTGAAAGTCAGCTGTAATTTTGATTTTTACACATAAAATTCCCCATTCTTTCATATTTTCCCAACCACTCTTCTAGCACAGAACAATACCACCAACAAAGTTGATTTTAACCTGCATCTATGCATGTCTTTTCAATGATATTCCTCGGAAAAAGTTACTAATTCTGCACCATAACCCTTAAAATAATAAACGGATTTGTAACAAAGTCCACTTTAGGATACTGATTTCATAATACATGTACTGCTATAAATCTTATAAACACCCTTGTTCTAATAGATGCCCCCTGCCTCTTTCCAAAAATAATGTAATAACTAGAAATGTTTTTTGACAAAAACATATGTCCCCACACCAGCGTTTTCCCAGCAGTATCATTTTCCCTAAATGCTGCCAAGCTAAAACCTTCTGTGACTTTGAAATATGGTCAATGTCACCTTCTGCAACCTTGAAGAAGAGGTCAAGGTCACCAAAATTTAATCACTTCTTTTCCATTTCCCAGTGATGTATCTGTGACAGTTTGGTTCAAATCAATCCATCCATTCAGGAGATATGGTGCAGACAAGCCATTGTTCAACATTCTTTGATCTCCTGTGACCTTGAAAATGGAGTCAAGGTTACAAAAACCTAATCAGTTCTTTGCCATCTCTCAGTGATATATCTGTGCAAGTTTGGTTCAAATCCATCCATCCATTTAGGACAAATGGTGCAGACAAGGCATTTTTCAACCCTCTCTGACCTCTTGTGACCTTGAAAATGGGTCAAGGCCACCAAAATCTAATTAGATCTTTGCCATCTCCCAATAATATATCTGTGCCAGTTTAGTAAAAATCCATCAATTCCTTCAGGAGATATGGTGCAGACAAGCCATTTTCAACATTCTTTGACATCATGTGACCTTGAAAATGGGGTCAAGGTTACCAAAACCTTATCAGTTCTTTGCCATCACTCAGTGATATATCTGTGCAAGTTTGGTTCAAATCCATCCATCCATTCAGGAGAAATGGTGCAGACAAGGCATTTTTCAACCCTTTTTGACCTCCTGTGACCTTGAAAATGGGGTCAAGGTCACCAAAACCTTATCAGTTCTTTGCCATCTCCCAATGATATATCTGTGCCACTTTGGTAAAAATCCATCAATTCCTTCAGGAGATATGGTGCAGACAAGCTATTTTTCATCATTCTTTGACCTCATGTGACCTTGAAAATGAGGTCAAGGTCACCAAAATCTAATGAATTCTTGTTTGCTTCTTTAGATAAGGTAGCTCTTTGAAATGCGGTCTACTCTTCAAGGAAAGAATTTGCTTCTAGAGGAGAGTACTTTGGCAGTTGCTAATTTGCTACTATTTAGGCTCTGAATAAAGCCCCTATTTCCATAAAACGCAATGCCCCCGGGGCATTTAATAGGATTAAAATGGTACCTACAATGGAATCTTCTTGGGGTGTCCACGAGACCCTCTGTTTTGTAAGTCCATGTATGATCTGTTGATCCAAGTCATCTCCTCTTTCCAAATCCAACTCTGAAAAGACCATCAGTGAGTGAAATCTAGATTACTTTGCTTTACTTTAAACTCCCAAATTCAATAATTTTCTAGTGATAAAAAATACTTTCAGGGAACCAACTCAGTTATTTTCACTTTTGCCTCACTTCTCAACGAGGGTCACAGAGCTCTAGATAAGAGGGAGTATCTTGGGCCGTATTCATAAAGCCACTTAAGTCGTTCTTATGCTGTTGCTAAGGCTAAATATCTATAAAGGAGATTCCCTACAACTATGAAATTTGGTCTGGAGGAACAGTCTTTGTAAGACTGTTCCTCCAGGGCAAACTTTATAGTTGTAGGGAATCTCCTTCAAAGAGATTTAGCCTTAGCAACGTTGTAGGGAATCTCCTTCAAAGAAATTTAGCCTTAGCAACACCATAGCAACCACTTAAGTCGTTTTATGAATATGGCCCCTGATGATAATTGTGGGATAATTTTTCTTATTCCTCATAGAAACCATATGTTAAGACCCCTCATCTGAACCGTCTCGTCGAGACCGTTCAGATGAGGTGTCACAACATAGGTTTTTATCCAGAATTAACAAAAATTATCCCTAATTATCACCAAATACTCCCTCTTATCTAAGGCTCTAATTTGCTCCTCTAAACCCCTTGTGAAAGGGCTATGATGTCCAGGGAAGCAAAGAGAAAGTCAAAACTGTTACTCCTTTTACGAGAAAACCAACAAAGTGGCCGTGCGCCCAGTGCAGACTCAGATCAGCCTGGGCATCTGCCCAGTCTGATAAGACTCTTCCCTAAGCGCTTAAAGGGTAGCTAAGGGTCTAAGCTACCTCCATGCAGACAGCGAAGAGTCTGATCAGACTGGGCGGATGCCCAGGCTGATCTGAGTCTGCGCTGGGCGCACAACCACATTGTTGGTTTTGTCATGTCGCGGCTCATATAGAAATTTGTCCCAAATACACTGATGCCTTTGCCACAAACCTTTTCAGTAGAACTTGAAACTAAAATTTAGTATTCAGTCCTGTTCCACAGTATTTCAGTCATATCAGGATAATGTTTAAGTTTGGGTGGGGAGAGGGGCTGGTGGGGAGGTGGGGGAGGGGGTAAGCTGGCAAGCCCTACTTAGGCTGTGACTGAATCTTGCCTCCATTGAAACTCGAACCTCAAACTCACAACCCAGTGATCCAAAATTATTATAAATTTATAAAAATATTCACGGCAGGCACTTGATATTGAGACAGCACCATTTTAACTTTGATGCTACAAAAGCCTGCCATGCATGGCGCTGAGTTATTGGCGTTCTCGAATGGACACAGTCAGGGGAAACAATCAATTTCATTTTTGCCTTCCTTCTGAGTTCAGGTCAACTCTTTAAAACAAAAAAATTGTTCCACAAGGAGAATACAGTTTGGGAGGGTGCGTCATACAGTGAAAACAGAAAGATACAAAAGTCATTTCCCTTTGCATAATATCAGGAAAAACATTAAGTTCTAGCCATACATAATGGTCTTGTGCTCAAATCAAAAATGCTATTTTCAGATCCCTTAAACTTTAAGGGGCCAATAAAGCAGATAACAAAATCTAAGTCTGCAAATTTCAAAAAAAAGTTTTGTCCAAGCTATATTATATGGAAAACTCAAAGACTAGTAGGCAAATAATGTAGACCTAGATGAGGTGGCTCTTTATTCAATTTTCAACTATTTTCATTTTAGGTGTTTTAAGGCTTAACCTGAACCTACTGTGATGTGCTTAAGTATTGGGAAACCTAAAAACCATTTATTTTTCATATGCAACAAATGGAAAATTAATACTTTTTGGTGTCCCAATACTTACGCACATTAGGCCTTGCTGTGCTTAAGAATTGGGACACCTAAATTCAACTAATTTTCCATTTGTTTCAAATGGAAAATTAATTAGTTTTAGATGTTCCAAAATTTAGGGACATTACAGTATCTGGAGCTCTGTCCATATTTACCACTTACTTCTTTTCTTGAGAACTTTTTTCTTATGTACAAGTGGTTTTCTGAGTGACTCTCTTTTCTTCCTCTCTGTTGATCCAACAACACGGCCTGCAAGAAACGGATAAATGATATGAGCTGTGACATGACAAAACCAACAAAGGGGCATGTGCACCCAGTGAAGACTCAGATCAGCCTAGGCATCCACCTAGTCTAATCAGTCTTTGCTGTTGACATGGCGGTTGCTCAGACCCAAAGCTACTCTTAAAGCATACAGTGAAGACTCTGATCAGACTGGGTGGGTGCCCAGGCTGATCTGAGTCTTTGCTGGGTGCACATGCTACTTTGTTGGTTTTCTTGTATTGCAGCTCAATTATGTAGTCATCTGTCATGATCCTGTGAATATAATGGTAAATCTGTCATATTTGAAATTAATCTAAAACCCGGTAAGAGAATTTCAAGAAGCTTAAGTCTTATGCGGCCTATCTTTAATCAGTAAATTGCAGTTATAAGGCTTTTTCCTTTCCAGAACAATTCCAAAAACCTAGATCCCATTAATTTTTTATAGCTGAGTTACACATGAATGAGTACTATAAGTAAATTTTGGAAGGATGAACTCCTGTCTTATAAACAAATACAGGCCAACTTCTATATCTCGAATTCCAAGGGAATGGAGAACCCACTTCGAGTTTTCCGAAGTTCGAGATAGGCAAATTGTGACGTCACCAAAATTTTTGTTCTATACATGTACAATATCTTAACTTTCGTAGAGTCAGTATTTCTACAAAACGTGTGCAGCACAAACGTAGTAAAACTGTTTCTACTGAAAACGGGATTGTTACTAATAGCCCGCATCAAAGAGCGCCGCTCAATACTGTTCAATAAATTAAATTTCAAAGGCACCTAATTTACCGAACTTTCCAATCGAACGCACCTGACCTGTGACGTATACGCGGTTCAAGGTCAATTAACTTACACACAAAAACAGCTGATCAACTAAACAATGTCTGCATCGTTTCACGCAATCATTGGATAATTATTGGATAATTTGGGATAATTGATTGAACTGCGATCAATTAAAGACAATTGTTTGGTAAATCGTTCTTTTTCAATGTTATTGTTCGATGTTTGTACCAATTTGCTTAAAGACAAAAATATGCAGGTTTTTCATTACCGCAAAACGTCTACACAAAATGGCCATCATTTTCTTTCCGTCCTTTCGGCGCTCTTTTTCTGAATACACATTTTGACTTCGACACAAACAGTGCTAAAACACATGGAAAGTGTCGGAGGGGACTCAAAAATCACTTCGATACAGCAGTGTTTTCGTTATAAGCGAGTTCGACACAACGGAGGTCGAAATGCAATAGCATATAGGGGGAAATGTTCGGGAATGGGAGATCACTTCGACACTAGCAGGGTTTTCCAGATAAGCAAGTTTGACACAACGAAGTTGGCCTGTACAATAAGTAATTTGATTATGTCAGATAATGTTTTCCCATCAGGTACAAAATACAGGCTTGTTTAAAATAAAAACAGATGAAACACTATGAAGTTGCAGCACCTTTCACAACAGCATAGGTACAATATTGTTTCAACATCCTGATACCCCTGGAATGCATTTCATCATTTGTTTACTTACCAAATTGCGATTAAATACACAGAAAATCTGGTCAGCTCCGCATTTAGAATCAAGCCCAAATAGGGATACATACTGTAATAATTGGTCTATAAACAACATTAGGTTGCATACAACCTAATGTTGTTTATAGACCAATTATTACATTATGTATCCCTATTGATTAGGTTTAAAGAAACCTTTGCACTGATAAAGTTAATATATACACACTATTATGATAGTAACTTGATCTGGCGTAATATATCATGTCGGTGGATGAGTTCATACCACCGGATCACCCGAGACGCTTGCGTATGAGCTCAGCCATGAGACGTGATACATTACGCAGATCAAGTTACTATGATAATAATTTGTTTATTATTTACCTTAGGGAACAGCCAACCATTCATACTTGCCAGTGTTAATGCATCGACCCAGATTCGAACCTGCGCGGCAGAGGTATGTAGCTAGTCGTGAGACAAACGCTACTGACTGAACTATGGAGGTGCGCCTTTTGACATGTTTGTTGACGTTACATCACTAGTCCTGTTTCTCTGGTTCTTGTTTCTACGATGCACGTTAGAAAATGACGCGCCTGAAGCTGGAACTCAGACGTAGCCTCGTTTTAAAGGATAGTGATACGGATCCAGAAAACATCAGTTTGATACGGCTGGCTGTATCAGTTGGCCAGAAAACATGCAGTTCAAAGGGTGTATCATTGATAGGTATATAATAAAAGAAAATATTACCTCGTTCCAGTTTCCTTTTCACACCTCGACCTCCTTTGTTGCCTTGTACATTCTTGGTTAACTTTACTTTCCAAGATTTCTCTAAAAAAGGTAATAAAAAGACCATAAAGAACACATATACAATAAGCAAATAAACACATCGCAAACAGTGCACGATATTCCACTATTGCACACCCATTTTGCCTGTGTTTTTTTTTTTTTTTTCTAACTTTCTTTCAAAAAATTTACTATTACCTAAAACTTTTTTTTTGACTAGGATACTCTAAGTAGTATCAGTACAAAGCAGCTGCAGATTTTTTACTCGACAAATCTGAGCTAAATGTAGCATGTTTATTTTCCTCAGACTCTCCCAACCATTCTTCCAGCGTGTGATTTATCTAGCCATTAATGTTGACTGTAATGTGTCTATTTTCTGAGCCTTAGATCCAGCACTGTAAAACAATGAGGAAACATAAATTTAGGCAATGCATCACCAATAAGCATCACAGGCAACATAACAGTGACTTGTTGCAGAATAACATACTGTAATTTCCACTGCCTCTATGGATGCATTATGACAGAATTTCTTTCAAAAAAAATTCTAAGAATTGCGACAGATAGGTCTGAGCTCACCAGATCATACTGCTCCTTTCAGACTGCTCCTAAAAGGAGAGTCTGATCAGGTCCACACTGTCTGCCATTCCATCTGCATCTTTTGGATGCATTACTGCATTGTTAAACCAAGCTGTTCCATTTTTACGACTTTTGATAACCAAAGTTTTAGAATTTTATTATAAATCCTACCTCCAATGGCTTTTGCAGAATCTCCCTGCTTCTTTTGAACACCTTCTGTAACATACATACAAAACAACCTCATTACAATCTCCCACTGACAGGCGGTTTATGAAGTTTAAGGTGAATGGGTACACCAGGTTTTAACTTTTGTTACTTCCTTCAAAAAGTGAGTCTACTCTTAAAGGAAACAATTTTCTCTTATAGGAGCTAATTTTTTACTTCAAGAATTGACCCCAACTGAAAAGAGAGGCAATAATGAAAATGACAGAATCGCTTATGAAGTCTAAATATATTTCACTATGGTTTTGTTTTTGCAAAACTTGACATCCTCACAGTTTTGGGGAAATAAAACATGTAAGGTGTATGTGTATGTTTTCTGGCAATATTGCAAAGGGGACCTACTCTTGTTTCATTCTGGTAGCCTCCCTTTCAATATAGAGTTTACTCTTAACATAACAATTTGCTCATACGGATGCAAACTTTCTCCTTTATGGGTTGGCCCCCATTAAGAAGGAAGACAAAAATGAAAATGGCAGAGTTGTTTCCCTTAAAAGTATAGCCATCAACTCTGAAAATCCGCATTTACAAGTTGGTTCAGAGCTCCAGATAAGGCAGGGTTTTAAGAATAATTGAGATAATCTCTTTATTTCTCAATGAAAACATATAGTGACCCCTCATAGGATCATCTCTGTGAAATAAGAGGTCACAATATCTGTCTTACTGGAAAAAGAATCCCTACTTTGCCCCTTTTACCCATTTGTATCTGGAGCACTGATGGTTTTTTTATTGTGAATACCTTCATCTGGTGGTGTTATCTCTTCATGTGTTACTTTCTTGGTTCTGACTTTGCCTTTGATTGATGCCCAGTTTTTTCTTGTGTGGCTACAAAAATATTCAACAATTACACATTACTCGTACCTACACCTGATGGAGAAGAGCGGACTCATTATGCTTCACCTGAATGTCAAATTCTTCCTAGCCAGAAAGATGAATACAGCACAAACCTCAATGCTGACACATAATCCGAATGTCAGGCATGATGCTAAGGGTATGGCATATCATATGAGCCGCAACACGAGTTAAACCAACAATGTGGTTGTGTGCCCAGCGCAGACTCAGATCAGCCTGGGCATCCGCCCAGTCTGATCAGAGTCTTCGCTGTCCGCGTGGAGGTAGCTTAGACCCTGAGCTACTCTTTGAGCTCTTAACGAAGAGTCTGAGTAAACTGGGCAGATGTCCAGGCAGATCTGAGTCTGCACTGGTCGCACAACCACTTTGTTGGTTTTGTCGTGTCGCAGCTCATATTTATTTGGTTATAGGATGGGGTTTTCCATCTGTAAAATGACTTCAAATATTTTAATCAGTCTTTTGGAATTCTGCTATGAGATGGGGACTATCCAAAAAATCTAGATCTGTCTTGTAAGGCAGATCTAAATTTTTGGATTGTTTTTGAATGGAAAAAGCCCTGTCTTATAACCGAAGAAATATGGTAAGTTCCCCTATACTTTCACAAAGGTGCGCAAACATACATTATATGTCACACAAGTAAAAATTTGACACTAAATTTCAAACAAATAACTTGTCAATTTCTAAGACTATAATAACACAAGTCACTGAGGTGTTTCAATACTTATGCAGAAAACAATGACAATTCTTCTTGAATAATCTACAGGACTTTTTTACATATGCTTACAGGAATAGGGTAGAATCTAATCCTGCAGCCCCTCTCATGTCCCCAGGAATCCTTCCAACATCCTCCACTGTTGACAGAGTCTTTCTCTTTAGTGCTTGATTTATTGAATACTCTTCATGATTCACTCCATCAGAGTTATCTGTGTAAAGACAATGAAGCTGATTCTTGTTATCTAAAACACTGATATCTTGAGTTACCCTCGTATATTAAAGGACATAGTTTGGCAATATTTCCTATTTTTCTTTAAATTTCTTTAAATTTCAATTCCTTTTATCTCAAACTACTGATATCTCAAAGAAAATTTTCTGGAACCAAAAAAATTACTCTGAGATATCAGTAGTTTGAGATGAACTTCAACTCTGAGATATCAAGAGTTGATTTTATATAGGATCATACATATCAAGACAGAAATGCCTGATGAAACCTTGCAGACCAAGATCAGACTGCTAAAGCAGCAACCTGATGCAGGTCAGCACTGTTTTACCATTCTGTCACCATTTCGCTATATATATCAGTTTATATATTCAGCTTGTTCAAATTTTAAGATTGTCCCATTAACTGATTAAAAATGTTCCAATTTCTACGGCAATCACACATACTATACAAAATAAAATCATTTATCATAAGACGTCGCATCTGAGAGTGTAATAAAGCCATGCATTAAAAGCGATAATCCACTAGTGGATTAGATATGCAAATTACGTTGTAACGTTATGCGTTGACGTCCATAAAACGTCGCGTTATCTAATGGCGAAATCTAATGCAAAATTTGCTAATAAAATGCGATCTTAGTGTCATATGATAAATAGAATCTTGCATTCGTGCTCCTGTATTATTGAATTTATTAAACTCATTGGTGAAAATGATAAGATGCTCAGCAAAGCCTCGCATCTTATCATTTTCCCCAACTCGTTTAATAAATTCAATAATACATGAGCACTCATGTAAGATCCTCTATACATGTGACCAGAAAGGTAAAGATCTTCATGGGGCTGATATAAATTTGTTTGCCTATGTTGTCGACTGATCCAGTGCTATGCAAAATGGTCGTCAACCACAATGCTCTTTTGCCTTCAGAATTGTTTATAAGAATTGTTCACTGGTGACACATCCACAGACAATCATTCACCAGGACACAATAATTCACCACTGTAGTTTAATCTCAAGGACAGTTATGACATGATACTGTAATATTCAAATTGGTGCTATAACCAGCTTTATAATGAAGGTCAACTGTATTTAGATACCTGTTCTAAATCCCATGTTGCTGCCAAGAGCAATGAACTGTAGATCATCCCAATAACTATTCAATTTTTCCTCAGTTGTCAGCTCATATGTCTTTCTGAAGAATGTCACGCCAGGTGGAGCTTGTGTCTTGTTGTATCCCTTCAAAGAGTCTCGAGTATCAAGCAGAGATGCCTTGCTATGCAGGTAAATGAATGTCTGAAAGGAAAATGAACAAGAGGACCATTGGTCCTGTAGCTCACCTGGGTCCATTCAGCCTCAGTACTCTAGGGTAAGTTACTCTAAGGCCATAGGTCAATTGGTTCTGGTGAAAAAGATTTTTAAAGGTTTTAACCATATATGGGCATGGAGGACATGTTGGTCATGTGACCTGGATGTTTGAAAAAAAAATCATTCCCTTAACCCCCTGAAGGCTTTCAAAATTGGCCCAGGGGCTTTTGAGGAGATGTTTGATATTGTCAAAATGACAGAGTTCTGGGTCAAAAGTCAAAGAATGACCTTGACCTCTTGTACTCATGAATCTTCATGTACTCATTTAGATGACTGTAGATACCAATTTTTAGGCATAAATCTTCAAAACTTTCCATGAAATCTTATGTTCTAGCATTTTCCCACATTTGACCTTACACTAAAATAGTCAAGGTCAACCCAAGGTCATTATTTTGAACAATCTTGATAGTACTGGAGTTCCCAATGCTACATACCAAGCTTCAAGGCCATCGGTCAATTGGTTCTGGAGAAGAAGATTTTTAAAGGTTTTTACAATATATGGTCCTGGCGGCAATGTTGGTCATGTGACCTGGACTGTTTGAACAAATTTTCATTCCCTCAATCCCTGGAGGCTCTATATGAAATTTGGTTACAATTGGCCCAGTTTTTTTAGGGGATTGTTTGATATTGTCAAAATATGAGAGATCTGGGTCAAAGGTCAAAGAATGACCTTGACCTCTTGTACTCATAAATCTTCATGTACTCATTAAGATAACTGTATATACCAATTCTTAGGCGTATCTCTTCAAAACTTTCCATGAAATCTTAACTTCTAACATTTTCCCATATTTGACCTTGCCGTAAAAAAGATCAAGGTCAACCCATGGTCATAATTTGAACAGTCTTGATAGTACTCGAGTACCCAAAGCTACATACCAAGTTTTAAGGCCATCGGTCAATTGGTTCTTGAGAAGAAGATTTTTGAAGGTTTTTACCATATATGGGCGTGGCGGCCATGTTAGTCATGTGACCTGGACCGTATGAATAAATTTTTGTTCCCTCAACTCCTGGAGGCTCTATATGAAATTTGGTTTCAATTGGCCCAGGGGCTTTGAGGAGATTGTTTGGAATTGTCAAAATATGAGAGTTCTAGGTCAAAGGTCAAAGAATGACCTTGACCTCTTATACTCATAAATCTTCATGTACTCATTAAGATGACTGTAGATACCAATTTTAGCCCAAAATCTTCAAGAGTTTCCAAGATATCTTATGTTCTAGCATTTTGCCATATAAAAGCACAAGGAAGCAAATTTGACCTTACCGTAAAAATGGTCAAGGTCAACCCAAGGTCATAATTTGAACAATCTTGGTAGTACTCGCGTACCCGATGCTACATACAAAGTTTCAAGGCCATCGGCCTACTGGTTCTGGAGAAGAAGATTTTTTTAGGTTTTTACCATATATGGGCATGGCGGCCATGTTGGTCATGTGACCAGGACTGTTTGAACAACTTTTTGTTCCTAAGGTCCCAGGAGGCTCTGTATGAAATTTGGTTACAATTGGCCCAGCGGTTTCAGAGGAGAAGTCATTTGAAATTGTGGACGGACGGACGGACGACGGACGGACAGACGGACTGACGACGACGGAGCCTGACCATACTATAAGCTCCCCCGGAGCCTCTGGCTCAGGTGAGCTAAAAATACACATTAAACAGTAAACAATCTGAAAAGTAAAACTTGTCTATGGTGTATGGGTACACATAACATATGCCTCTGCAAATCTGAATCATCACTGAAACAGTAACATGAAATTTGGGAACACCCAAAACTTGGAGCTTATCAAACAATTAATATTTCTCTCATATACAGTAAACTCTCATTATCTCCAAATCAAAGTTCATCTCTAACTAAAGGTAAAGGTTTCCCATAGCCTAATAGCCGTAGGGGCAGTGGGGGTGAGAGACCCACAGTATCTTGGGCACAGCTGATAATAGGCAGAGCCCATCTCTCTCCCTTTTCTGCCTTACCCTTCTCTGAGTCAAAACAGGTATCCATTTACTGCTGGGTTGACAGAGTTTTCCAGCCACTCAGCTATGGCACCTTTCTCATCTCAAACTACTGATATCTAAAAGTAAATTTTCTGGTCAACAGGAGTTGGAATGTACACAAGAACAGAAAATACGTCCTAACTATATTCTTTGATAAAAGAGGGTACATTGAGACATCAGTGTCAGAGATAGTGAGTCAAATGAACTGAATGTTATACATCACCTGCTCTTTATCTTGCATGACAGAGGGGCCAAATGTCAGCAGCCCCATTTCACACAGTACGGCACAGTAATCATGGAAGGAGTAGATATATTTCTTGGCATACAACAACTGCTGAACTACCTTGAATGGCAAATGCTTCACAGGATAAAACTTGTGGACGGGATGATTCAAAATGTTCGACAATCCTTCAATCTGAAATATGAAGAAATGAAATAGATGCAAATTGGGGCTACTGGTAATAGAGGACAGTCTTTTCGAATGACATAATTAAATTGTGTTTATTCTGCATGAAAACATATGTTGTGATAAGAACATGCCCCAATATGTTTTAAGGTGTATGGGTACACCTCCATGTTTTTTCTGCTGTTTTCACAAAACATTACACCCTTTATGATTTCCTGTTTGTTTCTAAAGATGAATTAGACCTCCAATGGGTCTACTCTTAAAGGAATGAGTTTGCTCCCTATGGAGCAAATTCATTCCTTTAAGAGTAGACCATCATTGAGAAGGCAAAAAAGAAAAGTTGCTTCCCTTGAAAGTGTAGCCATTCACCTTAAATGAAACAGTGAATCTTCAATTACTCATTTACCCACTTAGCTCATGACAAACTTGAGTCTATGTGGGTATATATAGATTACTTGCCTTGACAGCTGGAATGATATGTAACTGTAATATATAACCTTTAAGGTTGTTGTTGATATTTGTTTGTACAGCTACCATAAAACCAGCCTGTGCAACTGCACAGAAATATGTCTTCAGGTTTCATTTTTACACTCCTCATGATGTTTCTAATATTCAAGGGAAAAGGAACAACTCTGACCAGACTCTAAAGCAGTACAACCTAATCTGAGTCTTCTTTGTTCTCTCATGCTCAAACTGTCAGAACTGAGTCTTTGCTTTTTGCAGCGCATCAAGCAATGATAATCTTTTGCATATAATGGCTCAGTTGTAACTTACATCATAGCAGATGTTGATAATCTGACAGAAAGTAACAACAGGCAGTCTCAGCAAGATGTCACTGATAAAACACCAGCCCTTCGGGTAACCTGAAATAGATTTGTTCTTAATCATTGCAAAGACAATTTAGTGATCAAGAAAAAAGTGTTTGTGAATATTTCTTGAAGATTAATGAATATACTTTCAGAGGAAGCAACTCTGCCATTTTCATTTATTCTCCCTTTCTTAGTGGGGGTCAACTCTTACAAGAATTTGCTCCCACATGAGCAAACTCTTTCCTTTAGGAGGAGACTCCATTTTGGAAGGCTTTTTGTACAAGATTAGAAAGCAAACAGGAAGTCACAAAAGTTTTTTTCCTTTCCAAAAAAAAGACAGAAAAATGTTATCCGAAATCATGAAAACAGCATTTGTGAAAGTTTTCCAGCTTAAGACAGAAGGACAGACCTTTATAATTTTGCCATTGTTTTTATAGGGAAGACAGTTTTAAGAGGAGGGTATTCAAGGTCACCCCATGGGGCAGGGCTAGAGCTTTTAGAAAACACACTAGTATCTAACATCAACATATCAAAGTACTGATATCTGAGTTCATCAATGGTTTGTGGTAAATTCAAAAGATCTAAGAGATTTTTTGAAACATCAGGGTCCAGTTGTTCAAAACTAACTACATCGTTAGCTAATGTGATGTTAAAATTTTGAACGTATTGTACACAAAAACAGCTTTTTTTGGCAGAAAAAATGTCAGGCTCCTCTCATTGTTTAGCAAAAAATGTTACCACTTCTGATTTTATGTGTACTAGAAGACTTAACGAATCCTTGAAAAACAGCTTCGATATATAATGATGCTTTGAACAACTGGGCCCAGATCAAGATCATATCTATTACTAAAGACAAGGGGGATTAACTGATCATAATTGTTTATTCTCTACCAAAATGTATGTTGTGATGCTTAATGAGGGGATAAAACATATGTTTTATGGGGAAACAAAACATATCATCTAAGAATTATCATCAGATAGTCCCTTTTTCTCCTACTCTGAATTATCTATTACCATGGCATGGTACAGTGCTAAGATAGCGTTTCCATGAGAGCTCATCTACATATACTGGTGGCTCCTTCATTAGTTCAGATGCTGACTCCCCAGTCTCACTTATGTCAATCTGAAAATACATGCAAGCAATCTTAACGTAGACTCAAATGGAAATTCTGTAAAACCTGGCAAGTTTCAAGCAAACGTATATAAGCCGCGACTCGACAAAACCAACAAAGTGGTTGTGGGCCCAGTGCAGACTCAGATCAGCCTGGGCATCTGCCCAGGCTGATCAGAGTCTTCCCTGTCCGCATGGAGGTAGCCTACACCCTTAGCTACCCTTTATGCGCTTAGCAAAGAGTTTGATCACACTGGGTGGATGTCCAGGCTGATCTGAGTCTGAGCTGGGCGAACAACAACTTTGTTGGTTATGTTGTGTCGCGCCTCATATCACTCCTACTAACATACACATGTATATCTGTACAAACTGTACATTCAGTGGCTACGATGTTCCACTTTGCAAAATCTAGAACTGTTCTAAGCTGTTTGACAATCAAAGCTGTTTTAATGGCAACCTCTATAAAACTACAAGAATTCTGCGGAATGAGAACCCACACTGTCACAAAACAGAGCTAAACCAGAAATCTCAAGCAAAGTTCACACTGCTGCCATGGCTGACAATAGGAAAGTAATACCTATGTCTCACTTTCAGCTAATCACCGGCAAGACAAAAATACTTTTCCACTCACCTTATCATATGCAGAAGGGACTAGCTGGGATTTCTCTTGTTCACTGTCTTTTTCTGAACCCTTCTTTTCTATAGGTTCCAATGTTTTGCCGTAGGTTTCATAGCAGAAGTACCATAACACCCTGTGAAGTTTCTGAGCTCGCAAAAACTTTGGAAGGAGACCATATACTGCACCTCTCATCTAGACAGATGACAAAAAATTATATGAGCCGCGACACAACAAAACCAATAAGTTGGCACCCAGCAAAGACTCAGATCAGCCTGGGCATCCATCCAGTCTGACCAGAGTCTTTACTGTATGCTTAAAGGGTAGCTAAGGGTCTAAGCTACCTTCATGCAGACAGCCAAGACTGCCCATGCTGTTCTGAGTCTTTGTTTGGCGTACAAACACTTTGTTGGTTTTGTCATTTCGCGGCTTATATCAGAAGTGAGTTTGATGCATATGTGAACAGCAACAGCTGGATCAGCCTGCACATCAGACCAGCCTGATCAGAGCTTTTGCTGTTCACACACAACATAATACTGACCTGGGAAATCTATAGACATGAAATACAAAAGCATAGCTAGATTACTTTTGGATTCACAGGTTGGTTTTCTGTCTTTGCTGTTCATAGGTATATCCAAGGCTTGTTCAATTCCCCATCAAGATGTATGGCCTGTGTTCTTATTAGAACAGCACTGTCAAACTGTTAAGAAGTCCAACAGCATATGTGTTTGTATTTCAATAATTCATTTTTTTTTAACTCAAACAAGAATATTAATAACAATTTAAACCAAAAGATTGAAAGCTATCATTCTGAAAAAGGTAACAAAGTTGAAGTAACTGCAAATACAATTTAACCTGTATTAAGCAAGCACCTAAGGGATAATCAAAATGTGCTTGCTTAAGACAGGTGCTTGCTTAATACAGGAAAATCTCAATTAATCTGCCAATTCTCTGAACTGAAAGCATGCATGCTTAATACAAGCTGCTTGCTTAACACAGGTGGCCACTAAGACAGGGTTTACTGTAACTATAAGCATGGACATTGAGTATTATGATAATTATCCTATAATATTCCCAACTATTCACAAGGCTGTAATAATATCTCAGATTTTCATAATGCTGATTTTAACATCCAGCAATGAATCAGTCTAAAACAGCTCTTTTAGGGGCAGTCCAATATGGGTTTTGTGTACTTTGGGACTTCTGTGCAAATACCCTAATGCGCTTAAATATTGGACACCTAAAAACCATTAGTTTTCCATTTGGGACAAATGGAAAATTGACAGTTGTAAGTGCCCAAATATTTAAGCACTTTAGGGTACATAACATACCGTATGCATGGAAATGTTCGCGTTTTCAATATTCCGCGGTATTTCACGGTCACTTAGAAACCGCGAATATCAAAATCGTGAATAATTTCCTGTTTCTTACAAAGTGTCTTCTGTAGACACAGTGTTCATATATTTTGTTTATGTTTGTTTCAGTAGTTGCTGGTACTTTTCACTTGAGCCAGTTCTTTCATTAACCTGTGGCGACCCTGCCGCAGGTTAATGAAAGAACCGGCTCAAGTGAAAAAGAAATAGTTTTGCTTTTTGAGCATGTTGCTAACCGCGAAAATTAAAAAATCGCGAAAATTAATATTTATGTTTTTGACCTTTAACCGCGAAAAATTGAACCCGCGAAAATTACCGCATGTACGGTAATTGCAGTATGTTTACCCTGAGATATTTCATAACAGGAGTTTTCTGTAGCAGTTTCTTCCTGTAGTTCTGGTGTTCCTCTATACTCTGTTGGGCACTCTCAGGAATCGAGTCTGAATATTTCTTTGCCTGCAAATACATGTATTAATCATATGAGCCCTACACGGGAAAACCAACAAAGTGGCATGTGCATCCAGTGAAGACTCAGATTAGCCTGGGCATCTGCCCAGTCTGATCAGAGTCTTTGCTGTCTGCGCAGAGGTAGCTTAGACCCTTAGCTACCCTTTACAAGGCCGTCGGAAGCGCTGCGGCCGGTGCGGCCATGGCCACCCCAAATTTTTGGCCAGAAAAGCTGAACATGCAAAAAAAAAAAAAAACGGCAAGGAAAAAACTGAAAATAAGAAGCAAAAAGAACCAGGGAAAAATCTCCAGGAACCATGTTTCTCAAGGCTTTGACATCAGCGCCTGTAATGTATCAGGATGAACTGGACTTTGTCGCAAAGACTTTCAGAAAATCAATCTTAAGGTGCAACTTGACGTGAAACTGTCAATTCAGCATATAACAGACTGGGAGCGGAACCTACACTGTCTGGAATTTTTTCGAGGACTATCAAAACCTATGAGATGTATGTACTCTGAGGTTATTACATTGGTAAAACTTATACCTGTGATTCCAGCTACTAACGCTACGACTGAACGGACATTTTATGCTCTACTTAGTGTGAAATCGTAACTGAGAACTGCCATGACGCAAGCTTGTCTCTTAAAGTATGCTATTACATGTACATAGGGATGGTACTGATTAGCTGGATATATCCTGTGTGGCAAATGACTTGTAATGTCTTTATCCCACATGATTTGTGATGTCTTTTTCCCACATGATCTCTTGGTTGGGATCTGGGATTGAAATGTGTCAGTTCCTGAGAATTTTAATATTTACTTTTGTATCAGGAATGGAAAGACGGGCCACCATTTCTGGGAAATTTTAATCAATAGTGTTTTATCTTTCGGGGATAATTATAATAGCTGACATTTACAAATACAGGATGCCATTTGAACTTTCCAACAGGACTGGACGTATGGGTCCACTGTCATTTTTGGGCATAGCTACATGTAATTGGATTTTCTCTCACTCTCTCTTTTTTTTATCAGAGATGCCTGTGTGACGTGCAAATGACCAAACAGGATCACGTTAAGAAATCCAGGATTAAAAGTTGCACTCACATGGTCAATGAAATAATGCTAAAACGATAAAGAAATATATTGATCTGCTGTTTTGTTTTCATGGTTGCAACATAAAAATACAATAACTTTCTCTCTTTTTTACAGACTAACAAAAGCATTTAGAAAGCAAAAAAAAAAAAAAAAAATATTCAGCGCGATTTAGCAATACATAAAGCTGATTCAGAATGCTACAAAAGGGCTGATAATTTAAATCAAAATGAAATTGCTCTCTTTCTGCTTGCATTTGTCAAAACGGTTTCTATGACAGTCATAGAAGTTAACGGGGCATCAAGTAAAGAGGTCCATGTAATTAAAAGCCAAACTGGCTTCAGTGCAATTTATATAAATAGCCAAAACTGGCTTCAGATCGCACCAGAGAGCATCTAATTTTCAATTTTTCCGCGGGGGAGCATGCCCCCGGACCCCCCTAGCTTAGCTTTGCGACTTCGTTGCTCGCCATGGGCCGCACCAAACGGAATTTCCTTCTGACGGGCCTGCTTTAAGCACTTAGTAAAAATTATGATTACACTGGGCGGATGCTCAGGCTGATCTGAGACTGGGCTGGGTTCGCAACTACTTTGTTGGTTTTCTCGTGTCTCGGCTCAATTATATGTTCAAAATCTGTAATAAAATTCTTTTTAAGGGCATCAATGATGGGCATGCAGACCTTGAAATCAACATAGCAGCTCTCTGTAAATACACAATAGATAAAATTTTGTCCAAACCTGTCCATATATTCAGGAGATACTTAACCTGCAAAGGTTTCTTTTATGACCTTGAAAAAGATCATCTCTTAGGGTTGTACAATGACAAATCCATGCAAGTTTGTGACGATTCAATTTCTTTAATTCTGAGCAATATTACTCATTCAGTCCTGTGACCTTAAAATAGGCCAAGGTCATGACAACCGAATTATCTTTTAAGCTTGTCCTAATGACTTACCTGTGCAAGATTAATGACAATTCAATATCTTGTCAATAGGCTCAGGAGATATTCAACACTGTAAGTCCTGTGACCTTGAAAATGGGATCAAGGTCACTAAAACCTTATCCTCTCCTTGAAATTTCCCCAATGATACATGTAAGTTCATGCTAGGTTGGCAGCCAAGAAGATGTATCTAGATCTTTATGATTGTTTGGATGGGAAAAAAAATCTTACAACCAAAGAAATACCATACGCTGACCAGTATCCCACTGTCTGCCACAGAAAAACTATCTTAAATGAGGCGCGACACGACAAAACCAACAAAGTGGCATGCGCACCCAGCACACTCATATCAGCCTGGGCATACACCCAGTCTGAACAGAGTCTTTGCTGTGTGCTTAAAGGGTAGCTAAGAGTCTAAGCTAGCTCCATGTGGAGAGCAAAGACTCTGATCAGATTGGGCGGATGCCTCAGCTGATCTGAGTCTTGGCTGGGCACACATGCCACTTTGTTGGTTTTGTCATGTCACGCCTCAAATGTTTTTGTACTTCAAAGGCAGTCTTAAGGGGAAAGTAATATGAACTAGTTCTTTATTTTTTCTCATAGTCATGAAAGTACAAATTGTAGTGGATTGCTAGCAAAAATCTACACAATCAGCATTCAGGTTTATTTTCTTTGCAAGTGACTTGGAAGGCTGAAATTTAAATAAAGATAGGGCAGGTACTATATAATGGGGATTAAGTTCCAATGTCATTTTGTCTCTTGCTCACATAGTATCAACACCTTCACTCAGCCAATGAAATTATCATAACTGGTAATTCAGGTCCACTGAATGATCAAATGAATATCACTCCCTTACCTGAACAAGTTATATGAGCCGCGACACAACAAACCAGCAAAGTGGCATGTGCACCCAGCAAAGACTCAGATCACCCTGGGCATCCACCCAGTCTGATCAGAGTCTTCACTGTGCATTTAAAGGGTGCCTAAAGGACTAAGCTAGCTGCATGCAGACAGCGAAGACTCTGATCAGACTGGGCGGCTGCCTAAGTGCTGGGCGAACATGCCACTTTGTTGGTTTTGTCGTGTTGGGCTCATATAAGCTATCTGCTGGGAACCAGGCCCTCCGCGAAGAAGTCCTGTCTTTAAGAAAAAAGCAAACAACTACTAAATAGAGCTGAAGAGAAGACAGGGTGCTGAAGATAATTATGAGACATTTTTTTCTTCACTCTAAAAAGACCTTCTTTTGTGACCCCCTACTAGAACCATCTCGATGGTTCTAATGAGGGATCACAAGATATGTTTTCATGGAGAAAAAATAAAAATTATCCCTGAATTATCCTGTTACCTGTTCTTTCTGGAGAACCAAAATAACATACCGGAGGTTTGGATGAAGGTTTAGGTGGAGACCCACTTGGCTTCTTAGGACGTCTCAACTCATCCCTAGAAACACTGAAATGTTTCAGCTTGGCTTCTTCAATAACCCGTCTAACAATGTCAGAGGTTGGGGTGATGTTCACATCAGCAATATAGTTAAACTGAAACATTAATATACTTTGTTAAAGTGAATGGGTTGTTGTTGTTGTGTTATTTTTTAACGTCCATGGTAAACAGCTAAGGTCGTGCTGGGACGGTCAGTTAACCTAACCACACTATTCCTGGCCAGGCTTAGACCTCCTAAGCGGTTAAACAGTACTAAGTGCACTTACTTTCACCAGTAACTGACAAGTGCCCTTCTTGAATCAGCGGAGGAGAAATGAAAGTAAGTGGCCGGACCCGGTATCGAACCCGGGACCTCTGGCTTATAAATATAAGTGTTAAAGTGAATGGGTACTTTTACAGAGGAAGCAACTCTGCCAATTTCATTTTTGCTTCACTTTTCAATGGAGGTCCACTCCTAAAGGAAAGAATTTGCTCTAGTAAGTAGGAGCAAATTATGTCCTTAAGAGTAGACTCCTTTTCTCCCTTTGAAAAAATGGCAAAAATGGCAATGGACCTCTGGGGCCGTATTTATAAAATGACTTAAGTGGCTGCTACGCTGTTGCTAAGGCTGAATTTCTATGAAGGAGATCTCTACAACTATGAAATTTGCTCTGGAGGAACAGTCTGAAACAGACTGTTCCTCCACAGCAAATTTCATAGTTGTAGGGAATCTCCTTCATAAAAATTTAGCCTTAGCAACAGCATGGCAACGCCTTAAGTCGTTTTATAAATATGGCCCCAGGACCTTAGATAAATTCTTGAATCTCTAAATGACTTTTTCCTTTTTCCTCAATAGACCTTGGCTTCACAGATAAGAAACTGCGGCTCCCACAGAAAAGATTTTCCTTTAAGAGTAGACCTGTATGGGGTGGATCTCTGTTACACAATCTACCTTTCAAAAAACCCTTATCTTATTTGGGGCTACCTTAATGTGCTTATAAAGTACAGTTGGGACAAATGGAAAATTAATCAGTGTTTCGTGCCCCAAACTTTAGGCACATGTATCCTATTTCAGATATGATTTTTTTCTAGAAGACATCATTTTATTTAATTTACTGTTAAAAGTTGCTCTCTATGATAAGGAATTCAAAATAAAGGAAAACAAATTGCTAGAGTCATCCCCTTTTAATGACATGGAGTAAAACATTTCTCACCAGAAAATTTCAAAACTGGAAGACCTGCTTTCTTTCTCGAATTATATTTTTTCCTATAAGAGCAGCCCCCTATGAGTGGGATTCAAAATTCATGAAACCATACACCTTGATAAAAGAGTGGAAAAAGCAGACAAGAAAGTTTACCATATTTATTCAGCTATAAGACGGAAGTTTCTCCTTCCAAAAATGTCTCAAATCCATAAATCTGTCTTGCATATTTAAGCTATGAGATGGGGTTTTCTCTTCCAAAACAGTTCCAGATACCTAGATCTGTCTAAGACAGATTTAGATATTCGGAATTGTTTTGGAATGTAAAACCCCATCAAACCAAAGAAATACGATATGTCAGCAAAATTTAAAAAAAAATTTCACTTAAGCTATACCATACTGAAAATTCAAAGAATAGAGGGCAAAGGGCATAGACCCAAATGAGCTGCCTCATCTGGATCTACAGTTGAACCTATCTTGGTGGCCATATCTATTAAGCAAACAACCTTAAACAAGCATATATTCAGTTCCCATAACAGGCAAATACATTGAAATGTACCTGTAGTAAGCAAGCACCCATCTTAAGCAGGCATATTATGATTACGATGCTGTCCGGTCATCTTGCGCACCTAAGCACTGATCACAATATTACACACGAATAAAACAAAGGGAAAATTGAAATGAGCATTTGTCCATGCGCAGCTACCTGTCATACTTATAAATACACCAACAAATACTCAAAAGATTGCATAAAACAGCGAGAGTTAAAGTACGAAAGCACTTACCACCATGTTTTTTCCCAGCGATCAGTTGTCCGGTCATCTTGCGCACTTGTGACACATGACGTCATAGGGGGTCTTTCCTCAGGAATTCGTGAGGGTATGGTGGCCCATTCAAACAGGAAACTTGAGTAAACACAATTAAGTTTTTTTTAACTTAAATTCAACATGCAACACATTTTTCCAAGGGAATAACTGGGGATTTCTGTAAAAAAGTTTCGAATCTAAGTAACATAAACATATTTACAAGGTATGAAACTCAAAGCTGTCTATTGTTCATGGTCACATTTAGGGCATACAAATTCATCCTCATCTTTCAATGTCTCAACTGAGCAACAGAACTTTAGATGAACCCATTTATTGCATCTCACACATTTACCCCAGTTGACAAATTTGATGCTTAGGTCTAGATTCAGGTCATCTGGTTGAAATTTCCCACATATGATACATACTTCTGTTTCACCTTCACTGAATTCATTACTTACATTAACTGCTTTCCTTTTTTCTTTCTTAGCTGGGCCTTTTCCTCTTTTTGAGTTTGCAAGGGGTCCTTTACATTTTTTCTGTATTTCCTTTCCTTTATTCTCCTTATTACTACCACTTTCTTTCTTTGATTTCTTTTTTCCCATTTCTTCACTACCGTCCATGTGGCTTTGATTTGAAGTCTCCTGCTGGGAATAGGGTGGTGTGAATATAATTTTCCTTTTACACACTTTTTTGTTCATTTCTTTTTTCTCCTCTTTTTCCTTTTTCTCCTCTGCCAAACATTTCTTTTTCTCATAGTAGCTTTCCTCAGTTATTGCAGCACCATAAGGTGGAACAAACGCACTTCTCTTCTTCTTCGGTTCTACACTTTCTTTCAGTTGGTTAAACTCATTTGATTTTTCTTGAAATAATATTTTCACAGTTCTGTTGTCTTTACGTTCCTTCCTTGTGGACTTAGTTTCGTGTTTTTCTTTGTTTATTTCTGGAGGGGTTACACATGGGGCTGACGGATCAAAGGGAAATATGCCCGTTTTCCTAAACCCAGACATTATGGTGCTAACAGTCATTGAATTTTTATATGCTGTACCTATTATCTGGGGTAAATTTTCTTTTACAATCACACGGTTAGGATGAGCATGTAGGTATTTATGGCATTCACTGCTAAGACTTCGTTTAAATGGACTGAACACTGAAACATCAAGGGGCTGGAGACAGTGACTGCTATGAGGAGGTAGAACAAACAGATGGATGTTTTCCTGTCTTGCAGCTTCTATTACATCAAATGTTACGTGTGTTGAGTGGCCATCATAGAGAAGAACACAAGGTCTTGCAGTAACATGGTGCATGAAATGATTTGTAAAAAAATCCAGGAATAGCTCTGAGTTAGACCAGCCTGTTTGTGAGGACCTATACTCTGTTCCATTTAACCCTTCAGACCTGATATCACTGGACAACCACTCACCCTTAAAGATAACAAACGGTGGTAATGTCTCACCAAGTCCACTTACAGCGGCAATAACCGTGGTTGTGGCTGATTTCCCAGAAGTAACACAATGAGGATTGCTCCCAGCTCTGGCTAAAATCTTTGGCGGATTATGATCTAACGAAATTCCTGTTTCATCTACATTCCAAATAAACTGCGGCTTGTTCTTAATGTCATACTTATCCAGAACTTCTCCAAGTGAATCAAAATACCCTTTCAAGGTGTCCGAGTTAACCGCCTCATCTCGTGCCTTCTCTCTCTTTTTCGGATGCACCATTTTTAACTCCGGGAATCTTTCCAGAAAGCCATAAAACCAGTGTTTTGTAGGTTCACTATCCTTTCCAACTGCTTCGCTCATGTTTTTAGCCATGTCTAGAACCTGCCACCTCGTGAAACCATACCCAAGATGAGCCATTGACACACAGTGCTCGGCTAACATTTCCTCCTGCGCCCTTGTGAAAAAATTTGGCCCACCACGCTTCAGATCTCCCCCTTTCTCATTAGCCAGCCTCCAACGTAGTGTTGATTCAGGAAGTCCATGAACCTTGGCTGCCCTTCTGATGGCGATGCCCTTTTCTTTAACATCTTTGTAGGCATCCAGTAGCTTCAGGTAACCATACTTGGGTTGCTTTGTGGAAGACATACTGACTGGACTGAAAATAAAAGGGGCTGCATTTACTGGGGGGGCCTTATTACTTTTTTAAGGGTAATATTCAGTTTTATTATCACAGAAATTCCTAACACGATACAATATTCAAAATAACAAAATTTTCACACGTTTAATGCAACATGTACATGACATTTATTGGCTTCCGTAGAAAAATTTTTTTTGCTATACGCGGTTGGGGCCTTTCATTCATGACTTGACAGAATGGCGGGAAAGGTCGTCTGACAGCCACAGAGTGTTCATGTGGAAAAATACTTTAAATTAGGCCGGGATTAAACTTGTAGACAAGAGGAATGGTAAACAACCTTAAATTGTGTTCATTGTTTGTACGAAGATGATGTTTCATTTGGGAAAGTCGGAAAGTGAAGGGTGAAAAATTGCGGTGTCTAAATTAGGTCAGTGGGCAGAGCTCATGAATAATTAATTGGGATGACGTAATAGGAGAAAATCGGGATTTCCAGGTATATTTTTACTTACATTTCTTGATGTAGAGGTCTTTTCCAAAGAAATAGACGTCGTTGAAGAAATTTGCTTGTCGAATATCGCACCAAACGGTTGTAAACAACAAACAGGAGTTTCCGGTATACGAAACTACGAAGTGCGCAAGATGACCGGACGCGCAAGATGACCGGACACGACTGTATCCCTTAGGTGCTTGCTTAATACTGGTTGGACTATAGGGGTCAAACATGGTTTTTCATGCATTAACATTTGCCAGGTCCCTAGGGGGCTGTTTAACACCGAGGCCAAAGGCCGATATTTTCAACAGCCCTCGAGGGACCTGACCAATGTTAATGTTTGATCAAATATGTTAATGCAAGAAAACCCACATTTGATTGTTATTACTGCATAAATTCAACCACAATTCTACAAAAATAACAAAAATATTGGGGCACTATTTTTCGGCCTCATCGCCATTACCTTGCTGATTCTTACACACACTATGCATTTCTATAACAGGAGGGCCTCAATCGCTCACCTGAGCAATTGGCAAGGTGGCTTTTTCTTATCATGTCTGAAATTGTCAAAATATGAGTTTTGGGTCAAAAGTCAAAGAATGATCATGACCACTTGTACTCATAAATCTTCATGTACTCATTAAGACAACCATATATACAATTTTTAGGCTAAAATCTTCAAAACTTTCCATGAAATCTTATGTTCTAGCTTTTTCCCATATTTGACCATGCTGCAAAACAGGTCAAGGTAAACCCAAGGTCATCATCTGAACAGTCTTGGTGGTATTCTTGCTACTTACCAAATTTCAAGGCCATAGGTGTATTGGTTCTTGAGAAGAAAAATATTTCAGATTTATACCATAAGTGGTAATGGCGGCCAAGTTGATCATGTGACCTTGACCGTTTGAACAAATTTTTATTTAACCAACCCCTGGCGGCTCTATATGAAACGTGTTTACAACTCGCCCTTTGGCTTTTGAGAAAATGTTTTGAAAATGTCAAAATATGAGAGATCTGGATCAAAGGTCAAGAAATGACCTTGACAGGCATCTTGTACACATAATTCTTCATGACCTCATTAAGACAACTGAATATACCAATTTTAGGCCAAAATCTTGTAACCTTTCCATGAAATCTTATGTTCTAGCATTTTCCCACATTTGACCTTGCCATAAAAAGTTCAAGGTCAACCCAAGGTCATAATATGAACACTCTTGATAGTACTCAAGTACCCAATGCTACATACCAAGTTGAGATCTCAAGGCCATCGGTCAGTTGGTTCTGGAGAAGAAGATTTTTAAAGGTTTTCACCACATATGGGCGTGGTGGCCATGTTGGTCATGTGACCTGGAGGGTATGAATAAATTTTCATTCCCTCAACCCCTGTAGGCTCTGTATGGAATTTGGTTACAATTGGCCCAGTGACTTTTGAGGAGATCGTTTGATATTGTCAAAATATCAGAGTTCTGGGTCAAAAGGTCAAAGAATTACCTTGACCTCTTGTACTCACAATTCTTCATGTGCTCATTAAGATGACTGTATATAATAATTTTGGGGCCAAAATCTTCAAAACTCCCTGAAATTTCATGTTCTAGCATTTTCCCATATTTGACCTAGCCGTAAAAAAGGTCAAGGTAAACCCAGGGTCATAATTTGAACAATCTTGATAGCACTTGAGTACCCAATGCTACATACCAAGTTTTAAGGCCATCGTTCAACTGGTTCTGGAGATGAAGATTTTTAAAGGTTTTTACCATATATGGGCATAGTGGGTGGCCATGTTGGTCATGTGACCTGGACTCTATGAATAAATTTTCGTTCCCTCAACCCCTAAGGGCTCTATATGAAATTTGGTTTCAATTGGCCCAGTGGCTTTTGAAAAGATTGTTAGAACTTGTCAAAATATGAGAGTTCAGGGTCAAAGGTCAAAGAATGACCTTGACCTCTTGTACTCATAAATCTTCATGTACTCATTAAGATTACTGTACATACCAATGTTTAGCCAAAAAACTTCAAAAGTCTCTAAGATATCTTATGTTCTAGCATTTTGCCATATAAAAGCATAAGGAAGCAAATTTGACCTTATCGTAAAAAAGGTCAAGGTCAACCCGAGGTCATAATTTGAACAATCTTGGTAGTACTTGCATACCCAATGCAACATACCAAGTTTCAAGGCCATCAGCCTATTTGTTCTGGAGAAGAAGGGTTTCTTAGGTTTTCACCATATATGGGCATGGCGGCCATGTTGCTCATGCAGGGTGTCCACAATTTGAGTAAAGCAAATTTCCCTGACATTTCCCTGACTTTTCCCTGACTAAAATCAAATTTCCCTGACTAACGAGTTTGTATTTTGCACGTAAAGTTCTGACATCCGTTGGCCTCTCCCCTACAGCCAACCCTTTCCGTCTTTTACTTTACCAACTGTAATTGTATTACTCTTTATACATGTATTTTGTTTTTTGTTTGTTTTTTTCTTTGAATTTATTTTCTATTTTTTCTTTTTCTACACACATACATGTACATGTATTTTCAAAAATTATTTACACTGTTGGATGAGTGCTTGAAATTAAATGCATGACATAATACAGGGAAATCTGTTGGCCTTCTCCTCCCCTACAGCCTTTATTACTTTTTTACTACCAGTTGTCATTGTATTACTCTTCGTATTTTTAATTTTGTTTTTTAATTGTTTTTCTTTGATTTTGTTTTCTATTTTTTTCTTTTTCTACATACATATACATGTATGTACATGTATTAACAAAAGTAATCTATACTGTTGGATGTGGTGCTTGAAATTAGATGCATGCCAAAATGGACAAAAATACAAACTAACCAAATAAGATTTATATCTCTTCATAAGTATACACTTCAAAGTGAAATTGATATAAGTCTTTTTACTCTTTGTATTTTTAATTTTGTTTTTTAATTGTTTTTTTTTTTTATTTTGTTTTCTATTTTTTTTCTTTTTCTACATACATATACATGTATGTACATGTATTAACAAAAGTAATCTATACTGTTGGATGTGGTGCTTGAAATTAGATGCATGCCAAAATGGACAAAAATACAAACTAACCAAATAAGATTTATATCTCTTCATAAGTATACACTTCAAAGTGAAATTGACATAAGTCTTTTTAGGCACTTCATAATTTAATGATACAAGGCTGTTATATATCATTAAAATTTCCAAGGGCCTAAAAAGACTTACATGTATATCAATTTCATTTTGAAGTGCATACTTAGGAACAGATATAAATCTTATTAGGTTAGCTTGTATTTTGTCCATTTTGGCATGCTAATCCAAAATGTCCTTATCCACAGAGTTAACTGAGCTACAAATCATAGAATAACTGGTCAATCATATAAAAGATAGAATGAAATTTGATTAATACAAACAAATAAGAATGTTTTAGTTGCCACATATTAAAACATACATGTATATGTTGTACAGTAAGTTTTCTTAACATATCTAAAATATTAAGCAATGCATATGATACTAAATTCTATCAGTTAGAAATGTTGACAACTTATAATTTGTAGACATTTAGTGTATAGAGTCAAAATGAAAGACTAAACAAACACAACAGAAGATGAAGTGTTACAAAGCAAACAAGAAACCACAGTCAACAGAACTGAAAATGAGAAAAATAACAATTTTCATTAGTGACTTATAGCTCAAGCGAAGGTAATACAACCACCACCATGACCAAACCATATTGCATTCAGTGGTTTGGTAAGAAGTAGGGTATGTGGTATGGTACAAAATCTTGCACATACCACATACCATACCAGATGCACAAACTTGATAAAAGATACTAAACTGAGCTTTGTTTCGAGAACCCTTCTCAATACAGTCCAGTGATTTTAATTATTTTTATAATTATTATTATTATGATAATAGCCAAACACGAAGAAACTGCCTTAGCCTTTACTCTTGATGTTTTTATCAGTCACTTGTTATTTCAAAATTCCCTGACTTTTCCCTGACTTTTTGCTTAAATTCCAAAATTCCCTGACAAATTTCAAAATTCCCTGACAATTCCCTGACCTTGAAAAAATAATTTTTTCCCTGACTTTTTCCCTGACCGTGGACACCCTGTCATGTGACCAGGACCGTTTGAAGAACTTTTCGTTCCTAAGGTCCCAATAGGCTCTATATGAATTTTTGTTACAATCGGCCCAGCAGTTTCAGAGGAGAAGTCGTTTGAAATTGTGGATGGACGGACGACCGACGGACTGACGACGAACAACGGAGCCTTACCATCCTATAAGTTCCCCGGGAGCCGCTGGCTCAGGTGAGCTAAAAATCCTTTTTTCAGGCCAAGGTCAGCTATTGTGAATTTTTGTCTAACCTTTACCAGCAGATAACAAGTCATAATCTCAAGTTCATCTAAGTTTTCACTTGATGTCACCTGCACTTCCAGTTTTAAATATCCAATTTTGTCTAACTCTTCCCTAAAAGTCCTTTATCAATATCTACAACTGTAAACTCCCCACTTGCGGCTGTAATGCTGAAGTAGTGCCCTGAATCCTAAATAGGTAAAGCCGCAAAGGTGGTCCTTAAAGCTAGTAAATCGCCTTGTTAATACATGGCTTTGTGTTTGTTAAAACATGCCTGTCAATGGTGTGTGACATCGATATTTATGCAATAATGTACCTTGATAGCAAATTCCTATTTTCACTTGCTTTCAGTGCTTAAGGGTTAAGATTTAATAACAGACTGGCAAACCCTTGGACAAAAGGCTCTGAATAAGAGGATACTTAAGCAAATATTTACCGTTTTCTCTTTTTTGCCTATCTGTATGGCCACTTTCATGGACCTCACTTTTTGGTCTTCTGCTAGGGCTTTGACAAGTCTCTTCAGTGACTTCTGATCCATCGTAAACTGTAAACCCATTTCCTCTTCTCGACGCCGTATCAACTGTAACAGAACATCAGAGACACCTATAGATAACACAACGGGTAGGCGGCAATCAAAAATGCTCGTGCAATCGAAGAACGCAGATCAAAAAACGTTAGAAACGGCGTTTTTGATTGCAAATTGTTGCCAATTTGCAATCAAAAATGCTGTTTCTAATGTTTTTTGATCCCCGTTAATCGATTGTTAAGAGAGTTTTTGATTGCTGCCTAGCCGGTGTGGATAACATTACTGCAACAAGATAAAAGTTTACTACAGGCTAGTAGCCATAGGGGCAGTGGGAGGTAGAAGCCCACTGTATCTTGGGCACAGCATATGGAAGGTGGAACCCATCTCTCTCCTTTTGCTGCTTATCCTTTCCTGATTCAAAACAGACACCCAAACAGAAAGAGTTTTCCAGGTGCCCGCTGACCTGACCCAGAATTCAAACCACAATCCTCTGCACCATAACTGAGTTGCTCTAACCTCTCAACCATAGTGCCTCTTTGTATTACTGGTATGCAGCAAAATGTATTTGTTTGTACAAAATTCAACACATTGTTGCTATTGCCACATTACACCAGAGCAATAGCGTTCTCTTTGTCTGATTGGTCTCACAACTGATGTATTGCTATGGCTGCATTGTACCGGAGCACACACTGGCATTCTTGTTTTGTCTTGTTAATGTGCAATAACAGAAATAGTATAAATTTCATTTTACTTTAAAATATGTCTTAAAGTTCACAAAGTGGAAACCTTTCTGTGTCCCTCAACAACAGCATGCCCCCTCCCCCGCTCTACCCCCTCTCCACCCCCACCCTGCCCTCCCTCACCCCATCTCTTTCCCCACCCTGCTCCCCACATGCTTTGGACTGGTAAAGTATATCTATATATCTAAAATATTATCTATTTCGCAAGTTTTATTTTCCACAAAATTTCACATTTGAGCCATGACACAACAAAACCAACAAAGTGGCATGAGCGCCCAGCAATGACTCAAATCAGCCTGGGCATCCGCCCAACTGGGCCTCCGCCCAGTCTGATCAGACTCTTCACTGTGCCCTTAAAGGGTAGCTAAGGGTCTAAGGTACCTCCATGTGCATAGCGAAGACTCTGATCAGACTGGGTGGCTGCCCAGGCTGATTTGAGACATCGCTGGGATGCACATGCCACTTTGTTGGTTTTGTCGTGTTGCAGCTCATTTGTGAAATATCAGAAAAGCTTTAGTGTCTTAAATATTTCCCGAAAGTCATTCTCCTACCTTTCTCATCTGGAATTGTTCCAGTAACTTGATTGCCTGGACAGTTTCTATGATCCAGTTGGCTCGACGAATATGTGTTTCTGTAAGGACTGAAAGAAGCAATAAGAAACAGAATTTTATGTTGAAGGATGCATCTCCATGTTTCTATCCCCTGTGGTATCTATTGAGGCAATTTCCTGGTGTCATACTGGCTTTCCTGGCAATCCTTTCTTTCTTTGTCTCGATACTGCTCTCGGTCAGTAACTGACCATGATGGCAGGCGCGGGTTGTGGTGCATAAGTTTCATAAAAATGATAAATATAGTATTGACAGATGTACAGAACCTATACCAAAGTGACACAGATTAAAACTATTTACAAGCAGTCTTCAGGGACATGCATTACATGCTCTATCCCTGCCCAACCTGGCATTTACACCATTTTGGACTTAAACCCTTCAACTGTCTTCACAGAGACAGCTTCAGTTGTAAATCCATTCCAAGCTGCAACTGACCTGGGGAAGAAGGAATGTTTCAAACTGTCTGAATATGCAACTGGACAGTGATACTGAAAGGGGTAAGATCTCGTTCTCATCTTCCCTCTATTGGTCTCAGACAGGTACTTATCCTGTCTACCTTTGAAAGAGTGAATTTGTCTTGGAGGAAAAAGTTGAAAAGGGAGGCAAAAATGAAAATGGAAGAGTTGTTTCGCCTGACAGTGTGGATCTGACACCAGTCTTTATTGTTTCTGGCAAATAAATATGTCATAATCGCCAATGTAAATAGCGCCTGGCAATAACAATATTATTTTTGTAGAGGTTTACATAAAAAAATTTTTTTTAAATGTTTCTGATTTTCCAGCTTTATGGCTACTGAGATGTTAATCTTTCAGCATTTGGCCAATTTCAGCATTTTGGTTGCTATTGCAACCAAGCCAATCAAGCAGTCAGCACACTTACGTCTCTGTAAGCACCTAACGAAATTGAGGGACCCCCTCTGTTAAATAAAGGTTTCTGACCGACTAGCGGTAGTGGCTCTTAACAAACCATATGGGAAATCATCCTAAATTGGGCTTTTACTCTTTAAAAGCCTTTATCTATCAAGACGGACCAAATCGAAGACCAACTTTTTTCATTTATAAAACCGAAACATGAGACTGCTCATCATATAAAAATAACCATGAGCTTCATTGCTAATCATATGACTTTCACACATATGAAAAATGACTGTGTTGCACTAGCTCTATAGAAAAATAAAATGTGATGCAAAACTTCTTTTGAGTAGTATATATTATAAGCTCTGGGGAGCTGAAAAGGTACCCATTTACTGCTGGGCTGTCCAAGGACTTGTCGCAGCCTGGCCTGATAGAAATTCCTACCTGCAAACTTCTGCACCTCTAACCACTACCAAGGCGCCTCTCTAGGACAACTTGAAAGGCTGGCAATATTTCCTCAAAATTATCAAAACAAACCAATCTTACCTCCACCTTTTATGTATCTACTATATCAAAAAGACCTTCCAACTTACTTCCAAATCTCTCCATCCCAAGTTTTTGATTCTGTATTTTGTTCTCTGCCATAATTTCATCAAATTTACTTTCTTCAATCGTAACATTTTCAAATGTATCCCCAGAACGGTTTTCCAGTTTCAGTGCCAAAGCTTTCTCTTGCTCTGGCTTGAGTGGTTTCTTGAAAAACTGGTTAGTTGGATCCACTTTTTCTAACTCTTCTTTGATTTCATTTTTTCTCTCGTCACTAGGTGGCTCTGTAAAAGAAGTAAGGTATAACTGTAAAAGGAATTCTGCAGAATGCTGTGTCTCACATGTCAAAGACCACCCTAATTTAGTATATAAAACCAACACAATGTGCACCAAGCGAAGACTCAGATCAGCCTGGGCATTCACCCAGTCTTATCAGAGTCTTTGCTGTCCGCATGGAGCTAGCTTAGACCCTTAGCTATGCTTATAGTGCAGAGCAAAGACTCTGATCAGACTAAGAGGATACCCTGGCTGATCTGAATCTCTGCTGGGTACACATGCCACTTTGTTGGTTTGTTGTCATGTCATGCCTCAAATGTTTTAGGAGTTCTGCAGAAAGCAGTGTCTCACCTGTCAAAGACAATCATTTTTTTTTGTAATGCCCAAGTTTTGACCAAAGAGTGTCATTTACAGAATCTGCTAATTGCAACTCCCCAAGGGTGTCAATTAGAAAAAATATTGTAGTCATGCAGATTTTCCTTGAAAGTCCTTTGAGAAATATATACAAAGTTTCCAAGAACTTTCTGTCCTACTGGGATAAACGCTATCACTAATATTTGCTGAACTAGGAAAATTTAAACAAATTCAATCAGATTTTTTTTTAGGTAAATCTAATCTCAAACTAAAAAAATCACTTATGTTTAGCATTAAGACCCACTATACAAGCATCTGCATACCAATATTCAGCTTAATTTCTAGTGGTCCTTTCTTGGATTTGGTTGCATTTGTTTCTTTCTCAGAGGTTATTCTATCAAATTTCTTTTTCTCAGCTGTCACTGTCTGATGAACCAGGTTCTCCTCTTTAACATCTCTAGATACAAACCTGTGAAGAACAAAAATAATACCAGCCATGACACGACAAAACCAACAAAGTGGCATGTGTGCCCAGTGAAGTCTCAGATCAGCCTGACCATCTGCCCAGTCTGATCAGAGTCTTCACTGTCCACATGGAGCTAGCTTAGACCCTTAATTACTCTTTAAGAGAACAGCAAAGATTCTGATCAGACTGGGCTGTTGCCCAGGCTGAGCTGAGTCTTTGCTGGGCGCACATGCCATATTGTTGTTTTAAAATGAATATATCAAAATAACATTAGAAGATTAAAACAACATATTTCTCTATTAATACATGCCGTGGTCCTGGTCGTATCATATCAAGACAGTTCTAATGGGTCAGAAACTTTGTTTTTACAAAGAATGAGAGAAATAGCTCCATATGTAACAGGGTTTTGAAGATCTTTCCAGAATAATTTTCCTTAGTTCTCTTGCAACCTCTTGTCTGAAATGGCGTGCCAAAGCAGTTAACAGAAACACAACATTTGAGCTGCGACACTAGAAAACCCACAAAGTGGTTGTGCACCCAGCGCAGACCAGCCTGGGTATCTGCCCAGTCCAATCTTCAAGGGTAGCTAAGAGTCTAAGCTACCTTCATGTGAACAGCAAAGACTCTAATCAGACTAGGCCTGATGCCCAAGCTGATCTGAGTCCGCGCTGGGCGCACAACCACTATTTTGGTTTTCTCGCGTCGTGGCTCGATTGTTTTCATGGGAATGGACATCATCTAAACCCACCCCACCAAAGCTCTTATTCAACTAAAATGAAAAAAAAAAATAAGTGAAGTATCATGAAACTATTGCAACAGGTATTTAAGTTATAGAGCAAACACAAATTCTGCCGAAAGAGGCATTATAGGAGAGATGAAGCAAAAAGCTACCATTTTTTACACCAGATATTGTCATGACCTGTTTGACATAAGTGGGAAGTATCATGAAAATATTTCAAAGGGTATTTAAGTAACAGAGAGGACAAGAAGATGTTTATGGACTTACGTACTGATGGACAGATGTAGGAATGAACTGAGGTCATTAATGAAATGTTCGGGTGATATAGCAGTGAGCCAGGCTCACTGCTATATCCCCAAACCTTTCATTAATGACCTCTTGAAGCTAGCAATGCTTTGAAAACTGAGCCCTTTTCTTTTTACAATAGGGACATAATTTTCATCCACAAAATTTTATGCCCTCAGAAACTTTGATCTAATCTACATACACTGTTTTTTTCTGTCTTCCAGAGTGATATAAAACAGTGGTGACAGATCCGTGGTATAGCAACATCTTGATTTGTCGCCTCACACGCAACTTGTCTAGACCCATGCGTCTGTGTAGGTCCATCAGGCATATTCCATCTTTGCCGCAGCTCCTGATGACGTTGTACATCTGAGCAAGACTCGGTTTGTCATACACTGGTTCAAACTTCTCATGTTCACCTGTAACAAAACTTTGTTCTAAGGTATATAAATTTACTTCAGGGGCAGCAACTCTGCTATTTTTCTTTTTTGCTCTTTTTTGCCTGCCTTCCAAAATGGGGGTCTACTCTGAAAGAAAAGAATTTGCTCTTATGATCAAATTCTTTTCTTTTAGAGTAGACCCCATTCTAGAAGGGCTTGTTTGTCCAAGGAAGCAAACAGAAAGTCACAAAAGTTGTTTCCCTTGTATTATTAATTTGTTGCTTTACGTCCATGGTAAGCAGCTACATGTATGGTCATGTTGGGACGGTCAGTTAACCTAACCACACTATTCCTGGGCAGGCTTAGACCTCCTAAGCGGTTAACCAGTACTAAGTGCACATACTTTCGCCAGTAGCTGACAACTGCCCGTCTTATATCAGCGGAAGGAGAAACGAAAGTATGTGGCCAGACCGGGCATCGAACCCAGGACCTCTGACTTATGAGTCAGGTGTCCTACCGACTGCACTATCTGGCCTGACTGTTTCCCTTGTAAAACTGGTACCAACACATGGTGTATTTATTCGTTTTAAAGTGACCAAATACAACACAAAAGACAGAGTACTCTTAACTGAAGAAAAGCTTTTGTCTCCTTTTTGTAAGAGAGGCCTTGTAGCATAAAAAATCTGCTTCCCTGATTTGCATCTCCAACAAGAACTATACTTACAGAAAGAATTTTCTCCCAGCAAAACAATCTCTAAAGCTCCAGATAAGGAGGAGTAACAAGGATAATTTCAAGATAATTTTCCATATTACTGCATAAAAGCATATATTGAGACCCATCATTAGAACCGTCTCGCTGAGACGGTTCTAATGAGGGGTCACACCATATGTTTTTGTTGAGAAATAAGAAAAATGTCTTAGAATTATCCTCAAAAACCCACCTTACATGTATCTGGAGCTCTGAATTATTATCTCCTATACATCTTAATACCCTACGATCTAAAGCGCCATATGTACCTGTTGCCTCCTCCGTTTCATCATCATCAGACCCTGCAGCATCTTCTTCTTCCACATCCCTGGGATGCTTGATCATTTTAACATGGCGGATACTCCTTTCACTTCTATGACTCCTAATGAAATGAAATGTAAGACATAAATAATTTATTCAACTGACTTTTTGAAGCACTGTAAGTTATATATACATGTATATACCATAATTTACTTTACAGTAGCAATGCTTAGTGGTAATGTTATTGAAAACTATACCTTCAGAGACAGGTTTTGTTTATGTAATATTCAACAGAAACATAAATTATATCTTCTTTCCAAAACAGTCGTTTTGAGACACCTGCAGCCCTTGCAAATTGGTTGTTTAACCCTTCTACCAAAAAGCAGACCACAAAATTTATGTCTGCAAAAATTTCACAATATGTTTCATCCAAACTATATCATATTGAAAATTCAAAAAGTAGAGGACAAACAGTGTAGATCTAGATGAGGTGGCTCATTATGAGCAACCTCATCAGGATCTGGACTGTTTGCAAATTCTGCTATTTATTCTTCAACTTGGAAATATTGTGTTTATACAACTGACTGTATCTTCTGGGATCAGAAACTGTAAAAAGGATTTGTGTTTCAAATATTCTGAGGGACATTCAGGATAAATTAAGGTACAGTAAATTACATTTTTTCTTGATTAATTAATGACTGTTTTATGTTGATGTACATGTAAATAAATTTTGTTAAGTTTTAAACCAGGCTCACTGCTGGTTTACTTCCATCTTTCTTGTTACCACTGCCAGGTCATAATGCTACACTGTTTGGCTCTGGGGCCATATTTATAAAATGACTGAAGTCGTTGCTATGCTGTTGCTAAGGCTAAATGTATGTCAAGGAGATTCCCTACAACTATGAAATTTGCTCTGGAGGAACAGTCTGAAAAAACAGTCTTTTTCAGACTGTTCCTCCAGAGCAAATTTCATAGTTGCAACAGCATAACAACCACTTAAGTCATTTTATAAATACTGCCCCAGGTGCTTATGTCGAAATATTTAGAACTTTTACTGTATACTTACTTAGTTAGATATTCTTTTGGTGTGGCACTAGGGTAAACTTGGCGGTATGGTACATCAATATATTCAAATAGTCTTTCTCCAGAGTTATCTGTCTTTTGTAATAGTTTCTTCAATATTGGGTCCTTTGTTTTCTAGAAGATTAATACAAAAGTTGAATATTACTGTAATGACCCTAAATCTTCTGACAGACAGGTCTGAGCAAACATTGTAGACCGAGATTAAACTGCTCCCAAAGGAGCAGTTTGATCAGGGTCTACAACATTTGCCATTTACTAAGCAACATTTGGATGCATTAATGTGTGAGGAATCCACTTCCTACAATTTTTTTTAGCAAAAATTGTCCAACTTCCGGGTGTGCGAAATTTTAGGATCGTTATGGTAGTATCTAAATACTTTCAACCCTCAATATCAGAAAATGACTCTTCCAACTGAACAAGTCCGTTGTTTTGATAAGTTGGTCCCATCTTCGGAAGGAGTCCCCGTAATGCTGGATTGCTGATCTAGCGGTCCTGAGTTTAATTCTCCCTGGAGGCAGACATCTTTTCTACCCTAAATGGGTCTCCACTGCACACAATTTTTTATTATCACCCTCCCATCATCCTGATATTAATTGAAATACAGTTGAAAAGGATGTAAAATCACGAATCATCCATCCATATGTACCATTTTTGGATCTGAAGATGTCTATTATCAGAAAAGAATACGTCGGGTGAATACGTACACCTCTATATTTTTCTGCCATTTTACATAGAGGATCTTACATGAGTGCTCATGTACTCGTTGGGGAAAATGATAAGATGCTCGTTACCTTTTTCCCCAACTCGTTTAATATATTCACTAATACATGAGCACGAAACGCAAGATTCTATTAATCATATGACACTAAAATCGCATTGTAATAACATTTTGCACTAAAACGTCAGGATTTCGCGATTAGAAAACGCGACATTTTTATGGACTTCAACGCATAACGTTAAGACGTAATTTGCATATTTAATCCACTAGTTGATTATTGTTTTTTAATGCATGCCTTTATTTCACTCCCAGATGGGACGTCTTATGATAAAAAGAGGTACACTCCATTGGCTCCCCTTGACAATGAGACCCCTCAAAAAAGAGATTTCTTCGTAAAGCAATACCCGTCTTGCTTTCTGCTAGACACTTCCTAGATAAGAAAACTCTCACAAAAATTTCACAATTAACAGTATTTGGTTCTGTCAGCAAAAAACATTGTGCTCTAAGTTCTAACATCAAATTTAATACTGTGCATTCAAAAGAAATAGTTCTAGATTAGCTACCTTCACCATGATTTTGAAGTAATCATTTTGGAAGAGAAGGAAAGCAATAACTAGAAATAATTTTCCAGAGAGAAGCAACATCACTGGAACCCAATTTATCATATGACGTCTTTGTTATTCAGTGGATAAAGTTGTGTCATAAAAATCGTATGACCACAAGTGTAATAACACTTGCGCGTACACGCAACATCATTGACAATGTCCGTGTTACCAGTGTGTTTTCTTATTGAAATATGTCCATTTTGAAGGCGATAAAATTCAATTTTAAAGGGTCATATGATACAGTCCAACTTGTATTAAGCAAGCACCTAAGGGATAATCAAAATCTGCTTGCTTAAGGCAGGTGCATGCTGAATACAGGTACATTTCAATGTATTTGCCTGTTTTGGGAACTGAATACATGCTTGCTTAATACAGGTTGCTTGCTTAATACAGGTGGCCACCAAGACAGGTTTTACTGTAAATAGAATCTTACACTCTTGGTCATTTCATATGAAATTTATGAAACAAGCTTCCTCGCCAAAGGCTCGTTTAATAAATTTCATATGAAATTACCAAGAGTGTAAGATTCTCGGAAGGCTCGTTTCATAAATTTCATATGAAATGACCACTTGTGAAAGATCCTCTATACAGAAAATCAGTGCTCCAGATAAGAAGGGGAAACAGAGATAATTTAGGGATAACTATCCATATTTCTCCAAAAAAACATAGTTTGTGACCCATCGTTAGAACCGTCTCGGTTCTAATGAGGAGTCACAACATATGTTTTCATTGAGAAATAAGAAAAAATATCTTCGAATTTTCCTGAATATCCTCTTATCTGGAGCTCTGGAAAATACTTTGCACAGAGATCAAATATGGCTGCCTATATCGCCCAAATTTCCTGTATTACTGTATTTCTTCCAATAAATAAAGAAGAGTTCCCCCCCCCCCCCCCCACCCACCCATAAACAATCCCAAATTTCTAGATCCATCTTATTATAAAACAGGGTTTGAGGTTATAAAACTTGAGAGTAATCTAAAACTCAAAATAAAGCACACTGATTGGCTGCTTCTGAGCTTCAGAGTTGCTTCTAGGATTTTTTCAAAGTGGGCCAACTCCCCCACTAGACTCCAAAACAAGGGCCAATGCCTAAAGAGAATGGGAAACCATACGGCATTGCAAAAATACAACAGATATTCTCAAATAAACATTGTTTTTGAACATAAAAGAAAACTACAACTATCAAAACATTCCTTTATCCGTTTTGCGAAGAAACAGCCATTTCTCCAGCCATTTCTGTTGGAATGAGTGTTCAAATTTCTGCTTCTTTTTTGGTGGATCAGATGCGTTTTCAAAGGCCAATGTAGGAACCTCCTCTGAATCAGATTTGTCTGATTTATCCATTTGTTGGATCACAACCCAAGACCGAATCGACCTCTGCGACATTTTTCTATCTCTGAGACGAAATGAAAGTACAAAGGTATGCGCACAGTGGGGAAAATCCAATTTTTCATCATGTGATCTGTCTGGGCCAATAGAATTATAGTCTCGGGCAAATCTCAGAAGACGAGATCCGCGGAAATTAGCGGGGAAAAATGGAAATAGACGATGATTTAAAGGAACCAAATGTTCCATGAAAGAACCCCAATACGCACAGAAATACCAAAACTGCGCCGCACCTCGGCACTTTGCGGGATTTACTACGTAGCCAATTCAAAATTTCGGGCCAATAATGTAAAATAAGCGGGATTATCACACTCCCGCGCCCTAGAAGCAACTCTGAGCTTGTAGCAGGATTTTGATATTTTGGGTCAGTCTTGAGAAAGAAAAACCTGTTTTATATGCAAATGAATATGGTTGTTGTTGTTTTATTGTTTTACGTCCACGGTAACCAATCTTGTAGCAGAATTATGATATTTTGGGTCAGTCTTGAGGAAGAAAAACCTGTTTTATAGGCAAATGAGTATGGTTGTTGTTGCTTTATTGTTTTACGTCCACGGTAAACAACTACAAAGGTTGATCCAGTAGTAATGTCACTGCAGCTATAAAATCGTGTAGAATAAAAAGAGGGCAACAAAATTTCGTATACATGTACCTTAATCTATTTGCATTATGGTCTGAAAGTGTCATAAGAATACAGAAATTGAGATATTGAGATAGACAGAAGGCATGGTTACAAAAAGGGCCACATGTCAATGACGTTTTTGATGTTCCAAACGAAGTTTCGATATTGTGTCCTGTCCAAAGTAACATATTCATTGTTCCAGCACAGCATTTATGTCTGTTCACCCATCTCTATCTCCAGAGCCCTAGATAAGAGGGAGTAGTTGGTGATAATTAGGGATAATTTTTGTTAATTCTGGATAAAAACCTATGTTGTGACCCCTCATCTGAACAGTCTCAATGATTCCCATTCCAATGGACGGCAGTTTCGCTGTGCTTCTAAATATTGGATATAACACCATGAATCGTAGCAGAAGCGGCAGCAGAAGCTTCTAGATTGCAGTGAAAGCGTATCTGAAGCGGTATGATCGCCAAGTCACGGCGCTTGTTTTGACCTTGCTCAAAATTTAAATAGCGGAATCGCTGTGGACACAAAGCGCACCGACAGCATAGTAACAGCGCAGCACAAAATTCATGAACACAGCAGTATCTTGTTGGCAGCGCAAGCAATGCAGCACCAGCGCAGTGGAATCGCACTAACAGCGCCTTGGAGATTCGTCCACGACCAAGCTACCCTTCTGCTACGCTCTTTGTGCTCCGATTGTGCTTTATACGCTCTCGTGGCGCTCTTGCCGCTTCCACTACCACTCTATAATTTATGAATAGTGCATCAACGAAGCTTCCTCTGCACTCTTGGTGCTTTAAATATCTGCGTTTCCTCTGCTGTTATGGCGATCTGGGCATGAAAACGCCGTGTTTCCACGGTGATCGTCATTATTTGCTCACGCTCAAAACGTTTCAAAACTCGATTCTCACATTTCATTTAAAATGTCACCCCCGTCAAAAGCAGAATGCAAAATCTACATCCAGGCCTGGTCAGGAGACTTTTTTCTTGCAGCCTGTACCACAGGAGAGGGTATCCCAACTCCTGCTTCCAAGGCTCCTGCTCTCTAAACTGAGCGAGAGCTGCGCCCTTCAGAACATAGAGCTGAGGCCCCAGTTGAGCCTGAGCAGAAGAAAAACAAGACAATGTGTATGAAGTCACTAGTATATGATTGCTAGCTGGATCATATGCACTGGAATAATTACATTATCAATCTTGTTTGAAAGCTGGTGGTCAACTGCTGCTGCACCCCGATTCTATGCTGATTTACATAGAAGCACTTACAAAGTGCAACACAAGCGCAGCATGAGCGCAGTTCCGGCACTTAGGTCGTAGCACAATCGCAAATGCATTGTAATAAGCGTAGATCAAGTGTAGCTTGAAACTCCTTGCAATAGAGGCAGCATATTAGAAATGCCCTTGAAGTCTGTTAAGCGTGGCAGAAGCGCAGCTTAATCACAGCAGGATTGGAACTAGCATAGCGAGATCGTATTGGAAGTGTACTGGCAGCGTACTGGAAGCGTATAAGTCCTAAGTTTTGGCAAATGGATACACTTCTGCGGTGATTTCAAAAATTTTGAAGAAGCGCCATGAGCGCAGTCAAAGCTTCATCCAGTGGAATGGGGGTATTATATGCACCTGGTTTTGTTTGGCCAAGTCTTTAATAATCTGGACTCAGAAAACAGGGTTAATGAATCCCAGTGACGAATTTGTGTTCTGCACAAATTTAGCTCAGAATTATTTCCTCTTCGTTATTATGATTTAAAGCAATCAACACGCTTTGTGTTGACAGCTATTTTGTGACTCGCCTCAAGCAGGGCTTGAACTCAGTCCACCAGATCAGAAGGCAGCACTTAACCCACTGAGCTACCGGGGCTCCCCTGTATATGTCATCATGTGAGATAAGAAATATATTTTACCGGACATTTTCACATTGATTGATTGATTGATTTGTTGCTTAATGTTCACGGTAAACAGTAAGGTCATGTCGGGACGGTCAGTTAACCTAACCACACTATTCCTGGGCAGGCTTAGACCTCCTAAGTGGTTAACCAGTACTAAGTGCACATACTTTCGCCAGTAACTGACAACTCCCCTTCTTGAATCAGCGGAAGGACAAGGTATCGAAACCAGGACCTCTGACTTATGATTCAGGTGCCCTACTGATTGCGCTAACCGGCCCGGCTGGACAATTGTACAACAGACTATGAAAGCCAATAAACTAGTTTATTTTCCTTTTCGTGTTACAAGGCCAATTAAACTAAAAAATTTCCCTTAATCCAACTAAATTCCAATTCGAGTCGAGACACAAGAACACCAACAAAGTGGTTGGGCGCCCAGCGCAGACTCAGATCAGCCTGGGCATCTGCCCAGTCTGATCAGAGACTGCAATGTATGCATAGAGGTAGCTTAGACCCATAGCTACCCTTTAAGTGCTGAAGGAATGGTCTGATCATTTTGTTGGTTTTGTCATGTCGCGGCTTATTTACTTACCAAAGCAGTCTTAACAACGGAGACCTCCACCATCCTATTAGGAAAAGTCTCAATAAAGTCTGCAACTTGATACAACTCATACTTCCATTTCTGCGGCAGCTCGACATAGAATTTCTCCAGGTGGAATAATATACAGTGAGTCTTTGCATTTGATGGTTTCTTTATACAGTTAATTCCCTGTCAAAACAGTGTTAGTTAGACAAACATACAGTCAACTCCCGGTATCTCGAACACTGATATCTCTAAAGTATCTTCTTATATCAAAGAATGTATTTCCTATTTTTATTTACATTTCAACTCCTGTTATCTCAAACTACTGATATCTCAAAGTAAATTTTCTGGTACCAGAAAATTTACTTTGAGATATCGGTAGTTTGGGCTGAAGTTCGACTTCAAGAAATCGAGAGTTGACTGTATTTCTCTTTTGGCATGTATGAGTACACTGCTATGTTTTACCTCCAGTTTCTCAAAGGCACATAACTTTTGTGATTTCCTGTTTATTTCCTTAGACAAAGAACCTTCAAAAATGAGGTCTACTCTTATAGGTAAAACATTTCATATATTACAAAATCTAAAAAAAAATTACTACCAGAGGAGCAGATTCTTCTCTTGAAAATGGGTGTATGACTTGCAGTTTTATGGCCCTTTCAACAGTGTTTCAGTCTTTTTGAGCCATGGAAAGGGCAAAATTGAAAGGCTTGTGCAGTGGAACCCCATTTACAGTTAAAATTTCCACCTGAAGCAGTATTTGAATTCAAATCACCAGCTTAGCAGCGCAGCTGAGCTAACAGGGCTCCTTTCCTTTAAGATGTGGCCCCCACTGAAATGGGAGGTAACAAGAGCTGTCGCCTGACAGCATAGCTCGCCTGAATAGGTGCTTGCCCATCACACAGTCGCTATGGTGGTGTGGACTGCTATGTATAAAACTTCAGGCAAGCATGTCCATAATGACAACACATTTATAAACAAAAGCTATCTCAGAAATGTCTTAAAATAAAAAAAAATCCACATGAAATTTCAAAGTCCATGAGCTTGAGGTCAAAGAACTAAGGGGTAGGGGGGAGGAGGGCAGGGCTAGGATTATCAAAGCCTTTAACCGTTATCTAACATCAGTCCAAGTATAAGTATCAACTGAGTCCATTGTGGCACTGTGAAATTATGTCTTCATTAATATAAAACTAATCAAACTCTTTAAGACAAAACTCAAAGTCCATGACCTTGACATCAAGGTCATCCAGTCGGGTAAGTATATAGGGTTTTGTAAAAACTCAAAAAAGTGTCTAACATCAGTTCAAGTGTAAACTAAATCTCTGCCAAGCATTATGAATCAGTACGCAATTAGAAAACTTTAATAAAGACCAAATTTCCTAAGTCCCTGACCTTGACATCAAGGTCACCGAGCAGGGCTGGGGTAGTACTCTGTAAAACTTTGGACTAATATCTAACTACAGTGCAAATATAAAAAGAATTTATCTATGGGTTCAGGAGATATGTGTCATTAAAAAACTTTAACCAAAACATCCAATTAATAAAAAGACAATTTTCTAAGTCCATGACCTTGACATCAAGGTCACTGAGGGGGGTGGGGGTGGTACCTTGGAAAACTTCGGACCAATATCTAACTACAGTGCAAGTATCAAAGGAATCCATCCATGGTTTAAGGAGATACTGGGCTTTAGAAAACTTTAACCAAAACATCCAGTCCCAAAAAACTCCCAATTTTCAAAGTCCATGACCTTGACATCAAGGTCAAGGAATGGGGTGGGGGTGGTACCATGTTAAACTTTGGACCAATATCTAACTACAGTGCAAGTATCAAAAGAATCCATCCATGGGTTAGGGAGATATAGGTCTTTAAAAAACTTTAACCAAAACATCCAATCCGGACGCCGACGCTGACGCGGACGCGGACGCCGTGGTGACAACAATAGCTCTTCCCGAACTTTCGTTCAGGCGAGCTAAAAATGAAGAAGGAATTTACTTTCCTTGACATTTATACCCAATCATAATAAGGTCAATGAACTCCCAAATAGGAAACACTAAACACAGGGATCTGCTCCCAGAGAGAGAAGCAAACAATTCCTTTTATTCTAGTTTCTTTTGAGAATGGATTCAAATAATGTGGAAATATTTTTGCTAACTATTCTGGTCTCCTTTTATGAAGGGTGGCAATATTGTTTTTTTTTCGTTTAGACATCTATCATATTTCTTCTGTTGGATCTTTATTTTTGGGGTTGTTAAGAAGGGAAACCCCAACTTCAAAACAAAATTTCATGTGACAGGTGATTTAGATAGTCAACTCTCGAAATCTCAAAGTAGAAGTTCATCCCAAACTACTGATATCTTAAAGTAAATTTTCTGGTCCCAGAAAATTTACTTTGAGATATCAGTAGTTTGAGATAAAAGGAGCTAAAATGCAAATAGAAATAGAAAATTTGTCCAAACTATATTCTTTGATATAAAGGGTACTTTGAGATATCAGTGTTCAAGATATTGAGAGTTGAATGTGTTTAGGGTTATTCTCACGATGGAAAAACGTTTCATACCCAAACAAATAAGGTATCTGTTCCTCTTTGTAACTTAGCCTAGATATGTCTGAATAAAGTCAGAGCCCCTGATATGAAGAAATAACAGGGATGACATATTAATTATTTTCTGTATTTCTACAAAGCTAGATGGCCGCAGCCAGCATGTCGAGCCAGTTGGTGCTCTGACAGTAGTGAAAATGCTAAGCATAAGATGGCAACAGCTTTAGCAGTTGCAACATGATGTCTCTGCTTGGATGATATGGTTACAACCTGTCTTCATAATTACTTATCACACATTCAAGATAAGAATCTGTCATGTGTTTACAGAGATACTATCACTCAAAAATGTTAAAACAGTGACATCGTATTATGGGAGGGGACCTGGAGTGGAAAGTTGCATGAACTGATGGAGTTTCAAACATCTGGGGTAAATGAAAAATGAGATATGTACTTTTTGTGAAAGCAGGTCACAGTGACCTAGTTTTGATGGGGGTGACTTGGAGTGGTAAGGTGCATGCACTGATGGAGTTTCAATTGTCTGGGGCCTATGAAATGGGAGGTATAGGGTTGACCTCAAAAACTTAATATGTGGTATTTTTCATGAAAGTAGATCATGGTGACCTAATTTTGTTGGGGGTGACCTGGAATGGTAAGGTGCATGCACTGATGGAGTTTCAGTTGTCTGGGGCCTATGAAATGGGAGATATGGGGCTGATCTCGAAAACTAAATATGTGGTACTTTTTTGTGAAAGCAGGTCACAGTGACCTAGTCTGTTGGGAGTGACCTGTAGTTTTAATGTGCATGCACTGATGGAGTTTCAATGTTCTCGGGCCTATGAAAGGGGAGATGTGGGGCTGACCTCGTAAACTAAATAAGTGGTACTTTTTCATTGAAAGTAGGTCACAGCGACCTAGTTTTGTTGGGGTTGACCTGGAATGGTATGGTGCATGCACTGATGAAGTTTCAATTGTCTGGGGCATATAAAAATGGAGATATGGGGCTGACCTCGAAAATTTAATATGTAGTACTTTTTCGTGAAAGTAAGTCACAGTGACCTAATTTTGTTGGGGATGACCTGGAGTGGTAAGATGCATGCACTGATGGAGTTTCAATGTTCTGGGGCCTATGAAAAAGGAGATATGGGCTGACCTGGAAAACTAAATATGTGGTACTTTTTGGTGAAAGCAGGTCACAGTGACCTAGTATTGTTGGGAGTGACCTGGAGTGGTAAGGTGCATGCACTGATGAAGTTTCAATGGTCTTGGACATATGAAAAGGGAGATATGCGGCTGACCTCGAAAATAAAATATGTGGTACTTTTTTTGCAAAAGTAGGTCACAGTGACCTTGTTTTGAGGCAGCCAATTAGCATTTTTGTGGGGCATATTCTCATAAAGTTTTAAGGTCCCAGGGTCTATCAAACTCAAGATATGGCTGTAAACAGACGTACAGATGCACCAATGTCACAGTGACTATGTCTCGCCGACCGCAAGTGGGCTCGACAAAAAGGTATTTTGTGACTCTAATTACAATTTCCCAAGCAATTCTTAATATGTTACAGGTCTTCCTGGAGTTTTTATTTATACAGGAAAGTTACCATATGAGCCGCGACACGAGAAAACCAACAATGTGGTTGTGTGCCCAGTGCAGACTCAGATCAGCCTGGGCATCCGCTCAGTCTGATCAGAGTCTTCGCTGGCCTCATGGAGGTAGCTTAGACCCTTAGCTACCCTTTATGGGCTTACCGAAGAGTCTGATCAAATTTGTTGAATGCCCAGGTTGATCTGAGTATGCGCTGGGCGCAAGACCACTTTGTTGGTTTTCTCGTGTCGCGGCTCATATTCTTTGGTTATAAGACAAGAGTTTTCTCTTTCAAAATAATCTGAAACAACTAAATCTTTTAAGACAGATTTAGATCTTTGGGATTGTTTTGATTGTTTATAGCTGAATCACACAAGCCTGATGTACATGTATACAGTAACTTTGGAAGGGTAAAATCTTCTTATTATCGAATAAATATGGTATGAATGTACCTGTTTCTTGATGGTGCACACACGACATAATCTCTTCAGGAAGTAAAATATTGTCTTTGTAGATTCCTTAAAAGCTTGAAGGCTTAATTTACCAACAGAAGTCTCACCATGGTAACGAGCCCTGGCAAATAAAGAAAGCAATTACAGTAGAACTTCATTGGCTCGAACAGGCTTGGGACCATGAAAATTAGTTCTAGCCAAGGGTAGTTCTAGCCATCCAGGGTTAGTTTCTATGTAAAGTGACATTTAAGGACCAAGGAAAGAGTTCTAGCTAGGCAGGGTTAACGAGCCATCAGGGTTCAAGCCACTGAAGTTCTACTGTAATTCAATTTCTGTCTGTAAAATAAGATAAACTTAACTTTTTGTAACATAATATGATTTGCAATTAAGAACCCCAAATAAGGTTATAAAACTTGAATGTAATCTCAAACTCATAATAAAGCACACTGATTGGCTGCTTCCGAGCACATGCTTGGAAGCAGCCAATCAGTGTGCTTTATTTTGACTTTGAGAATGTACTTAAGTTTATAACCTCCGGGCTTGGTTGGGTAGATCTGTATGAAGGTAATTCTTAGACAGCTTCTGTAAATTAAAACATACACTGTGTGACCCCACTTTAAAACAGTCTCACCTCTTCATTTTTAATGAGGAGTCACAATGTATGTTCTTCTACATATGTAATAAAAATTACCCCCGACTTATAGTAATCTGGGGATATTACTGAGTTTCGATTAAAATGTATAGATTACCCACAGAAGCTATTACATAATTTCTGTCTGTGTCAAAAGTACCTCTCCTATACATTTGACAGGTTTTTGATGACACAAAGTTTGGTGGAAATACAAATTAACAGATTCCTTCATTTTCTACTAGGTCATATACCTGATCCCTTATTTGCAATCTAAATCATTTACATTTTATTTCAACCTGTAAAGCGCCACATAGGCAGACAACAAAATTTACATCTGCAAAATTAAAAAAACAAACAAAAAAAAAAACTGTGTCATATTGCCAATTCTAAGACAAGAGGACAAACAGTATAGATCCAGATGAGGCGGCTCATTAGGAGCTGCCTCATCTAGATCTATGCTGTTTGCAAACTGAACTATTTTAGTTTTTGGCACTTTAAGGGTTAGGACTGAATGTATTTATCAAGTGGGCACAAAACCTTGGTACAATGTGACCCAGGTTTGCCACTTATCCTCCACAATTCCCTGACTTTTCCCTGATTTTTCCCTGATGTTTAGCAGTTTTCCATACCCTTTTTACTGATCTGAAGACTAATATAATAGTGCTTATTGTACCACATCAAATATTGGGGATTACTCTTATAAGGAAAGAATTTGCTCCCTGGAGGGAGCAAATTCTTTTCCTTTCAGAGTAGCCCCAATGAGAAAAGGAACATGTCTAGACTATCTCTCTAGAAAGTATATCTTTTCCCTATGAACAGAACAAATAGATTTTCTGAAGACTGCTGTAGCCATTAATTTCAAATTCCCTGACTTTTTCCTGACTTTTCAAGTACTTTCCAAATTTCCCTGACCAACCACAAAATTCCCTGACATGGAAAAAAAATCAATTTTCCAGATGTTTTTCCCTGACCATGGCAACCCTGTTGTCCACCCAACGTTGATGTAACATCATGGATGTTGTATCAACATTGGGTAGATGTTGCAAAAAACATTGCATGCTCACTGAGTGGACCTGTAAGTAAAATTATAAAAGTAAATTATCACCTGCCAATTCTTTCCAAAATACAGTACTGTGTATCTGTTATCCAGAGATTGGGATCATTGCTTTCCCCAGCCAAGGTACGCCATCGTACATCTTGTGCAGCTACCAAAACAAGTTTGTTACCATACCTGAGGATATATGCAACAAATCTGCAAAATCGGTTACTATAAAGTCTGAGTAAAATCCAGCATCTCATTGAGGACATGGAGCAGCAAACTTTCTCTTTCTTTCTCATTCATCATTACATTTGCTAAGTTCTCCTATGTTGTTAAATATTTAAACATTTACAACCGAGCCTCATTATAACATGATTCAATAAAATGCTATTTAGGGTTTAATGCAATCATATCAAGGCTCTAAAACGCTCATTTGCTTTATATTGCTTAGATGTACAACTCAAAGGGAAAATTTTTGTAAGATCCACTGCATGGATTATATTATTAGCTTTTACATTCAAATCCCAGTGACATAAAAAAGAAAGTCAATTTTCAAGCATTTTAACCTCACCTTAGTACTTTTCACTGATAATGATGAAACTTTCTACTGACCCTTAAAAGATAGTGCAATATACCAATATAGTGATCATATTTATCTTTACTACATACCTTTCCACTGCCTCTTTCAATGAAATCCTTTTTTCCTTGTCTCTGACCTTTTCTGTGACATTTTTTCTTGTTTCATATGTGGCACATGATCCTCTAATACCATTATCACTGATGACACACACAGGGTAAATATCATCAGGTATGTGCTCCTGTAGTAATTTTGAAATTACAGTAAAGGGTACATTTTTAAGTAAAGCAAACTCTGTCATGTTTTGTTTTGCCTCCCTTCTCAAGGGGGGGGGGGGGGGGGGGGTCAATGCTTAATAGAAAGAATTTGCTCCCTAAGGGTCAACTTTTAATGGAAAGAATTTGCTCCTTTTGGAGCAAATTCTTCCCCTAAGGAGTAGATCCCCTTTTGGAAGGGTGTCATTACCCAGGGAAGCGAACAGGAAGACTTAGAAAAGGTCCCTTTTTGTAAAAATGGCAGAAAAACATAGAGGTGTACCCATACAATTTAATCAAACAAAGAGTCAGTTTCAACATTTCTTTCATGCTTTTTCCACCAATGCCACCAAGATTGGCTTTATATCAACCCTGCTGTTCATTTATATCTTTATTAAGTTTGTCCCAAGAATGATATTTATAGGACACGTGAATTGCAACACCAACGTCCCATAGTGTTTATCAGAAGAAAAAATATACAGTCAACTCCCGATATCTCTAACACTGATATCTCAAAGTATCTTCTTGTATCAAAGAATATATTTCCTACTTTTATGTACATTTCAACTCCTGTTATCTCAAACTATTGATATCTCAAAGTAAATTTTCTGGTACCAGAAAATTTACTTTGAGATATCAGTAGCTTGGGCTAAAGTTTGACTTCAAGATATCGAGAGTTGACTGTATATGGTAATTACCACTGGGACAAACCTGAGATGTTTCTCAAAAACTGTACAAAAACTCAGCTCACAAAATATTTTCAAGATGAATGCACACACTTTCAAGGGCAGCAACTCTTTTTCCTTTTTGTCTCCCTTTACAATGAGAGTCAATTCTTAAAGAATGTGCTTCTCTTGTCATACAGGGAAGCAAACAGGAAGTCGTAAAAGTTGTTTCTCTTAATACAAATAGCAGAACAACACGGCAGTCTACCTATACACCTAAAACCTTATAATGGACAAATATAATTTAGGCAACAAAATTCTGACAATTCACTCATTAACTATAGTTCACTACTGATGAATTGTCTATAACTGGCAACTAAGCAGATACTGGCATATAATACTGAATTTAAAGGTAGGTTCCTGTACTTTGGAATGCATCATAATTTTGATGATCGTTCATCAAAGTTGTTGGAAAGCACTATTAAGGGAATGAATAAGTTTCACTAAAAAGTGTAAATCAAAAAAATATTAGAAAAGTTGTTTTGCAAGGGATTTCCTAACTCTGCTTCGCACACCAGTCAGCGCTATTTTATATTCGCGCCAAAATAGATAACGTGGCTGACGTCATGCTGCATTGCATTTTGGGATACTTTTAACCCATCTGCCATGCCAGGACCTCTAGGAGAGCTCACGGCAAGGGAAAATTGACCTTTGGAGAATGGCATCAGAAATTGCCCACTTACAGACAAAATAAACATAGTTATTTTTAGAACTGGAATTCCAACGAAAGAAAACAAACCAAAAGGGAAAACGACTATTTTCTTCAACATCTGACGAGTTTCTCAGTAGCAACAAATTCAGAAAAATAAGAGAATTCAATACTGCTCAGAAAAAGACAAAATTATTTTGTGGACATAATTGTTATCGCTAGTCCAGGAACCTACCTTTGAATTTTTTTGAGCCATGATATGACAAAACCAATAAAGTGGCATGCGTGCCCAGCGAAGATTTGATCAGCCTGGGCAGCTGCCCAGTCTGATCAGTCTTTGCTGTGTGCTTAAAGGCTAGCAAAGGGTCTAAGCTAGCTTCATGCGGATGCCCAGGGGCCGTATTTATAAAACAACTTAAATGGTTGCTATGCTGTTGCTAGGGCTGAAATTTTTTGAGGGAGATTCCCCACAACTACGAAATTTGTTCTGGAGGAACAGTCTGAAAAGACTGTTCCTCCAGAGCAAATTTCATAGTTGTAGGGAATCTCCTTCATAGAAATATAGCCTTAGCAACAGCATAGCAATGACTTAAGTTGTTTTATAAATACGACCCCTGACCGATTTGAAACTTTCCTGGAAGCACATACAACTTTGTTGGCTTTGCCATGTTGCAGCTCAAATAAAGTGTCTGATACTTACTGTTTCCAGGAAGTGGCCAGTTTCTGGGTCATAATAATGGAATCTATTGTAGGGAACCAGGTCAGGTCTGTCTTCTTCCAACTCAAAATATTCCACATCATTCAGACTCAGAATACAATTCCAGAGATAATTCGTAGAAGCATCCTCCAATTCAAGCGTAAAGTCTGGCCTTTCTTTTAGTCGAACCCAAAGAGTATTTAATGTAATGCCTGCAAATAGAATCGCAACTTTATAAAAAAAGTAAAAACATATTTTTGGATGAAAACTGCATTTTTTTCTTTTGTTTTATTTTTACAGTTTTTCTTTATTACTTCAACAACACTTCAAATTTTTGTATAAAGACATGACTCAGACCAAGAAATAAATCTTGTTTTTTTTTCAAGTTTCCTGCCCACATCAAACCCTCTCACCCTCAAACTTTTATTATCTTCGGACAAAAATTCCATGATGCTGCAGTGAATTTATCATTATTTTTCAATCTGCCCATGAAACTATAAGTAAAAATAAAAATTATGGTAAGTAAACTTTGCCGTGAAATGGGATAACATTTTTTTTTTGCCTTTAAAGAAAACAAAATTACCTCAACAGGACCTAAAATTTTGACCTGTTTGAAGTACATACCAGAGCTCTAGATAAGAGAGAGTATTTGGTGATAATCAGGGATAATTTTTGTTAATCCTACATAAAAACATACGTTGTGACCCCTCATCTGAACCGTCTCGACGAGACGGTTCAGATGAGGGGTCACAATGTATGGTTTCGATGAGAAATAAAAACAAGAGGCCCACGGGCCACAAAGCTCACCAGATCTCTAGCTCAAAATTGCTATCAAATTCGTATAGGCTCAAAATTGCTGTCACATTTGTACTACAGGCTAATACAAAATATACAACTACAAAGTCTCAGTCTGACAGTCTGTTGAGTGGATAACAAAATATATAACTATTTTCCATATACTGATTGCAGTAAAAGTCATTTTTTAATTTTCCCCATTACAAGTCAATGCAACTCTAAGTTGCCACAGCAACCAAACTAAAGAGCCGATATTTATAAAAAAAAAGAAAAAATTCATTCCCCCAGCTTAAGGATACTACAGATGAAATCAGGGCCTTATCAGCCCAATGGCTTCTGAGGAAATAATTTTTCTTAAGTATTTTTTTCCCATTTTTTTTTTTTGCATTTTGGTTTCCATGGCAACCAATAAAAGGAGCAGTGGGCAAAAAAAAAACATAGCTAATAAGAGAATTCTCAAGGAACAATCTATAAAAGTTTTGTCAACATATCTGCAATGGCTTGGCAGTAAATGCCATTTTTCAATTTTCCCCATTACAAGTCAATGCAACTCTAAGTTGCCATAGCAACAAAACTAAAGGGCCGATTTTCATAAAAACACAAACTTTCAATCCCCAAGCCCAAGGACGGCACAGATGAAATCTGGGCCTTATAGGCCCAGTGGCTTCAGAGGAGATAATCTTTTAAGTATTTTTTTCCATTTTTTTCTCGGTTTCCATGGCAACCAATAAAAGGAGCATGGACCAAAAAACATATAGCTGATAGAAGACATCTTAAGAAACATTTCTACAAAAGCTTTATCAACATATCTATAATGGCTTGGCAGAAAATGCCATTTTTCAATTTTCCCCATTATAAGTCAATGGGAACTCTAAGTTGCCATAGCAACCAAGCTGAAGGGCCAATGATCATAAAAAACACAAACTTTCAATCCCCAAGCCCAAAGATGCCACAGTTAAAATCTGGGCCTTATCGGCCCAGGGGCTTCAGAGGAGATAATTTTTAAGTATTTTTTTCCATTTTTTTTGCATTTCGGTTTCCATGGCAACCAATAGAAGGAGCAGTGGGCAAAAAAAAACATACAGCTAATAGAAGACATCTCAAGGAACATTTCTATAAAAGTTTTATTAACGTATCTGCAATGGCTTGGCAGAAAATGCCATTTTTCAATTTTCCCCATTATAAGTCAATGGGAACTCTAAGTTGCCATAGCAACCAAACTAAAGGGCTGATTTTCATAAAAAACACAAACTTTCAATCCCCCAGCCCAAGGATGCAACAGATGAAATTTGGGCCCAATCGGCTTAGTGGCTTCAGAGGAGATGTTGTTTAAAAGTGTTGACGGACGACAGACGACATACGACGACGACATACGACGACAACGACAGACCACTGCCTATCCTATAAGCTCCCCCGGAGCCTTTGGCTCTGGTGAGCTAAAAATTATCCTTAATTATCATCAAATACTCCCTCTTATCTAGAGCTCTGTACATACATAACTGTTGCCTTATACTAGACCTCTTTCAGATGGCCACTGTGTACTCTCTATTACCAAATGATAGTACTAATGTGATGGGTTTCAAGACTAGCCTTATATCAGAGCTACAGATAGGGGTCTTGGGGTTGATAATTCAAAGCTCCAGATAGGAAAGGGTATTAAAGATATTTTTTCTTATTTCTCAACAAAAAAACATATGTTGTGACCCTTCATTAGAGCCGTCTCAGTGAGGCATTCTAATGAAGGGTCCACAACATATGCTTTTATGGGAAAATAAGGAAAATTATCCCTCAATCATCCTTGTTACCTCTTCTTATCTGAGGCACTGATAATTAAGGGATAATTTTTGTTACGAACAAATTATGACAGTACCCTCATTAAAATTAGGCCACTGAAGTAGTTTTAATACTAATATGGAGAATCCTACAAATATCATTAAATATTTCCCTGAAATAGAAACTGGTAATAATGCATGTTTTAATGGAAAATTTAAACAGATTTTTATTTTAATCCAGAATTACCCTCATTTTATCAAAAACAACATCTAGCTAACAGAAAAAAAAATTACTTAAACTTTTAAAACACTCAAATCTTCTTTAAATTCTAACCTTCACAGCTAAAGAAATCCAAAATGTCATCTTAATTTCAGGTTGCAGATGACAAAAAATATTTGGAATACCTCTGTTTTTATTACCTAACCTTGTGAAATGTCAGAAATCAACACACACTGATGTACTTTTCAGACTTCTAAGTTTCTGACACTGTCAATCACAAGTGAAATATGTCACAAAGATATTTATTACCTTTGAAATGTACATTAATTACTGTACGGTACTGTAAATCAGCTGTAAGTCTGAGTAAACAGTCCAGACCCAGATCAGACTGCTTCTCAAAGAGCAGTCTGATCTGGGTCTACAATGTTTGTCACGACTCCAGCAAGCGTTCAAATATTACCAGATTATAAAATCACCTTGTTCAAATTTGATGACAATCACTAAAGGCGTGCCAAAGAAGACAGAAGCTTTGTTTCAGTTCACTTTTTTTTAAGGTAGCTAGTTTATCTTGTTAGATTTCTCTCCCTTGAAATCCTTAACTACTGCACTCAGATCTGTATCTGCATTACACATGTATAGTTGAAGTATCATAATTTCCAAATAGTACTTTGTAAAAAGTGATTGCATTTGAAGCAAACTAAGCACATTGTAATTATTTGTGAGTTTAACAGTTTAAAGTACTCAAAAATGTTGTGATACACTCAAACTGAAAGACCAGTCGATTGAATGGGACAATATAGCACAGACATGACCCAGACAAGTAAACATCAAAGTCATGGAATATTCGTGACATTTGTGATAATCATACATGAACATAGTGGCATGCTATATTAGAGATATAGAATGTATACAGATCTGAATTACCATTACTGTAAATGTATAATAAAGAAATGTCCACGCAGCTGTGCTGCAGTTTTCTAGTTTCCACACAGGATTATCTCTGCAGAAACTGAAATGTTTTTAAATTGTAATATTTCTTTCTTTTCATATAAGCTCAATACCATATTCAATTTCTGATATTAACCCTTAATGCGCCAAAAAGCAGACGACAAAATTTACGTCTGCAGAATTTCAAAAAATGCCTTGTCCAAGCCATGTCATATTGAGAATTCGAACACTAGAGGGCAAACAGTGTAGATTCAGATGAGGTGGCTCATTATGAGCCACCTCATCTGGATCTACACTGTTTGCCAATTAAACTAAAATTTTTTTGGCCGTTTAAGGGTTAAATAGTGTCCTACATCCATCTTACCATCAAGTCCTTCAAGAGCTATTTCATCTAGAAGCTGGTGTCGTAAATCAGTTGCCATGGCCGCCCAGTCCTTTAAATCTGAAAAAATAACAGATAGCTCACATTTACACTATGATATACCTGATATACCTGTCGACATATACTCAGGCCCACTGGCCTCTTCTGATGCATTCTGGTTAATCAGTCAGCAGTGGCTCATGTACCAGATTTATCTTATTCCACTAAGGCACTGCATTTTAAGACACTGCAGGGTTATTACTAGGAATTCGAAAATAGGAGTTTCAGGACCCCCAGAGCCATCCATATCTTAGAAAATGTTTAAGTCCCTCAATGTCATTCTCTGAAAAATAGGTGTCCCCGGCCCAAAAGTAGGAGTAAAAAAAACTCCAATTAAAATAGTTAATGAGAAGCCTGAGACAGAATGTTATTTACGGTTTAAAGGGTATCAAATCCATCATTCATGAAAGCCCTTTGAATAAACACTTTTTGACATGAAATATGCACTGTATCCAGGGGGCCTATTTATAAAATGACTTAAGTGGTTGCTATGCTGTTGCTAAGACTGAATTTCTACGAAGGTGATTCTCTACAACTATGAAATTTGCTCTGGAGGAACAGTCTAAAAACGACTGTTCCTCCAGAGCAAATTTCATAGTTGTAGGGAATCACCTTCATAAAAATTTAGCCTTAGATACCGCATAGCAAGGACTTAAGTCATTTTATAAATACAGCCCCTGAGCTCCAAATAAGGTGTGACTTTATATGCCCGTTTTGAAAGAACGGACGTATTATGGCATGGCGCTGTCCATCTGTCTGTCACATTCTTGTGCGCGCCATAACTCAGTAATCGTTTGGGATACCTTCATGAAATTTTGTAGGGATATGTATTAGGTTGGGGGAAAGTGTCGTGTGCAGTAATGGTTTCTCCCCCTTTCTTAGTTTCCAAGTTATGCCCCTTTGATTATTTTTTCCCTGACTAGTCTTGTGTGCGCCATAACTGGATAACCATTTGGGATATCTTGATGAAACTTCATAGTAATATGTATGAATGTCCGATGATGTGTCGCGTATAACAACTGTTGCTTTACCTTTCTTCATTTTGTTTTCTTCCTTTGATTAGATATTTTAGGCTATTTTTGTCTATACTAGTCTTGTGCATACCATAACTTGGTACCCATTTGGAATATCTTGATGAAACTTTATAGCAATATTAAAGCATGATCACAAGCCGGTGCCTTAAATATAGTATGGTTGCTCCCCCTTCCTTAATTTTGGAGTAACTTCCCTTTGATTAGTTTTTTAGGCTAGTCCCATTCATTCTATAACTCATTAACCCTTTAAAATATTTTGATGAAACTTTGTAGGAATGTGTATAATGGGGCAATGTATCATGAGCAATAACCATAACTCTGGCTTACTTCCCAAATTATCTGCCCTTGCATAAATTTCCGGTTTACTTTGTAGCTCCTTTACCATTTGAAATATTTTAACAAAACTTAATGGTGATGTGCACATTGTCAAGGGAATGTATTAGGCTCAAGAATGGTATCTCTCATTTAGTTAGTTTATGAATTATCTTTCTTGTTTGACTTTGGCATTTCTCAACTTCTGGGCTGCTTCACCTTGGAACCTGATTTTTGGTATAGGTATAGTATTTGATGTGTTAGATGTTTTTTTAACATTGTAGTCAATAAATACAGAGTTGTTTGCAGGTGTTTATCTCCTGTCCATTTTTCTGAAAACAATTGTGTTCATTCTGTAACTTCTTCATAACACTAAAACGGGCGTATTATGCGCCTCTTGCTGAGCTCTTGTTAGTATAATTCTCGGATAATTTTTCTTATTTCTCAATGATAACATACCTAGTGACCTCTCATTAGAACAGTCTCACCTGGATGGTTCTAATGAGATGTCACAAGATATGTTTTAATGGAGAAATATTGAAAATTTAATTATTATCTCTAAATTACCCTGTTACCCCTTCTTATCTGGAGCCCTGCTGTCTCAAAGGCCTTATAACAATATCTCACCTATCAGCACATTGTGCTCAGGTCACCTGAAAAAATACCAAGATTATAAAATAATAGTCCCATTATCAAGTTTCAACCCAGGCCAAGATCTTGTAATCATAACCTTACTATGCAAGATGGTTATAACAGCTCCAAAATGTAGCCTCTATGTTCCTCACCAGATCATTATACAACCTCTTTTACTAATTAAGGGAAATAACTCTGGCATCAATCAGCCATTATGACCCATTATTTCACTTGGCTCTAATAGATACATGTATTATTGCAATATAACTAAGATGATTCAGGGTTTTCCCTGACGCAGAATTCTGTGTCATTTACTCCTAAAATCATTCCTGGGACTCCCAGAAAAAAATCTTGAGAGTCCTCTGGGATGCTCAGATTTAGGGCTCATTCTCTACAGATACTTGCCTTATTCATCTTTTAGATCATTTAAGGAATGAATTTCATTTTTCTGAGGTTTATCGAAGTGTAAACTACATTGGGTCACGTGCAAAGTGAAATAACCCCGAAGAGAGCCATTGTTTATTCTGACGTCATTGACGTCGCGTGTCTCAATGTAGTTATTGGAATGTAAACTACATCACGTTCCAATGGTTTACTATTGAGCTTTTCAGTAAATACACCAAGAATGTAAACATATAAAAATGAACAGTGCTAGGGGTTTATTCACAGGTATGATACTTCTAGATCTTCAGAAGGCTTTTGACACTGTTGATCACAGCATTTTGTGTAGCAAATTGAAACTTATGGGTGTTGGCTCTACCAAATGGTTTGAATCTTATTTGTCTAATAGAAGTCAGCTGGTTAAAGGTAGGTTCCTGTACTTTGGAATGCATTATAATTTTGATGATCTTTCATCCATGTTGTTGGAAAGCACTTATAAAAGGGAATGAATAAGTTTCACTAAAAGGTGTAAATCAAAAAAATATTAGAAAAGTTGTTTTGCAAGGGATTTCCTAACTCTGCTTCGCACACCAGTTAGCGCTATTTTTAGTTCGCGCCAAAAATAGATAACGCAGCTGACGTCATGCTGCATTGCATTTTGGGATAGTTTTAACCCATCCGCCATGCCAGGACCTCTAGGAGAGCTCACGGCAAGGGAAAATTGACCTTTGGAGAATGGCATCAGGTATCACGCACTTATAGACATGATACACATAGTTATTTTTAAAACTGGAATTCCAACGAAAGAAAATAAACCAAAAGAGAAAACGACTATTTTCTTCAACATCTGATGAGTTTCTCAGTGGCAACAAATTCAGAAAAATAAGAGAATTCAATACTGCTCAGAAAAATACGAAACTATTTTGTGGACATAATTGTTATCCCTAGTCCAGGAACCTACCTTTAATGTGGGTAAAACAAACTCAGACATAGCTAATGTAACTTGTGGTGTACCTCAAGGGAGTATTTTGGGTCCATTACTCTTCTTGTGTTATGTGAATGACATGGTGATAAGTATCGACCCTGACTGCAAACTTTTGCTGTATGCTGACAACAGTACAATCCTATTTTCTCACAAAGATCCAGATCAAATTGCAAATAAACTCGGAAAAGTTCTTGAATCATGCTCAGAATGGCTTGTTGATAACAAATTGTCTCTTCACCTGGGAACAAGGGCTTCGCAAGCAGCGCATAATACGCCCGTTTCAATGTCCTAAAGGAGTTACAGAATGAACAAGATTGTTTACAAAACGATAGTCAGGCAGACAAACAGGGGCAACCACTCTATAATTAACTAGAACTGTCAGCGAATCCAACTATACCCCCCCCCCCCCCTTAATTGCTTAAATCAAATGGTGTTATTTTCGTAACAAAAAGCATAAAGGAGGAGACAAATCATTGTTACCATGTATACCAAATATGAATGGTTGCTGTGAAATCTGTTACAAAAAATTACATTATTCAAAGTCAGGAGAGAAAGAAAATTGGAAAAATATAGGGAAGAATAAGCAGAAGACTGGTTCTCAATCCCACAATACAACAAGTTCTCATCAACCTGCATACAAAATTCCCTACTCTAACTTAAAGATGCATAGAAATCTTTTGCGCAAAAATGCATTATTCAAAGTAAAGAGAGAAAGAAAATCAGACAAATACAGGGAATAAAAAGAGGAGAAGTCTGGTTCTCAATCCCACCAGACCTGGGGCCGATTACATGCCAATGTAATCGATTACAATTACAATTACTTTTAAAAATCATGATTACAGATTACATTACAATTACATTTTTTCTCAATGTAATTGATTACAATTACAATTACTTTGCAAAGTAATCACGATTACTTTATGATTACATGTGATTACATTATACAAGTGTACAGAATGATCAAGACTGTGAAAGTGCAAAATCTCCATATTCAAAAAGACTTAATTTATACCTAAATCAGCAAATAATTGGTTGCTTACATTTGTGCTAATAGGTAAGACTGAAATAATTTCTGAAGAACTTGACTTACTTTTTTATCTGAACGAATTTTATTTAGCAATCTGCAGTTACATGTAATGTGCATGCAATGACTGTATGCTATTTATGAAGTTTGAGAAATTCAATAAATGCTATGTGTCAGGTCCTAAATGTAAAGCACATGCTTCAGTATTTTTTCTCTCTATCATTTATTTTACCTTTTATTTCTAACATCAGAAATATGTTTCCAATGTCATAAAATTGCTTGTGAAAGACTAGTTCAAAATCTTCAAAGCAAGGGGCCACACACTTTCTGTAAATTATTAATTTCAAAACATTTTAACTATCACTGTATATATTTCATTTTCATCTTTTTCTTGCCCACCCTCAGTCTGACAAAAATTCAAAGTTAATAAGTTGGCCCATAAATGGGAAAGAAAGGAATTAAAGTATTGGCATTTTGTTGTATGCAATACACAGGTGTCATTAAGTAGGCAGATGTTACAGTTAGCTCAATCCACAAAGAAGGTGTGAAAATCACAGTTGAGTTGCACTGCTCAACGCTGCACCAATAAACACAAAACAGTCAGTATGTTTGAAAAAATCATACTTGAACCTGCCGGTCCAAAGTAAAGATGATAAATCATGTAAATCAGTCATAAAAACATAAGTCAACCAAGGTAGCTACCAGTCTTAACCTGAAATACCCTGCATTCAAGACTACCAAAATCACACAGTTTTTACATAATAACAAATTTATCCTTAATCATTAACCCATAAATGCCTAGCATCTCATAAAAAGAGACAGGTAGACATTGCGGACCCAGATCAGATGCTCATATGCAGCATTTTGATCAAGATCTTCACTGCTGGCATAAAATTTTGAACAGTTTGTATAAAAAGATGTAAAAAAAAAAAAACTATCCAATTTGTGAGGACAGAAGAGTCTGCCAGTCATAAATGTGTATAAGAATGCATATTTATTACTATGATACTGCTTAAATTTTACCCCTGAAAAGAGTTTAAAGGGAATTCAGTCAGTTTTTTTAATTTGGTCTGCTGCCTTTTGTACACAAATTAGATCAGTTTTTCTCTGTCTTATTCAGTTTGAAGACACTCTGAATAATCAACTGCTTTCTGTTATTATTTTGCACAAGTCTTTTCTTTTAACTATTAAAAGGAAGAGCAAGTTTCCTTTTTTTCTTCTTTTCTCATTTCTGAAAATGAATCAAAGTAATCAAAATGTAATCATAAAGTAATCATGATTACAGCCCATTTTGTAATGTAATTGATTACATTACGATTACTTGTAATCATAAAAATGTACGATTACAGATTACTTCCTGATTACTCAGAAATTGTAATCGATTACAAGTAATCACGATTACAGATTACAATTACCCCAGGTCTGAATCCCACAATACAGTATGTCATCATTAACCTGCATACCAAATCTTGCATGATTGTGGAGAAAACTTTGATGAAAAAGTTCATTATTCAAAGTATGGAAAGAAAGAATATTGGACAAATACAGGGTAGAATAAGCAATAAAAGGCGGGTTCTCAATCCCACGATACAACATATCGTCATCAACCTGCATACCAAATGGGACTACTCTAGCTTGCTTGGTTGTGGAGAAATCTTTGACGAAAAATTTTATTATTCAAAGTATGGAAAGAAAGACTATTGGACACATACAGGGAAGAATAAGCAGAAAAAGGCTGCTGCTCAATCCAACGATACAACATATCGCCATCAACCTGCATACCAAATATGACTACACTAGCTTGCATGGTTGTGGAGAAATCTTTGACTAAAAATTTCATTATTCAAAGTAGGGAAAGAAAGAAAATCAGACAAATACAGGGAAGAATAAGCAGGAGAAGGCTGGTTCTCGATCTCATGATACAATATGTCGTTATCAACCTGCATAGCAAATATGACTACTCTAGCTTGCATGATTGTGGAGAAATCTTTGACGAAAAATTTCATTATTCAAAGTATGGAAAGAAAGAAAATGTGGCAAATACAGGGAAGAATAAGCAGGAGAAGGCTGGTTCTCAATCCCACAATATAACATGTCGTCATCAACCTGTATGCCAAATATGACCAGTCTAGCTTGTATGGTTGTGAAGAAATCTTTGATACAATATCTTTGAACAAGGTAGATAACCTACATACACTAGGTATACCTTTTTTAGTTCTACTTTTTTCCCTTGACAATAATATTACATGTACAACAAAAGTTTACACGAAAGAAGCCGATAAGAACTAATGAAAGGGATTTACTCTTAAACGAAGAAAGGGAGAGCAGCCATTGTTGTACGCGACACATCGTTAGGACTTCATACACATTGCTATGAAGTTTTATAAAGATATCCCAAACGGTTATCTAGTTATGGCGCGTACAAGACTTACAGGGATAAAATCAATCAAAGGGGCATAACTTCAAAAGTAAGAAAGGGGGAGCAACCATTTTTGTACGCGACATGTTCCCCCACCCTAATACATATGCCTACCAAATTTCATGAAGATATCCCAAATGGTTACTGAGTTATGGCATGTACAAGAATGTTTACGGACGGACGGACGGACAGCGCCACGACATAATACGTCCGTTTTTTCAAAACGGGCGTATAAAAACAGAATGTATACTGTTTGGATCAAAAAGGAAACTTAGGAAAGTGAAGGATTTCCATATTGTCTGCAATGACCACACGATTGATTCTACAACTTCTGTAAAATACCTTGGTCTTAACATAGATAATCTTCTATCTGGTGAAATTTGTTTCAAAAGTTAACGCTCGTCTTAAATTTTTGTATAGACAAAGTAATAGTCTGTCAGCAAAAACTAGGAAAAACTTATGTTCGGCTTTGATACTGTGCCACTTTGATTATTCATGTTCATCTTGGTATGCTGGCCTCAACAAAGGTTTGAAAAAGAAACTGCAAATAGCTCAGAATAAAGTCATCAGATTCATTAATCAACTAGGACCTAGAACAAGGATCACTTCGGATATTCTTATGAACCTGAATTTACTCAATGTTGAAACTAGGGTAAAACAAGTAGCCCAAAGGGCAACAATTGCTCACCTGAGAGACATTGTAAACCTATAGGGATATTTAAGATGCTCAAGGGCAGCTAACTCCACAGTCAGTGGTCCAATCAGGCTGAAAATTAAATTCATCCAAAACATTATGTATGCCCTCATTTAATATATGCAAGTTTAAAAAGTATCCGATCAAAAGCACAATAGACAGAGCTGTCAAGGGCAGCTAACTTCATAGTGGTTGGCCTGATCTGGCCAAAATTTGAACTTGTTTAAGATATTACGCATTTCCTCATTACCTGCAAGTTTGAAAAGGATCGGATCAGTAGAAACCAAGAAAAAGTGGCGACATTATTTTTGGATGCTCAGGGCAGGTACTCCATAGTCAGTGGTTTGGATCTAGCCGAAATGCTAACTAATCCAAGCTTTTATGCATATCCTCATTACCTGCAAGTATGAAGAAGATCCGATGAAAAATGAAAAAGTGATGACGTTGTTTTCTCCATCATAAGACTATGGGTTTTTTTTTTTCAAATGCTCAAGGGCAGCTAACTCCGTAGTCTGTGCTCTAATCCGGCCAAATTTCGAACTCATCCAAGTTCTTATGAATGTCATCATTACCTGCAAGTATGATAAGGATCTACTCAAAAACCTTGATTGCAGCACCCTGAAAGTCAAACTTGCTCGAGATATTGTCATGCCCTACATTTGTGTTGAATTTATTTTAGAATCTGTTGAGAAATGTAGGTGCTAGAGCGATGACAAAGTTTTTCTAAAAATAGCCACAGTGACCTTGACCTTCGGCACAGCATCCTGAAAGGCGAACTTGCCTGAGATATTGTCATACCCTACATTTGTGTAAAGTTATTTCAAAATCCATGGAGAAATGAAGGTGCTAGGGCGATGACAAAGTTTTTCTAAAAATAGCCTTGACCTTGGGCACAGCACCCTCAAAGTCGAACTTGCTCGAGATATTGTCATGCCCTACATTTGTGTGAATTTATTTTAAAATCCATTGAGAAATGTAGGTGCTACAGCGCTGACAAAGTTTTTCTAAAAATAGCCACAGTGACCTTGACCTTGGGCGCAGCACCCTGGAAGTCAAACTTGTTTGAGATATTGTCATGCCCTACATTTGTGTGAAGCTGATTTAAAATCCGTTGAGAAATGTAGGCGCTAGAGCGATGACCAAGTTTTTCTAAAACTAGCCACAGTGACCTTGACCCCGGCCAAATTTCGAACTCATCCAAGCTCTTATGAATGTCATCATTACCTGCAAGTATGATAAGGATCTAATCAAAAACCTTGATTGCAGCACCCTGAAAGTCAAACTTGCTCGAGATATTGTCATGCCCTACATTTGTGTGAAGTTATTTTAAAATCTGCTGAGAAATGTAGGTGCTAGAGCGCTGACAAAGTTTTTCTAAAAATAGCCACAGTGACCTTGACCTTGGGCGCAGCATCCTGAAAGTAAAACTTGCTCGAAATATTGTCATGCCCTACATTTGTGTGAAGTTATTTTAAAACCTGCTGAGAAATGTAGGTGCTAGAGCGCTGACAAAGTTTTTCTAAAAATAGCCACAGTGACCTTGACCTTGGGCGCAGCATCCTGAAAGTCAAACTTGCTCGAAATATTGTCATGCCCTACATTTGTGTGAAGTTATTTTAAAATCTGCTGAGAAATGTAGGTGCTAGAGCGCTGACAAAGTTTTTCTAAAAATAGCCACAGTGACCTTGACCTTGGGCGCAGCATCCTGAAAGTCAACCTTGCTCGAGATATTGTCATGCCCTACATTTGTGTGAAGTTATTTTAAAATCCGTTGAGAAATGTAGGCAATAGAGCGATGACAAAGTTTTTAAAAAAATATGTGATGACGTTGTTTTCTCCATTATAACACTATGGGATTTTTTTCAAACGCTCAAGGGCAGCTAACTCGGTAGTCTGTGCTCGAATCCGGCAAAATTTCGAACTCATCCAAGCTCTTATGTATGTCATCATTACCTGCAAGTATGATAAGGATCTAAGCAAAAACAGTTGAGAAAACGTGATGACGCCATTTTCCCCATTATAACCCTATGGGATTTTTTTCAAACGCTCAAGGGCAGCTAACTCCGTAGTCTGTGCTCGAATCCGGCCAAATTTCAAACTCATCCAAGCTCTTGTGTATGTCATCATTACCTGCAAGTATGATAAAGATCTAATCAAAAACAGTCGAGAAAACGTGATGACGCCATTTTCCCCATTATAACCCTATGGGGGCTATCTGTTGCCATGGAAACCAGAGTTCTGAGCTGATCGGCACCAAAACCTAATGCAGCCTTTCCCCCACCCAAATGATGCTTCAGATAAAATTTGATTGCGAACGGCCCACTGGTCTCTAAGATATTTATGTTTGAAAGTGTTGACGCACCCATGCACGCACGCACGCACTAACGGACGACGGCTCGACTCCCATCCTATAAGCTCACCTCTGAGCCTTCCGCTCAGGTGAGCTAACAACTAAGATTAAATCATGTGCATAAGAACTTCAACAACTTGTGTCCTTCATACCTTCAAGAAAATTTTGTACCTTTGAGAGACTGTTGCAAAGCAGGGCTTTGAATGATTTTATAATGATTGATCTAATGAGTTCATAATTTAAATTTGTTGAATTATGCTTCTTTTATTAAAAACATTAGAATTTAAGATTTTGTAGAAAACTGTTAAAATGTACTATTAAGGTGTACTGTTAAATATACTAAATAATAACGCAATAATGAAGGGTCACTGCACTGGTCAGGTGATTGGTAAATTTAGTATTTCCAATGACATATGCATAAATAAGCCCTTCATTGTTGACTTATTATAGACAGTTTTAGGAAATATTTATAGAGATAACATATTTTCAACTGATTTTATATACTATCTGTCAATTTTTGATGATTGTACTCAAATATATTGTAGGGGTGACACTGCACCTGGTGTGTCACATGACTAAAAGTACAGCTTTTGCGATGGAATTGTAATATATTGGTTAGTCAGGTGATTAACCAATATAATTTCATCCAATGGCTACAGGGTTCAGGGTTGAAGGCGCTTTTGGTGACCTGGTTGGGATGATGACTAAAGGATTATTGCGTTGTTCATGCCATTGCATCATTCCAACTGGGTATAAAAGAATAGAAATTCAAAAGGACTGTTAATATGCGTTTTGCTTGCTATCGCGCGGATATACTGTCCGTTAGAAACGACATATTCAACCTTTGGACTCTCATCTTTAACTTTTAGGAAATATTTCGGAAACAAAAAGCCAAATTCAGAAATTAAAATTTTAAAGACAAAAAGTTAGAAATTAACTTTAATAAAATCTATACGATCACTATTAAAAGACTTCATTGTTTCTTTTTATTACTTCGGTACAACTGTACTTGTTTGGTGCCGTTCGACGGATTATCAAAAGAAAAGGAACCTCGGGACAATTCTAAGGAACAGTGAAGTTTCAAGACTGACGATCAAAGCCAACGGTGGAAGACTGAGTTCAAGCTGAGTAAGTTGCTCTTTTCTTTTGTGTACTTTATTTAGTCTGTTCACTAGAAAATGGCTGACCAACAACCACAACAAGTAAATATGGGGGTTGTATTCCAAGGTATTCAAGGACAACTGGAGGGCTTGTCATCAGTAATGGCAGCCCAAGGCGTTTCACAAGTTGTGAAAACGTTTGAGGGGGATAGCAAACAGTTTAGAGACTGGATTAAGTCAATAGAAAAATTTGCTACTTTGACTAATGTAACACCTGACCGTATAAAATGTATTGCATATCAAGCTTCAAAGGGGCCTGTTGGGGATTTTATTAAACGGTATATGGTACAGAATCCACAAGGGGACTGGGATAATTTAAAGGCTGAGTTGAAATTGCATTTTGCAGAAGTCACAGATCCACAACATGCACTCATGCTTTTAAGAAAAGTACGGCAAAATCCCGGGGAAAGTATACAAATATTTGCAGAAAGATTACTAGCTTTAGCAGAAGAGGCTTTTCCTGGTTATTTAGGTCAAGGAGCTCAGGATGGACATGGTCAACAAGGCATTCCAGCCGTAATTGACCAACAATTGATTGGGTTCTTTATTGATGGTCTTTTGTCTGACCCTTTAAAAATGAAGGTCATGAGAGCAAACCCACGTATTTTGCATGATGCCATCAGAGAAGCAACCAATGAACAGAATATACGAAAAAGATTTAATTTAAGAACAGGTCATGATTATTCTAGAAATGAACAGCCTATGGAGGTTGATCATAGTAGGTCTGTAAGGCGCTGTTTTAAATGTAACGGATTCAATCACATAGCAAAGGACTGTCATAAGATTTTAAAGCAAAGTAAGGTCAATAGTGCTGACATACGACCTCAAAGACGAAAACCTATTCAATGCTGGTATTGTAAAAGATTTGGGCACATTATGAAAGATTGTTATCAATTCAATAAAGATGAGAAAAAAGGTAAGGAAGAAACAGAAAAGAAACCTTTAAACTAAAATCCTCTTTTCATAAAGAAACCGGTGGAAAGAGAAAATTACAGGACATTCAGACATACAAAATAGCAGTTATGGGTAACCCAAATTCTTGCCTGATAAAAATTGAAAAGATAAAATATAGAAGTTTAGTAGACAGTGGGGCAGAAGTCTCACTCATACACAATAGAGTATATAAACAAATGAAAAATAAGCCAGCACTTATAAATAAACATGTAAGATTACAAACAGCAAACGGTACAGAAATGAAAATTAAGGGCTGTGTGAATTTAAAATTTGAAATTGGGGGTAAAACTATGAATCATCTGTTTTATGTTGTTTCAGATCTTAATAGAAATGTCATTTTAGGTAGGGATTGGTTAAAACAAAATGGTGTAAGATGTTATTATGATTTAGGTTGTCTAAAGGTTAATGGCACATATGTTAATTTAGAAGAAGATGCACATGTAGCGTCAGTCGTTAGACTTAAATCAACAGTAGTTTTAAAACCACAAATGGCATACGTTTGCAGAGGAAAGTTAAGACGAAATTTTTGTAGTGATGATATTAAAATTTGTCAAGTTTCTGCTATTGATAGTGGGTATGTTAGCTCAGAACCTGGTTTAATGGTTTCAAACTCGGTAGTGTCAATCACTCCCACATATCAAGTACCTGTTATGATAGTAAATGGCACAAACAAAACGTTCAAAAGCGAGGCTGTGTAATTGCTAGAGCTGAGCCTGTCTTAGAGGCAAATTGTGTGACAATGTCAGATTTACCACCTCAATCAAAACAGTTACAAAACTCAGAACTTTTGTCTGAGGTAAATACATCACCAGAATTCAAACAAAAAGTAACAGAATTTGTTTTGAAAAATAAAGACTTGTTTGCTGAAAAAGATACAGATTTAAGTCATACAGATACAGTAAAAATGAAAATAGAAACAGATGGTAGCCCACCAATAAAAATGAGACCATATAGGTGCCCATTACAAAACAGACAGGTCATTGATAAAGCTGTTGACGAAATGCTTGAGGCAAAAATCATTTCGAGATCAAAATCGGCATGGAGTTTTCCAGTAGTTATTGTAGACAAAAAGGATGGTTCAAAAAGGTTTTGTGTTGACTTTCGCAAGCTGAATAAAATAACAAGACCTATTTCGTATCCTCTTCCATTGATTGACGATATACTGGCATTAATTGGCAGAGCAAAGTATTTCACATCTTTGGATTTAAAATCTGGTTATTGGCAAGTTGCTATGGACGAAAATGACAAGGATAAAACTGCTTTTGCTTGTCATAAGGGGCTGTTTCAGTTTAATGTTATGCCTTTCGGTTTGACAAATGCTCCAGCAGTATTCCAGGAGCTAATGAGCATTGTTTTGCAGGAATTAGAAGGCTTTGCAACTGCATATTTGGATGATATTTTGATATTTTCATCTTCTGTTGAAGAACACTTCAAACACTTGCAAATGGTTTTCGGTAAACTAAGGCAGCATAATTTAAAACTTAAGCTGAAGAAGTGTCATTTTCTGCAGACTGAAACTAAATATCTAGGCTTCATAATTGACGAAAATGGTATTAAGCCTGATCCTGAAAAAGTAGAGTCAATTAGGTCACTAGCAGTCCCAACAAATGTCAGAGAAGTACGTAGTTTCGTAGGCATGTGTTCTTGGTACAGACGTTTTGTGCCAAATTTTTCGGAGATAGCTGAGCCTATTGTAGCATTGACAAGGAAATATTCGAAGTTCAAATGGACCGATGAGTGTCAAAAAGCTTTTGAGTTCCTTAAGAATAGCTTAACATCTGTTCCTTTACTGGCTTATCCAGATACATCCAAGCCCTATATTTTGTATACAGATGCAAGTTTGACCTGTATTGGGGCATGTTTAGTTCAGACGTCTGACGAGACTGATACAGAAATCCATGGTGTTAGAAATGAGAAACCAATATATTATCTTTCACACAAACTAAGCAAGTCACAATGTAACTGGTCAGTGATAGAAAAAGAAGCATTTGCAATATATTTTGCACTTCAAAAACTAGACCACTATTTACATAATGCACAGTTTGTCATTCGAACAGATCATAAACCTCTAAAATACCTGTTAGAGAGTCCAATGCAAAATAGAAAGATACAACTCTGGGCGTTAAGTATTGCAGCATACAATTGTACTATAGAATATATTTCTGGCACAGAAAATACAATTGCGGACCTATTGTCGAGGTCCCAAAATAACAGTGAAAAATTTGAGCCAGAAGATCCAAAAGAACTAAATCTTGACATTGATGACAAGACATTTGAGATTAGTGCATTAAATTCTAATAAATTTAATCCCAAGACTTATGCCAGCTGTAAGGCAAAAGAAATGGACTTGTCAGATGATCAAGCAGATTGTTTCCCGTGCTTGGACATGATTAATGAACAAGCAAAGGATAAGGAAATTTCTGATATCAAACAACAGCTTCAATGTGGAAAAGCTGCAAAGATGGTAGAAAGTAAGCACATTATTTTACAAGATGTACTTTATTACATATCAGATGTAGATTCAGATCCAGTGCTTAGATTATTTGTACCCCAGCATCTGAGAGAAAAGGTGGTAAAGCAATATCATGACTTAAATGGTCACATGGGTGTCGCTAAGTGTTTTGATTCTATTAGAATCAAATATTATTGGCCAAATTTGTTTAAGGAGCTTCAGGAATATGTATCAAAATGTGTTACTTGTCAAGTAAGAAACTTAAAGCCAATTAAAGCACCCTTGCAAGAAACTGATATACCCCCTTACCCGTTTGCAAAGATTAGTCTCGACCTTAGTGGTCCTTATCCGGAAACTTTAAGTGGAAATAAGTACATAGTTAGTTTTGTAGACTGGTACTCAGGATGGCCCGAATCATTTAGTGTCCCTGATAAGAGTGCTGATAATATAACACATTTATTATTAGAAGAAATCATCCCTCGTCATGGTTCTCCGTTAGTTATTGTTTCTGACAATGGAACTGAAATGGTCAATAGAAAAATGAGGGAAACCCTTGATTCACTAAACATTTGTCACGTTTTAAGTAATTACTACAGACCACAGTCCAACGCAAAAGTGGAAAGATATCATAGAACTCTTAAAGATGTCTTATCAAAATTAATACAGGAAAACTTACAAACTTGGGATTTATACCTTGCACAATGTTTGGCAGCTATAAGGTTCAATGTTTCAGAATCATCTAAGTTCTCAAGTTTTTATTTGCTTTACAATAGGGATGTTGTTTTGCCTATAGATAATTTACTACAACCTAGGCCAAAATATTATGGGGAAGATCAGCATCAGATTGCATTACAAATTCAGCACAAGTCATTCACTCTTGTACATAGGCATTTACAAAAAGCCAAGAAACGCCAGGCAAAATATGCTGATAAAAACAGTCAAGACGTTAACTTGCAAGTAGGGGATCCTGTGTATTATCAAAATCACCAGAGAAAATGTAAACTAGAAGGTCGATGGGTACCTTATTATAGGATCATCGAAAAACGTGGCCCAGTTAGTTTCATAATACGTTGTCAGTTAGATGGCAGTACCACCAAGGCTCATGCCAATCAGCTACGTTTAGCAAATGTAGATGATGACTGGCAGTTGCCAACAAACAAGGCTTTGAGACCACATAGGAAGGCTGCCTATGTAATGCCTTCAGAGGATTCTGATGATACAGAACCTCAGGAAAATTACTCAGGATCAGAGAATTCTGAAGATGTTCCGTTAGCTAAATTAGCGAAGAGATTACGCAGGGAACGCGAAAACTCTGATTCTGAGGATAATATTCCTTTGACTGAATTAGCCAGAAGATTACGTGCTCAGGAAGAGCGTGAATCTGAGGATAATATTCCTTTGACTGAACTAGCCAAAAGGCTACGTGCTCAGAAAGAGCACGAAAACGGTAATCAGACATCACAAGAAAAAGATCGGAGATATTCTTCGAAAAACTCTAATTTGAGTTATAGTGATGCTGATATGTCTACGGATGAACACACAGACGAAAATGACATGATTGTCAACCCAGTCACTAAACAGTCTCTGAAAATAAAAAGACGAAAAAAACAGACGGACAATTCAAAGCTCATACTGGAAATATTAAATAAACTGGTATAATAATAATAAATATAATTACCATAAAGAAATAGGGATAATTTAGTAAGTCACAATACATATACTATTCTGGTATCTGTCATTAAAATAAAATAATAATAAATAAATAAATAATAAAAAAAAAAAAAAAAAAAAAAAAAAACTGTCCCAATATTAACTGCATAAAGCTAATGTGAACAAATTTTCAGACTGTCCCAATATTTAATGCATAACCGTAGTGTCCGAATATTTAATGCATATCGGTAATGTCCGAATGTTTAATGATATAACGGTAATGTCCCAATGTTTAATGATTAACGGTAGTGTCCGAACATTTGATGCATAATGGTAATATCCGAATGTTTTATGCATAACGGTAATGTCCGAATATTTAAAACATAATGGTAATGTCTCAGTATTTAATGCATAATGGTAGTGTCCGAATATTTAATGCATAACGGTAATGTCCCAACATTTAATACATATCGGTAATATGAACTAGAGTTCACACTGTCCCAATATTTAATACATAACGGTAATGTCCCAATATTTAATGCATGGCGGTAACTGTCAAAACATTTAGGTTCATTATGGTAGCATGTCTGATCAATATCCACACTGTAACGTTGGTTTCCCTATAGCTAGTGTGTTACGGTAATCGCACTGTCCCAACAATTAGATTTACTAAGGTAATATATCTGGTCAATACCTACACTGTAAGTTACATATCTGGTCAAAATCTACTCTGACATAAATAATACTGTACTCCTGAAGGTTGAAATGTTTCACCACTCTAAATAATTATTCAAGGCTACAAATACACACTTCTGTATCAATGAAATAACTGACATTTAAAGTCGAAATGTAACCAAATGACATTTCAAAATTACAAGCTGTATGAATGAGAAAAGATACATATATTAACTGACAGATTAAAATGACTTACCTTTGAGATTTAAGACCAAAGAGTTACATCTCTTGCAATTCGAAATAATCCGTTAACTCTTTTATGTCTGTGGACACAGAAACTAACAAATTAAAAATTTGAACTAAATGAACGAAAAGTGTTTCTAAAACGTCTAAAAATTCTGGCAATAATGAATCCGGAATTATATCACTATGTAAATAAAAAGACAATATGTCATCAAAAGAAGATTCAAAATTGTCAAATTCTTGTTCTAGTACCGACTTAAAACCAAATAAATCAGATAAAAGATCTGATAAAATTTCATCAGCCATGTTTGCTTGTCAAATTATAAGAACGTAATGGCGAAATTGTTTAACTTTTGGCTATCAAATGTGCAAGGAATTGATTTGACATTTTGATAATGTAAACTGTTTATGATATAACGGTGATTTGAATTAGAACCAATAAATACAACACATCAATTTTCAGACATGTATGGTAAAAACTAACAGATTATAGATGCTATTTGAAAAATGCATCCTCATTGTATTAAAAGAAAAGAATGGGACAGACATTTTACCGTAAGGACACAAAGAATTTACAACTATAAATAGAATACCAGTATTAAAATAAGTATGTAAAATTATTCTGAGGGTTGTAAACAAATAATACAAGTAAATATGACTTATGACTATTGTCCGGACTGTGGGCTTTGTGTGTGTTGAATCCTGTAATATACAGTTTTATATATTTGGCGTAACTAACGCTATGCTTTGTACATTTCAGATGGAAATGCATAAAGCAATATTCTTTCTGTCTCTGTTTCATATTATAATTGCAAATCAAATTCAGGAAAATGTTATCTTTCAAAAGATGAGAGATATCAATTTAAGTAGCTCGAAATGGACTATAAGTTTTGTCATAGATCTGCAACCTTACCAAAAATTCATGAAGAAACTTTCCATGAATATAGAAACTGCATCTAGAATAAATCATGAAATTTTGAATCATATACATACTTCAAATCAAACTAGTTACATGAGGACCTTTTTAAATGTTAGGACTGAAATTCTCGGGCTTCGTGCAGCACATGACAAATTGTATGACAGTTTCCATAACTACAAAAGCTTACATCAAGAAAGGGAAAGTCGGAGTATTTTCCCTATTGGGGGTCAAATTTTGAGTTATTTGATAGGAACTGTTTCGGAATCTGATTTGAAAGAGATTACTGGCCATATAAATAAATTAGCACAAAATCAACAACAAATTAAACATGTGATAGAACAAAGTTTGTCAATTTTAAATATCACAAAAGTACATGTGTCAGAAAATCGTAGGACAATAAATAAGTTGGTCATAGCTCTGAATGAAACTGAAAGCCAGTTACAAAACATATGGAAACAATTTAAAGACAAAATTACGGAAGTAGATTATTTTACAAAAATGTATATGAAGGTTGACGTAATTGTTAGTAATGTTAGGTATATGATTCATGAGGCTTTATTTTATTTTGAAAACCTTCAGTCACAAATAGGAATGTTGTCTTTAGGTCATTTAACTCCCAATATTATAAGTCCAAAAGACTTAAGGTATCTTTTGCATGAAATAGATTCAAATTTACCTACTTCATTGACTTTGCCAGAAAGGGTTGATAAAAATTTGTTTCAATACTATAAATTTCTAACATGTACGACTGTCTTAAAGGACGATCGCATAATAATAATCGTATCATTACCTTTGTTAGATACTAACAGTCAATTTGAAATTTATAAGATACATAATCTTCCTATTCCAGTGAATAACATAAACACAGAAATGACTGCAAAGCATAATCTCGAAGCCAGCATGATTGCCATTGATATTCGAAAGACCAAATTTGCACTTTTAAACTTGAATGAACAGAAGCGTTGCAATAACTATTTAACGAAATTCTGTAGAATTAATAGCCCAATTTTTCCTATAAATTTGAGTAAATTGTGTGTTATAAGTTTATACATGAAAAACAAATCAAACATTAAGAAATACTGTAGGAAGGTCGTGCAACCAAATGCCATTTTACCAACCGGAAGTAGAATTATAAATGGACTATGGGCGGTAGCCTCTCAAAAAGAATTAAGGTTTTCAGTTGTGTGTCATGAAAAAGTGAAAACTGTATCTGAAATTATTATTCGACCTCCATTGAGTTTTGTTCAGTTGAATATGTCATGTAGTGCCTCAAACGATTATTTAACACTAACTCCATATTTTTACCAAGAAAGTGAATATGAGTCTCATTTTGAACTATATCAAATGTTGCAGGTCATAAATATAACAAACATTGACCTCTGGAAAACATTCTATGAAACTTTTCCTAACCTAACGAGTATAAAAATACCTTCAACATTAAAGGCCATAAAAGAGATCCCGATGGATCATTTGATTAATGAATTAAATCAAGTTGGGGAAGTGCCCATTATTGAAGAGGAAACAAGGTCATGGGTTTATTTTGTAATTGCACTTGTTATAGCCATTATAGCTATAATTATTTTCCTGAATATTGATAAAATTAGAAGGTTTTGGTTAGCCAGACGGGACAGATTGAATATTGTGCATGAACGTGAGGGGTCGCTTGAGGGCAGAAGTCAGTTGGAAACTGAAAGCGATGATACGCCGAAGGAAGTGGGTACTTCCAAATCTGCTCCTGAAGAGAAAAAGAAAGTGCTGGCCAGCGTGGATAATAAACTGTTTGCAGGATCATGGTGTCCTGTGATGGACTTGAATACAGTGTAAAAGATAGTGGTATATCTTAAAAGTCCATGTAGTGATAACTGAGACTAAGCGACAGATATCTGCGTTCATGAAAATTATGTGGATAAACTATAAATGAAAATTATATGGATAGACTATGAGTTATTATTGAGACTACACTAATGTGTATGTAAATATTGAACAACATTAACTGTTGCAAACTTTACTTCATGAACAATTGAAGAATACAGATTAAAATGAAACTTACAATTTATAGAACGTCTGAGAGAACATTGACATTCTTATTCATCTTATTAGTTCATCTTATTAGTGGTCAGCATGGTTCCATTGGTACAACAGATGGATGATAAACATATCATCTGGTACAACAGATGGGTGACATAATTGCTTACATTGTTCACCTGGTACAACAATCTATTGGTACAACAGATGGATGATAAACATATCATCTGGTACAACAGATGGGTGACACAATTGCTTACATTGTTCACCTGGTACAACAATAGTCAGCATGATTCTATTGGTACAACGACATTCGAAAGATCATGAATAACAATTAACTTTACATTATATATAAACATTATATAAACTCATTGTGTGTGTTAATCATTTTAATTAATTCGTGAAGGAAATAGTGAAGAGTTTTAAATTAAAATTATGTTTATATGTCGGATAAAATCATTCTTAGTAACAGTCATTCTTTTTGAAAACTTCATTTGAAGATGAATTTTTCAACTGGCAATGGGCGTATGTTGCAAAGCAGGGCTTTGAATGATTTTATAATGATTGATCTAATGAGTTCATAATTTAAATTTGTTGAATTATGCTTCTTTTATTAAAAACATTAGAATTTAAGATTTTGTAGAAAACTGTTAAAATGTACTATTAAGGTGTACTGTTAAATATACTAAATAATAACGCAATAATGAAGGGTCACTGCACTGGTCAGGTGATTGGTAAATTTAGTATTTCCAATGACATATGCATAAATAAGCCCTTCATTGTTGACTTATTATAGACAGTTTTAGGAAATATTTATAGAGATAACATATTTTCAACTGATTTTATATACTATCTGTCAATTTTTGATGATTGTACTCAAATATATTGTAGGGGTGACACTGCACCTGGTGTGTCACATGACTAAAAGTACAGCTTTTGCGATGGAATTGTAATATATTGGTTAGTCAGGTGATTAACCAATATAATTTCATCCAATGGCTACAGGGTTCAGGGTTGAAGGCGCTTTTGGTGACCTGGTTGGGATGATGACTAAAGGATTATTGCGTTGTTCATGCCATTGCATCATTCCAACTGGGTATAAAAGAATAGAAATTCAAAAGGACTGTTAATATGCGTTTTGCTTGCTATCGCGCGGATATACTGTCCGTTAGAAACGACATATTCAACCTTTGGACTCTCATCTTTAACTTTTAGGAAATATTTCGGAAACAAAAAGCCAAATTCAGAAATTAAAATTTTAAAGACAAAAAGTTAGAAATTAACTTTAATAAAATCTATACGATCACTATTAAAAGACTTCATTGTTTCTTTTTATTACTTCGGTACAAGACGTACATCACCATAATACTAGGTCTAGTGGGTACAACTTCTTAGTTCCAAATTGTAAAGGCGTTGAGGACTCAACTTTTTATTATACTGGTATCAAAGATTGGAATTCTCTTCCTGAGTGGTTGAAAAAATTGGAAAGCCCACAGAAATTTAAAATAGCCCTCAAGAAATATCTGATTGAGTGTTGTTGTGCAACTGAGCAAGAGCTGTTCTTATATTATTGAGCATATAACATTCCTCTTTTGTCTGTGATAGCAGTGCTAACAGCATAGTTAATCACTCACAGTGCTATCATGCCTGTAGCACGCACACTTGGCCCACCGTATGCTTTGGGCACACTGTTCCTCGAGATACGGGGGTGGTTCGTAGAGAAGCTTAAAGTGACACTCCGGTTCCAGTTCCCTGACGGGTCAGTATGTGATGGCCTGCGGGTTTGCTCCCTTTGGTCCACTTGTGTGTGTGACAGATATGACCTTTGGTTTTGTCTTTCCTCTTTGAGCACTCTTCGGTGATAAAAATCTTCCCTTTTATAGAGCTTTCAGTGTTAACCTGTGCAAAACTTCATACTTTTCCGTGCCAAAGTCTTGTTCGTACCTGAATGGACCCCACTGGAAATAAGCCATTTAGGCTTTATGGGCTATCCATGGGTATTAAGATCGAATCTTTTGAATCAGTGAAAATGGGTGTGGGTGTTAGTTTTTTACTTCTAGCAGCCTAGCTCATTCCAAAACTCCTTAAGTTCTAGTCAAATTCACTGTGATAATTTTATATTTTTCTTAAATTAAATTCATATAGATATATACATAAATATCATTTAAGTGTGCTCTTAAATACCTCACTTGTTGATTAATTTTTAAATTTTAATTTCCAAAATCGCTTTTAGATAGTATATGTTACTTTGTTAAATGATCTTAATTCCTGAATAAATCTTAGGGTACAGCATAAGCAGAAGGTTATGAACTTTGGTGTCTGAAATGGTTGTCATTACTGAAAATGGTTAAAGAATCAAATATTAGTTATATATTTACAGACTGAAGCACAGAATACCTATCTTAAAACACTTTAGACAAAATTTATGTATAGGTTAGAGGCTATGAAGAGAAATCTTCGCAATTAAGAACCTGAAGTGAGCGTAGCGAGCGGAAGGTTCTTAATTGCGAAGATTTCTCTTCATAGCCTCTAACCGGCTTAGTGTTTGCCCCAGATAATTAACTGATCCTGGCCTGCCCTGTTTTCCAACATCTTTCAGAAAATCTTTGTTTGAGAGATATTTTGTTAAAAAAAACAAAAATAAAGAAATAGTATAATGATAAATGAAAAAACAACACCAAAATGACCACTCTCCAATGTACTTTGATTATAGTAATGATGCAATGTCAAAACATAATGCAATATCATGACAGTCCCAAAATAGCTTGGAGAGGAGGGGCTTAATTAGAATACTGTTTTTAAAGTTTTTGTCATGCTGTCATTTAGCTTGGAGAGGAGGAGCATAATTAGAATACTGCTTCTAGAGTGATTGCCATGTTGTCATTTATAATTATTTGTGTTCAGATGACTTTGCACATTCCCATTCATTCAGTTTTTGGAGCTCAAACATGGCTGGTCACTTTGAATTTTCTTTGTTGAATGAGGATTATTTTCTTCTCGTTACACAAATCAGTTATTTGATTTGTGTTACGAGATGCATCTTATTACAGAGGAACATATAAGAGGAGTATTTTGTGAATCTTTATTTCTCCATGAAAAACGTATGTTGTGGATATTCATTAGAACTGCCTTTTCGAGGCAACTCTAACAAATATCTTTAAAACAATGCTGTGGGTACCCATAGAACTGCCTCATCGAGGCGAGTCTAATAAGTATCCACATGTTTTTACAATATATGTTTATTTTAAAAATAATGTTATGGATAGCCATAGAACCGCCTCGTCGAGGTGGTTCTAACGAGTAACCATAAAATACTTTTTATGGAGAATACTGCCAAATACTCCCTCCATCTGTTCCTCTGTAATGAGAAAAAAAAACGCTCATTCGAGAAATCTACATCGACTTCTAATCAATTTGACCTGTCATGTTGAAGCTATTTTTAGACGTGACAAGCCACAGAACACTGTACATTTCTGATCACTTGAATTTTCAAGTCTTCAGTAGATTTATTGGTGAAGACTCTCTTCATGGATAAGTGATGAGTCTACACCAATAAATCTATTGAAAATTTGAAAATTCGGGTGATCTGATTGGTTCATTATCTGGGGCAAACACTAATTAAAATAAATAATAGAATGGGACACTTGATTTTCTGCATGAGACTTTTAAAACAAAAGTAAGGGTCCAAAGGACCTCACATTCTTAACAGAGGGAAAACCCTGATGAATGTTTTTGAAACAAAAACATCAACTGACAATCATCAAATGCTTTATATTTGTATCAAGTGTCTTGAAAACATCTGCAACACTTTTAAAGTTATAAAGAGGACTAGATTCCATACTAAAATAACAAAGTGTCAGAATTCTGTGAAAAATGTAGGTGGAGTTATGGTTCTTGCTCTCTGCATATTGTCAGATGATGCTTTGTAATTCATTAGTCCCATTGTTGTTGCCATTTTTTAAAGCAGGAACTCTTTGCCACTGTTTTGATGTCTACTGCTGTAACTGTCATCCTCTGGCACATTCTCTGCCTCATCAGTCTTTGCCATCTGGCCATGACATTGGTTTTCGAAAGCGGTTACTAGAAATATCAGAATACACTTAATTACCAGAATATACAGGCGAAATACCCATTTAATATCTGTTGTTGTTTTTCTTAAACCCTGCAAGAAAATCTATAAGTTGCAGTCATCGGCATACTTACGCTAGGGTGGAAGGACACCAGCTATTAAATGTCTAATGAACATAATGACAGAAAAAGACCAAGGACACAACACCAAAGGCTTCATCATTTCACCCTTCAGACTTGCTCTACCCAAGCTGAAGACATGCAGAAGCTCACCAGCATAGACATCAGGATAATGGAGCAAGAGATGGAGTTTGAGAAAGACAGCTTATTCATGTACACTAAGACCCCAACTTATTGGAGCAGACTGGGTTCATCTAAGTCTAGGACTGTAGAACAGCAAGAACTCGGTAAAGAGATGGTACTGGACTTTATGATGGAAGCCCCAGAAGGAACTGTCTTTGCCTTCTCCGATGGCAGCTGCCTCACTAATACAGGCCCATGTGGGGAAGGGCCTGTTGTCTACCCACGTAACCATGCGGCAGTACACATGAAGAGACCTGTTTGTAAGAGGGGCTCCATTCTGCTTGGGGAACTGGTAGCTATAGTGTAGTATGCATAGTTGTGTGAGACGTATGAGAGTTTGCTAGAAGCCACGCCTTCTGCTTAATATTCACACATACTGATTATAAGAAGACACTTGTGCATGTGCCGGTCTGCAAGATGCATTGTTGTCACCTTGCTCTGGTATATATTAAATACTAGTGTAGAACCAGATAGTTTTTATTCTTACGGCCACTCAACACTAAATCTGGCGACGAGGATAAATTTGGATTAAAAAACAATTGGATAACGATCTATGTAAACATATTAATTTCATAAAATTCATGGAATTGATTCTGTAAAACAAACATTGTCTCAAGGACAGTGTTCTGAAACAAAAATGGCATCATCGTTACCAATATTTCCAAAATTTGAAGTAAATGGGGATCAGTCTTCCATTGGACATAGATGGGAGAAATACATTCAAAAACTGGAAAATCTGTTCGTTGGAATGAACAATGACAGCAAAAAGTGGCGAAAAGCCCTCTTACTACACTATGCTGGAGATGATGTGTTTGACATTTTCCAAACCTTGGAGAATACAGGAGACGAGAGTGGATATGACGAAACAAAAACGGAACTTACAACCCATTTTAAGCCACAAGTCAATAAGGAATTTGAAATCTTTCAGTTTCGTCAAATGAAACAGACAGATTCGGAAACAGTTGATGAATTCACAACTCACCTAAGGCAGAATATTGCGGCTTTACTGACAAAACTGCCGAAATAAAATCACAGATCATACAAGGATGCAAATCTGCAAAATTAAGACGGAAAGCTCTTCAAGAAAATCTAAATTTGACCAATTTGTTGTTAGCTGCTAGAACAATGGAATTAGCAAATTCTCAGTCTAAAGAAATGGAAAATAAACAAACACAGGACTTAAATTATGAACAAGCAAACAAAGTGAAGATTCAGAAAAACAAAAGAAAACCTGTGCAACAAAGTAAAATGCAACAAAACCACCCAAGTACACAGCAAAGTAAAAGTGTGAAATGTAGGAATTGCAGTGGCGACTTTCCACATCGACATGGACAATGTCCAGCAAAAGGGAAGACGTGCGCTTATTGTAAGAAAAGAGATCATTTTGTTTCAGTTTGCTTCAAAAAGAAAAAGAAAGAACAAAAATATAGGGTAAAACAAGTTGACTTAGATCAAGTTTCAAGTACAGAATCAGAAAATGAGTTCGACGAGTCGGAAAATTCAGAAACAGACATTTCCTTTGGAATAACTGTAAACCAAGTAAAACGGAAACCTCCAAAAACTGAAATCCTGATTAATGGACTAAAATGCAAATTATTAGTGGATACAGGTAGCTCCATCAATTTATTGAATGAGTCAGCACTTCAAAGAATGAAAACACGGCCTAGAATCACTAAGACAGACACCAAAGCGTATGCGTATGGACAAAAACAAAAGTTGCCAATAAAAGGGAAAATAAGTGTAGAAGTAGAGACGTCTGGGAAAATTTCTACAGCTAATTTCTACATTATAGGTGGAAATAATGACTCTCTGTTATCTTATGACACATCTGTGCAGCTAGGATTAATACCGGAAATAAACTCTGTAAGTTGCTTAAATTTCGGACACTCCAATGAAAATACGGACAAGTTGTTAAAACAATACCCAGAACTTTTTGAAGGAATAGGAAAACTAAAGGACAGACAAATTAAATTGCACATCGACGATAGTGTGGTGCCCATTGCACAACATCATCGCAGGATACCATTTCATTTACGCCAAAAAGTAGAAAAAGAACTCGAAAAACTCGAACAGTTAGACATAATTGAAAAGGTAGATGGACCGACGAAATGGGTAAGCCCTATAGTTGTGGCCCCCAAAAAAGACGGTGACATTAGAATTTGTGTGGACAACCGAAAAGTGATCTGTTACTAGCGTGAATGTTTTTCTGAATAGGAATAAATGGAAGTGTTCTACTCCATATACAATTGCCAGGCATTCTCGTTCTGTTTGTGAGTAACGTTGTTCGACCGGACTTAAGGCACGGCTAGCATAAGCCACTATTTTTCCTTCCTGACATAGGATTGCCCCTAAGCCAACTGGACTGGCGTCAACCCATAATTCTGTTTCCTTCGATGGCTCGAAGTACGACATTACAGTGTCACTGGTAAGTTTGTCTTTTAACGTTTGAAACGCACGTTCCTGTTCATCAGACCAGATCCAAGCTTCCTTTTGTCTGGTTAGCCTTCTTAAAGGTTCAGTGATAGTGGAGTATTGTGGAATAAAACGTGAAACATACCCTGTCATTCCTAGAAAACTCTTTACTTCTGAGGGAGTTGTCGGCCTTTGCGCACTTTTGATGGATTCGACCATTGCTGGGTCTGCTGATATTCCATCCGCAGAAAAGATATATCCAAAAAACTTCACTTGTTTCTGGTTGAACAAACATTTATTCTTGTTCAATGTCAGGTTTTTCTCTTTAAAACGTTCAAACACACCTTGTAAATTTCTGTCATGTTCTTGTTGAGTTTTTCCAAAAATGATGATGTCATCACTAATGTTTATACACCCGTTCAGTCCATCTAAAACCTGTCTGACTTCATTGTTAAATATTTCTGGGGAAGCTGAAATTCCATAATTTAGCCTTTTGTACCTTCTTAAACCTACGTGAGTAGAGAATACCATAATATTCCTGCTTTCCGGTTCCAATTCTAGCTGATGAAATCCGTTGTTCATATCCAATTTTGAAAATACTGTCGCGCCATTTAATTTTGAGGTTATGTCATCAATTGTGGGTGTAATATGTAACAGATCACAGACCATTGTCTGCGATTTTCGGAACTCAAAGCAAGCCCAAGGCAAAGCAACAATCCTTAAGACTCGAACGTTGGCGCTTACGTTTATCAACATACGATTTCAAAGTGATATACAGGAAAGGTGACCTAATGATTTCGGATTATATGAGCAGGCACCCCTTTAAGGATTACGCAAAGCATAATTCAACAGAAGATTACGTACGGCTTATTGCATCAACTGCTGTTCCAAAAGCCTTGAACTTGAATGACGTTGCATCTGCAACTAAAGATGATAAAACGTTACAAAACGTCATCTTATCTGTGAAAACAAACAGATGGAATAAGAAAATGTGTGTGATTAACAGATCATACGGAGTGTTTTCAAAACTATGTCATGAACTCACTGTGGTGGATGTAGACGGGCAGGAAATTTTATTGAGAGGAACCAGGTTAGTGATACCCCAAAGTTTACAAAGACATGTTGTGGATTTAGCGCATGCAGGACATTTGGGTATTGTGAAAACCAAGACTCTGTTACGAGAAAAGGTATGGTTTCCTTTTATTGACTCTTTAGTTGAAGAAAAATGTAAGAACTGCATACCCTGCTTAGCAGTTTCGCCTCACAACACTCCGGAGCCTATCAAGCCCAGAGTATTACCTCAAAAAACGTGGGAAGAAGTATCGATAGATTTTCTAGGTAGCATTGGCACGTCAAATTATTTCATGGTTGTCATTGATGATTACAGCCGATATCCAGTCGTTGAAGCACTGACTTCTGTTTCTGCTAAAAGTGTAATACCACGACTAGATCGCATACTCTCTATGTTCGGAATTCCATCAGTTTGCAGGACAGATTCCGGTCAGCCCTTTAATGGAAATGAATTCTGTTTATTTGCTGAACAAATGGGATTCAAACACCGACGTGTTACACCGTTACACCCCCGTGCAAACAGTCACGTTGAAAGGTTTATGTCACCTCTGCAAAAAGCCATAAAATCAGCTGTTATCGAGGGACTGGACTATAAACAAGAAATTACCAAATTTCTTAGGAACTATCGCGCGAGCCCGCACCCGTCAACAGGCCTTGCACCTGCGGACATTATGTTTAATAGGCCTATGAAAACATTATTACCTCAGTTCTCAGTAAAAAGTAAAGATAAATTGATCAGAAACAGGGACAATGTGGTAAAACAGAAGCGCAAACAGTATGCAGATAAGAAAACAGGTGCTAAACAATCAAACATCAAAACAGGAGACTCTGTTCTTGTACGACAGCCAAAACTGAACAAAATAACACCGCCGTTTAACCCCAATCCTGGTGTTATTGTTGAGAAAAAAGGTTCGATGGTCACTGTACGTCACAACAACAGAACCGTCACCAGGGACGCTTCTCATTTCAAACCGATCCCGGATAGGATACCTCAACAGGATCAGCGTAAAACAGCCGAGAAAACGAGTATAGACACTGGTCAGTCAAGGAGAAATCAGCAGCATAATAGAAAAAGACCTGAAAAATTCAAGGATTATGTTTGTTAAATGTGTGTCTACCTGTAAATAGTACTAAATAGTGTGCATATAGAAAGGGTCATAATAACACCCTGCAATGTGTTTAAAGATTAAGTGATTTTGTATACAAATTGTGCCGATCATTTAAGTTTTAGCTTTTAGCACATAATTACTACTCTAGTGTTTATGTGGCGTAAAGCTGTTCCCTTTTGTTAATTCCCTTTACCCGTTTTTATTTCATTTTCTCCTTGAAAGAAAGGAAAATGGCACTTAAATTTGTATTCAAATGATGCTTGCGTTTCTTATTTTGTGCAGTGTAGGAAAAATTGTCAAAAAAATTCAAGATGATTAATGGAAGTACATTCCTTAGTTCGCACGTGTTCCGGAATTCTTTGATCCTAAAATATTTGATAAATATCTCAAATACTGAGCGCTATAATTTAGTTTTAATGACTACATGGAGTTCATTGTTTCACTCATTCATTAGTTGGAATAATTTAATCTGTCAAGTTTAAGCGTTATCTCGAGTAGTAATTGGTTTTCTGTGTGGTATTTCATGCTTACTTATCACTGCATGACAAATATGGCAGGCATACGCGCCTGAAAACAATCAAATAGAACCAAATGGTAGACATCGTTCTTTGAAATAATAACTTGGACCAGAAACGTGAGAATTTACTGTCTTTAGGCTTCTAGCTTGTAAGGGAAAGAAATTTTAGAATCTGACCTGTGACCGTCAGTAGAAAAGTGACATGACATGGATTATTTAAATGTTGAAGTGTGCAACTTAAGTTTTCTAACACTTAAACGTTATGCAGTTTCTTGTAGGATCACAAAGTAATTCTAAATCACATTCTTATGAAATAACTGCATGATTCAGGTTATCATACTATGACGTAAAGTTTCTTTCTTAAGAAAAGGAGGGATATAGTGTAGTATGCATAGTTGTGTGAGACGTATGAGAGTTTGCTAGAAGCCACGCCTTCTGCTTAATATTCACACATACTGATTATTAGAAGACACTTGTGCATGTGCCGGTCTGAAAGATGCACTGTTGTCACCTTGCTCTGGTATATATTAAATACTAGTGTAGAACCAGATAGTTTTTTATTCTTACGGCCACTCAACACTAAAGTAGCCATACTGTTAGTAATGGAGTATGTCATCCAGAATATTGCCAGCATACAGTGTCACCTGCTGTAGATTTTCTGTGACAGCCAGTCAGTCGTCAGCATACTTAAACTAGGGTGGAAGCACACCAGCTATAGAGATATTGTCAGGGATATCCAAAAAGGAATTGACATCCTCAAAAAGAAAAATATTCCAGTACAGATCGACTGGACCCCAGGACACAGCTCCATAGCTGGCAACAAGATTGATGACCACCTAGCAAAGGAAGCTGCGAAGGAAACAGAAGCGTTCACAGATGACAGGAAATCTACATCTATTGCAGTTGTCAAGATGGCATCTAAGACATATGTCACTTCTGTGTGGCAAAAGAGGTGGGAGAATTCAGAGACTGGAAGAACCTATTACAGTTACCTCCCTAAAGTAAATGCTTCAAGACTGACTACCCAACGAGAACAGACTTTAGCAGGATTCTCCAGCTCCAGACAGGATATTCACCACTGAATGAGTACAGACACAAACTGAGACAGATTCAAACCAACCAATGTGAGTGTGGACAGGTCGAAACAACCGAGCACTACCAGTCCTGCTAGAGTGCCCTCTCCAAGAGCAACCAAGAAACCTCATGGCCCTGGCTCTGGGAAGAGATATACAGAGCTCCAGATAAGAGGGGGTACTGAGGATAATTCAATGATAATTTTTCTTATTTCTCAATGAAAACATATGTTGTGACCCCTCATTAGAACGTTCTCGACGAGACGGTTCTAATGATGGGGCACAAAATATGTTTTTATGGAGGAATATGGATAATTATCCCTAAATTATTCCTGTTACCCCTTCTTATCTGGAGCACTGTGATATAGGCCTGTACCACCTAGAACTACACCACTTGCTTGGCCACAACCACGACAATGACGAACACACCACAGAACGTACAGAAATTCTTAAAAGAGAATTAGAAGAGAGCTGGCAGCCTACATAGAGGCCTCGGGACGCTTCAAGCCTTCAGCACCAGCTCCCCAAAGTCTGTGATCTGCTATTCCAACCATCATGTCGAGTACATATGTGTAAAGTTACATTTGAGACTATGTAGTACAAGAGAGACACCTTCACTAGAGAAGAGTGTGCCATTCTAGGCCAGGAATAGCGGATAGCTGATTGAAAATTTCACAAGAAAAAAGAAAACACATTTGAAGGGTGAGTCTAAATACCACAGACCACCACAGACCACCACAGACTACCACAGACCACCACAGACTACCACAGACCACCACAGACCCTACCACAGACTAACATAGGTAATAATGCAAATTATCATACACCTTCTAAAATAACATTTTGAAGAACAAAATGTAAAAAAATGCCAAAATTAAAGCATCCAAAAACTTTTTCATGGACAGGGAAAATCATGTTATTGTTAGTTCTGTCTACTTACTCATCATATATATACAATGTATGTACATAAAATATAACATAGCATTTTCCAAAAAAAATGTCAAATTTTATACTTTTTTTTTATATTCTGTTCTTCACAATTTTATTTTTGCAGATATTTGACAATCTGTACTGAGATCTGTGGTGAGGTCTGTGGTGGTCTGTGGTAGTCAGTGGTGATCTGTGGTACATAATTTACAACACCAAATTATAACGAAACACTTTCTAAAATTTTGTCAAATTTTGTATTTTTGATATTCTTCTCTTTAAAATGTTATTTTTGAGGGTGTATGATACTCTTTATAGTGGTCTGTGGTGGTCTGTGGTGAGGTCTGTGGTGGTCTGTGGTAGTCTGTGGTGGTCTGTAGTGGTCTGTGGTGGTCTGTGGTATTTAGACTCACCCCATTTGAATATTTTCCTTGATGCAACTTCCGTACATAAATTCACCGGATCGGGCATAATCACCGGATCGGACTGAATCGGACCCAAATTTTACCATTTGTAGCTGCTTATCATACTTTCTTAGGTTGTTAATGATTATATTTTGCATAAGATAGTGTATCCAACATATATGTTTACAGTAAGATTTGGACTTCATGAACGTACTCTTGTTATGTTACTCATGTTTGACATTTCACAGAGGCAGGTACTTATCCATGCATACATATATGCAATACAACGTGATTTTAATGGCTATGGAAATGAAAATTGTTAGATCAGATGAAATAATGTTGTTATTTTTTTTTTTCTAATTTTTGTTCAAAACATAGATTGTGGATACAGGTTACTGAGGCAGTTAGAGCAGAAATAAAACCTGTTGGATACATCACGTTAGCAAGTCATAGATGTGACGAGGACTCCTTCATACCCACATATTAAAGTAATGTATCTGTTGGCTACACTATGGTTGGAAGTTGTAAAATCGTGGGAGTAGTAAATTCGTGGGTGTAAGTAATTTGCATAATATTCATGCGCAAAAGAAGTTCAACTCAGTGTTTGTTCTCCCAACATTTAGCCTAGACTGGTTTCAGTCGAAGATGTTAAAAATTCTCTTAACCCTATATTCATATTTTACAAATTTTACTTCTCTCTAAAATATACTCCTGGCTCCAACATCTTCGACTGATCAAATCTGTTTCTCTGATACAGAATGGCGCCCTTCCATATAATTTCACTAACAGTACTTGATCATTTCTTGAATAAGCATTTTATAATAGTGGTCAAGTGCTGACCACAGAATGATTAATGACCCTTATAAAAGGGCTCCCCAGACAATGCTGATCTTCGTCTGTATGTAAACCATGGTCAAAATTAGATTTGGATAGGTTATATATGCCAAAATTGTTATGCAAAAATCTTTACTGCTAGCAAAAAGTGAATGTTGTGGTGAAATCTAAAGAATTTAAACTGGGAGAATTAGATAAAAAAAAAAGACCAACAAACTGAAAGCTTAAAGTAAGAAAATCAAAATGCGGGGCATACCATGTGGCCTCAACCTCCTTAGTGTTAGGGTAGGTCCAATCCAAACATATGGGTTGTCTGATTTATGGGGTGTCTGATTTAAGTTTAATTATTATTATTCTAATTAAATGCCTGTATTTAAATATATAAACAGTGTGGGCCCTGATTGGTAGCTGCATTTCTGGCTATACACTGTATGCCACCCCCTACCCAACTTTTCCGAGCTTCTAGACCTACATGCATTATGGGTAAAAAAAACTAAGCCTCTGGTGTTCTCATAAAGCGTTGCTCTTTTCAGCTCAACCAGTAATGCAAACCATACATGGAAGTAGGTTATAGGGTGCAAAATAGATGTGTTTAATGTACAATAGATAATTTGTAAATCCTGAAAAAAGCATGTGTCTCAAGATACTGAGCCCTCTTTATTAGAAGTTAATAAGTAAGATTATTGGTTTTTAGCTTGAAAATGTACCTTATGGCAAAGGTTCAAATAGGGCACACACAGATCAGCCTGCACGTCTGAGCAGACTGATCTATGGGAATCTGAAAAGTCAAGGAGGACTACTCTGGTCGGCTTGCACAGAAGGCTCAGCTATTATGAGTATTAAGTGACCCTGTCCTCTACACCTCTTAAAGTTCCTTTTCACATGGTTTCACTAACCTTATTTACTTTACAGAATATTAATTTTTGCACAAGCAAACTTTTTTTTCATTATTCAATTATGTTGGATTCATTGAATGTTTGTTCAAACAAACATGGCTCTGCTGTGTCTGCATAAAGGCTGAGTTTGCCTTGAATGCATCCATCGTTGTGTTTTTTTCACGCCATGCTACTCAGTTTAGCACAAAATAGACAAATACCATAGAACAATTAATGGACATGGCTGTCAGAACAAACCGTTCAGCCACAGATCAGACAGCTCCTTTTAAATGAAGTATGAACAGGGTTTCCACCATTTGCCAAGTGTTTTTAAAACAAATGCAAAAGTGCAAACTTTATTAGCTATACTTTTCCAACCTTCTTAAACTTATTATCCTTATTTTAACTAACAACCTGCTTTATTGAAGGGAAACAAGCAAATCTGAGTGAGAATCTATCTCATTCTATCAAACAGCATATCTGTGTGTGAACAGGGTAATAAAACTTCTGGTTCTCAGACTAAGCAATAAATCGCTTAGGCTTTGTATGGGATCTTGATAAGCCACCATACATGTGATGTCTCCCGGATCATCCGGGAGTCTCCCGGAAATGAAGCCCATCTCCCGCGCTCCCGGAAAGTATTCAGAATCTCCCGGATGCTGAATTTTCCTGTCATAATTTTTTCTGAACCGCCCATTTTGCGGTAACTACTTACCCGGCGGCTTTCAAAAGGATTAACTGTCCGTGACCTAATTACCTAACAGGGTGCAATATAGGCCGTGTCATTCCGAGGGGTATTCGCTGATCAGACGCAGTGAGGTGTTAAATTGGCTAGCGCACCAGTAAAGGTACCTGTGCTAACTATAATAGCAGGTAACTTTTACCAAGAGCAAATGACTTTTATTGCGTCACGGCTTTATGCATCGGTCATTGTTTATGTCTTTGATTTGCACGAATGCAATAGAGCAACGGAGGGTATTATCGACAGGTAGTAGTTACCGACACCCCCTTGTGAACTTTTCCATTTCTTGACATCTTTTTGTAAATAAGGCATTATAGTGTTGCAATTTCATTTAGCTTTATGTATTAGTCCAAAAAATGCTAGATAGTTTGGTGTATGGAGAAAAAATGACATATTTGTTGATGTACTAATGAAAAACTGAGCCTCTTATGCATGGCTGTAAGGGGAGGTCACTCAGACACATGGTTATTTTCACTCACATATAGCACTTTTATGTGGTTTTATTCTATAAACTAGATCACCATGGAGAGTATTAAGAGCAGACATGGTTACTCTCTTCAAAATCATATATGGCACTGTGGCCTCCAGGGTGTCGATAACTACTTCCCTAAATGCAGCATGGCAGTAATTATCAACATCCCAAAATTAAATGTCTCAAAAATGCACAGTTTCAAAAAAAAAAAAGATCAGAAAATAGTTTATTTTCAAGTAAAATTATCTCAAAAAGCAAACAAAACATCATCAAATGTACAATGTTTAATTTTTTCTTTGTAAGAAATTTTTTTTATTTTAAGGGCAAAAATTGCAAAAAAATCCACAATTTTTACAGCCACTTTTTCATATTTTTGCATATTTTCTGGCTGACAGTGTAAAAATCAGAAATCTTGGGATTTTATGTTTGAATTTAAAGCAGATCTTTCAATCATTATCTACACTAATGATCATAGCATAGTTTTAAGAGAAGTTCTATTAAATCATCATTATTTTTATCATTATCATTTAGGGGTACATGGGGTGTTGATAACTGCTTCCGGTGTTGATAACTGCTACCCTCCGGTACATGGCATGAGGCAAAAGTTATTTTTGAAATATAAACAATAATTCAAAGAGTTCCTTCTCATCACCTTGGTAGACAATTGTGTTAATGAAAACAGGTCAATCCAATATGAATCTTTCAAAAGTATCTGTTTAAAACGAAATAGTAGCTTAAGGTGTCGATAATACCTTCCGTTACTCTAGATGCAAGTGCCGCCAATCGACAATGATTCGATATCGATTTTTTCAGTAAACATGTCAGATACGTAATGTATAGTCAATATAAATATCGATCATGCAAAATTTGCGCAGGCTGATCAGATCATACTTTCACGAAATCATCACGGGTGCCAGCAATTTTAGTCGGTTCGTTCACTTTAAGAATAGTTTCCCGCGTTTTTTTTATCCAGTTCCCGCCGATTCAGACGCATTGTATGTGAAATGAGAACCAGTGTGAATTTAAAAATAAACTAGAAAATGTGTTTATGAAACACTATGCCCCCAACCATATGATTGCCTCTAAAGAAGGCTCATCCCATAATGTTTAAGTCAGAAAGGGGTTTAATTGGTTCATCTACATCATAGCTTGTAACTGTATGCCAAATATAAGGAACATAGCTTAGTGGTTCTTCAGATATTTTGTTCACGAAGTTATTCATATAGCGTCTTTGTATACAAAATGCCTATGTCCGAAAATGAGAAAAATTCTGTCAAGCATTTATAAAATGGGCTCTTAAGTTAATCAGGTTATCTATACCTTGGTCCTAACCTGCATGCCAAATATAAGGATCCTAGCTTATGCGGTTCTTCAGATATTTGTTCACAAGCTTGTTCCTATACAAAATGCCTATATCTGAAAAAGGGGAAGAACTCAACCAAAAATTTACGAAATAGGCTCAAAAGTTAATCAGGTCATGGGCACCCTAATCTGTAACTGTATGCCAAGTATCAGGACCCTAGCTTATGCTGTTCTTCAGATATTTTGGTCACAAGGTTGTTCCTATATAAAATGACAAAGTCGAAACAGGGGCATAACTCCTAAATGACGAGACCGGTAGAGGAAAAAATATACAGGTTCGGTTATTTTTCATGTTCATGCAGCATACAAGATTTCAAGTTCCTATCTGTTATGGTTCTTGACCGTATGTAAGGATACCTTTGTACCATAGGCTTCAATGCACTAAGTCGAAAAAGGAGAATAACTCAGTCAAAAATTCACCAGTATTGTTCAAAAGTTAATCAGGTCATCTACACCTCAGGCAATGTCTTCCTGCAAAAAATCATGATCATAGCACCAGGGGTCCTCGAGATATTTTGTTCACAAGGTTCCATAGGCTTACAATGCACTAAGTCAAAAAGGGGGCATAACTCGATCAAAAATTCACCAATTTATTGCAAAAGTTAATCAGGTCGTCTACACCTTGGGCAATATCTTCCTGCAAAAATTCATGATCCTAGCATCAGGGATTCTTGAGATATTTTGTTCACAAGGTTCCATAGGCTTACAATGCACTAAGTCGAAAAGGGGCATAACTCGGTCAAAAATTCACAAATTTCTTTCAAAAGTTAATCAGGTCATCTACACCTTGGGCATTGTCATCCTGCAAAACCTCATGATCCTAGCACCAGGGATTTTTGAGATATTTTGTTCACAAGGTTCCATAGGCTTACAATGCACTAAGTCAAAAAAGGGGCATAACTCGGTCAAAAATTTACGAATTTTTTCCAAAAGTTAATCAGGTCATCTACACCTTGTTCAATGTCATCCTGCAAAAAATCATGATCCTAGCATCAGGGGTTCTTGAGATATTTTGTTCACAAGGTTCCATAGACTAAGTTGAAAAAGGGGCATAACTCTGGAAATACATGACCGGCGGAAAAAAGAAAAAATACGGGTCCGCTTATTTTTCAAGTACATGCCACACATAAAATTTCAACATCCTAGCATAAGCAGTTCTTGAGTTTCCCAGCTGCCAAAAGGCGTTACGGACAGACGGACGGACAGACGGACAGACGGACAGACGGACGGACAGGCCCAAACCAATATGCCCCCTCAACTTCTCCGAAGTTGGGGGCATAAATACGGGAAATCCGCGATCCTCAGCATCTGACTGAGACAGAAATATGCCATTCTACAAGTTTACTGACCCAAATATGCAGCTATATTTGTTCTTAATCTAATATTCAATGAAAATAGACAGCGCTAATGACAGGTATGTTCATTGAAGTGTAGAATATAACTCGGTTTTGAGAAAAACAGATTTTGAGTTTTTAATAAGTAGAGCTCTATCAGCTTTCATCAAAATAAGTGGAGCAAATCGGACCCATCATCCAAGATGCAATTTTGGATGTTTATATTGAGGGTTAGGGAAAAGTGGGGAGGGGTGATGGTTTGAGAATGCCAGATAATCAGATTGTTTATTTTTTCTTTTTTTTTGCAATTTAGCAATGGAATGGTGAGCACTAACACTATGAACACTACTGTTGAATTACACTGTAAATTAAACTTAGGATGGTAGTGTTACTGCACTGAAATTGCATACTTTTGAGGTTATATTTTTAAGTATTGGGTAACTCAAAAGTAAAGAAGTTAAACAAACTATACAAGTGTACTTTAGTTCATGTTGTTCTATTTTAAAACAAGAACCCCCCCCCCCCTCCCCCTCATCCCCACCACCAAAAAACAAAAACAAAAAAAACAGTGAAGTAGTGAAGTACTCGAAACAACGCGTCAAAGTTGCCGTCAAAAAGTCTCCCTGATGGGGAACTCAATCTCCCTGAAATGAAATACAGATCTCCCACATGGTCCTCAAGAGTTCATCGCATGTATGAGCCACTGATGGCATAGTGGTCAGCTGTAATCACAGCACATGTGTTATTATTTTGAGATTTATTGGCCGGTCAAGAAAGCTACATGTTTCTTGCAGAGTTGAAAAGTCGAAGATGTTGGGTCAGGTACAAAAGTATCAGAGAGGGACAAGAATAATAATAAAAAAAATATCTAACATCTTCGGCTGACAAAAGTCTACATTTAACCATGCATAAAGGTTTTATTTCATAACAAAAGCAAATGCCTACAGCCTAAATAGGGAATAAAACTTTTTAAAAAGTTTGACCAATTGCTTTTATGCCTTCTTTTGTTATTTCTGTTTTTGCATATCTGAAAAGCAGTCATTTTCTAATCTCGGATATCAGCCTAAGAAGAAATTGCAATGATTACTGATTTTGTACCTTCCCGATAACAGTTTGTCCTAGTATGGGAGTAAAATCTTATTGCAATTTTTTTCTCTTATTTGATTATTATACTGGGGGTCCTTATCTGCTTTTTCTTGAAAAAAGGAAGTCTTATGTTTTGAGAGTAGAACTGAATCCAGGCTAATATTTTTTCCAAAGAAAATAGTCTGTGCATAGTGTTATTTAGTATTCAAGCGGATATACTCATACAGTGATACAGTGAATTTCAACTCGTTCTGTTCAAGGGCTATGATGCTACAGTCAAAAATGTTTTAGTTGAAGGAGAGTCAAGGTGGAGCTTTAAGAATCCTGTTTAATTGGATGGGTATCTTTCCTAAACGATTAATATCAGACATAGATTGGATTATTTATAATCTGTTTAAGACTAAAAAGTTTTCAAAAGCATCCATGAAACAGAAAATAATGAACAAGTGACCTGAGGTGGCTACGTCGATTTTTTATCATGCGGCGGAACACATCCACGAATTTACAACCCATTGACATTTGCTATAAATAGATCACCCAATACATGCGGATGAATTTTCTAAAATTAAAACGATTGCTTTACATCGAAACTGTATCAGGTTATTCATCTGTGGCGGGTGCGATTTAGAACTTCTGGAAGCAGAATATCATGTGATAGAAGACGTAAAACCACGTGACAGAAGATGCGCAGAAGATGGAAGAACGAAAACAAATCGAACAAGCCGTAAAACCGGAAGTGGGAAAAATCAAAGAAAGCTGTCCCGATTGGAGAAATAGTAATGGCTGCCCCCTCGATTGGCACATTTCCCAACGGCTTATGACATGAAAGAGCAATGAAAGCATCGCTTTAATTGTTTCGAGAGTTTTATCCGAAAATGAAATTTTTGTTTTCTACTTTTAATCGGGTTTACGTTAGAAACATCGAAACACCAGAAACCACCACATACCCCAAACACCACAAACCAGTTAAAAACATTTCTAACCACTTTTAAATATTTTTTACATAACATTTATCAGCTGAATTTTCTTATATCAATGAAAGGGCGAGTTGGAAGCCGTGATGCGCGATCACGTGACCTCTTACGTCTTCCAGCTTCTGCTCAAAATTCGGAAGATGCAGAAGAGCTTCTAAAACCAGAAGTGAGCCGTTCGATTTGATGGTAGCAGAAGAAGTTTTCAACTTCTGTTTTCAGAAGACGTGAATCGAAAATAAATTACAAACTCCTTCTTCTGGAAGCCATATTCTGTCTCAAATCGCACCCGCCACTGGTGTTGTGGTCTTGTCATGTCATAAGAAAATATCAAGAAATTATTTGACATGTGACTGTCACGTGATTTAGTTCTTATATCCACGATTATACCACCTTCAAGGCTATATTATGCAAAATATAAACATTTATAGTCAAAGAAAGTATGATAAAATAGCTATATATGGTAAAATTCGGGTCCGATCCGGTGCGATCTGGTGAGTACACATACCCATGCAACTTCTACTGCTAGATAAATATTACTGATTTTTCTAAAATGGGCCCAAATGGAATATCGTTGGGTGTTGTAAATTCGTGGGTGTTGTAAATTCGTGGAATGTTACTAATTTGCATAATATTCATGCGCCAAAGTAGTTTCGCTAGGTGTTTATACTTCTATCCTTTACCCAAGCATAAATGTTTTATTTCATCATAAAACAAAATGCTTAGAGTCTAAATAGGGAATAAAAATATTACAAAATGTTTGGCCAGTTACTTTTAATGCCATTTTTTGCTATTTCTTTTTTGCATAACTGTAGAGCGGCCATTTTGTAACCTCAGGCATCACCTTGAGCAAACACCGCTATGGGTTGCTAATTTTATACCTTCTGATGAAGAAATGGCAATGACATGGGTTAAAAACTTCAACTGCAAAATTGTTTTCTAATTTGATTTTCATATTTGGGGCCCTTACCTGCTTTTTCTTGAAATAGAAAGTGGTTTCTTTCAAGAGTAGGGATAAATCCATCCTCGTATTTTTTTTTCACAGAAAACATTCCGTGTAATTTTTTATTCTGTATTCAGGTGGGTATACATATGCCGTTATACCATGAATTTCAACTTTTTCTATAAAAGGGCTATGACGCCAGCGCAGAAAATATGTAAGGTGTAGGAAGGTCACTGAACAGTATTAGGAATCTTGTTTGAATGGACGGGCCAGTTATATTAATCATCAGGTCGGGAACAAGCTTGAATTGATCTACAGTAGATCAATTGGTCCACTTTAGACCAATTGATCTACCAAAATGCACTGAAATATGTGCTTTAAGCTCTGTGCATGCTCATCACTGAAAATTGCAAAATTATTTGATGGCTGAGTTTTTACTTTAGTTCATAGGATTTTATAATTGTAATCAGATAAAAATTTTGTCGTGGAATTTTTAGCAAAAAAGCATTTTTCGATTAATTTACTTGCTAATTTTAGAAATTTATTGATTTTTTCTGTATTTTTTTTGTTATGCTAGGTTCTTCAATTGATTTGTCGAAGCCAACAAGCAAGCTGTCATTTTGGTACTAAAAAGCAATAAAAGAAATGGGTTAAAAATGGCATTTCTGATTCTATCAATGAATAGTGAATTTGTATCACCATGTTCTATTATCGCATTTTATCATGATAAATCCAAAGAAATTTGGAAAAATTGGTATTATGCATTGATCAGCAATATGTATAGAGATCAAGAGGCAAAAATTTAACCTACTTCTGACAAAAATAAATCGAAATTGTGCATGTTTCTGTCCATACTTTTTAAGACTCAAACTTAGATAGTTTGGCCCAAACCTGGGTAGATAATGTATGAACCCACAATTTTATAACTGAGAAATCATTTTGTTATAAAACAGGCTGGATTTTAAAACTCTCTTTAAATGCAATGTCAAGTCAGAATATGCACTATATTTTCAGATGCTAAATGCTAAAAACTGAGTTTTTAGGAAAATAAATGGCTAAAATCATTCCTTTTTGGTACCAGTATGACAGCTTTAATGTTCAATTCAATAAATCTATTAAAAGAATCTAACATGTCAAACAATTTAGCAGAAAAACAAGTAATTTCTAAAATTAGCAAGTAAATTAATCGAAAAATGCTTTTTTGCTAAAAATTCCACGACCAAATTTTTATCTGATTACAATTATAAAATCCTATGAACTAAAGTAAAAACTCAGCCATCAAATAATTGTGCAATTTTCAGTGATGAGCATGCAAAGAGCTTAAAGCACATATTTCAGTGCATTTTGGTAGATCAATTGGTCTAAAGTGGACCAATTGATCTACTATAGATCAATTCAAGCTTGTTCCCGACCTGATCATCAATATCAGAAGTAAATGGGCTTACTTATAATCTGTTTCCATCATGTTAAGTTACAAAAGCATCAATGCGACAGAAAATAATAAACAACTAACTTGACATGGCTAGATCTAATTTTTTTGGCGGAGGAACACATCCACGAATTTACAACCTGGTGTAATTGAGTATCAACAGATCACCAAAATCAACTGTGGATTAATTTTTAAGCATTTAAAGCACTTGCTCTGCAACGAAATTTTACCAGATTATTGATTTGGAGTTATTGTCTCAGTAAGTAAAAAAAAAATATCAAAAAATAATTTCATGTGTGGCTGTCATGTGTTTTATACGGAAGCCGAGAGGGGACATTTCGGAGTTCACTTTTATATAGTTTTACTCCAATAAATTTTTACTTAAGTGTTCTTTTAATATCACTGTTTTCTACTTTTACAAAATGCTGCTCTAATAAATTTGCATTGGCGGGAAATCACACTTTTATATAGTTTTAGCCCAATAAATTTTTACTTAAGTGTTTTTTAATATCACTGTTTTCTACTTTTACAAAATGCTGCTCTAATAAATTTGCATTGGCGGGAAATCACACAGACTATGTTTCGGAGTTTACTTTTATATAGTTTTACTCCAATGAATTTTTACTAAAGTGTTTTTTAATGTGACGGTTTTTTACTTTTACAAAATGCCTCTCTAATATATTTGCATTGGCGGGAAATCACACGCGCATCAAGATGGCGTCAAATGGAAACGAAGAATTTGTGGAACTTACATTCGTAAAAAACCGTCACATGAAAAAACACTTTAGTAAAAATTCATTGGAGTAAAACTATATAAAAGTAAACTCCGAAACATAGTCTGTGTGATTTCCCGCCAATGCAAATTTATTAGAGTAGCATTTTGTAAAAGTAAAAAACAGTGATATTAAAAAAACACTTTAGTAAAAATTTATCGGACTAAAACTATCTAAAAGTGTGATTTCCCGCCAATGCAAATTTATTAGAGCAGCATTTTGTAAAAGTAGAAAACAGTGATATTAAAAGAACACTAAGTAAAAATTTATTGGAGTAAAACTATATAAAAATGAACTCCGAAATGTTTTACCATATATGGAAATGGCGGCCATCTTGGTCACGTGACCAGCATCCAATGCAAAATATATCAGAGCAGCATTTTGTTAAAGTATAAAACAGTGATATGAAAAAAACACTTAAGTAAAAATTTATTGTACTAAAACTATATAAAAGTGTGATTTCCCGCCAATGCAAATTTATTAGAGTAGCATCTTGTAAAAGTAGAAAACAGTGATATTAAAAAACACTTAAGTAAATATTTATTGGACTAAAACTATATAAAAGTGTGATTTCCCGCCAATGCAAATTTATTAGAGCAGCATTTTGTAAAAGTAGAAAACAGTGATATTAATTGAACACTAAGTAAAAATTTATTGGAGTAAAACTATATAAAAATGAACTACGAAATGTTTTACCATATATGGAAATGGCGGCCATCTTGGTCACGTGACCAGCATCCAATGCAAAATATATCAGAGCAGCATTTTGTTAAAGTATAAAACAGTGATATGAAAAAAACACTTAAGTAAAAATTTATTGGACTAAAACTATATAAAAGTGTGATTTCCCGCCAATGCAAATTTATTAGAGCAGCATTTTGTAAAAGTAGAAAACAGTGATATTAAAAAAACACTTAAGTAAAAATTTATTGGACTAAAACTATATAAAAGTGTGATTTCCCGCCAATGCAAATTTATTAGAGCAGCATTTTGTAAAAGTAGAAAACAGTGATATTAAAAGAACACAAAGTAAAAATTTATTGGAGTAAAACTATATAAAAATGAACTCCGAAATGTTTTACCATATATGGAAATGGCGGCCATCTTGGTCACGTGACCAGCATCCAATGCAAAATATATCAGAGCAGCATTTTGTTAAAGTATAAAACAGTGATATGAAAAAAACACTTAAGTAAAAATTTATTGGACTAAAACTATATAAAAGTGTGATTTCCCGCCAATGCAAATTTATTAGAGCAGCATTTTGTAAAAGTAGAAAACAGTGATATTAAAAGAACACAAAGTAAAAATTTATTGGAGTAAAACTATATAAAAATGAACTCCGAAATGTTTTACCATATATGGAAATGGCGGCCATCTTGGTCACGTGACCAGCATCCAATGCAAAATATATCAGAGCAGCATTTTGTTAAAGTATAAAACAGTGATATGAAAAAAACACTTAAGTAAAAATTTATTGGACTAAAACTATATAAAAGTGTGATTTCCCGCCAATGCAAATTTATTAGAGCAGCATTTTGTAAAAGTAGAAAACAGTGATATTAAAAAAACACTTAAGTAAAAATTTATTGGACTAAAACTATATAAAAGTGTGATTTCCCGCCGATGCAAATTTATTAAAGCAGCATTTTGTAAAAGTAGAAAACAGTGATATTAAAAAAACACTTGAGTAAAAAATTATTGGAGTAAAACTATATAAAAGTGAACTCCGAAATGTCCCCTCTCGGCTTCCGTAGTTTTAGTTCTTGTATCCACAAATTTGCAACCTTCAAGGATAACAGAAATTTCCTGCTGCCCATACTGATTTCTAAGAAAGCTGTCTGTGAATCTAAATATTTCGCTAAATCAGTGACCTATATATTAGAGTGACTCGCATCTCCAGTTAAATTTAGGTATTTTTCCAATAGACGCTTGTCGTGCCGCTGGACGGGTGAGTGGCTGAAAAAATCGATAATTCTATCGACCGCTTATTTCGCATCTAGAAATATTTTAATATTATCATTGTTTTATTTTATCTGTATAAATCATGTGTTCTTACAAACGTTTGCGTTAAATTGTGTACTCAATTTCCGAAATTTTGATACCAAACTTGCCAAGTTTTTATACGGTAGTTTTACTTGACGTAGTTAAAAAAAAAAAAAAACGGGCTGGAGGGCTTTTCAATATTAATACGGGAAACTTTTGTTTATTATGCATTTGGATTAGGATTTTGATCTTGACTCTCTCTTACTTAGGAGAATATGCATGCATTGAATATTGAAGTAAGTCAGTGACATAGGTTTTTATTAAGCTGAGTGGGTTGGAATTTCTATCAGAAATTATCGACGTGAATCGCCCATTTCATTAATGTTTACGTAATCAAATTACTATTCAACGTTAAGGTAAGCTTTGAATTTTATGATGATGTATTAGAATAGTAGTAGTAGTAGTAGTCAAGTAGTTTATTCAGGCTCAAACATAGACATGTTTATCGCCCTTCAACCCAAGGCGATTTATACAATTCTGTGACAATATGAGAAGAGTATGACATTATAATAAACTCTACACAAGAAGTTAACCCTTTCTGCATTCATAGCAATAGTACAAACGAATTTACCCTGTTTCGACTCTGCCGGCAAACAACGTCGAATCAATACTGAGTCAACCCAGATTCAAGGCTGATCCAGCGTTGACTGAACACTGCTTTCCCAGTGAAAAGCTACCCTCATTCATATTCGTTGGTCAGTTCATGCCACCATAAGCCGGTAACTAGTCAGGTAAAGCTTTCACGGCCTGCACGAGGCATAACATTAACCTAAATATTCTAATTGATCGTAGATAACAGACCGTTAGACTATGAATGAAAGTTTTTCGTGAAACAGGATAAAATACCATTCAAACAATATTACACCAATACGCAAGGATTAAAAAGAGTCAGGTAAGAATCATCCTAACATTCTCTAACGATAAAGTAATAATGTGTATTTACAGAATGCGTGTACACATGTGCGCGCATGTACACACGCGCGCGCATGTAGGCGTGCGCGTGCGCGTGTGTACATACTACACACGCACACGTGCACACACGCATCCTGCACAACACGACCAGCATTTTCACATGCCAACAGAGATGTGGACGCCGGTGCGCATAAGTTTGCGCACACACGTCATATATCCGCGTGTTATAGAATTTTAAGGATTAGAATGTATTTTCTCTTTTCTGATTAGCTAGAAATATAAATTTTCCGAGTTTATTTAAAACACCAGTTTGTTGAGAAGACATCAGCAATTTGAATTTGTTTAAAGTTGGCCAAGAGCAGAAATATCTAGGTAAACAACCATTTCTAATTTCATAGTAATATGGACAAACCAGTAGAAAATGATATTCATCTTCTACAGCTCTCATGTTGCAAAAAGTACAAAAACGTTCATTTCTTTCAATGTTCCTAAATCGACCCTCCTCAACTCCCAATTTATGTGCTGATATTCTAAGTTTAGTAAGTGCAACACAATATTTTGGATTCACAATGCAACTTAAATATTTTTCTTCTCCGATCTGCGTCTTAAACGTAATATATGTTGACAGTTTTCTTGATATGCTCAATGCTGCATACCATGACTGATAATACTGATCGTAAATTCTTTCCTTCATACATTTTAATTGCAGTTTAGTTACATTCTGGTCATTCCATAAATATGCAAACCCTAATTCGGAAAGCAAGGACTGTACTTTAGATGACCAACTGTCGTTATCATTTCCTTCAATATTTTGATCTTGGAAAACTTTGTAAATTAGAGAACCCGGATTTTTCATAATTTTAAACCAATCATTTAATATCCTTGTCTTCCTGACCACACTCAATGGTACCCGCCCTAATTCACCGTATACAGCATCATTACAAGCTTGTGGTCTCACACATAAAACCTGTTTAAGAAATTTAGTATGAACGCGCTCAATATCTGGGGCAGAGTGGAACCCCCACACCTCTGAGCCATAATTCAATATCGGTTGCACCATTACATCAAATAATTTTATTTTTTCGCGTATATGTAAATTAACAGCTTCAAATAAACTATTTAAAGAAAACAATGCTTTTGTAGCCTGCTCAGCCAAAGTTTTCTGCACCTGATAAAATTTACCATTTGCTGAAAGTGTTACACCTAGGTATGTAAATTTCGTTACTTGTTTTAGCTTATGATTTTCATAATATAATTCTGCATTTTGTGATCTAGTTCCCGACTTAAAAAGCATAATAACAGTTTTATCAGTATTAACAGTAATACCCCAGGTTTTACAATATGCTTCCAGTCGATTAAGCAACGCCTGTAACCCTAGTTCTGTATATGAAAAAATAGCTGTGTCATCAGCAAATAATAATAAAAATATTTGGAGTTCATCAAAACTAATTATGTCTGCCATCTCATCGAATACAGCGCTTGACATATCATTTATGAATAAAATAAATAGCAAGGGAGATAATGGCTCACCCTGTTTAACTCCCATATAGCTCTCAAAGTGTTGCGACAGGTTACCATAAACTTTAACACATATTTTAACTGCATTATACATAGCTTGCATCATACTTACAAATTTTGAGGATACACCAGATACCAACAATTTATACCAAATGCCATTTCTATATACAAGGTCGAACGCCTTCTTAAAATCTACAAAAGCGCAGTACATTTTTCTTTTTTCGGTTGTAATAATTTTATGAATAATAGAATGTAAAATGAAAACACAGTCTATTGTACTTTTACCTTGTCTAAATCCAAATTGCATATCTGTTAAAAGATTATAATTTTCAACCCATGCACGTAAGCGAGTATCTAAGATATTAGAAAATATTTTTGAAAACACGCTAGTCAAAGTTATCCCCCTGTAATTATTAACGTTATTCTTATCTCCCTTTTTGGGAATTGGAACAACTATCCCTTTCGCCCAGCTCTCTGGATATGTGCTATTATCATATATGAAATTAAATAATTTGCATAAAATAGGTGATAGAATGCTTTTAGCTTCTAAAAATATCTCTGAAATTAACCTATCTGCACCTGGGCTTTTTCGTCTTTTCAACAAACTTATAGCCGTTTCGACCTCTTTAACGCTAAAATTACGATCCAGTTCCGATATATATTTATTAATTCTGCTCAGATCACCGCTTTGTAAATTATTTTCGACATCTTCATTTTGAAATACATCGCTAGATGAATACAAATCTTTAAAATAATTGTAAAAGTCGTCTGACGTAAGGTTTGTAGAGCTCTTATCTTTTCCTCGAATTTTGCGAATTTCATCCCAAAATTTTTGCGGCTGCGCCTTTGCTGTTTGGTGAAGATATTGCTTTTGGTCAGAAAAATATTTCCTTTTCGCTGAACGTTTCGTTTTACAAAATACTCGACGCTTCTCGATAAGTGCAGTAAGACATTCGTTTGATTTATATTTTCTATAAGCCCTGTTGGCACTTTTAAGCTCCCGCCTAGCTACCTCGCACTCTTGCGTATACCATGAACTTTTAAATTTACGGCTCGGCTTTGTTTTGTTCCGTTTGAATGACCTCGAAACGCCGAATACGCTATGAGCTTGAGAGTACAGTATATCGGCAAAATTATCAATTCCGGAGTTTATATCAATATTTAGGCCGAGAATGTCGTCAACAATGTTATTTAATGCACCAACCTCTGACGTCATTTTATTTTTAAAATCCTCAGTTTTTAAATCATCCCAAACCAATTTGCTTGTTTCTGAGCAGTTGATATCCTCGCTTTCCATTGCGTAAGTTACCTTCAGACTGATCTGCAATGGTACATGTGGTGAGCAAGTATATAAATCATGAACTATAAACGTTGAGATATAAGGAAACAAGGTCTCAGACATTAAAACATAATCGATTAAGCTATTTCCCCTCGCTGAGAAGTATGTTAACTGCCCCACGCCAGCATCTTCACCAGCGCGTCCATTTACAATTCTTAAGTCGGTACTTTTGCATATATCCAGTAATTTGATGCCCGATGCATTGCAAGTTTTATCGCAAGAAATCCGCTCTTCCAAATTAGCTTGCTCCGTACATATATCATTACTATCAACCGTAGGCATATATTTATCAAAACTAACATTAGACTGTATATAATCAAGCCTATTACCACATCTAGAGTTAAGATCGCCAGCTACCACAATTTTACCTAATGCTGAATATCTTCTAATGCCTATTTCTAAAGACTCAAAAAAGCCTATATCATGCATTTGGAAATATACAGAATCGCTCGGTGGTATGTATATAAAACATATGTAAATATCATTTTCCATATGGAAAAAATCTTTGCATATCTTGACCCACATTAAACCGTTATCGTCAGTTTCTTGTACATGTACGCCCTTGCTAATTTTTTCGCTGATAAACAAACACACACCTCCATGCCCCCGCTTTCCTCTCGGCTTATTTATAATACATTCTCTTCTAGGAATTTCAACACAGTCATACCCTTGCAAAGCAAAAGAATCATCTTTGCGTTGCCATGTTTCACAACAAAATACCAGTTCAAAATTTTGCACAAAATCTACAAAATCCTGATCACTTAATGAGTTTTTCAGTCCTTCGACATTCCAGGACAAAATGTTAAGTATGTTTTCACACTCTTCTGCGTGCCCCTAGTCGGAGCCTGGTGTAAATGGTTTATTGTTAACAAACAATTTATCGCGCACCAAAAACGCTGATTTGCCCACTCTGGGGGCCTGCAACATAACAGGAATCAATGCTTTCCTTCTTTCCTGAATAATTTTTGGGTACTGGTCAAAAACGCCAAATGGACTTTCTTTCAAGTTGATATTTCTCAGTGCTTCTTTGACGATCATCTTCGATTTGGTTTCCTTAAATTTCACCACTACTGCACGTATCTTGCCAGGCACTTTATTGCCCATACGGTGGGCTCTATCAATCTGAATTCTGTTTCGCGCGTCATCAATTTTCAGAATAGTTTCACAAAATTCCAGCACTTTGGATGCACAGTCCTCACCAGAAGCCACGACACGGGCAAATGTTGTTTGTGCAGTCGCTTGTTGTGAGGGTTGTGGATCTTCAGCCTGTTGCGAAAGATTAATTTCCATCTGGTTAACGTAAGTGGGAACTGCATGAGGGTCAGTATGCTCGGGAATACCCATAAATACCAAGTTGTCCTGCATAGAGCGGCATTTTATATCAAGAATATCTTCAGCCATAGACACGTTATCCTTCTTTAAAGTTTCGTTCTCAGTGGTCAACAGTTTATTTTCGTCGGACAACTTTTTCACGTCAGCCTGTACTTTGTGTAGTTCTTGCTTGTTTACATTTGTCAATTTTGCCACGCCCTCGTATTGATCGCTAATAAACTTTTGGCTTGTTTCAATATCAGTCACCTTTCTGTCCGTATTTTCAATTTTTCGCCTGTTTTCAGATATGTTTAATTCAATGCTACTCAACCTCGACAGAATACTAGCCTGCTGGGCCTCTATTGAGTCCAGTTTCTGAAGTTTTGACATAATATGGTCAAGTTTTGCTGTAAGTTCTTGTGTACTTGAAATTTGCTGCGGCTGTGGCCAGTAAGGGCCGGGCGGAGGCGGTGGTTGAAAGTGCATAGGAAAGTCTAATTTAGGTGGTTGGAAAACGTTTGAGCTTGGAACACTGGCTATAGAGCTAGCTTGCCCAGTAGATACTGTTGGTTGCTCCTTATTCGCTTTGTTCGCATTTTTAGACACCGCTCCGGCCGCCGCCATGTTTGAATGTAGTTCCTTCACATGTGCCTCGCTAGACCTTCTACAACGTTTCTTTCTCCGCTTTTTATCAGGCGTTTTGTCATCATTTTTACCCGACATAAGTAAGGAAAGTCATAATAGTAGTTACCAAAAGTCCAAAAAGTCCAAAATTCCATGGAATAACACACTTTTTTGAATTTTTTACAGCTCAAACAGTTTTGTGTAAACCGCCTCTTTCAAATCACGTGACGAATAGTACGTTTTGTGATTATTTTGCTTGGTTTTGGGGTTAATTTTAATTGATGTGACAATTCTTCAATGCATAACTAACCAACCCCCTGAACTCATTGTTGTATGGCGAAAACTGTGAAAAACAAGTTTTATTTTAAGATAATTTTGACCCATTGAATCGGCACGAAATTGCATAAAATAGCACTCAAACAATTAACAAGGCATTCAACTTTATGAAAAATATCATTTCGAGGCTCAAAAATAGTTATTTTTGGAGCCTTATTCAAAAACGGGGGAGTGGGGTTTTGAACATCCTGATTTGCCGGTTTTCGCTACTTTCCTAAATAAGCATATTTTTATACTGTCATAAGACCATCATAACAGTAAATAATTGTCATGCAAATGATCTTAAACAACATTTTGATCCTTCCCCTTCCGTTTCCTAATGCTAAAATATTACCTCAAACCTTATTAACGACGGAGTACATCGTAAAAGAAGTGATGGTTTTTACGGCGGCGTCGCCATTTTCTTTCGAGTGACCAATGTTTCTCAATTTACATCGTTAAAAATGAGCTCCAAAACCAAGCAAAATTATCATAAAACTTATATTCTAATACATCACTATAAAATTCAAAGCTTACCTTATCGTTGCATAATAATTTCACTATGAAAACACCGATTAAATGGGCGATGCACGCCGTTAACTTTTGACAGAAATTCAAGCTTTTTCAGCTTGTATTAAAAATGGCGCTCCGGTAGGAGGCGCTGCAGACGCATGCGCAACACGCCTCTTTGGACCGAAAGGTGAAGACGCGAGTCACTGTATTTATAGGTCACTGGCTAAATAAATACTGGCAAACGAATTTTATTCTAATTATTTCAGGTACGCACTAAGGCAATATGCTACGGTACGAAATAACTGGGTGCGAAAAGACCTGAGTACGAAACGAAGTTGCACCATCCAATGGAGTATACCAAAGATTGACCGATTGACCCCAGTTTGTTTTACGCTCATGAGGTATAATTTTACCGTATTTTAATTAATATAAATTGCTTCTTGCCAAATTAACGCAGTTTTCTTGAGTTCAACAACATTCTGGATTAATTTTCGGCGCTTCGACAAAGTTCGGCGAAAATTGGTAATACTCGTTTACATTTAATTTATTGCACCTATGCACCGGTTAATACCAGGTGCAAAGTTTGCTCGGTAAACATAATTTGTCAGCATTGGAATAAAACCCAATACCAGACCAGCCTGCAATAAACCAGCTCCAGCTAAATTTATCAATTCTTATGATGCAAAATTTGCTAAATGGCGATGTCAAGTTAAGTAGGGTTACTATTAACTTATTACATTATTTGTAGTTGGAAGTTTAACAAAGAAATTGATATACTCAGCACTGGTGGATTTCTCTCTCCCCCGCCCCCACCCCCACTCCCGCACCCCCATACACTTACAACCAAATGTCACATGGAAGGAACGTGGCCCGACCGGGATTCAAGCCCAGGGCCTCTCGCTTACCGTGCAAGCACTCTGCAAGCTGTGTTACAGAGCTACAAGACCAACTTTTGGCATCTGCAGAATGATTCAGATAGAAACATAGTTAAGTATCAACTATGTTTCAGGAGATGACTTACATATAAGCGTTACACCTACTGTCAGATCATGTATTGTTTCACTGTATTATTTATATGTATGTATAAAATCTTTGAATAAAATACTATGAATTAAATGTGAAGTATGAACGGTGAAGCATGAAGTGTGACGTATGAAACAGGCCCGGATCCAGACCACCACGTACTGGTGGGGCTCTGGATATTGGTGGGACTGAGAGGTACCAAGATGTATGTGTTTGGGGCGGGGAGGGGAGGGGGAGGGGGGGGGGTAAAATATGACATAATTATGGATCAATTTGATGATAATTTTTTTATGTCTTTTTGCCTTAATATATATGTATATACCTCGCCGAGGCGATTCTAATGAGATGTCACAACATACATTTTAAACTAACCACACGGATAAATTATCTCAACCTGTCATCAGATATTCTTTATTATCTGGGGGTCTACATATTATACATAACACAAAAACCAGATGGCGGGGTTGAAGCCCCAAAGCTCACCCGCACTATGCAATGCGAAGTATGAATTGTGATTCATGTAATATTTAGAAACTGATTGTACTTGTAATTGATACAACCTTAGAGGGGACAGAGCCCCCGAGAAGGTTATATCAATTACAAGAACAATCAGTTTTCTAAATGTTTTGTATCATGGGCCAATCAGAAACCAGAATTTCATCTGTACCTGCCAGTTTCCCAAATTTTATTGCCTCACCGGATATAGTTTGAAGAAGTTCCCATTATCAAGAATGACATATCTATGCTTTTTTTGCAGGCTACTTCCTAATGTTGCTGATAAGGTAATTGCCTGTGCCAAAAATACAATTCAATTCAAATCAAATCAATTCAATTCAATTCTTTATTCAGATTGCCAAATACATTTTAGCGCATCTACAACACATCCTAGAAACAAGACAATGATCTAATCACATTTACTTTCCCAGCAGGCACATGACGTCGCAGTGACGTTCCATTGACGCCAGTGCGATGCCACCGAGACGCCCTGTGCCTGCTGGATAAAAGGGCTGGGATTTTCTGGCCATATACCCTGGTCGATCAGGATAGATTAGAAAGAAAGGAAGTCAGGGCAGTGTCTAGAGCAGTGCATCCGTTATCAGCAGCTCTGCTCCAAACACTGTCCCTCCAAACAACGCTCAGTCCGAACCACCCAAGACCAGGTTCCCAGGGGACATGACCAGGAGTTCCCTAAATTTACTACCACAAAGAATTTTAAGAATGAACAAATATGACGTACTGGTTGAGCTGTAAGTTCTTATTTATAGTCCTTCCAAAATTTATGGCGTACAATCATATATAATGTGTTTTACTATTTAGTGTCTAGCTTCCCATATTGGGAAGTATGCAAATAGTGAAGACCCAGATCAGATGTTGCTGATTGTATGCATCATCTGATCAGTGTCCACACTGTCGAAAAGAGACTAACTGAAATATTTCACCTGATACCCATGGAATTAGAAATGGGCTCGTCAAATTAATAACAATGGAATATTCCATTTGGCAAAAAGGTTAATAGAGCTGGATATATCTGATGGTATAACCAGCACATTATTTCTTTGTAACAAGCTTACATTCTAGTTTTCAGTAAAATACAATATACAAATAAACTAACATTTACTTATGCACTCTTTCTTGTATTTAAAGCATCCTCGATAAAGTGAACAGCACTTTTACAATGTTGTTTGGTTTAGGGGTTGAGTATGTGCTGAATTGCAGCAATTCCTTTACCAAGATTTTGCACATTCTCTGTTATGAACTTACTCTTATTACGTAAGGAATCATACTTTGGACAGTGCAACATAAAATGTTCTGACTCTACCATGTCTTGGCAAAAAGGGCAAAATCTCTTATCTCTTGGAACTTAAGGTCTACTATAACGCAACGTTTCTATATTAATGTTTTTTTTATGTGATTGCTTGTTTACCCGGAAGGGTCCTTAATTGGAGAAATAAACATTGTATTGTATTGTATTGTATTGTATTGTATTGTATTGTATTGTATTGTATTGTATTATATTGTATTGTATTGTATTGTATTGTATTGTATTGTATTGTATTGTATTGTATTGTATTAAGGCTGTGACAGCTTAATCTAAGCTTGGAAATCAAAGACAGATACAGATTACTGGTATGCAATTTTGCAATATATTCTATAGTAATGCCAGTCACGGAAGCTATATTCTGTTTATTTTTTGCATTACTTACTCCAACATAATGAATGCATAAAACTGCATGCTGCTAATCAGAGGAAATTGTCCGGAACCCTGCTAATGTATTCCTCAGTTTCCACGTGGCCTTTATAAGCAGGACTGACGGACGAATCAGACGAACGATAGACAGCAATGAGAGATGCTCGGCGCCCGTTACTGCAGCTATGGGTCCGTTCCGCTGAGGTGCTGAGGTGCGGCGGGGACGTCGATAGGAGAATTGAAATACACACACACACACACACACACACACACACACACACACACACACACACAGAGGACATTGTTGTATTTATGAATTTAATTCAGCAAAACTTAGGAAAAAGGAGCAAAATCTAATTAATTATGCAAATTTTGTTCTAAGGTTGAACATGTTGGTCACATCCCATAATGTATAAAAGCAAGAGGCCAATATTTACTGCCTGGTGATTGAGAGGTAAAAAATACATGTTTAGGTCCATATTTTGCAAAGAGACTCACATTTATTCTAAAAAAATCTGATTTGGTTTTGTATAAGATAAAAAGCAAGAATGAGCAATTAAAAATCTGGCATCTCTTACTAATTCTGAGATAAAATGGGAAAACCCTTTTGCATTTGACATTTACCGCATGATGTTTGGAATACGAGTGTTTTTAAATCGGAGGCGAATGTGCGTAGCCGATGTTGTGTGGTCTAACCGCATAAGATGAATGCAACACAATGTTTTATAACTCATCTTGACAGATCTAATTACACACAGCGGTATAACTTGTATAGAAGGGTGGAAGGATATCTTTAGTCGATACAATCGAAGTTAGCTTTGGTTGTTGTCGCTATCAGTGTTCGAAGTGAAGTCGTCCGTCCGGTTTCTTCCTCTCGCTGAATGACAAATACGTCTCCGTCTATGAGCGGAGTACCATAAGGGGTCACAAAATGTCAACAAAACATACACATGTACCGTGTATAGATAAAAGATGACATTTGTTTCTTCATTGTCTTCAAACTGAATTTAAGTGTCATTTTATTGAATAATAAAAGATCAGTCATGTCGAGTTTAACTGTACACAACTTTATAGATGGAAAATTTGTGGTGCCAAAACAGTATCTGGATAGTTACGACCCATCAACAGGAGAAGTGTGGGCTAAAATTCCTGACAGTGACGAGTCGGATGTAGAAACTGCTGTGCAAGCTGCTAGCAAGGCGTTTGAGATGTAAGTTGCAGTGTATATTTAACCATTTAAGAGGGTGGGCTAAAAAGAACGTCGTTCTTCACTTGCAAAAGTTCAAGGTTGTATAAAATTCGTTCTTGTAGGGTCTGTCCTTATCTCTGTATGTTGTACTTTCCCCTCAAAAGGTCTTTGTCTGTCTGTCTCTCTCTCTCTCTCTCTGGTTCATATAACTATGTGATCGTGTTTGAGAAAATGGTCATACTTTGAGCTGTCTGAAAACTGAGACAAACCATAAACAGATAAAGACTGATCAGAGTCATAGTAGATCACGATATATTGCTGGTTCAATTACAAATTTTAAGTCTCTTTTATTGTACTTCAGAATTGTTTTGAGTTATTCAAGGGACACACAAAGTAATTCTTGTTTGTTTTGTGATAAATGGATAATAGATGGATTCATTCCTAATTGTTATATGGACTGCTTTTCATTGTCTCAAATGTTATTCAAACACATTGCGTACCGACTGACTTAAAATCTGAACTTTATTATGTCAAGGCCGCTTGCTGTATTTTAGATGAAGCCGAATGAAGCCTAGCTATGCCCGCTACCAGTTTATTATAGAATCCCATACTTCTGTAAGAATGCAGTCGGTGTATCGGCTCATTACCATTTGGGGATTGCTTTAGGAACTGTTGCGTTTACCTACATTTATCGGTCGTTTATAGAATATATCTCGAGCCAGCCCTCAAATGTGATCTTGAAATATTGACGTAATCGGTCACACTTAGGTCACCAAGGATATAGTTTGGCACTGGAAAAGTATTTAAGTCGATAAAATACAGCAAAAGGCATATGTAAATCAAAATAATTAAACAAATTAAAATAAGTAAATGAATGAAAAATAAATGAAAAACAAGAACATTAATAAATATGGAAACGCAAAATTCACTGGGGTAGGCCTAAATGTTTATGCACAGTACGGCGCATACAAAAAGAAATACATCAGCAAATAATCAGTGCATATATCGGTAGTCTGTGGGTCTTTCAGGCTTCAAGAGATGGGTGATTTTAATTATGTTAAGAATATTGCAAGTCACAGCTGTAACACTGTTCCACCTATACTAGAGCGAGTCAATAATGCCTTACTTCCGATTCTTTATCTAGGTAACGTTCCAGCCATTCAGCGGTAGCTCGGCATTGCCCTTCGTGTTTGGCGCATTGACTTATGGGTATTATGCAGTTATGGTTAAAATGGCGCAAATGGCCTGTGGGTCTTTCAGGTTTCAAGAGATGGGTGATTTTAATTATGTTAAGGCCGTTGCAAGTCACAGCTGTAACACTGTTTCACCTATACTAGAGCGAGTCGATATTTTTCTTTCTTTTTTTTTTTTTTTTTTTTTGTCGGCTCCTCCTCCCCAACACCGACACCATATTTTTTTCACATACATGTATCGTGTAAATTTGTACATTTCATAACTGTGCAATAATGTATGTATGTATGTATGTATGTATGTATGTATGTATGTATGTATGTATGTATGTGCCGCTGAAAAGCACAGCATATATAGATCTATGTGTGCAAGCCATAAAAAACTAAATAATGCAGTATATGTGAAGATACAAATTAGTAAAAAAAAAAGGATGTGTGGTATATACGCTAATATATACTGTCAATAAACATGTAAACCACTACGAGTAATAGCGGACGGGCTTAAAAACATGCAACCGATCGACTTGAAATTTTACAGAGAGGTAGAAAATAGAATGACATTTGATAATTTTTAAAAACAATTACAAATTTTACGTCGAGTGCTTATGATTTATGGGTATTATCCAGTCTTGGTTAAACATGGCGGAAGAGCTTGAACGAATAGCTACCGAACTTCTCCGAATAAAGTTTTCCAGGTTTACCCGCGAGAAATGCGACACCTCAGTGTGGAAAGTGCCGACTGTTTGCGTCGTCGCCCTCCAGCAGCTTGATACAGTTGTCCAACGATGCTCTGTTAAGTTCAAGGTCAAAAATAATCATTGGGTGCCAGACCAGGCGAATACCAGTAGGCAAGATTTTCATAGCCCTTTTCACTCTACCGCATCCATTGAAAGCTTGCAACTATTCCTCTGTTGAAGAACTCTAGAGTTTTAAAATCTTATATGTTCCCAGCCGAGGATCGAACTCGGATCTTCTGGTTTGGAGGCGAACACGCTACCACGTCGCTATAAAAGCCGGCTTGTACCGAAGGGCAGAACAAGTGTATGATATACCTTACCCTCACCCTGTGACAGATAGGAAACGAATTACAGCACGTATTCGAGAATGAAGACTGAATGAATCGATACTGATACACTCTCGACACATGCCTAAATACTGCATTACAACAAAATGTGAAAACAATGGCTTTGCCGGTCAGTTAGAACTTGATTAGGCTGGTTTGATTTTTACTCGCCCTCATCGCCCTTGCATAAATTTATACTTTTTCCGTATTTCACAGATGGTCATCTACACCAGTCCAGGAAAGGTCGAAGATTATGATGCGAATAGCCGACATACTGGAATCACGCCTGGACGAGTTTGCTGCTCTGGAGTCACGTGATCAAGGAAAACCAGTTTGGTTGGCAAAGAGTGTTGACATACCAAGAGCCATACTGAATTTCAGATTTTTCGCAACATGCTCGTTACATGATCTCAACAGGTATGTAACGTTATCAAGTAATATAAGCAGAATTTCTTATTAGCTTTAAGGTGGACAGTCGTACCTGTCCTAAGGGATCACTCTGTGAAGGGATCACCTGTCTTCAGCAACCACCTTTTCGAGTCCCTTGAACAATAAAATAAAACCAAAACCGCAAATGAAACTGCATTAAGGAAGCACTTGTCTTAAGCAGCCAATACTTGTGTGTCCCTTGGTATAAAGCCTTAAAGTCAGATTTGACTGTATTGAAGTTGTTGATTGAGAATAACTTTGTTTCGGCTTTCAATGCAGGCTGATTACTGAAGAATACATCCCTTATATTTTAAAGTATAGTAAACACAGCCGCCGGGCCGCGTAGCGCAATCGATAGGGCACCTGACTCATAAGTCAGAGGTCCTGGGTTCGATACCTGGTCTGGCCACATACTTTCGTTTCTCCTTCCGCTGATTCAAGAAGGGCAGTTGTCAGTTACTGGCGACAGTATGTGAACTTAGTACTGGTTAACCGCTTTGGAGGTCTAAGCCTGCCTGCCAAGAATAGTGTGGTTAGGTTAACTGATCGTACCGACATGACCTTAGCTGTTTACCGTGGACGTAAAGCAACAAATCAATTAATCAATTAAAACGCAGCCAGTTCTTTTAAATCATGAATTAAGCACCTGAGATATGCCGACGTGCTTTTGGCGCTTAAAAGGTTAAAGCTAAGGGTGTTGCTTCTTGGTTTAAACATATTTATTTCTTCAATAAATTCCAATACAATACATATATAGACAACACAACTAAACAAAGAAATGGATCAGAACGAAAGCTGAAAGCTTATAGAGCTCTTCTCCTAAACATTAATAAATTGTGTACTATTCGGCGGAACATATAGCATTCAGTGAAATATCTATATTCTGTTAGTTTAAACACATACAATTTGTATCATTATGATACATTAACACAGAAAAAGGGCAATTATGAAAGACAGATTACTATTGTAAAGATGTCTGCGATGAATCAAAGTTCGCTAATTATCAGTTTTAAATAGATCGATATAAGCCAGTCAACTACAAACAAAGCAAACAGCGACACATCACAAAGATCAGTACAATGACAGCATTCAAATACTACATAAGAAAGAAAAGAAAAAAAAAATATGTAGATAAACAAATATAGCATACACACACATACAAGGGAAGGAAAAACAAAAATAGACAATTCGGGTTTTGAGGGGAAGAGAAAGATGGGGCGCAGACTCCGGGGCACTCAGATTTTGGTCGTTAATTGTGTAGATCGGTCGCGTGTGTTTGATTTCCCAAAGAATATCATTGCTCAAAAACGATGCGTGTTTAAAATATATTTGTGCACACTTTCAAATATGTTTTTGTTTATTTCATGGGATAACAATAAATCCCCATACAATAAACAGATTAAGAGAAGGAATAGTGTATAAAGAAATGACGTTTAATAATTCTGTACGTTGAATTTCATAGTATCTGCAATGAAAAAAGAAGTGTTGCGCATTTTCGATACTGCCACAAAGGCACAAAGGCGAATCTGAAATGTTCTTTAGAAAAAGATCGAGATTCAATGAACTACAGTTTGTTCTTAATCGAGTATGAAGGATCTGTGACCGTCTGCTACCAATATAAAAGTGATAAGGTACCGATGTTTTGTCTTTATTGAGGTGACGTTTAAACGAATTTATAGAATCAGATTGCTTAGCCTCTGCAGATAAACTGTTCCAGTCCCTGATTGTTGACGGCAAGAAAGATTGATAGTATTGCTGAGTTCTAGCATCTACAGTTCGAAGATCATTTGCATTACGTAAATTATAACGAGACAGGTTATTAACTGACTGTGGAATTAGGCTAGACAGGTATAAGGGTGTAAGATTATACATCATTTTATAAAATAAGGTAAGCCTATGGTTTTTCCGTCTTTTTTCAAGTGAATCCCAACATACTTCGTTATATAGTGCATTTATTGAAACCAGTTTTGTTGTTCCAGTCGAAATCCTAGCTGCTTCATTTTGTATCTTATTTAATTCATTTTTTTCATATTCTGCACAATTATCTCAAATAACATCACCATATTCTAATAACGGCCTAATAAAAGCTATATAAATTGTTTCAAGTGATTTTCTGTCTAACTTGAATTTCAATTTTCGCATTATATTGATTCTGAACTAAGCTTTTTCTGTGATGTAATTTATGTGTTGATGCCAAGTACAGTTATTAGAGAGATATATCCCAAGATGTTTATGGCAGTCAACTTCTGTTATTTGGTGATTTTGCATATTAAGTGTAGGATGATGCGGCTTAATTAATTTACGGGAGACAAGAAGTGCTTCAGTCTTAACAGGATTGAAAGAGACCAACCAAGTTGCAGCCCGTTTTGAAATTTTATCAAGATCCATGTTTAGGCAGCCCGCCGCTGTTGTCGGGTCATCGACAATTATAAAAAGACTTGTATCGTCCGCAAACAACCGAATACTCGACCCAATGTCAATTACAATGTCATTAATGTATAGCAAGAAGAGCAAAGGTCCCAGTATAGATCCTGAGGAACTCCGGCTCTGACAGAAGTCCAGTCAGAAATAGCGCCAGGGAGCACAACATGTTGTTTTCTGCCAGAGAGATAGTTTTAAACCAGTCAAGGACTTTCCCTGTGACACCAGCTGCTTTGAGTTTATGCAGGAGACCAGAATGCCATACGCGATCGAATGCTTTGCTGATGTCACAGAAGACAGCCCTGACCTCTTTGCCAGAATCAAGAGCTTGGCAGAAGGTATTGTAAAGGAATGTTAACTGATTAATAGTCGAATCGCCCGGTATAAAGCCAGACTGAAAAGAAGATAGTAAATTATTATCCCGAAGATGATTGTATAAATATTTAAATACAAGTCTCTCAAAAACTTTGGCTTCAGCATTTAACAAGGATATGGGTCTATGATTGGAGACAACAGACATGTCTCCTTTCTTGGGAATTGGACATACATTGGCTTCTTTGTAGAAAATTGGTAAGATACCTGCTTGCAGGGATTGATTAAAGAGTGAATGCAGTGGGGTGGAAAGTTCCGATGAGAGTTCTTTAAGAATACGATTATTGAGCCCATTTGGACCAGAAGCTTTTCCAACGGGTAAGGTTTTAAGGACCGATTCAACTTCAAGTGGAGTAAGAACAATAGTATTCAATTCTGAATTAATAACGGGAGGTATTAAGTCTGGAAGGACAGCATTGCTTTCATCTAATATTGTTTGACTTTGAAAATATTTATTGAATATATTGGCTTTATCCGTTTCGTCTGAGTAAACATTATTATCATATTCAAGTGGCGGAATTGATGAATTTGAGTTTGGAGCTATAAATGTCTTAAGAGTTGACCACGAGTCCTTAGTTCAGAGAGAATTTGATTTGAGTTTTTCTGCAATCTTTTCATAGTATGATTGTTTTGATTCACGAATCATTGTAACGACCCTATTTCGTAGTTTCTTGAAAGTTTTCCAGTGTGAATCCTTATTAGTTTTCTTGGCTTTTCTGAAAGCTCTTTTACGCTTACGAATATGCCTTTTAAGAAAAGTAGTTATCCAAGGAGGCTCTGACGGCTTAACTTTTATATGTCTGTTTGGAATGCATTCCGTTGCTATAGAATTAATGGCAATATTTATATTATCGGCATAAACATTACATTATCGTCCTGCAGAGAATCCCAATCAATCGCTGAAGCTCTTTCACGTAACATGTTAAAATTTCCCCTGTCATAGTACCATACATGTCGTGAAAATGATTTTAACTTAGGTTTGGAAAATCTAAAAATGCCATAGATAGGACAATGATATCGTAAGTCTTGACAGAGAAAAGGATCACCAACACCACTAAGCACTAAGTGGTGCACTAAGTGGTCTTTATTACTAACAAGGAGGATATCAATCAGAGATGAAGAGTTTTCGGTAAAATGAGTTGGTTGGCTTATACACTGGTAGAAAGAAAACTGAGTACAAAGGGATTCTATTTTCCTCGCTGTTCGAGCATTAAGAACATTCAAATTAAAATCACCAGTAACAATTATATCGGCTATATCTGTATCTATTGCCAAGGCTAAAGAGTCTTCAATATCTGAGAAATAATTAGCGTCAGAATTTGGAGGCCGATAAAAAATTCCGAAAAGAATACGCTTATGATTATTAATTAACTCAATCCATATGCTCTCAATACCTCTAATTTCCATATCAGCACGTCGCTTGTAAAGAATAGTTTCTTTAACGTATAGCATGACACCGCCATGATTGTCCCCAACTCTATCCTTACGCTCGGGTCTGTTGTATGACTGAAGCACTAAGTCGTCTGTATCAACGGAAGAACTGAGCCAAGTTTCTGTGAAAGCTAATACAGTGGGCTCGACAGTATCGGATCATCGACAGTATCGGATCACTCGTAATTTATCACCGATTTTTCTCACAAATGAAGCAAATATTTTTGACCATTTTTTTGCAGTCATCAAGTTAGACCAATGGCAAAGTGCAGGGTGAAAAATTCGATCAAAATCTGTGGCTGTGAAACAAATCAGAGTTGTTGAAAAGCTTGGCCCCTCTTCAGCGGCGTTTGCATTTTGCATGTTGCTTATTACCCCCAAAATAGATTTCGGTTATTTAAACTTTTTTATCATTGGGCGATTGAAACCAATTTTGCTATATAATGTGTCCTGGCATCCCTAAAATTGCAAGCAGTCATTATTTTTGTAACATCCCAGTATTCGATGAAACTAAAGACTTGAAAAGTTGGGCACCGCTGTGCGACAGTAACGGATCATTATATAATTTGAACTGAAATACAGGCTTCAGCTGGAAAACTGTATGTTAGATTATGGTCTGATGCTAAAAACAAGGCATAAATCAACAACCTTAGTGGCTGCTGTGTCTTCTTTCAACGAAGATCAGTATAAAACTAAGACAACACCCTTTTTATAATATATCCCCCACCCCACGCCCACACGCTAGCGTATGGTAATGAAGGTTTTGCGTAGCACACCTAAGCTTCTGCTAAACATTCTGAAGAAACATTCGAGATCAGCATGAGTGTGAGCCCAATAATGACTGGTGTTCATCGGATGGACATCTACACTGTGTAGACTCAGATTAATGCCGAAGAACTCGTTGAACGACCATGTAGTGTTTATACACTGATTGCATTGAAATATAGCCTAAATGTTATGGCGGAAAATCACCGTAAATTTGTTGATCCTGATCAGACACTACGGTCTTATCAGGGTCTACACTTTGCAAAGGCAGATTATGATCTTATTTGTTTGAGTAGTTCCGTGCTATGGGGCGCAGGGGATTTCTGAGTTAGGAATTTTTGGCATGCTTGTACTTTTGTATACATTCTTTTATTTAACAGAAATAAACACCTGAAAAATATCGTTGAAAGGCCGTATAAGTTTTCTCTGAGAGTTTAATAGGTCCAACTGTTTATGTAGCAAACTTATTGAAGCTAAGAAGGTTGGCAGAATGCCTCAGAGGAACTCTCCTATAAAATGATATCATATGATCCGATACTGTCGCACCTGATTCGTTACTGTCATAAGACCCTCCTGTAACTCTTGATAGGTTATCTGCCCTTTAAGGAATAAACTTCGAAAATATTTTGAAATGGATAGATAGAAGGGATATTTTGCAATTGTTATGTGTCATAACATACATACTTTTAGCATTCATATACAACAAAACAGGAGTTTTATTGAACTTGATCCGATACTGTCGAGTCCACTGTATATCGAAATGGAACAATTCTGCATGCAAAAGTTCCAGTTTAGACGAAATACTTTGGATGTTGTAATGGACAAAAGACAAATTATGACTGAAACTAAGAGAATTGAATATTGATGAAGACATATTAGACGACAAGCTTGAGACACTGCCCGATGCGGAGGATGAAGAAGGACCTGGGTTCGGATGGACATCCCCGGAACAAAGCATAATAATGTTAAGCCAAGTACCAAATACAATACATAAAAAAGAGATAGCAATTATGAGACTAAACCTTGTATTTGCTCGTACTGTCTTACCTGCAATAACAAATTTGCCGGACATAAAGGTCTTTCTAGCCAAGTTCTCACTTTCTTGCAACAAGGTGAGTGTTGAATACGCATGAACGACATGTTTATGTAATGCAATTAATAAGAGTAAGTGCCAGAAGAAGTTAAATTTACACACACGACCATATGTTGGCATGACAGCAAACTTACATCGACCTAGTGGATGAATCATGTAATTGTAGTAAGTAAGAACAGGAAACGAATAAGTCCTGTCAGACCAACATGAAAACAAACAACAATGACCTCACGGACAACCCACTGCGCCCACACCCCCTTCCTCGGCCCCCCAAAAGTGGTAAAAGAGACAAAAGTTGAATTCATGAAAAAGAATATGTAGAAAATTGAAGGTTATTAGTGCTACTATAAATACATACATACACACACACACACGTGGGTGAATATTTAACTACGGGACTTTTCGTGTCCGGTAGTATTTTTTCAGTAATGTCTAGTAACAAACTTCTGATTTTAGTATTATTTCATAAATATAGTATTTCTGTCATTATAATAAAAATTTCAGATACGCTGGATAGTAATAGTCCTGAAAAATGTAGGTGTCTAGAAAGTTTATCCTATACAACTCCATGTAACGGTAAATGTCCGAATTTCAAAATTCAAAATTGGATTTAATTTTTTTTCATGAAATAGTTCTACAAAAAAGATTCTTTTAAACAGGTAATAAAACTACTTCATCTTTTTGTCTGTTGAAGGTTCTTTTGAGCAAAATTGATATGTTGAACCCTAATAAAATCCAAGTTAAATGTCTGTCCGTAGATGTTATGTCCATACCGTTACGTCCTCATCCAGACCTTTTTTCTAAAACCCCTACATATGAATTGGACATGGTTGAGCATCCACTACACTTATATTACTTCATTATTCAGTTTATTGGTGGAAATACAGCCACACAATATAACACTCTCCTAAAAAATGTAACAGGAATGAAATACTTTGCTTGATACATTTATTGTGTGTCCATACCGTTCATTTTAGTTCTCATGATAATTTTCAACATATTCATATTTAAACTCGATGACCTAGAGGAGAATGGTATAAACTCAAGTATATATACTACGGACACCACCATGTCTGTTGGGAAATGTGCGTAATTCACTTGAAAAACATTAAAATGCCCATACCGTTACCGTCATTACCGCTACTTTCCACGACCACACCGTTACTTTAATGTGTAACGGTGCAGACATTTTTAAGTTTATTTGCTTGATTTTGTATTTTCTTGTAATCCTTTGTTGCAGTTCTTGTTTTCAACTGATTGCTTAGAGGTCATTTGACATAAAATGCCAAAATTATGACATTATAACATGTATATTATCAGTATTTACTTATTAAATATCAATTTAGTGAGACCTGCCAAGTTCTCCATGTGTTCCTCTAATGTTATTAGCTCAATCTTTTCTTATAAGCATGCATAAAATGTTTTGAAAATCTCTATCCTTTGAAATAGTTTAGAGTTGTTTGAAGCATACATGTTTTACATGCCAAAATTCTATCTTGAAGGTATTTGAAAGTATTACCGTTACGGCTGTCTTGTACCGTTACTGCTGTCCATTCCGTTACAAATGGAACTAAAAATGAATAATTTCAAGTAAATATCTTTTCTATTAGGTTTTGTTTCATGATTAAACAAAAGTATGCGTAACAGCATATTGCCCACAGCAACTGCGACTTTATAGACATCTTTTTCAATATTAACAGAAAACTTTTGTGTCTAAATTTCACCAATTTACATATGTCCATACCGTTTATAGTTTTTGTCAATAAAAACATTAAGTCAGAAACATTTAGTTCGATATTAAATAAGTATTAGAAATTCGCTGCAAAGTGAATGTATATTTATTCAGTGTAAATACAAGCTGAATGAAGAAAACCAACGTTTTTGGCATTGAACACCCCGTAATGGTATGGACAAATTACCGTTACGAGGCATTTCCGGTTGCCATGGAAACCACAGTTTTTGTCAGAAATTGTCTTTATTTAAAAATAATATGCTTCTAGTGTCAAAATTTCATATTTCACATCGAACATTTGGAAAGGAATATGTTTATTCTAAAGATAAATTTTGGTCAGAAAGTCCCGTAGTTAAATATTCACATATGTACCATATAGGAAAAAGGAGAAAAAAAGAATAACATGTAAACTACTGAATAGAAATCATTTTAAATAAATTAATTTCCATATACAAAAAGAAAAGTGACTCTTAATTAAGCTGAATTGCATATATTCAATACATTTGAATTTTTGATATTACTGCGTATTGCTGCTTATAAGCTAATACAAAGATAGCTATATCATGAAATCTTTTATAGGTCAAATCAGATGCAGGCTATGGATGCCATTAATTACACAATCAAGATGCCAGTGGGGGTTGCCGGTTTGATTAGCCCGTGGAATCTCCCAATGTATCTGTTGACCTTTAAACTCGCACCGGCTATTGCTGCTGGAAATACTGTCGTGTCCAAGCCCAGTGAGATGACGTCAGTCACAGCATGGAAATTTTGTGAAGTTTTAAATGCAGCAGGTAATACTAGATATGACCAGATATCGTGTGATTGGAGAAGTTAATTTATCTGCAAAGTCAGTAAAGTCCTCTGATTTTAAAGATTCGAAAGTTGTCTGAACTAGATTTCTAGACCAATGAAAATATCAGAAAAGTATCTGCATTTTGATCCAGTGAGCGCCAAAAAGGTAATGGATGACTTGCGATTTTACGTCCTTTTCAGCAGTATCATATCAGGACGATGGAAGGTGATAATGAAAGGCTGTGCGCAATGGAACACCGTTTACAATTGGGAAGATTTCGCCTCCAGCGAAAACCGAACCATCAGTTGGCTATATATAGCCCTTATTACACTAAAATATTTCTGAAGTAGCATATCAATCAAAAAGTGTTACTCCATGAAGTGTCAGAACGTGGTCTCAAAGAGAATCAATAAACGTCATTTAGACATTGTTTGCCCACAGGGCATGTTGTATAGGGCTCTGTTAGCTTTCTCATTTTACTGGTTTATGTGTCGGTCGTCTGTTAATTTTGCACTGTATGGAGTTAATATTCACATCTACTGCAGGAATAGCCTATGATGTGAACTGCAATTACCTGCAAACCAAAGATTTACATGGACGTACAAACTGTGTTGATTCTTTGATATTTATAATATCTATAGGTTTACCCCCTGGAGTCATCAATTTTGTGTTTGGACTGGGACCCAAGGCTGGTGAAGCGATTGTGAAACATCCAAAGGTGCCAATCGTTTCTTTTACTGGTGGAACCGTTACTGCCATAAAATTACGACATGCTGCAGCTCCCTTCAGCAAGAAATTGTCTTTAGAGGTGAGATCCTCAAACATGATATTGCTTTCCGGTGATCGATAGCACGTAAACATGCATGTATCTTTGACGAACATATATATATATATATATATATATATATATATATATATATATATATATATATATATATATATATATGTTCATAAATACAAGTAAAACGGTGTGTGTGTGCTTTTCAGGATATCATAATTTCAATATCATTAGTTAGAAGCAGTACCTAATTTGGTTTGAGATATGACATTATTAGGTAGAGAAGAGCAAATAGCCAAAATTATGTCATTGTAGCACAGACATGTCAGATAACATTAGGTGAAGTGACAATATCGGCAATGATCAGGAATTAGTACAATCAAATCCCACATCCCGCCCTCAAAACCAAACGAAAAAGAAGAACCGGCCACATTATAGGGATAATGTCTCCCGCAAACTTAAATTATAACTGAACCGAAATTAAAATCTTAAAGAGTTCCTTCAAGAGCAGGGAATACATTCAGAAGAAGAAACATGGGCCAGACTACGTAGTTTCGGCTAATAAAGCCTCATCCATGACCCTGACAATATCTGGTGACGAAACTAGAGAAAATTAAACTTTTAAGGAGTTCCTTCGAGAACACATTCGAAAGAAGGAACGTGTGCCATACTTCGAAGTTTCGGCTATTCAAGCCTCATCAGTGACCCTGGCAATATCTGGCTATGGAAGCCTGAGAAAGACAGTCTGATATTTCGTAATTTTAAAAAGGCAGTTGGTAAAACGACTGATAGGTGTCGAAAGAAGTCCAAATGATTAAAAAGTGATGGTGTAGAAAAAGTGTCTAAATCAATCAAAAATTTCTGATTTCTCAGAATGTATCCTTTGATCTCAAAGGATAAAAATAGAATATAATCTACACTATGGATGGTGTACGGGGAGACGTTTTACGGCCGCCACACGGCACAACAAACTGTAATTTCTTAATTTTAATTGGGCAGTCGATTCAAAGCCTGATTAGTATCAAAAGGGCCCAAATAATACAAAAGACAATGATCTAGGATAAGAGTCCAAACCAATCTCAAATTTCAGAATATATCCTCTGATCTCAAAGGACGAAAATAAAATATAATCTGCACTATGGATGATGTACGGGGAGACGTTTTACGGTCGCCACACGGCACAACACCAGCTGCAGTGAAGTAAATTTAAAATCTAAAAAAAAATACTGTATGTTTAAGTATGTTTAAAGATTGTATGTATAAAGACCGTATGCTTAAATATGTTTAAATCACGGCTTTCAGGAAATTGTGATTTTCCTACTAGAAAACCCATTGCAGAGCTTATAAATAATGACCTCTGCTGAAACTAGAATACCATTTTGCTAAATTTCACCATTTTTACAACAGCGGCTGACTCATTCTATATGTAAGTGTGTCAAGCAAACCTAATAAACTGTAATATGTGAAAATACAGGCAATTATCAAAAGTTAATACAGTAGACTAGATAAGTTAAACAGAGCTAATGCACTGATAGAGATTATCAAACTTGCTTCTATAGAGGAGTAACTCTTGTTCAGACGTAGCTGTTGTGACGAGTTTCCTATATATTCTTTCCAAGGGGATATCATAGTTTTTCTTCTTTATTCAGCTTGGTGGAAAGAACGCTGGTATAATTTTTAACGATGCAGATCTTGAGAAATGCATTCCAACAACTATAAGGTACGTCGGCGTTTCTGTAAAGAAATAAAAATAAGTTAAGCCGATCTATTACCATTTCGAGCTTCTTGTATTTTCTTGATCCCATATATCAAAGTGATATTTGCTACAGTTTTTATATTGCAGAATATAACAAGACACTCATTAATATCATATGACTAAATTATGACTCTCTTATATTAACAGAGGACCCTGTGCTTGCAGCTATAAATACTTGCTGATCTTAGGCAGTGTATTTTGCCATTATTAGTGACGTCACCGGAAGAAGATGATATATTTTCCAGTTGCCTCGGTACATAAAATCAAAAGCAGTCAGTTGAGATTCAGATTAATTTTTCATTTTATTTATGTCTTTGCTTTATATGCATTATTATACCAGTTTTATATGCCAGTATATGTGAGATATAATCTTTTATTTGCAGTTTTAAATCTTGATTACAATGCTTTTATAATTGTAGGTCCTCGTTTTCAAATCAGGGAGAAATTTGCCTGTGTACCAGTCGTCTGTTTGTACAGCGAGGAGCCTACGACACCTTTCTACAGAAATTTACCGAAGCAACGAAGTAAGACTTTGAGAAATGAGAAACGAATATCAGTATCCTTTGATTGTAAAGTAAAACTGTACCTGTTTGAAAGACGTAAATAATAGAAATTGTATTGCTGTTTGGCCTTAGATACCCAGTGCAACCTTAGATACTGGACAAAGACAGGTTTAATCAAAGAAACGTGTTCAGTTCTCTAAATACGTATGTTCATCTCTATTATAAATTCAATAGACACAAATGAAGATAATAAGGAAGAACTGCCGTCGTGGAACATAGCCTACAACTGGTACCAAGAGGAAAAGTAAACAAACTACAACAATTGGTTTAAACAGTATTTTATTTTATCAAATACAACATAAATACATCAGTATACAGTTTTATGTGTTCCAGGATCTGGTTGTAAGCTTAGAACTCATAAATGCCATTGCCAGACAAATCATCAACAAACTACAGCATATGTTGTAAATGTATGCTAATATTTTATCTTTAACTTGTAGTACATCTCGATGATGAACTGTAAAAAATAATAAAAGAAAATATAGATAAATGAAGTAGTATAGACAACACTTACACTATATACATATTTAAAGTAACAAAAAGCAAGGCACCCAGCTTTTTTTTCACCAATGAAGTTACCTTGTCTAAAAGACTGTTGAACAACAAGAAGGAACCTCCGTTTCAAGAGCACTTCAGATAATGTTTTGCTTGCTATTTTGAGTTAGGTTGTTTATCGAAACTGCATAGACATTGTACAATTGATGCAAATGTATCAGTAATCATCTTCAACGTGTAACAGCTTTTAAATTCTACAATTTGATTTTCATTAGTTTCGAATACATTTTTTGTTTGGCTATATTTGAATAAGTCTAGCGTACATCCCCTCATTGCACTTTTCAGAAAATTAGTGGTTGGTGATCCCAAAGATGACAATACTTTTACTGGTCCACTTATCAGTAAAGAGCACCTGGCCAAAGTGAAAGGTTATGTTGATCTAGCTGAGAAGGAAGGCGCAACTATCGTTTCTGGTAAAGAAGAATTAAAACTTCCAGAGAAATTAGCTCAGGTAGGTATATACAGTATTCTTCAAGGCTAATTAAAGCGCCTACAGATACATAGATAGATCTACAGATACATTTAACGTCAGTTTGGCTATTGACAAATGACATTGCACTTCTAGTTTTGTCAAGTCTATATGAGCCGCGACAAAACCAACAAAGTGGCCGTGCGCCCTGCGCAGACTCAGATCAGCCTGGGCATCCGACAAGTTTGATCAGACTCTTTGCTAAGCACTTAAAGGGTAGCTAAGGGTCTAAGCTACCTCCACGGGTACAGCGAAGACTCTGGTCAGACTGGGCGGATGCCCAGGCTGAGTCTGCGCTGGGCGCACAGCCACTTTGTTGGTTTTCTCGCGTCGCGGCTCATATCATGATCTTGCAAGGTTGTCAGAGCACAACATAGATGACTGCATCAGTCTTTCCCAACCATCTGTAAAATATGATTCTGTTGTAAATTCAGGAGGTGAAGTTAAATTTTAATATCAACTTTGGTTCATTGTTCCGTATGCAATTTCAGGGCTACTTTATGAGACCAACCATTATAACTGATGTGTCGGACAGTTCAAGACTGATGACAGAGGAAATCTTTGGCCCCGTTGTATGTGTTGTGCCATTTGATACAGAGGATGAGGTATTGATATTCCTGCATTAAGCTGCTCTCTATCTCTCTCTAAGCTGCTCTCCTCTCTCCCTCACACACACACACACACACACACACACACACACACACACACACACACAACATTATACTGCATGTATTACAGAAACGAAATGTTGACAAACAGTTCATGGTATGGTCTGTTACTTTAGCTGACTTCGGAGTTTATGGTATGGTTTGTTACTTTAGCTGACTTCGAAGTTTCGTGTGTCCCTGTATCAAGATTAATAAGGCTAGATTTATAACGTCCTACCTAAAAGCTGCTTAGAGTTTGTGTTGTTCCTTCGCATTGCTATTCCCTCTTGGTCGCGGTAATGGTGGTGAAGGAGGTGGCGGGGTGGTAGAAGGAAGGGGAGAATGAGGAACGTGATTGTATTTGTTCATGATCGTTGCCTTTTACACTTCTTTACTTAGAGTCCCGAAGAAATCTGCAGTTGAAAATTACTTTTGTGCTTTTGTGATCAGTCACTATCCATCTACTAGATTTTGATTATAACAGATATGTTGCATGCATTTTGCTATTGATTGTAGGTGATACAGAGAGCTAATGCAGTCAAGTATGGTTTAGCGGCAACTGTTTGGAGTACCAATGTCTCAACTCTACACAAAGTCTCACAGAAGCTGCATGTAATGTTTTACTTATTTATGTTATACACGGAACTTAAAATATAAATTAGCTAAAATTTGGAACTATTTATGTGAGATTTGTAGAGAAATATAAAATCAGTTGGTCTATTACGTGTCAGTTCACTGGTGTACTCATTTATGAAATCATTTATTTGAGTATTAAAACACTTAAAAATATTTAAAATATTTCCAAAAGACCTGATGTAGAAATTAATCATGACAATTTAAATCAATATTCATTTTGGATCTGATTTCTGGTATACTGTGTTTCTTTATATAAGTATGGCTACACTCATTTTACGGATACCAGATCAGTGACAATATATGGCATGATATTTCACGCTGTCATAAATGAGTCTGATAATTTTCTGTAATTGTTTTAACGTACAATTAAAATCTAACTGGCGGGCAAATGTATATTGTTTGTTAACAATCAGACTTTGAAGTTTATATGTACTATCATAACTTTTATTTGAGCTTTGCGATGGATATTTTTCCAGGCCGGTACTGTGTGGGCAAATTGCTGGTTGCTGCGTGATCTCAATATGCCATTTGGAGGAATGAAAGAATCGGGTACCGGTAGAGAAGGAGCCAAAGACTCACTGGAATTTTTCACAGAAGAGAAAACGATTTGCATAAAACTATGAAGAAGTTTGTGAACCGTGACAATTTTGAATAACGTTTCCAAATTATCTGGGAAACTGTTATAGTTTAATAAATACATTGTTACAAACTAAGAATGATCAGTAATAACACATTATATTACATGATCCTCCATGATCGACCCGAAACAAGGTGACAGTGAGCTATAATTTGACAAAAATACAACTTTGCTTGTGTGAGCACCGGTAATGACTGTTAAAATCGTTGTTTTAGTAGAATATTACGCGGGATGATACAAAATGACGAATGCGTTGTTAATCCCTTTGAATAACTCAGCAAATGCCACAGGACATAGTCTCCGTGAGGAAGAGACAAATACAGCGCTCGGAAAAACGTCATTTGAGCCGGGACACGAAAAAAGTGGCGTATGCGCCCAGCAAAGACTGCCCAGTCTGATCAGAATCCGTCTGGGCTGCGCCCAGTATTATCAGAGCTTTGGCTATGCACTGAAAAGTTACCTAAAATTCTAAGCTGGCTCCATGCGGGCAACGAAGACTGTTCAGTTTTGGCGGATGCCTGGGCTGATCTGAGTCTTCGCTGGGCATACATGCCGCTTTGTTGGTTTTGTTATGTCGCGGCTCACATTTCAAATTCTGTATGTACAGCGTCATAGCCGCTGCTGCCAAATTTCAACTTTGTGTGCCTGATGGGAGTGCATCATTGTTAATATGTTATGTAAAAGTTATATCACAGTTTGTACGCCCGCATGCGGAGATAATCCACGAGATTTAGCGAGTGGATTATCGACCATATGGGCGGACAAACTATGGTATTTTTATTTTTATTACCACTTTGCTGTAGACCTAGCACTTTACGAAATATGTTTATTCGATGCAAGAGTTTGCGTTTTGTGACAAGTCTGGTATAAATTGAAAATAAACTTTTTTATCGTGAACGTGAGAAAAAACTCACTAACAGAGTCAGAATATTAGGACATTGCCCAGTGACCTATGTATTTATAGGTCACTGCATTACCGATGGTGCAGGAATATCAAGTTCTTATTTACGTGTTTCTTTGATGGTTTACTATTACTGTCATTGTTAGTCTGCTTTCTGTTTGTCTTTGACTTTTACGCATTATTTTGAGTAGCTTCGAAGCAGTCTCCCGGGAAAGACTTGCCTCTTTGCTCTTCCCCTGTTTTGCTGTGTGTGCGTCCATAATTTTTCCTTCCCCTGTTTGTGTTTGGGACAGGATGTGGTAAGCAATTGTTTCAGTTCCTGGCTGTTGACTTCTCATCTATATGAACTCTGTGGCGGGGTTGTTGTCGAAAAGAGATATATAATTGAGCCGCGACGCGAGAAAACCAACAAAGTGGTCGTGCGCCCAGTGCAGACTCAGATCTTCCTTGGCATCCGCTCAGTCTGATCAGACTCTTTCCTGTGCGCAAAAATGGTAGCTAAGGCTCTAAGCTACCTCCATGCGGACAGCGAAGACTCTGATCAGACTGGGCGGATGCCCAGGCTGATCTGAGTCTGCGGTGGACGCACAACCACTTTTTTGGTTTTATCGTGTCGCGGCTCATATTACTAAACGTGAGTCCCATATGTCCTGCTGTCCTCTTATTGTCGGGTATTTATTATTGGTTTATTGTATTTTATGAGATTAAAGTGTGGGAGCTGCTGTGAGTTCAACCTAACTTCCGGTTGTATATATTATCCTAGAAAAAGCATTTATTCTGTATGTCTGTGCAAGTTTAATGAAGAGTCTTGCGTTTTGATACGAATTTATATACCTCGTGCTGCCATGATGAAATACCGTTTGTTTTGATGAAGTTTGTGTTGTTATTTGTGCATTAGTATAGCGGTGTATGCAGTCATGCAGTGTCATTCTGTAAAATTAACATAGATAAATTCGTGCTGCGTTTGGGAAAGTGCACTGACACCACTGTGCTGTGCTGTTTTCATTTTTAGCACTCCTGAGCATAAAATGCTGATGATGAGCTATTGTGATAATTCAAAATTCCTTTCTGTTCATCCATCGTCCGCCACACATTAGCGGTTACATTTTTTCAGCGATCATAACCAAACTTTACACAGCATGTTTATGGCTATCGTATTTTGGCCAAGTTCTGTATTGGGGGAAAGTTTTCAAACCCGACCATTTACATTAGAATTTTTGCCCCTTGCATAGTGAGAAAATAGAATACTTAATAACACAGTGGATGCTTCATTTTTGGAACAATAAAGACTTGAAGAGTACGTTTAATGGCAGCACGACTTCAATCCCAAACTTTAGATGGCATGTTTATGGCTACAAGATGTTGGCCAAGTTCTATAACGGGGGAAAGACCAAATTATATTAAAATAATTGCCCCTTACGTAGCGAAATAAACTGTATATTTTATGAACACTTTGAATGCTTCATTTTCGGAGCAGTCGTATACAGACTTGAAGAGTATGTTTTATGGCTGCATGATCTCAATCCCAGCAGGCACATGACGTCGTCATTACGTCGCCGTCATCTGCTAGCTGGGATCAGTTTTGATAATGTGTCAAACTGGACCGTAACCATTAGTGTTATTGCCCTTTAGGTAGTGAAAATTGCTATATGAGCCGCGACACGACAAAACCAACAATGTGGCTGTGCGCCCAGCGCAGACTCAGATGAGCCTGGGCATCCGCCCAGTCTAATCAGAGTCTTCGCTGTCCGCATGGGAGTAGCTTAGACTCTTAGCTACCCTTTAAGCGCTTAGCGAAAAGTCTGAGTGGACTAGGCGGATGCCCAGGCTGATCTGAGTCTGCGCTGGCCGCACAACCACATTGTTGGGTTTGTCGTGTCGCGGCTCATATAATCTTTTTAACATAATTGTGGCAACATTTTTTCCAGCAACCAAAACCAAACATCTACATTGTGTATCTGGCAGTAAGATTCTGATCATTATGATAATAGGCCAAATCGGATCATTTGCTGCGAAGTGCTATGAAAAATGTGCTCTGTGGCGCCACGTAACTGTCCGGGTTATACCTCGCAAAAAGCGCCTTTGTTGAGCAGCGACTCAGAATAAATCATGTCAAGTCTTAGCGTTGCAGAGACACAGGCTCAGTAGCGCTTTTGTTTACATGTGTTTGAAACGAGGCGACTATCACTGTGCAATGGACAGCTACAAACAAGCGCTATTTTAAGGCACAGTCGTTGCACTGGGCACCCAAAAGAGATAAGGCATCTGCCATACGAAGTTTAGGATGGATACAATAGGCGTAGAATTCTCCAGAATAACGAGACTGACCGGACTGATATTTTTCACAAAGCATATTGGACATAAGGGCAGACAAGATTCCGATTGGATACTCTGTATGAGAAATTTGTATTTAAAATTTGGAACTCAAGAATCCTTTGTGCTACAGATAATAAATTGAGCCGCGACACGAGAAAACCAACAAAGTGGTTGTGCGGCCAGCGCAGACTCAGATCACCCTGGGCACCCACCCAATCTGATCAGATTCTCTGCTAAGCGCTTAAAGGGTAGCTTAGGGTCTAAGCTACGTCCATGCGGACAGCGAAGACTCTGATCAGACTGGGCGGAGGTGAGCGGTTCAGGGCTATCATGGCTGTCATGTTTTTAATGTGCCTTTTATTTTTGCTCAATATTATTTACTTGCAACTTTTCATTTTAATGAGTTTTGCAACAGATAGAATGTTATTGCTTGAAACCTTGTGTTTATTGAATAAATAACGTTGAAGCATAGTTGTGTGTTATTTTTGGTCATCGGTGTATTTGTCATGGCCTGTATATGCTTCCGTACACTGTACACATGTGTGGGCGCATATAGCATCGATGTCATATGCTCATTAGTGTGCTAAAACTCTACAGGAAGCTCTAAGTTTTGGAACAGATAGGTCTGAGCAAACCATGCAGACCCAGATCAGACTGCTCCTGATCAGGGTTTATACTGTTTATCGTTCCATCTGCATCTATTGGGTACAATACTGCATTGCTAAACCAAACTCTTCCATTTCAGGACAACGACAATAATTGAAGGTGCCCCAATCAAGATAGCTTACAGTTTATGGTAATACTTGCAATCACAGACAACTTGCGACGGTCAGTAGTAAACTACCTGGGTGCATTGGGGCCTGGACGGGGACGGGAAACGCCATTAACAAAATGCCGTTGAATTTGCCAACAGCGTAGATCCAGATGATCATCTGGAGTATTGCCCTTAAGTCTTTGAATTCTTCATACGATATGGCTTAGTTGAAACCCTTTTTAAACTTTGCAGGCGTAAATTTTATCGTCTGCTGTATGGCGCTTTAATTTATGCATAGACAACGTTGCTCTTTTTTCTGGTGACGCTTCAAATATCAGGCTAGAGTTCTGTTTGTCTCTCCTAACTAATCAATAAAACACATGATCAAAAATCTGATTGAAGCCAAGCTGAGTGTCACCGACTTGGTAATTGGAAACAACTGGGTGGACTTAGTCAGTTGTGCAAGTTGTGCTGGCAAAGTCCATCCCTGTCTTTGGTATTGTCTTCCCACCTCTTCTTCTGCCTGTCTCTTCTTTATACTTTCATTGTGCCCTGTAGCATCGTCTTTGCTAAGCCAGAAGACCTTGAGATGTGGCCAGACCATCTCAGTCGCCGTTTCTTGACCACGATCAGGAGATCGTCATATCCGCCAATGGCTGATTGGATTTTTCTGCGAAATCCTCATTAGTTACTTGGCCCTTGTCTGAGATGTTTAATAACCGTCGGTAGCATCTCAACTCAAAGGCCTGTGTTCTTTTGTCCACGATTCACATGCATTCAGAAATGTGGATATGACAAGCGAGCGCATCAGTCTTACCTCTGATCGAAGAGATGTGTTGCTATCTTTGCAAACTGGTTTCAGCTTGGTAAGAGCTGAAGTGGCTTATGCAACCCTTGAGGGAACTTCCGGTTTGTCATCTGTCCGGTCATCATCTGAGACAATTGCTTCAAGTTATTTGAAGCGTGTTACTGTTCTCAACGTCTGTCCATTTATCCGTCCATTGATCTTCCTCTTGATGTCGTTGACTCTGTGTCATCAACTTGGTATTTTAGTAGTATTTCAATTCTCATATCGACGTTGCCCCCGCACCTCAGCGGAACGAATCCATAGCCGCAGTAACGGGGCGCCGAGCGTCCGTCCATTCTCTAGGTATTTTCAACACTTCTTTTTACCTTGTGCAGGTTTAGTCGAGACTTTCAGCTTCTGCTCTTCCTAAGCAAGAGCGACAATGCCATCGGCAAATCGCGGATAAGTAATAGTTCTGCCGCCTTTGCTAACCTTTCCATCAAGCAGTCAACAGACAGTATAGCTCACCTTACAGTCATCAACAGTAGAGAAAATATTAAAAATCTCTCATCAGAATATATATCTCACGTAACAGACAGCACAGCTTAATACAAATGCTGCCATCAGACAGTCAAGCTAATTTAGCTACCATCAGACAGTAAATATATAGCTTATCTAACTTGTACTGACTGACACTTGAAAATACAGCACGCCGAACTAAAGTAGCTATCAGTGTAGCTCACATAACAAAACAAAACAAAAACAAACAAAAAACTTGTTGCAAGGCCGTCTGGGTCACTTCAGGGAGCTGTCATTGTCACTGCCCGTTTGGCAATCCTGCCGATTTTAAAATTGACTGCGATCCGTTTCGGAATTTCCAATTTAAACGCCTAATTTTAAAATTGATCATCGTCTCTCACTTCAAAACAGCACGTGAAAAATTATGTTTTCCTGGCCGAAATATGCTGAAACAGCCGATAAACATTGTTTTTATAAAGCATTTGGCGCTCGGTTACAGTAATTACCGAAGTAGTACACCTAATAACCGAAATACACCAAAATCTGCAATAGTATTATTATATATTATCATATAATACACTTAATACACAGTTCCGAGCCACACCCAGAATGTCACACAAAATCACATGATATCGTATACCTGGCCAATGGAACGACAGCTTAGCACGTGACATAGTCTCACAAACAAATCGCACGTGGGCAATACCAACATAAGTCCGTGATTTTACCTTTCAGTTAATGAAGGGATGTATACCTGTTTAAAGAAAACAAACTAACACCACTTTTAATACATTTACCCTGCTTTGTAAGAACAGAACGCATCGGAAATGCATGATGCCCCAACTGCCATGTGTAGGCCATGAGGAGGCTGATTCTTCGCCATAGATCGCCAACATTTAGCAGACACTTGCATTTGTCATTTGTTTTTCCGCCATCTTTGTGTAAGCTTGTGAGACGTAGTAACAGTAACTAAGCAGGCGGAGCTTAGCAGCTATTCTCGGAACTGTGTATTAGTGTGAAGACAAGTGGGTTAGAAACAAACTATATATAGGGTAGGGAGAAGTTCAAATGGAGCTATATAGCCAGATCGAGCTATATAGCCCGATCGAGGTATAAAAATGAGTGGAAATTCAAGCATTATTGCTTCTGCATTTGCAATGAAGCTGAACTGCAAAATTTGATATGAACAACAGTATAAAGGATGACAAACCTTTTATGATTTTGTAAAGAAAATGAACTTCCACCGTTGCGTTTTATCCAAATTGAGGAAAATTTAAATATAAGAATATCTTTGAGATGCGCCCTGAAACTGGACAGATATATCCACTTCTGTGTCATGGTTTACATACCTGCTACGCTGGGATCATCTCAGAGGTATCATTGGACTGCAATTATAGAAATGTCAGGGGAATGGGAAGAAACATGTTTTCATAAACATGTGGTTCTTTCACAAAAACGCAACGGCAGAAAAATCAAATTGCTTTGCATTCCAGCATGATTTTCATCAATATTAAAAGTGCAGTACTCAAAATTTTGCAATTATATTCAGAATGGATTCAGGTGAAGAATCTTCCAATTATAATGTAGTTTCTATACCTCGATCGGGCTATATAGCTCCATTTGAGCTTCTCCCTAACCTGAATAATAATCGGCTTAAATTCGGTTGCTAAATACCGGAATATTCAACTTTACCGGAATATACCAAACTACACAGGAATACACCCAAATATACATCGTTACTTACCGAAATACACTTTGATAAATACTATCCTGTTTCCTGTTTTCCTGTTTTCTGTATCTGAACCTCCATTGATGGAGAACAGCACTTCATGTGCGAATAACAATCTTCTTGGTTAAAGTCTATATACATTTTTTTAAAACTAATCATTATTTAAAAGGTAGAGGGCGATGTTATGTTCGCCATCTGTTGTTAGTCGAGCATGCTTCACTGGAACATATATACATTTTCATAATTCTAATAAGAATTATTTAACTGGTGGGGTTGTTGAGAAGACTATATCTGTTGACATATAACACGTGTGTCAATCGTCTGGTATGAAATTCCAATTCTGACACGTCCTGAATCTTAATCTTATTTCTAACAGTTTTCTCCTGATGTATAAGGAATGAGCAGTCTATGATTATCTGAATCTTTGAGCTGCTACTAAGTTGGTCAAACGCTTTACCCGTTAGGTTTTTGTATGATATGCTAATGCATTGTAGAATAGGAAATCTAACATCATTTAAGGCTGAACAGTCCAGGATGTGATGCTCAATAGTCTCATTATTTCTCTGACACAGTGGACACGTGGAGTCAACTTGTGATTTATTAAATTTCTGCCTATCATTTTGGAGGGTATAACTTCCACACATCAACTTCAATTTTGACGGTAAACGAACTACATCACGTGATGAGTGAACATTAATTTTCAATAATGGGTGTATATGTCCTGGTTTGAAAGTTTTGACGTTAAGATATTCTAACTTCCTATAGTATGGAACCAGCGACAAAATTTCTTTCTGCCAATACTTGTTAACTGCTTCTCCTACAGTTCTTTTCCAGACTGTTTTCTTAATTGGTTGATCCAGATAGTTATAAATGTCACAAAGTTCATATTTCAGAAGTGTCTTTTTGACATGTATGAACCAGCTGTTGCTTTTATCACCTTTCATTATCATTTGACGTTTAGCAAGTTGTTTTTCAACTGAAGAGTCATCTTGAAGAGTAACATTATTAAACAGTGTTAAGACTTTCTTGTCAGTCTGCGCCTCCACCGGAAGAAATCCCGAAACTATGTAAACAGCTACATCTGGAGTACTTATAGGAAGTTATAAGATTTGTTTAAGCATTTTCTTCTGGTAAACTTCAAGTTTGTTAATATGAGTCTTATTTGGTAGTACTAATTTCAGCCCGTATAAAAGGACTGGGGTCACATAAGTTTTTACTAAGTGTAGGTTCGTTTCGGGGTCAAGTCCGTTATGACCATACATTCCGCTTGACATGAGACTATACACAACTTTTCTAGCTTTTTTCAGATTTTCATCTACGTTCAGTTCACTTGTTTTTGAGATAGTTCCTGCACGATGTATACCGAGATGCATGGCTGTCTCAACATTTTTCATATCTTTTCCATCCATCAAAAGAGGTTCCATACAATGCACATCAATTTTACTGTCTTTTGGAGTAACTGTTACCACGACGCTCTTATCTGCTTGTAGGAAGTATCTTTCCATACCCGCGAAGTCAGTAGCTGAATTCACTAGAGTTTGTCCTTCCCTTCGATTGTTTGTGTTGATGGCCAGATCGTCAGCACAACCACTAAGATTGCATATAACATTGCCAATCCGTGCGCCAAGACCAGAGTGTTGGATTCTGTCCAGGAGAGGGTTTAGATGGATTTTATAAAAATCTGCACTGAGTATACCCCCCTGTCTTACGCCTTGTTCTACTCGAAAGGATTCTGACTGCTCTCCATACCATTTTACTACACTAGATGCTTCCCGGTGCAGACTACTTATAAGTGACCAGTGCTTGTCCTGGATGCCTATGTGATAAAGGCATCTAAGTAAATGTTCATGATTCACAACATCAAACGCTGACTTTGCGTCCAGGAGAATCACATGAGCAGTTACATTATGGTCCTTGCTCTCTCTCAGGAACCCTTAACAATTAATCCAGCATTCATAGGAGATGCGTTCCGTGTGAAACCTCTTGGGAGTGGATTTTGTACATTGTCACATTTAGTTCTTATTCTTTCCTGGATGATGACTTCAGTGGGGTTGTTTGGCAGGCCAGGGATCTCCACCTGTCAGACGGCCCGTTGTATCTGTTGAGTCCTCGTCTTTGCTTCTTCATGGTGTTGAAATTTGATTTATGTGTTTACCGTGATGATTCATTGACGAGTTAGAGGGTTATCATGCGAACCGAACAACCAACTAAATGTTTTGTACCACTTCAGAAACTGAGGGTGAGGTTGGGCCTGTAAAATCGATTTAAGCCCCCCAGTAATTCATTACTGACCGTTCCAAGGCGGTAGTTCTGCTGTGGTTCTCTGTTGCCTGTTTTTGGTGTCAGAGTTTCTGTGATGTTTTACCTTATGTATGTTCTTATTATTTTTGGTTCGGTTTGGGTTGCTGAGTGGCCACCTTTCGGGAACAAGCTGCTCACTCGGTTGGCCATATGTTCTCTGTATCTTGATTATTTGTAATCTTAGTTGTTTCCAACTATGGTTTGAGGGCTGGATTTGGATTTTGATTGTTTCAGTTCCTGGTCTTTGCATACTTTTTTACTTCAATTGTTTTACAGACTACAGGAAGCACTATAATTCCTCTGTATTTTCTTTTCTCTTGAAAACTGGAGTTAAAAGTCCTGTCTTTAGCAATTCTGGAATATCTCCATTCTTAAAGATTTGATTGATTATTTCAAGTAGATATTGTTCTGCTTTTTTACCTGCATTCAGTATGTGTTCTACCTGCAGCCCATAAATATCAGGAGATTTACCTTTATTTAATGTTTTTATAGCTTTGTTCAGTTCATTAATAGTCACTTCCGGGATTTCTTTATCTTTGACTAGTTCTGAGATTATGCTCATCTCATATGAGTTTATTCTGTGATACTGCTCATCAAAGTTCTCTTCAATTTTGTCAACTGCCAACTGTTCAAAATGCTGTTTGAAACCTTCCAATATTCCTTGAGTTCCAGAATATTTACTGGCACCGACATGTGGAAAGTCTTTGAGTCATATGTTCTAGATTCCATTATATCATTTTTCTCTTTTTCTGCTTGTTACGCAGAAGGTTTTACACTCGGTCGACACGGGTGTAGAGCCTTATGCGTCGCCAGGACGGCGGAGGGTGACTTCCGGTTAAAGGGTTATCTACCAGTGTATTACACTAACAAGGAAACTCTAACAACGTTAGAAGTTTTGAAGTTTATATATAATGTAAATTCTATATACAACAATACAATTTACAACTGTCACAATTACAATAATATACAACACATATTAGTTCATGTCGCTGGCCCAAGTAAGGTGTTTGTTTCAAATCTGTAATCGATTTGCGTGCAATGCGCAAATAGATTACTGTCTGACGTCAACACCGTACTCGGCTCAGCGCCATGAACTAAAGGAAAACACAAAGAACAAAAGACGTCAGTTTGAGCTCATACAAAAAACAAGGCTTTATGTTGGTAGACTTCAATTCGTCATTCCCTGGATCATGTCATGGGCCAGTCCATATATCATGAGGAACACCAACTTATATAAACACGTGCACGATTATATACTGGTCGCTCCCTGGATCGTACCAGGGACCAGTCTATATATATTAACACACTTTAGTGGACGAACACTGTCCCACACTTGATGTGACCTTCAGATCTTATCACAGAATCTGGCAAAACTGTGCTAACCACTTCCGCCTACATTTTGTGCCTCCCGCCTCTGCTTAGGAACCATGCACAAACGGCGTTGTAACTGCCTCTACCCGGGTTGGTATTAACCTGGAGACGTATATCGAATCTCCAGGTGAGACGTGGCTCTAAGCCCTAACAGCTGACTGCCGGACTTGATGTGCCTAAAAATAACGAACTTACACTTAATACATTGTAACTACATAATAACAATACGTAAGACTTGGGCCTGTCTTGGAAATACCATACAACGCCCTCGGCGAATGCCGAGCATAACGTGCACACGCCAGCCGTGTCACTAGACACGACTCGCGCTCACGATGTAAAGCCAAACTTGTGCTTACCACTTCCGCCAATGAAGAAACGTAGATCCTACCACGCATGTGCGTCGAAGGATCTGACGTCAAACATTGTCAAGAAGTATACTGACGTCAACAGGCATTACCATGACATACCCCACATAAAACATGAATAATCTAAACAATGAACTATTTACATTAAATTGATTGACCAAAATCTAACTCGCATATGTATTAATTCATTTCTTCAAACTAAGCGTAATACCATTTGCCATAGAATATAATATCTGAATAAGCGTTTCTCACACATTTGGGATCATAACGTTTGATCTGACATCATGACATCAATGATGTTATACCATATGACGCCGTCTAATGAAGGCAAATCAAACGCATGATGACCAAATGTTACCATTATAACTTATGGAAAAACCCTTAATGCGGTGCATGCTATGGCGTCAATTGACGTCACGAGTATATAAATTAGTTCCATTACAAATCAATCTACTTCTATAGGCCACGTATACGTGAAACTAATATAAAAAGTGCTGACGTCGCAATAACAATAATGCAACTGACGTCACATGAATAACATGAATGCAACTGACGTCACATGAATAACATGAATACAACTGACGTCACTGGACGTCAAATAGACGCACACCAGTGAAACTAATGTAAAAAGTGCTGACGTCGCAATAACATGAATGCAACTGACGTCACACGAATAACATGAATGCAACTGACGTCACTGGACGTCAAATAGACGCACACCATTGCAACCAACATCAGTGATATAAACTATTTCCGTAATTTACAAAACTTCCTAATATACAAATACCATGCGCAGCATGGTCAGTATAAACAAAATTGGTCGACATATGCGCAGCCTGATCACTGCCAACAAAATCAAATCAGTCGACACATATAGTCATACCATATCAATCAGAAGTCACATTTTTCATTCTTAGCCAAACAATTCTAAAATAAATATAATAAAATCTTACCGTTCTGGTCTAAACTCAGAATCTGGGCACACAACAATATAACATCCTCAGTATAAGAATTAAACAGCCACGTCTAACTTTTCAATAAAAGATAGGCGTATAAATAGTATGCGTCTCACATTTAAATCATGGGACTCGAATATAAGCGTGCAGGTACTCACATTAAAATCATGCAACACGCTGTCCACAATCAAAAGACTCGTGCAGGTATTCACCTTAAAATCATACAATACGCTGTCCACGAGAGGTATTCACAAACAACCCATGCATAACGTAGTCACAATTTCCGTAAACGTTTTATTACCACAGTTACCCTAAAAACTGTAGCCTTACTGATTGAAAGGATTAAAATAATCTCGACGACATAGTGGACGATTAGATCCATTTCGTAACACTGCTCTTTTCGCGACCTCAACTCTACATAATCTCCTGAACTCTTTTTTCAGGTATTTTCTTTCCTGTAGAAACTTAGTCTCGTTGATGTTCAACTTGTCCATGTTCAGGATTTGTTTGTTTAATGAGCGTACTTTCTGTAAAGCATTACTAATTTCTACAGTCCAGACTTGTAGCTTAGGTTTTCTGGATGATTTTTTACAGTTTTTGGTAGTTCGGTGAGCAGTTTCAATTAGAATGTCTGTGAATCCTTGAATAGCTAATTCAAGATTACGTCTAAATCTTAATTCAAGATTTTTATCCATTTCAGTGATTTTTTCCTGCACCAGTGTTCTGTAATATTCTTTATCTGTTTTCTCCCACTTGATTTTTGCAGTGCTTTTACCTTTATTTATGTTCTTACAGGTGTCTGTTTCCGTAAATTCACATACTATACTTAACTGGATTGGTAAGTGATCTGATGTATTGCTGTTGAAGTTTCTTAACACTTTCTTCTCCGATATAACGAATTCACTCTGTGTCTGATGTAGAAAATAATCAATCTCCGAGCATTCCCTACCGGCTGAATTAATGAAAGTCTTTCCCCCGGCTGAAAACTTAAGATTAAATTCTCTGATGAAATCTAATAGATACTTTTTACGTTTGTTACTAACTGTCTCTTTAGTCAAGTCTTCATTTAGATCACCTCCAATAATGAGGGTATGTGTGTCTTGGTATTTTTGAAAGAGTTCATAAAGTTGATCTACCGTTTCATGGGATTCTAGTATACTGTCTTTACTACTACTTGATGGTAGATATGCCGAGATCAATAGAATTTTCCTCCCATTGTTCAGAGTAAATTCGATACATTGTATCCTTTCTCCACAATCTGAAAGTGGTCTAATAATATTGTCTATTTCCTGTTTCCAAAGAATGGCCACCCCTCCGTAGCCTCTCGGCATCTGAATAGGTTGGATTGGATTGTTGATGTCTACTCCTTTGCCTGCGTAGCAGATTTTTTCACTAATTTCACCTAAAATTGGTATTTGACATTCATATAACCAATGCTCCTGGATCAAGATAATGTCATTTTTTTCTAAAAAGTTCTAAAATCATGTTACCAGAAGTCTTTACATTTTTAGAGTTAAAAGAGACAATATTAAGACACTGTTCCTTCCTACTTTCTGTGTGTGTTATTTCAGGTCCATATGGTTCCCTCGCTCCCCCAAAAAATGCAGATTATCGTTCTTCTATCTTACCCATTCTAGGTAATTGTTGTAAGTGTTGACTTTGTTTAGGAGTTGTTGTTCTTGAATTATGTTTTAGAGTAGGTGGTTTAATTTGGAGACTAACAGCTGATCCATTACTGCTGTTTGGTAGTTGTACTCTGTTTTGAGGGTTCATAGGATTGTGGGTGTAAATTGTAGGCTGGAAATAAGCGAGCGGATGGTTCATTTGAGGAACTCCAGCATGCTGATATGTCATTGGACGGTACATTACTTGTTGATAATGTAATGGACCCCCATGAAGGGTAGCTTCCCTTGGTAACACTTGGTTGCTATGTTTCTGCGCCACGTTTTGATGTATTTTAGGATCGTCACCCTTAGTTAAATCTATTATCACAGGAGAGTTTGTTTGCTTAAATAAATTATTTTCCTGATTATTGCATCTGGAGGTTGAGTTTGTTGATTTAGCACTTTCTTCAGAAATATATTTTGTTTTATTTTCAATCTCAGATTGTGTCATCTCTGCTAATTCTTGGGGTTTTCCTGTTTTTAATGAATTTTCATTTGGCAGATTCATAGATCCTTCAAGCCTATTTAACTGTAAATCTATTTGATTCAGCACAAAATTGGTCACTTTGTCATTGATTTTTTGTAACTGGTCCTGTAACTTATTATTAACTTCAGTTACCATCGGTAGTTCACCACCAAGTTACTTTGAAACACCTGTCATTGGGAAGCATTGTCAGCCACTGGGAAACATCGCAAGACAGTAAAGAGATATTTGCTTCAAAAATTCCATTCACCTATAACAGCTGGAACTTAAGCTGTCATGATGCAAAGTAGGCCTACATCACTTACCTTAAGTTTAAAAATGTCCAAGTAAGCAATAAAATTTACTGGTAATGCTGCCAGTTTTCTGGTCTGCAACTTACACCCTATAGATCATAGCTACGTGATAAGCCTCAAGCTTTTTTAAAAGCTTAACTTGTTTAAGACAATCATGTGGGTTAATCGAACACACAAATTTGATATAGTTAGGGAAGGTAATACCTTGCACCATACCAAGCGAGACTGTTGACACTACAGTTCGGCAAAAGTTGACGTCACGTCAACAAATCCAACATGGCGACTTCCATGTTGCAGAAAAATTTACCAGTTTTCAAACAGAATGTTTCGGCTGCTCTTGGAAATAGCAGCATTGTTGTTAAGACTGTAGCAGTCCTGGTGTTTTTCGGCTATTTTCTGTCATTTATTCCAAAGGGAACTCGCTATATAACGGTCACACCGGGCTATGTTCTTCCCCCAAACTTCTGGGTTTGGACTTACCTTACTCATAGTTTTGTTGAATTCCATATTTGGGACGTGTTAGCAGATGTAGTTGTTGTTATTTTGTGTGGTAAACTATTAGAGCCATTATGGGGTGCTTTAGACATGCTAATTTTCTTTGTAGTTGTCAACTTAGGAGTTGCCATAGTAACGTCTTTTACATATTTTGTGATATATCTTGCAACAAAAAATGAAGAGTACTTGTTTGAGACATTTATCCATGGACTGGCAGGTTACATTGCAGGATTTTCTGTGGCAGTGAAGCAAGTAATGCCGGACCATGTTTTAGTGACGTCTCCGTTTGGGAAACTTAGAAACACCCACATTCCAATGCTGCTTGTAGCAGTTGTTGTTACGCTACGGTTGCTTGGAGCTCTAGATGGACCTTACCCATTCATGTTTGTGTGGGGGATTGTTATAAGCTGGGTTTATTTGAGATTCTACCAAAAACATTCCAATGGAAATAGAGGTGACATGGCGGAAAACTTCAGTTTTGCAAGGTATGCTATATCACTCATATAAAAATGAGTGCTATCATGTTAAAAAGACCTCAAGCAATTGTGCGAGCATCTCATATCTGCTCAGACTTAGCACTATCATGCCTTTCCTATAATTAGATTACCCCAGATTCATAGACTTTATGCATACTCAGCATACATAATGTCTATTAATCCTGGGGAATCTAATTAGCGAACTGACAAGACAGAGCAAACAACAGGCTGATCTGAGTCTGCCTAGTTACACACGTTGTAAGGTACTTTTTTCTCATGACATAAATATAAGAGTCAATATCACTGAAGCATTGGTATTTGGTGATATTTACTCTGATGAAACAGAACTGTGATACTTACAGCCAGTATCAATGCTTAAATAAAATGCTTTGACCTACCATATAGATAGATGTAAATGTTCTCATATTTTACACACATTACAGTCTGAACAAGGTCTGCACTTATTGTCATTTATTCAACAGTTTTATAAACATATGATTGTATAATGGAGCAGTCTGATCAGGGTCTGTACCTTTACCATTCTATTTGCATCTTATAGATGCATATCTGCACTGTAAAACTTAAGCTGTTCATTTTTTAGGATAATTATATGTAGTAATTATTTTAGGTGTCCCAATTTTCATAATATTTATGGTAATACTGTTTCAGTTTCTTCCCAAGCAAGCTACAGCCTGTGGTGTCTATTGTATCAAATGCTGTGTTTGCTGCCCTAGTGAAGATAAAAGTTTGTAAGAAACCGCAGAGAAGATATGATGTTAGTTCTCCTACAACAATAACTATAACTCTGCCTGGGACAGATCCTCAAGACGCAGAGCGCAGAAAGTAAGTGTTAGGAGTTAGGACTGAGCAATACTATAGGTTGTTTGCGAAAAAGTGGAGGGCAAAAAATCAGTTTAATTTCTTTATTACTCAATAAATTTTCATGAAACTTTGCCTTCTATAATCTGTAACCTATACAAACTCATGCTAGGAAATTCATAGACTAGACTCAGTCCAAAAGATATATATTCATTCATTTATAAATTCCAACCCTCTCAGATACTTTTAATTTATCTCCAGATAGAATCTTTTGGACCCATTCATTTATAGCTATCAGAAGATCTATTCATTCACAAATTGCCATGTGGTCTGAAAAGTGTTCACCCACTACTTAGTAAACAAGAGGCTTTAGCGATAATGGGCCAATCACTTGAAAAGGACTTTCTTATGTGTATCTCCTAAATAGAAGTAAATGTCCATATTAGGGATGTAAATTCAAATAATCTGTACAACACTGGCTGTTCCAAAAACTACACCAACCAAGCATAAAACTTCAAAGATTAGGGACATTTTTTGATATGCAGTTGATCTTTTTTCATTTAATTGTCAAAAAAATTCTGAATTTCCTTGTATGAGTTTGTATGGGTTATAGATTAAGGTCTGCAAAGTTTCATGAAAATTTATTCTGTAGTAATGAAATTAAATCGATTTTTTGCCCTCCACTTTTTCGCAAACGACCTATAACAATGCTCCAGATAAGAAGGGAAAAACTGGATAATTCAGGGATAATTTTCCTCATGTCTCAATAAACATGTTGTGACCCCTCATTAAAACCGTCTTTGCAAGACGGTTCTAATGAGGGGTTACAATAAGAAAAATTATCTTTGAATTATCCTCAATATCCTCACCTTATCTGGAGCTCTGGATACATGGTGGTTCAGGGGTATACAAGTCTCCTTTCAACAATGTATGTAATGTGAGAGGGGAATGGATGACTGATGACAACGCTGACATAATTCAGAAACAAGAGAAGAGTCTATGAATTTGGTGAAATGTAAAAATATGAGCTTCAGATTATGACAAAAATGGCAGGCACCCAGTAAAGTAGAGAAAAAGGCAATGATCAGGAATGGATGCTATCAAATTTTACCCAGGTTTGATTGTTCCTATGTAGGATCAGTTGATCAGGATCTACTTTTTGCCATTCCACCAAGCATTTTCTGGGGAATAAAAAATGTATACTGAATCAATTAAGAAGTGCAACATTTTTGTGTCCCCATATTTTGTTTATTGGGAAAGTTTCACTGATATGTGACACTGCTTCCCTCTTGATGTTCAGCCACCTGTGACTCATGATGCAAGATGTGCTGTATGACAACAAATTGCCCATGCGAAATAATCATGCACCATGTGGTTGTTTCAGTTCTCACAACAATGGCTACCAACAGGCTCAGCAGGTGAACCATTTACATCAGATTTTCTTGTAATGGGTGGCTGAATGAGCCGAAAACGTTTCTCAAAACATTACATGGATCTCTAAGATTCCTCAGGATTGTTAGACTATGATCAGCCTCTGTGAATGCACAGGCTGGTATGGTAAAATATTTTCATGGTTGGTCCATTTGTTAAGATCTCTTATGTATCAGCTCATATAGTATAATTGAGCTGCAACATGACAAAACCAACAAAGTGGCATGTAGGCACATTAAAGATTCAGATCAACCTGGGCATCCCCCAGATCTGATCAGTCTGTTCTGTGGGCATGGTGGTAGTTTAGACTCTTAGATATCCTTTAAGCTCCCAGCAAAGACTCTTATCAGACTCGGATGCCCAGGCTGATATGAGTCTTTGCATGACGCACCTGCCGTTTTTTTTTTTTTTTCCATGTCGAGACTCATTTCAGCATATCATCCTTTTCAGAAACCTTGCAATAAAAGCCTTGAATGAAAGATTAGGTAAAACAGAACAAAGCTCCGCTAACTGGCCGTCAATGGAAGAGGAAGAAACAGAATCAAGAGAGAACTCTTCTGCCAGTGAAGCAACAAATAGTCCTGCTAACACCCCTGTTACAACAGCATCTAACACAGATACTACTACAACTGCATAATTCTGTATGATAAATGTATATCTTTTTATTTATTTTTTCTCATGTAAGCTGTAGGGGCTCTGGTAAAGTAGCTGTAGGTAGCCTATGGTTACTACAGAGTCAAGGTCAAGGTTTGTTTTGGCCCAGAGCCCCCTGAAGACTGTTTTAATGACTCGAAGTTGTTCAGTGAACAAAACATGAGTGATAGTAGGGGTTTATAGTAATAATGGGTTAACAACTTTTTATTTCTTCATAAGTCTTTTGTTGACACCAAATGATTATAACTGCCAGTCTGGTTGTGACAAGGGGATACAACTCACTCTTATGTAATGAATAAACAGAAGCTGCAAACCTCACCCTGTCTGTAGATGCTGGTGAGAAACCATACTGACTGATTTTGTTATAGTCCAAAAGCACCAGTGTCAGCTGAGGCTCACAGATAAATGTAACTGATTTAAGAATTATTGCAATATATTGGCAATATTGAAATTTCAGCCCATCCATTAGGGATGGGTATCGCCAGAAATTTCAATATTGCAATATATTATTGGCAATAATAATGTGCACCCCTATTAAAAATGGCAGAAAAAAAGTGGGCCCATACACCCTAAATATGCCATTGTCAGAGACTGTGGTTTGAGATAAAGGGTCATGTTAACTAAAATGGCAAATAGCTCCACTCAAGAAGGGCTTTAAAAACAGGACAGCAAATACTTAAGCTGTTCTACTGGTACTCATAAAAATGAATGATAAGCCATGGAAGTGTTTTTCTAAAATCTTAGAGCCCTTGGTACCAAGGTTAGATAGTTTTGATATATTGTCCAAGCTCCCGTGAGATAGCTTCTGTTCAGGAATGAGGATACTGTATTTATTAAGCTTTTGTCACTTCCAAACAATCCACAAGATCTAAACACCTCTTACAAGATGGAACTAGATTTTGAGATTGTTTCGGAAGAGAGAAAATCAACTAAAAGCAGAATAACACAAAGTGATCTAGATATTTGGGGACATTTTGGACAAAAGAAAAGGAGTCATGCAGTGTTCGGATATTATGGTGTTGAGAGCAAATCATGTAATGCAGACTTGTAAAAATTGAACTTCACTCTTATAAAACATATATTTCAAAGTATGAAAAATAATTCACTGTATATCATAAACATGTAAATACATGTATCAGATGTATTTTGCTTTAAAGATTGTATAATCATTGTAAATAGCCATTATTTATCATTGACTGATATGAGAAAACAGCTTAAATGACTTGTAGAGAAAATGTCTTTTGACAATGTTGCCTTTTGTCAGAAATTCTTACAACCAGTACTGATGGAAATATTTTTGTGTGTGACAACTGCTATTTAAGTTGTATGGTTATACATATAAAGGAGATAACTTTAAAATGGCTGTATTTATCTCCCTTCTCATAAAGGAAAGAAGTTGCTCTCTAGCTTTAGAGAGCACATTATTATAATAGAGGTTAGACCGCTGTGATAAGAGGAACAGAAACTTCAGATTGAAGTGATCTCCCTTGAAATTTATCCATACTTTTACCATTGCCATGCAAAGCTGGAGAAGAAAAGTTTTTTGTTTCTTCTTAAGTTCTTTTCTTCGTCTCAGATTTACCTAAGGGGGAGTGGTTTCATGGGAAGCAACTCTGCCAGTTTCACTTTTGCTTCCCTTTAAGAATTTGCTCCTAAAATATAGCAAATTCTTTCCTTTAGGAGCAAACTCTCTTTTTGAAAGGGTTTCATTGCCCAGGAAAGCAAACAAGAAGTTATCAAAGTTGTTTCCCATTGTAAAAATGGCAGAAATATAGAGATGTAACCATAAACATTCAAGAACTATCACTGCAAATATGAGCTGGGACACAAGAAAACCGACAAAGTGGTTGTGCGCTCAGCACAGACTCAGATTAGCCTGGGTATCCGCCCAGTCTGATCAGACTCTTCACTAAGCGCTTAAAGGGTAGCTAAGGGTCTAAGTTACCTCCATGCAGACAGAGAAGACTCTGATCAGACTGGGCGGATGCTCTGTTTCTGAAGAAGTATAAGGGCTAGAGTCATGAAACTTGGGTCATGCATACATCACTATCAGAACTGACTCTTTACAGGTCTACTTTTTACGGTTCAAGGACTTTTAAATTTTTTGTCAAGTTTTTGTGTTCAGCTGTTTCTCAGAAGGTATAAGAGCTAGAGTCATGAAACTTGGGTCATGCTTACATCTGGCCGAGTAAAGCTCAAAGCTTCTGTCACTACAGTCTTGACCTACATTTTACTGTTCTCTGACTTTGTAATTTTTAGCTCACCTGAGCCGAAGGCTCACAAGGTGAGCTTATAGTATAGGCTTGGTCCGTCGTCCGTCCTCAGTCGTCCGTCCACACTTTTAAGTATTATGTCTCCCCCCTTAAGGGTCAGGTGACATATTGTTTTTCCCCGGGCGTCTGTCCGTCCGTCTGTCTGTCACAAATTGTGTCCGTTCTATAACTTGAAAACCGCTCAAGCTATATTCGCGAAACTTCATATAAATATCAATCAACATTAGACGACGTGCAGAGTGCAAGAATGGTAACTCTGGCATTTATACTTTTTGAGTTATTTCCCTTGGAACTTAGTCCATCACAAAATTGTGTTTCAATTGTGTCCGCTCTATAACTTGAAAACTGCTCAAGCTATATTCATGAAAGTTCATACAAATGTCAATCAACATCAGATGACGTGCAGAACATCAGATGACGTTTATCCTTTTTGAGTTATTTCCCTTGGAACTTTGTCCATCACAAAATTGTGTCTCAGTCGAGTCCGTCTTTAACTTTAAAACCATTCAAGCTATATTCATGAAACTTCATACAAATATCAATCAACATCAGACGATGTGCAGAATGCAAGAACCATAACTTTAGCATTTATACTATTTGAGTTATTTCCCTTAGAACTTTGTCAGTCACAAAATTGTGTCTCAGTCGTGTCTGCTCTATAGCTTGAAAACCATTCAAGCTATATTCACGAAACTTCATACAAATATCAATCAACATTAGAAGAATTGCATAGTGCAAGAACCATAACTCTTGCATTTATACTTCTTGAGTTATTTCCCTTGGACCTTTATCAGTCACAAAATCGTGTCTCAATCGCTTTATTACTTGAAAACCGGACAAGCTATATTCACGAAACTTCATACAAATGTCAGTCAACACTAGACAACCTGCAGAGCACAGCATTTATACTATTTGAGTTATTTCCCTTGGAACTTTGTCATTCACAAAATCGTGTCTCAATCGTCTAAGCTCTATAACTTGAAAACCGTTTAAGCTATATTCATGAAACTTCATACAAATATCAGTCAACATATAAATAGACGACGTGCAGAGCACTGTAACTCTTGCATTTATATTTTTTGACAAAAACTATTACATGACATGCAGAGCATAACAACTATAACTCTTGCATTTATACTTTTTACTTATTATGAATCCCTGCTTCAGGGTAGGGAAACATATTGTTATACGCCCGTTTTGAAAAAAACAGACATATTATGTCATGGCGCTGTCCGTCCGTCCGTCCGTCTGTCCGTCCGTCCGTAAACATTCTTGTGCGGGCCATAACTCATTAACTGTTTGGGATATGTTCATGATATTTGGTAGGAATATGTATTAGGTTGGGGGAACGTGTCCCGTACAGAAATGGTTGCTCCCCCTTCCTTAGTTTCCAAGTTATGCCCCTTTGATTAATTTTTTCCCTGCAAGTCTTGTGCGCGCCATAACTAGATAACCGTTTGGGATAACTTAATGAAACTTCATAGCAATGTGTATGAAGACCCAACGATGTGTCGCATACAACAATGGCTGCTCTCCCTTCATTTTAGAGTTACATCCCTTTCATTAGTTCTTGTTGACTATTTTTGTGTATACTAACTTTGTGCAAACCTTAACTTGGTAACCGTTTGGAATATCATGATGAAACTTTATAACAATGTGCATGATCACAAGACAGTGTGTCACATATAAAAATGGTTGCTCCCCCTTTGTCAATTTTGGAGTAACCTCCCTTTGATTAGTATATTTTAGGCGTTTCTCATTCACTCCATATCTCCTTAAACTTTTGAAATATTAGAATGAAACTTTGTAGGTGTATAATAATGAGGCAATGTATCCTGAGCAAGAACCACAACTCTGGCTTACTTACTGAATTACCTGCCCTTGCATACATATCCTGTTTACTCTGTAACATTTCAACTGTTTAAAATATTGTAGTGATTCCAAGGGAATGTAATACAACCAAGATGGGTATATCTAGTATATTTAGTTTATCTCCCTTGACTTGATATACTTATGTTGAATATTTAAATATAATGCTGAATTCATTTATTATAGAGTGGTTGCCTCTGTTTGTCTGTCTGTCTGTCCGTTTGTAAACAGTCTTGTTCATTCTGTAACTCCTTTATGACATTTAAACGGGCGTATTATGCGCCGCTTGCGAAGCCCTTGTTTTTCCCTTGGCCTCTGTCTATTAGTCTATCACAAAATATCTTTACTGGATACGAGCTCATTGTTTGCATGAAAAATGACCAGTACTTGCATTAGAAATTGTATTTAATGTTTCCGTTTGAAATTGTATTTAATGACTGATCCTTTTGACATCAGAAAGGGGGGAGACATCTGTTTTTTCGTAGAAAAACAATTCTAGTTAATATCTGCTTAAGTAGCCGGCCAATCTTGATCAAATTTTATATGTAGCATAGTTGGGGTGGGGGATTGATTGCATATAGTTTTGGGACAGATTGGTTTAAAACTGTGGTTACCATGGCAACAAAAAGGTCCCATAGACTTATAATGGGGAAAATGTTGTCCGGGCCCTAGCTTTTTCATTTTAGATCGCAACTTCTTCAAACTTGCAGATATTCAGGACAGTTAAAACATCTCGGACCAGTTCGAATTTGGGTCAGGTTGGATCATTCATTTCAGAGTTACTTGCCCTTGAGGGATAAAATATTTTCCCATAGACTTATAATGGAGAAAATGTTGTCCGGGCCCTAGCTTCTTCATTTTTGGTCGCAACTTCTTGTAACTTGCAGGTATCCAGGACAGCCAAAACTTCTCGGACCAGTTCGAATTTGGGCCAGGTTGGATCTTTTTTTTTAGAGTTACTTGCCCTTGAGCGATAAAATTGGTCTGTCATCCATTCACACTTTAAAGCATTAATATCTGCTAAAGTAGCTGGCCAATCTTGATCAAATTGTATGTGTAGCATAGTTGGGGTGGGGGATTGATTGCATGTAGTTTTGGGACAGATTGGTTAAAAACTGTGGTTACCATGGCAACAAAAAGGTCCCATAGACTTATAAAGGGGAAAATGTTGTCCGGGCCCTAACTTCTTCATTTTAGTTCGCAACTTCGTCAAACTTGCAGATATCCAGGACAGTCAAAACATCTCAGATCAGTTCGAATTTGGGTCAGGTTGGATCATTCATTTCAGAGTTACTTGCCCTTGAGCGATAAAATATTTTCCCATAGACTTATAATGGAGAAAATGTTGTCTCCGGGCCCTAGCTTCTTCATTTTTGGTAGCAACTTCTTCAAACTTGCAGGTATCCAGGACAGCCAAAACTTCTCGCACCAGTTCATATTTGGGCCAGGTTGGATCCTTCTTTTTAGAGTTACTTGCCCTTGAGCGATAAAATTGGTCTGTCGTCCATCCACACTTTTAAGCATTAATATCTGCTAAAGTAGTTTGCCAATCTTGATCAAATTTTATGTGTAGCATGGTTGGGGTGGGGGATTGATTGGATATAGTTTTGAGACAGATTGGTTTAAAATTGTGGTTACCATGGCAACAGAAAGGTCCAATAGACTTATAATGAGGAAAATGTTGTCCAGGCTCTAGCGTCTTCAGTTTTGATCGCAACTTCTTCAAACTTGCAGGTATCCAGGACAGTTAAAACATCTCGGACCAGTTCGAATTTGGGCCAGGTTGGATCATTCATTTCAGAGTTACTTGCCCTTGAGCGATAAAATATTTTCCCATAGACTTACAATAGAGAAAATGTTGTCCGGGCCCTAGCTTCTTCATTTATGATTGCAACTTCTTCAAACTTGCAGGTATCCAGGACAGTCAAAACATCTCGGACCAGTTCGAATTTGGGCCACGTTGGATCATTCATTTCAGAGTTACTTGCCCTTGAGCGATAAAATACTTTCCCATAGACTTACCATGGAGAAAATGTTGTCTGGGCCCTAGCTTCTTCATTTTTGATTGCAACTTCTTCAAACTTGCAGGTATCCAGGACAGTCAAAACACCTCGGACCAGTTTGAATTTGGGCCAGGTTGGATCATTCATTTCAGAGTTACTTGCCCTTGAGCGATAAAATATTTTCCCATAGACTTATAAGGGGAAAATGTTGTCAGGGCCCTAGCTTCTTCATTTTTGATCACAACTTCTTCAAACTTGCAGGCATCCGGGACAGTTAAAACATCTCGGACCAGTTCGAATTTGGGCCAGGTTGGATCTTTTTTTTTAGAGTTACTTGCCCTTGAGCGATAAAATATTTTCCCATAGACTTACCATGGAGAAAACGTTGTCCGGGCCCTAGCTTCTTCATTTTCGATTGCAACTTCTTCAAACTTGCAGGTATCCAGGACAGTCAAAACATCTCAGACCAGTTCGAATTTGGGCCAGGTTGGATCATTCATTTCAGAGTTACTTGCCCTTAAGCGATAAATATTTTCCTATAGACTTATAATGGGGAAAATGTTGTCCGAGCCCTAGCTCCTTCATTTTTGATTGCAACTTCTTGTAACTTGCAGGTATCCAGGACAGCCAAAACATCTCGGACCAGTTCAAATTTGGGCCAGGTTGGATCATTCTTTTCAGAGTTACTTGCCCTCGAGCGATAAATATTTTCCTATAGACTTACTGTAAAACACTTATATTTGGCGGCAGCAAAATTTGGCGGTTTTTAAATATGGACCTTTTGGCGGATTTTTATTTTGGCGGTTTTGTGATTCTCAAGAACAAAATATTTCTTCTGACGTCGTATTTTGCTCTCTATTTGAGCTCTATATTGTCATGTTGGTTAAAATAAAAGCTTTTATTATAGTCATCTTACAGTTTGTGTAGTTAATTGTTTAAAGTAAACAGATTTTGTGTTCCTTCTGATTTAATCAACTTAATTGAAATACTAATTAGTATGGTGAGAACATTTTCATACTCCGATTCCTCCCTCTTGTTGTTTGGGAAGCATCTTCTTTTGCGCTTATATATGTGATGTGTATTAGCTTTGATATTTTGGTAGAGGAAATAGGATCATGTGCTCAAAAATATTTTTTCTTCTTTCAGTATCATGAGCTTATATTGGCGGCATTTTAATTTGGCGATTTTCTTCTTTTCCGCCAATATCGCCAAAATAAAGTGACCGCCAAATATAAGTGTTTTACAGTATAATGGGGAAAATATTGTCCGAGCCCTAGCTTCTTCATTTTTGATTGCAACTTCTTCAAACTTGCAGGTATCCAGTACAGTCAAAACATCTTGAACCAGTTCGAATTTGGGCCAGGTTTGATCATTCATTTCAGAGTTACTTGCCCTTGAGCGATAAATATTTTCCTATAGACTTATAATGGGGAAAATGTTGTCCGAGCCCTAGCTCCTTCATTTTTGATTGCAACTTCTTGTAACTTGCAGGTATCCAGGACAGCCAAAACATCTCGGACCAGTTCAAATTTGGGCCAGGTTGGATCATTCTTTTCAGAGTTACTTGCCCTTGAGCGATAAAATATTTTCCCATAGACTTACCATGGAGAAAACGTTGTCCGGGCCCTAGCTTCTTCATTTTTGATTGCAACTTCTTCAAACTTGCAGGTATCCAGGACAGTCAAAACATCTCAGACCAGTTCGAATTTGGGCCAGGTTGGATCATTCCTTTCAGACTTTCCTTGCCCTTGAGCGATAAATATTTTCCTATAGACTTATAATGGGGAAAATGTTGTCCGAGCCCTAGCTCCTTCATTTTTGATTGCAACTTCTTGTAACTTGCAGGTATCCAGGACAGCCAAAACATCTCGGACCAGTTCAAATTTGGGCCAGGTTGGATCATTCTTTTCAGAGTTACTTGCCCTCGAGCGATAAATATTTTCCTATAGACTTATAATGGGGAAAATATTGTCCGAGCCCTAGCTTCTTCATTTATGATTGCAACTTCTTCAAACTTGCAGGTATCCAGTACAGTCAAAACATCTTGAACCAGTTCGAATTTGGGCCAGGTTTGATCATTCATTTCAGAGTTACTTGCCCTTGAGCGATAAATATTTTCCTATAGACTTATAATGGGGAAAATGTTGTCCGAGCCCTAGCTCCTTCATTTTTGATTGCAACTTCTTCAAACTTGCAGGTATCCAGTACAGTCAAAACATCTCAGACCAGTTCGAATTTGGGCCAGGTTGGATCATTCATTTCAGAGTTACTTGCCCTTGAGCGATAAAATATTTTCCCATAGACTTATAATGGGGAAAATGTTGTCCGAGCCCTAGCTCCTTCATTTTTGATTGCAACTTCTTCAAACTTGCAAGCATCCAGGACAGTTAAAACATCTTGGACCAGTTAGAATTTGGGCTAGGTTGGATCATTCTTTTTAGAGTTACTTGCCATTGAACGATAAAATATTTTCCCTTAGTCTTATAATGGGGAAGATGTTGTCCGGTCATCATTCTATTGCCTTTATTTATGGAATGATTTCAACTGTACTTCACACAAGTTATGAGTATGACAATATCTTGGACACAAACGCGTTTCAGTGTTTGTGGGTCAAGGTGAAGGACACAGTGGCTCTTTTTAGAAAAAACTTTGTCATGATTTCAACTGTACTTCACACAAGTTATGAGTATGACAATATCTTATTCATTAATATTTGCTAAAGTAAGTGGCCAATCTTGATCAAATTTTCTATGTAGCATTGTTGGGGTGGGGGGGGGGGATTGATTTAATATTGTTTTGGGGCAGATTGGTTTTAAACTGGGGCTACCATTGCAACAGAAAGGTCCCAGACTTATAATGAGGAAAATGTTGTCTGGGCCAGAGCATCTTTAGTTTTGACTGCAACTTCTTCAAACTTGCAAGTATCTAGGACAGCCATAAAATATCGAACCAGTTCAAATTTGGGCCAGGTTGGATGATTCTTGTCTTTTTCATTTTCCACCCTGAGGGTCACAGGTATGATACCACCTATGTGTCCAATTTGCCTTAGAGTAACTTACCCTAGAGAACTGAGGCTGAATGGACTCAGGTGAGCTACAGGATCAATGGTCCTCTTGTTTGTCAAATTTTGGGTTTAGCTATGTTTCTCAGGAGTTATAAAGGCTAGAGCCATGAAACTTGGGTCATGCATACATCTGGAAGAGTAAAGCTCAAACCCAAAATTGATACTGAGTCTTGACCTACGTTTATGGTTCACCAACTTTTCAACTTTTTGTCAAGTTTTTGTACACCCATTTTGAAAAAATGGACATACTATGTCATGGTGCTGTCCATCTGTCTGTCCGTCAACATTCTTGTGAGCACCATAACTCAGTAACAATTTTGGATATCTTCATGAAATTTTGTAGGCATATGAATTAGGATGGGGGGATGTGTTGCGTTTAAGAATGGTTGCTCCCCCTTTCTTTGTTTCAAACTTATGCCCCATTTGATTGTTTTTTTTCCTGACTAGTCTTGTGCAGGCTGTAACTACAGCAGAACTTCATTGGCTCGAACAGGCATGGGACCATAAAAATTAGTTCCAGCCAAGGGTAGTTCTAGCCATCCAGGGTTAGTTTCTATATAAATTGACCTCTAGGGACCAATAAAAGAGTTCTAGCCAGGGAGGGTGAACGAGCCATCAGGGTTCGAGCCATTGAAGTTCTACTGTACATAACTGTATGGGATAACTTGATGAAACTTCACAGCAATTTATATGGTGGCTGAGCGATGTGTTCTGTACAACGATTGCTCTCCCTACCTTGGTTTTAAGAGTTATGTCCCTTTGATCAGTTTTGTGTATATTTTTCTTGTGCATACTATAACTTGGTAACTATAAGGAATATCTTGATGAAACTGTATAGCAGTGTGCATGATCATAAGAGGATGTGTCGCATATAGGAATGGTTGCTCCCCCTTAATTTTTTAGAAACTTCCCTTTGATTAGTATTTTAGGCTATTCCTGTTTACTCCATAACTCCTTAATCTTTGGAAATATTTTAATGAAACTGTGTAGGAATGAGTAAGGAATGAGGGGTAATGTATCCCAAGCAAGAACCACAACTCTGGCTTACTCAATTCCTGAACTATCTGCCCTTGTATGAATTTCCGGCTTACTCTTTATAACCCCAACCTTTCAAATATTTTAACACCCCATAATGGTGATGTGTATATTGTCAAGGGAATGTAATAGGACCAAGAATGCCAATGGTAAACCTAGTTTACTTAGTTTATGAATTTACTCCCTAATGGCTTGTTTGACTGGCATTTCTCAGCTTCTGAGCCGCTTCACCTTGGAAGCTACAGAGTTGTTGCCCCTGTTTGTCTGCCTTGTTCACGACACTAAACGGGCGTATTATGTGCGACTTGCAAAGCTCTTGTTTTGTTTAGCTAAGAGCTAGAGCCATGTAACATGGGTCATGCAAAGATCTGGAAGAGTAAAGCTCAAAGTACCATCGATATTGCCTCTTGGCCAACATTTTAAGGTTCTTCAGTTTTGCAACATTAGCCTCAAGTTTAGCTCTTGTTTCTTAGGAATGATTAAGGTTAGAGCCATGAAATGACAGACATGCGCATACATCTGGAACGACAGTGAAACTGAAATATGTCATCAATGTACCATCTTGACCGAATGTTAGGGTTCACTGACCTTTCAAAATTTGCATTGTGTTTACTGATTTAGCTCTGTTTGGTGCCACAGCACTGGCAGGCGAGACACTGCATTCCGTGGAATTCTTGTGTTGAATTGACAAAACGTGTCTCAGACTTATCATCAAATATGCTTCATATCAACAATTCTGAATAGGAAAGCAGGAGTTCAGATGAGAATTTTGTCGGCAACAGGTCATGCTTTTTTCCAACCTTACTTGTTATGTTTGTGTGTTTGATCATAGCTTGATATTTTTTTGATTCTTTGTTAAATAGTAGGGTAAGTCTACATGTGTAATAAATTCTATGGCTTGAACCATTTTCAGTGTGATTATTTTTGGTCTTCCACACATGCCTCAGTGATTGCAGGCGTGTTGTTGGGTTATTGTTTATCATCCACGGTAAACAGCTAAGGTCATGTCGGGATGGTCAGTTAACCTAACCACACTATTCCTGGGCAGGCTTAGACCTCCTAAGTGGTTAACCAGAACTAAGTGCACTTACTTTCACCAGTAACTGACAACTGCCCTTAGACATGTTGAGCCAGATCAAACTATGATATCAATGGACTAGTTGTTACAGGCGAATTTTTGCTTGAAATCTTTGCATCCTGTGGATGCACATCTTTCAAAATGTTGCATTCTCAGCATGCATCTAGGATGCAGAGGTAAACTAGAAAATTGTGTCTGTAAGACACTAATGATGCCCCTGTGCAGCGCTTGTCACAGGACATGTACATCCCTAAAGCACCTTTTAAGCACAAATACTCTTTATGAAGAATCACTGAAAACATTACACAAACTTCATACCCTTAAGTGCAAAAATGCAGCCCAAAATGACTAAGTTTAACAGGCCATAATTCCTTCAAAATTATTTATTTTCATCAAAAAAACAAAAACAAAAAAAAAACGTGGATATTAATTATGTCCACAACAAGTCTTAAATGCCTGAAAAAGCCACTGAAAATTGTGGGAGGAGCTGATTATTACACAAAGTACCTATTTCAGGTATATGCTTGGTAGCATGACTAAGTTCAAAAGGCCATAATTCTGTCAAAATTAATTCTAGCTCCAAAAAAAACCCACATGCATATCTTCAATATGTCCACAGCAAGTATGCAAGATTAGAAAACAATCCACTCAAAACTGTTGGAGAAGTTGATTATACAAACTCCATACCCTACAATGCAAAAATTTGCCCAAAATGACTAAGTACAAAAGACCGTAGTCCTGTCAAAATTAATTCTAGCTCCAACAAAAACCCACATGCACATCTTCAATAGGTCCACAACATGTTTGGAAGGTTTCAGAGATCCATTGAAAACTGTAGAAGTTGATTACCCAAACTCCATACCCTACAATGCAAAAATTTGCCTAAAATGACTAAGATCAAAAGGCCGTAATTCTGTCAAAATTAATTCTAGCTCTATCAAAAATCCACATGCACATCCTCAATATGTCCACAACATGTATGCAAAGTTAAAAAAAGATCAACTGAAAACAGTAGGAGTTGATTACAACAAGAGCTGTCGCCCGACAGCAAAGCTCGCCTGAATTGGTGCTTGCCCATCACATAGCCGCTATGGTGGTGTGGACTGTTATGCATAAAACTTCAGGCAAGCATGTACAAAATTAAAACACATTTATAAACAAAAGCTATCTCAGAAATAAGTCTTAAAATAAAATTAAAATAAAAAAAATGAAAAAAAAATTCCAAGTCCATGAGCTTGAGGTAAAAAAAAAAACTGAGGGGTGGGGGGGTGGGGGGAGGCTAAGCTGTACCATCAACCATTATCTAACATCAGTCCAAGTATTAGTATCAACTGAGTCCATCATCGTGGCACTGTGAAATTATGTCTTCATAAATATAAAACTTTAACCAAAATCTTTAAGACAAAATTCTAAGTCGATGACCTTGACTTCAAGGTCATCCAGTGGGGTAAGTATAAGGTGTTTTGTAAAAACTCAAAAAAGTGTCTAACATCAGTTCAAGTATAAACTAAATCTCTGCAAAGCATTATGAATCAGTATGCAATTACAAAACTTTAATAAAGACCAAAATTTCCTAAGTCCCTGACCTTGACATCAAGGTCACTGAGGGGGGTTGGGGTAGTATTCTGTAGCTCTAGCTACTGGGCAAATATAAAAAGAATTCATCAATGGGTTCAGGAGATGTGTGTCTTTAAAAGACTTTAACCAAAACATCCAATCAATAAAAAGACAATTTTCTAAGTCCATGACCTTGACATCAAGGTCACTGAGGGGGGTGGGGGTAGTACCTTCAAAAACTTTCGACCAATATCTAACTTCAGTGCAAGTATCAAAGGAATCCATCCATGGGTTAAGGAGATATTGGGCTTTATAAAACTTTAACCAAAACATCCAGTCCAAAAAAACTCCCAATTTTCTAAGTCCATGACCTTGACATCAAGGTCACTGAGTGGGGTGGGGGTGGTACCCTGATAAACTTTGGACCAATATCTAACTACAGTGCAAGTATCAAAAGAATCCATCCATGGGTTAAGGAGATATAGGTCTTTAAAAAACTTTAACCAAAACATCCAATTCGAACGCCGACGCGGACGCTGACGCGGACGCCGTGGTGACAACAATAGCTCTTCCTGAACTTTCGTTCAGGCGAGCTAAAAACTCCATACCCAACAATGAAAAAATGTGCCAAAAATGACTAAGTTCAAAAGGCCGTAATTCTGTTAAAATTAATTCTAGCTCCATCAAAAATCCACATGCATATCTTCAATATGTCCATAACATGCATGCTTGGTTTGAGAAAGATCCATTGAAAACTGTAGGAGGGATTGATCACACAAACTCCATACCCCACAATGAAAAAATGTGCCAAAAACGACTAAGTTCAAAAGGCCGTTATTCTGTTAAAATTAATTCTCGCTCCATCAAAAATCCACATGCACATCTTCAATATGTCCATAACATGCATGCTTGGTTTGAGAAAGATCCATTGAAAACTGTAGGAGGGATTGATCACACAAACTCCATACCCCAAAATGAAAAAATGTGCCAAAAACGACTAAGTTCAAAAGGCCGTTATTCTGTTAAAATTAATTCTCGCTCCATCAAAAATCCACATGCACATCTTCAATATGTCCACAACATGTATGCAAAGTTTGAAGAAAAAAAACATTGAAAACTGTGGGAGGAGTTGATTACACAAACTCTATACCATGAAGTGTGACAGACAGACAGGAGCAAATCTTAATGCCCCCTGACTATCGTCACGGGGGCATAAAAAATCACAGCTGAAATCTTACTGTGTTAAGTTTTAGAAATTGGCACTTTAAATCCTGATTTCCTACAATTTATTGTCATTTTATATAATCTCAGGATATGGACAAATCTGCCATTGACCAATAAAAAAAAAAAGTATCAACTGAAAGCCTTCTGACTTTTTGGGAAGACTCCCTAATAGTGAATACTGGCAATATGTTCCTTCGCATGTAAATAGAATGGTTTGAAAACAAACCCCGTGGACACATTTTTTTTTCATTTTTTTTTGTAAAATCTATTTAAATGCACAAACAACAGTACACAGAGAAGATTTACCATATTAATTCCGCTATAAAACAGGACTCTCTCTCAAAATATGTAAATGAGCCATGTCATGTGACTTCCAACAATGTGACAATTTTGTTGTGATATTCAAATCATCTGTCTTATTTATATTGGGTAATCAGAGACCTCACTGGGGTTCTATGGCTTTGCTAACTTTCATAAATAGCCAATGTGACAAGCCATGGCTCTGATCAGACTGCACCTATGTGCAGTCTGATCACAGCCATTGCCTGTCCCCAATGTCTGATCACAGCCACTGCTTGTCCCCAATGTCTGATCACAGCCTTTGCTTGTCCCCAATGTCACGTTGAAAATCACATGGTGTTGCTCAAATCAGTCTCGTGTAATTTGGCTATCAAGACTTTGTATGTTTTAATCCCAAACCTCCATATCCATCTTGAAAGATGGATCTAGATTTTTGGGATTGTATTGGAATGGAAAACCTCTGTCTTATAACCCAGTAGATGTGGTATAGTGTTTTAAAGTAGTCTAACAAGTCTTATATTAAAGTCTATCATGCTAGGGGCCACTTCCATTGATTTTTGGGAGCTTCATTTATAAGTGGCTCCCAAGGTCGCCACACCAACATGTTCTGAGCAAGGCTCAACTCCCGCTGGGCTTGTAAAATCATTTCCTCTATATGTCCAGAATTTACTATTTTCTCAATCTTTAGAACATCTGGTTCCTGAAAGATAAAATGATACTGAGATAACTTCTCTATGAGCATTTATTCGGTTATGAGCATCTATTTAAGAAATAGATTTCATTTTCCCGATGTTCATGGGAGTATGAACACAATGGGTCATATGCAAAGTAAGTGACGCCCAAATGCATTCACGTTAAATTTGCACGGGATCCTATGTGTTCATACTTGCATGAACTTCAGAAAAATTAAATCTGTCTCTTATAATATCGTTTAACTTTAAAGAATTTTTGAGCACCATTTCAATTATTAAGAACAAGATTTGTAAAATATACGAGAAAAAGCTGTCACTAACCAAAGGGTAAGACGCTTACTTTAAACGGCCGTCGCCATGACGTGAAGTCCAATAGAACCTTACAACAGCCAATGGCGTCTTTTGTTTACATGTGATGTTGTGTACCAATGACCTTGAGTGACTAATTGTTGGTCATGGAAGTAAGTATGAACACAGTTTCTCCGAAATATGTTGATCTAAGGAAAATCAAAGAGAATGTAATTTTTTTGGTTATTACATGGTGATTGCTCCCTTCCAAAGCAACCCAAAATATCTAGATCTGCATTACCAGGCAGATCAAGAATTTTGATATTATTTTGGAAGAGAAAATTTCATCTTATTTGTGAGCAAAAGTGGCAAGGCAACAATTAAAGCAGAGTGTGAATCAGTGATAATGCCACTTTGGTGACCTTTTTATTTTGTCCTTGGTAACAGATCTAAGTTTGACTGTGTGGAGATATACAACGGCAGCATATGAAATGGCTCGACCAAAGGTACTTGTACATTCCAGAGCTCCAGATTATATAGGGCTTTTTCCGGGTATTCTGGGAATGGGGTCTTTTTCTTAAAATTTCGGGAAAAAATTGGCCATTTGGGAATGAAAATTTCAGGTGTAATTTTGGGAATTCTGCATGATTTTAAAGAAATTCCATTTGGGACCATATTCTGCACCTATGAACATGTACAAAATCTCCTATAGGAGAAGTAACTTGGATAAATTAGAAATAATTTTTTTATTCGTTACGAGTTTAATGAAAACCTACATTGTTACCCCTCATTAGAACTGTCTCTGTGAGACAGTTCTAATGAGGGGTCACAACATATGTTTTCAAGGATTACAAAGGAAAAGTATCCTTAAATTACCCCTATTATCCCTATTACCCTTCCTATGTGGAGCTTTGACATTCACAGCAAGATGGTTAGACCTTAGACCGTCAGCAATAATCACTAGTTATCAGGTAGTTTTCATACTCTGGTCAGCATTAACTGGTTGTTGGTTGGTTGTTTTGGGTTTAATGGCCCTTTGAGACAGTATTTCAGTCTATATCGGGCTGCCTCTCCAAGAGAGGGAGAGAGATGATGAGAGAAAAAATGTCCAAACAACCCCCAACGGCACCTACTGAAAGCACAGTAGGCCCTTGTCCTACTATTATCCAAATCAGCTAGTAGGACACCAGTGCTGGAAACTCGCAAAATTAATGTGGTGGCCCAAAAGTTAAACAGGCCTAACTTTCAGTGGCCCAAATTATCCCCTAGATAAAGTTCCCATTCGTTTTGTATTGCCAGAAAGATAAATTTGGGCCACTAAAGGACATATTTTGGAGATTTCTGGTAGCCCGAGACAAAAATTAGGGAGTATTTGGCCACCAGGCCACTGGCCGTTTCCAGCACTGGGACACCCAGACACTGGAAGTTATACCCAGCACCATCACATCACCCAACCACGCCTAGCATTAACTGAACTAAAAAAAAAAAATTTCAGGACTTGAAATAAGATAAATAAGCATTCTTTATACTTTTAATTCTGGTACCACTATTATGATACTGAATCGTATTGGATGCATGATATCACCATAGAATCATCATGCATTTTTTTCTGGTGATATTCAGCTCTACCTTATAACACAGCTCTAGATAAGAGGGGTATTTGGTGATAATTCAGGATTATTTCTCATTGAAACCATATGCTGTGATCCCTCATCTGTCCTGAACTGTCTTGTCAAGACGGTTCAGATGAGGGGTCACAACATATGTTTTCATCCAGAATTTACAAAAAAATATTTCTAATTATCACCAAATACTCCCTCTAAATTGAGCATTTGTATACTGCCAGGAATTCTTACTGTTTGGATTATCTTTAGTCTGTGATTGACTATCTCTTCAACAGTCTTTTTATAGGCAGCCTCATCAGGCATCTGTGCTGTGGTTCTCAATATTCTTTCATATAGTGTTGTCAGCACCTGTAATATAATATAATCCCCTTGTTATGCTATGTTTATAGACCCAACAAAAAAAGAAATGTTACATCAACATTCAAATCATTTTTTCCAGTAACTCTTCATTCAAATCTCAAAATTTATCTAAGGCTAAAAACTTGAACAAAGAAGTCACTATTATGATTTCATTTATTACCAATCCGTATTTTATTCACGCCAGATCATTTGAAGCTGCAGGGGTAGAAAATCAAAATTTAGTCTTTCGAATCAATGAACGTAATGTTTCTTTTTTTTTTAATCAGTATATATTCACTTCATCACAAAGCTGTGACATGACAAAACCAACAATGTGGCATATGCGCCCTCCAAAGACTCCAATCAGCCTGGGCAGCCGCCCAGTCTGATCAGAGTCTTTGCTTTGCGCTTAAAGGGTAACTAAGAGTCTAAGTTATCTCAATGCTGACAGCAAAGACTCTGATCAGACTGAGTGGATGCCCCGGCTGATCTGAGTCTTCACTGGGTGCACATGCCATTTTGCTGGTTTTGTCGTGTCATGGCTCAAATGCTTTACTAAAATCTAAGAAAACTACATCAATCTTCTTACTTCAAACAAGCTACTTTCCAGGATCTTCAACACATCCGATTACCTATACCTTACATGATCTTTTAGCCTAAATCCATTAAAAAGTATTTCTTTGGTGATGTTATTGTACAGGATATGTACAGGATATTGATGTTTATCATTTTGCCTTAATTCTCTTTCGAATATTACAGAAAACTGGTATTTGGGTTAGGTGCCTCATTATTTGTATAATTTTTTGTTAGGTCCTTTTTAAGAACTTTTCACTCTCATCCAACCCATTGTTACACACAGGTCGACAGTAATGGATTTCCCATAGAATAACCACCTAAACTTCTGTAAGCACATCTTCATGATCTCATTGTGATCTACATGTACAACAGGCTTGAACCCACAGCAGTGAAAGACCCAATATTTATACTTAAGGACTAAACCACAACAGGTCTTCACAAAGTATTCTCATAGTTTAACTTGTCCTCTTAGTGTTTTTGCTTGTTTTAATTATAACCTTTTTTGTAATAAACATAAACAAGAGCTGTCACCAGACAGCATAGCTCGCCCGAACTGGAGCTTGCCCATCATGTACACAAAGTACTAAGAACCTGACCTTGACCTCCACAGCTAATAAGAAAGGTGATGCCACTACCATGTAAAACTCTGAAGCAACTACTATGTAAAACTCTGAAGAAGTATCTGTCATCAGTCTGGGCATAACTGTCCATCTAGGAACTGTGGAACTATAAACTAAAGGTCAATGAGAGGTGGGGTTGGTACTGTGTAAAGCTCTGGACCAGCAGCTAACAGAATTCTAAGTATCAACTGAATAAATCCACACACTATGAACCAAAATTTTTAACAGAACAGTTATATGCCCATGACCTTGATCTCAGTCATCAAGGGGGTTGGGGTGGTACTGAATAAAAAATTTAGACCATTAGTTAACATCTGCGGAAGTATAAAGGAATCTATCAAAGGGTTAAGGATATTTAGCCAAGAACATCTCACATTTCTCAATATAAAACTTCTGAGTCTGTGACCTTGACCTATATGTCATGTCCAGGGGAGGGGATGGTGCTGAATAAAATTTTGGACCAACATCTATCATCATACCAAATTCCATTTGATCAAAGGGTTTAGAAACTATGCGATCTTTTAAAAAAAACTTTAAAGTAAAACTTTAACAAAGATTTCTAAGTCTGTGATCTTGACCTATGGGTTATGACCAGGGGATGGGGATGCTGCTGAATAAAATTTTGGGCCAAATATCTATCATCATACCAAGTATAATTCAAAACAATCAAAGGGCTTAGAAACTATGATATCTTAAAAACTTTAATGTTAAACTTACTTTAACATAAAATTTGACCTAGAGGTCATGACCAGGGCTGGGGATGGTGCAGAATAAAATTTTGGACCAATATCTATCATTATACTAAATATAATTCAAATCAATGAAAGGGTTTAGAAACTATGATATCTTAAAAACTTCAACGCAAAACTTTAACATTTTGCCGTCGCCGCCACTGCCAATGCCGTGGGTAGTACAATACCTCTTCCTGAACTTCGTTCAGGCGAGCTAACGATTAGTTTGTCTTGAGAACCAGTTACAGAAAAAAGAAACAAACAAGAAATGTTACAGTGTGTAACAAATGCCCCCCCGAAGGCCCCTTAAACTGACTTTTGAGTCCTGGTGGTGACCTTGACCTTGGGCATGGAACCAAAGTCTTGCACATGACATACATTCTCATTACCATGCTTTACTTTTCTGTGATGTTTAAATGCACTTCTGAAGTTTAAGAGGATTCATGGGGACTTAATTTAACCACTAACCAAAATGTGTTGTGCCCTTGACATTGGGTGTGAAAACCTGAATGTCGCACCTGACATAACTTATTACACTTTACTTTAAAGTTACCATTTCATCTTGCTTTTCCTTTCTGTGAAATTTGATGACATTCCTTTCAGCAGTTTTGAGTCAGTTCCGAGACATGATTTGACCTCTGAGCCCTAACTGTGACCCTGGCCTTGGGCAACAGAACCTTAATTTGTGTAAGACATATCATCTCATTACTTTTTACCTTTTCATGAATTAAGTTTGCTTCAGAAGTTATTAAGTAACTGAAAATAAATAAGTTGACCTTTGACCTCTGGCTATGACCTTCACCTTGAGTGTGGTAACCAATGTCTTGTGCACTGGAAATCTTCTCATTAGACTTCGTCTTTCTTTAAGGTTTGCTTTGGTACATTTCTGAGCAATGGCTAAGACATGATTTGACCTCTGACCCCAGATTGTAACCTTGACCTTGTATTTGGGATCATAAATATTGCGTGTAACATGCCTGCTCATTATGGAAGACCTTTCTGTGCAGTCTGATGAAATTTTCATCAGCAGGTTTTAAGTAATGGTAGAGACAACATTTGACCTTTGACCCCTGATTGTGACTTTGACACTGAACATGGTATTTCAAATCTTATGCATGACACCTTCTCATTTATGCTTTATCTTTCCATGAAGTTTCATTAAATTTGCTTCAGTCGTTTATAAGCTATTGCTGAGACACGATTTTGAGACACAATTTGACCTCTATCCCAACTGTGGCCTTGACCTTGGGCGTAAGGGCATAGGTCTTGTGCCTGACACACCTTTTCATTATGCTTTGTCTATCTGTGAAGTTTCATCAAATTTGCTTCAGTAGTTCCAAAGTTATCGCTGAGACACGATTTTGAGATACAATTTGACCTGACTCAATTGTGACCTTGACCTTGGGAGAACGGGCATAAGTCTTGTGCATGACACACCTTCTCAATATGATTTATCTATCTGTGAAGTTTCATCTAATTTGCTTTAGTAGTTTTATAGTTATTGCTGAGACACGATTTGTATTAAATCGACGGACGGACGGATGGACATTGCGATTTAAATATGCCACACGAAGTTCCTTCGGGGGTATAAAACTGCTACAGCCCTAAAATCACTGGTTGCAAATCAATGATAAGAGGTTATTATAAATTACCTGTCTAAGGATCAAGAGCCAGTGTTCACAGATGCAAGCAATTTAGGAAATAAAAGTAGAAAAATAAAATGGTTGCCATGTTCACTTACAACATGGGGAGACTTGGCTACCACCATCCCTGTCAGCCCGGTTGTCTGGAAAAGAAATAGTGTCATGTAAGATCAATATGAGCCAAGACAAAACCAACAGTGACATGTGTGCCATGCGAAGACTAAGACCTGCCTGGGCATCTGCCCATGCAGATCTGAGTCTTCACATGGCAGAGATGCATCCACCCAAGCAGATCTGAGTCTTCACATGGCACAGATGCATCCGCCCAGGCATATCTGAGTCTTTACATGTAGGGCTTCTACGTTTACAAAATATTGTAAACGTTTACACGAGCGCTAGAAAACTAAATGATGCCGTTTAAACGACCATTACCGTTGAAATTTTATTTTTAGTATCGGACATCTATCAGACGCCCCCCATACCTTATAATTATTATAATTATGTTACCACAGTGTCATCCAATAATGCGCTTTCATTTTCGGGGGGGGTCAACTCGAAGTTTACAGTAACCGACGGTATTAAAAAAAACGTATTTACTACTGAACAATTTCTGACGGCAGCAATTATTTCCACCGTATTTGATAATTACATGGATTAGATTTATAAAACATCGGACATAATTATCATGTTAATTGATATTTACTGTCAACGTTACAAGCTGCAATTATCTCACTTTCGCGGTAAGCTTATCCTGTGAAACACAGGTACTGAGGTAGTCCTAATATTTTCTACTGCACAACACGTGTTGTCGGCAGACATAACCTTGCCTTTGATCTGTATCTTATACAATTAGCTGCCGATTATGACGTAACAATTTTCTGGCAAAACGTGTACAGGTCATGCTTTGCGTAAGGTACACAGAAGTTAGAAAATAAAGATTTTAATATTAGGTATTTCCGAGGACGCTGTCAAGTACATTAAGATTCTACTGATGACTGTATAAGATATTATAACTTGGTGGTGGTTAACCGGGTGTTCAGGTTCGGTTAAACAATGTGTGAATTTTGTAAACGTTTAGCACATATACACGAACCGTTTCGCATGGCATACATGCCACTTTGTTGGTTTTGTCTTGTTGCATCTCATATGAGTATTTAAATCACATCTAGAGTATGTCTTTTGCCAGTAGAGTCCTGTAAGCCAACACATTGAGAATGCAAACACACAATAATTGACAACAACAAACACTGTCTGCACTTATTATTAGTAGGCCTGTGGAATTCTATTTAATAGCTACAGCTCTGAGACAGTATAAATAGCTTGGTCTTTTAGACTGCATATGCATGATGGCCTTTCTCTTCAGAGCTCTAATTAAGAGGTAGTATTTGGTGATAATTAGGGATAATTTTTGTTAATTCTGCATAAAGAACATATGTTGTGACTCATCATCTGAACCGTCTCGATGAAACAGTTCAGATGAGGGGTCACAACATATGGTTTGAATGAGAAATAAGAAAAATTATCCTTAATTATCATCAAATACTTCCTCTTATCTAGAGCTCTGAGTGACACTGCAATCCTTATGTTACAATACTTTCTGCTTAGATGATGTTTCTTTTTTTTTTGAGTTAGGCAGATGCCAGAGAAACGATGTTGCCAAAATGTGAGAGCGACTAGGTGCAGAAAGTTGCTGGAGGGCTGAGGAATCAAACACTGATTGAGCCATCCGCCAACCAGTAAGGCTGGGACGAGTACCCGGGTACCCCAATCCGAGTCAGGTAGACAAATTACCTATGTAAATATTTACTACCTGTTACCTAAATGCTTACTTAAATGTAATGTATAAATATTGTATTTCAATAGAATTCCAAGCAACTGAAGCAAAGTTTAGAGTGAATGGCTATTATAAATTGCTATCATACATTGCCAAATCACTTATTTTCATATTATACATAACAGAGGGATTTCCACATTTTCCCATGCACACATGACAGATACCTTACTTATTATTTGATCAAAACATATATTTTCTGATTGTGGACATGTTCAAAATGCTATGGTAATGGGTACCAGGTGACCCGCGGGTAAAAGGGACTCAGGTACCTGGGTACAAAATCTCTACCCATCCTAGCTAGGGCTTCTACGTTTACAAAATATTGTAAACGTTTACACGACCACCAGAAAACGAAATGATTCCGTTTAAACGACCATTACCGTTGAAATCTTATTCTTAGTATCGGACATCTATGAGATGCCCCCCATACCTTTATAATTATAATTATGTTACCAAACTGTGTCAATCAATAATGCGCTTTCATTTTCGGGGGTCAACTTGAAGTTTACAGTAACCGACGGTATTAAAAAAAAACTTATTTACTATTGACCAATTTCCGATGACAGCAATTATTTTGACCGTATTTGATAATTACAAGGATTAGATTAATAAAACATCGGACTTAATTATCCTGTTAATTGATAATAACCGTCAAAGTTACAAGCTGCAATTATCTCACTTTCGCGGTAAGCTTAGAAAACACAGGTACCGAGGTAGTCCTAATTTTTTTTATTGCACAACACGTGTCGTAACTGTTGTCGGCAGACATTACCTTGCCTTTGATCTGTACCTGATAAAATTAGCTGCCGATTATGATGTAACAATTTTCTGACAAAACGTATACATGTCGTGCTTTGCAGTTAGAAAATAAAGATTTTAATAGACTTTTCCGAGGACACCATCAAGTACATTAAGATTGGCTTCTGACGACTGTGTAAGATATTATATCTTGTTGGTGGTTTACCCGGTGTTCAGGTTCGGTTAAACGATGTGTGAATTTTGTAAACGTTTAGCACATATACACGAACCGTTACCGTTTATCCGTGTAAACGTAGAAGCCCTAATCCTAGCCCTACCGACTGATTCACTCTCTCTCGATCTGTTAACCCATCAATAAAAGGGTACCTGTTTCAATCTTATTTTACCATTCTTATGCTGTGCCAACTTAAGATACCTCCACTGGCCCTACAGCCACAAGGCTATGGGGAAACCTTTACATGTCTCTTCTGCTCTTAATGTAGCATTTTCTTTTTCTTGAGTTGTTTTGGTGCTGATATGAGACTATCAAGTTGGTCCATAGAAATACCCCAACACACCAACTAACAAAAGGCACAAGTATTTAACAAAAAGCACTATAATTATGGGTTTTTCCCAACAACAACAACAGATATTAAATGGTTATCTGGGTTTAATATGAAGTGCTTCTTTGAAGAAAATTAAATTTAGACTCGCATACTCGCAAAATACAACCAAAATTTACAGACTGCGAGTCCAAGAAACCACCACTTGCTTTTCTATGGGAGTGTAGTTTATCCGGAAGTGTAAAGTTTTTGTTTATGTGCAGAACAAGATGCGCAGTCGCAAACTCATCTTGATCACCCACGTGCTTGCCTTATATTGATTCTCTAAGGCCAAATAAAAAAATAGTTGTGTTTCCGGTTCCCCGACCGACTGGAAGTTTTCGGGGCCGACTCTGAACTTTTTTTTTGAATATCAGTAAAAAAAAAAAAAAAAATCCCCAATGCGAGGTGCGCCGATTCGGGCTGGATTTATTTTTCCGATGCGGTTAATTTTCAGCGATTCGGTTTATTCAACAAAGATGGCAGCTTCCTACAATTGGCCGTCCGTGGTGATGGCAATCAAATTACACAGATGTGATCACTTTGAGACCAAAAGTTTCATGATTTCTGTAAGAAATTCGAAATTGATAGAAGAGGTGTTTAACGACTGTCACAATGTAGATAATCACGAAGCGTTTGAGAAAGGTTATTCCATCAAATGCGAATGCAAAACTGAACTGAACTCGAATGAAAAATTCGAAGTAGAAAACTTCCTTACAGTCGGAGAAATCGTCGACAAATTCAACATCAAATGCATCGAGTGTATAAAATACAAAAGGAGAATCATTTACAGCATTTATTTTAAATACTAAAGTACAGTTTTGTAGCATAAAAATGATAGGCTAGAAAAAAAAAAGTGAAAAAAAAAAAAAAAAACCCTACCTACCGACCCTGTTTTTTTCTGGCAAGGAACCTGAAACACAACTATTTTTTTTTTTGGCCTAATACGGTGCCCCTCGTCAAGCGTCTGTGACAACCCGCATCTGCAAGCGTCTGTTTTCAGTTTGATCAAAAAGCACATGTTCTCAAATCAATAAACATGGGCAGATTTTAATTGTGAACTGGAAAAAGGGCAAAACGGGGGATCAGGAAGAACAACCTTCTGAAAATAAACCCACCAAGACTGATTCTATGGGCCCAAAACCCCAAACTGTCCCTATAAAAACTGCACAGAAGTGGGAGAAAGAGCTCAGAGTTGCTTTGGAATATGAAACTAGTAGCTGTGATGAGAACCTGGTAGGGTGTGTAGGCATGGCCCTTGTGAGGTAAGATACTTAATATTGTCTGTCAGATAGGGAAAAGGGGAGTATAATGAATGAGAACCACTAGGTCAATATGAGTCACTGTGTTCATCCCAGCCTTTTTTTCCTTTTTTTCTGACTTTCCCCAACTTTAATGGCCCATAGATTTGAACTTAGAAAATAGCCTGGGCTAGGGGGCCATATGCCCGATTTTTTTTTTTTAAAGCTAAAAAGACAGCCCACCCAGCTGGGATACATTACTAATTGCATAAACCAACAATATAGGGCATTTAATGGTATAATTACATAAAATTATGGCAATCAGAGAAAAAGAAAGTGGACTTACTGTTTTAGCAAGTAGAAAAATTGAGCACTTGCTAAATTTAGCAAGTGAGAAAAAAAGTTAATTTCGAACCCTGAGGTGGGCAGTCCGACGTGTGTTACCTGGTTTAGTGCTCCATAAAGACAATCTCAATTGGCCCGTAGGCGGTCTTTTCGTCTGGCTAACACCTGCGTTAATCGGATAAATTATGACACATGCTAGAATTTTAAAGACAGTGGCAATATTTTATACATCGGGACAACATCAAACGGCCGTATGTAACAATTATCGGACATATGCCAGACGTATGTACAGCAAACACAAGGGTTTTATCAAACATATGTCTGTTGGTCCGGGACCAGTGATTTCTGGACATGATCAGTTGATGTCTTTGGTAGCTGTCCTGCAGACCAACTGATTATGAAATTAAATGAAAGCACATGATAACAAAGAATATAGACAAAACATCAGGAGGACCACTTAAATTGTGGATAAATTGGTCCAATGGACCACCAGTCATTCAGTCCGTAGCAAAATCCCTGAAACAGGATAAAGAATCACAAGGCGCCTCGATAGCTCAGTTTACCAATAACTGTAGACTGGCTACATACCTCGGCTGCGTAGGTTCAAAACCTGCGCTGGAAAGTATAATGGTTGGCTGTCCCCTTTGGGACAACGGTGGTTTCACAAAGTATTTCCCAGCCCCTATACAGCTGAGAACTACTTCTGGCACAGTCGTCTGATGTAATTATCAGGTATGATCGAATCGGAGTATGAAAGAAACCAACAAAACCGACAACTAGTACCCATCGACAACTTAAACATTGACAGTTTTCGTTTCGTGAAAGTGACGGAAATGAAATAAGAAAGGGGGTCTCCCTAAAAAGCGTCAAGAAGCGTCAAGAAGCGACAAGAAGTGTCAAGAAGCGACAAGAACATATTTCTGCCAATTATTTATTATATTTATTATATTTATTATCTAATTACATCTGAATTGATAAAATTGAGTAATTTGGCCATTTTTCATTGGCATTTTATTAGAAAAACCAACGAAATTTGCAAAAACATTGCGCGCGTAACAAGCGTCAAGAAAATTTTGAAGCATATTGGAGCGTCAAGAGCTTTTCACAAGACTGTGCTATGAACCCTGATTCGCATATAGTAATTTTAATAATTTTAAATCTTATTTCCTCAAAGAAAGAAATATATTGACACTTTAGATTCCATTCCATACAGTTATACGATGTCTTTTCAGTTTATAGCCCTGCAGTTAAGAAAGCGTCAAGAAATTCTGAGGCCCAGTTTCAGCGTCAAGAACTTTAAAATGACTTCTACAGTATTGATTAAGATTCACATTTCATGCTCTTGGATGTTATTTCCACAAACTGACTTTTGTCAAGATTTTGGACAAAGGACAGTTCCTTCTCTTTTGCATTTAGGCTGTAGTCCGAAAATTTTAAAGCCCTCTTGAGCGTCAAGAAATTTTTGAAGCCCACTTAAGCGTCAAGAACTTTTACATGACTACTTTAGCATAAAGCTCGCATTCCATGCTCTTGGATGTTAATTCCTCATATTTATTTTTGGTTCAGATTTCGGATGACAGAAAGATGATTTTCTTTTCCTTTCATCTTTAGTCCAATGCTAAGAAAGCGTCAAGAAAAACTGAAGTATACTTGAGCGTCAAGAACTTTTGCATGACCTCTATAGTATAATCATGATTCGCATTTCAGGCCCTTGAATGATATTTCCTCAAATTTAAGTTTTGTCAAGATTTTGAACGCAAGCCTCGAAGTTGCATGTTATTTCTTAAGTTAGACCTACTATCAAAAGATAAAAAAAGCGTCAAGAAAAAAAAATGAAATTCGCTGGAGCGTCAAGAACTTTTGCATGACTGAATTTGTATAGATCAAGACTTCCACAGTACACACCGAGGTTTGCATTAATAAAGTTTATTTATTTGGAATGTAATTTCCTCAGAATGCCATTTTTCTAAATTTTGGATGACATAAATGAGCCGCGATGCGAGAAAACGAACAAAGTGGTTGTGCTCCCAGTGCAGACTCAGATCAATCTGGGCATCCGCCAAGTCTGATGAGAGTCTTCGCTGCCCGCATGGAACTACCTTAGAACCTTAGCTAACCTTTACGCGCTTAGCGAAGAGTCTGCTCAGACTTGTCTGATGCCCAGGCTGATCTTAGTCTTCGCTGGGGCACGACCACTGTCGGTTTTCTCGTGTCGCGGCTTAATTAATTTTGATGTTCAGCAATATCAAAGCGTCAAATAAAATGAAACCGTTATCTAGGAAAAAAAGGGAAAAACTTCTTTATCCAAGGAAGCAAGAACTGCCTTTTTTGCTTCCTTGGTTAAAGCTTTTTTAAAGGAGGTCTGCTCTAAAAGGAAAGAATTTGCTCCTAGATGAGCAATTTCTTTCCTAGGAGCAAACTCTTTCCCATAAGAATTGACCTTCGTTGAGAGGGAAGGAAAATTGCAATTGCTTCCCTTTAAGGTGTAGTACCAAATCACCTTAAGCACATATGGAAATATGTTACTTACTTTCGTTTTCATATAATAGTACAAATACAATGTACAAGCATGGGGTCCCAATCAGTATCCCGCCAATGTTTATATAGCAGGAATAGACGGGAAACCTAAAAAAACAGGAAATTGTTTTGTTTTTTTTTTCTTTGAGGGGGGAGGGGGGGGGGGGGGGGGGGGGGGGGGGGGGCAGGGTGGATGGGGATTTGTTATTTTTCAGAACTTGTTTTCTCTAATTTTACCAGTTACATGGCTCAAAATATGCACATCAACCCACAATTTATTACCAAAACGAGAAGGTGGAACCGCTTTTTACAATGATTAGAGTTTAGGCGTTTTTTACCACTGATAGGATCATGGCGACCCCAAGTGTGCTGGTTATTTGTTTCATCTACCTTATGAAAGAAAGCAATAAAGAAAGAAAGAATAAAAGTCATCACTTAAGCTCTGAAGTAATACAAGCCAACTGACATTAATCAAGTTATAATTAAAAAATCACAAGTCATTGAGCCGCTCGACCGATATGACTCAAATCTGAGTGATAGTAATTAGCTTGCGGATCTATTGATGGCACACGCCATCTAATTGTTTTCAGCTCTAAATGTTTTCAGCGAACAATCTGTGATTTATCGTTCCTTCTTTTTTTTTCAAAAAAATAGTGCTTAGCTTCAATCTAATCCATTTTATTTAATTAAATAATATTTATTATAACGGTGGTTAAGTTTGTTAATATAGGGGAGAAAACTATTGATATAATTCATTTCTTCTCATTACAAGATTCGCCTACAGTAAAAAAGAAAAAAGGAATTCTTCATTTTTATTTTTTACATAAGCTGGTCCAAGAATGAATCCAATTTTTCTTCGTAGGCCGAAAACCGACTCTGCGGATGCCCAGACTGATCTGAGTCACAGGATCTGAGTAGGATCTTTTTCGTTTTTTGTGGGGTCATTTCTCTTGTCTTACAGAGTAGGTTATTGCACAGGCCTGTAATTATACGTAATTTCTTGTTGTTTTCTATCATGCCGAGATTGAGTCTTGGAAGTACCTAATAAGATTTGTTTTAAAATAAAAGCGTTCAAGTTATTCTACTAATACAAATTCGCGGTTTTGTTGAAAATATCTTATTGTGGTTCTCGATTCTCCATTTTTTCTTGACGCTTTGTTTTCTTGTCTCTTTTCCTGTGTTCTCTTTGGTATGGCGTATAAGATGATCGATGCCATAGGGGCGGGGGAGTGTGTGTGTGTGTGGGGGGGGGGGGGGGGGGGGGGGGGGGGGCTGAGGGGAGTGAAATTACATAGATTTCAATATATAACTGTCTAACTCCTTATTGAGGTTTAACGGGTATCTGGTAAAAGTAGAAGTGATGAAGATTCTTACATAGAACATATCAACGATTTTCTTGACGCTTGGCTGTACTATCACTGCATATCACGGGGCTTCTTGCCGGCATGACTTATAAAGTGGAAAACATTTGAGCTGATGCATACATAAGAATTCTACTCCTATTAACTATGTGAAGGGTATCTTGAAGATGTATATCTAATAAAAAGAGCTATTTTTGGTCACACAGAACAACAGTTTAATTTGAGAGAATATTTGCTTGACGCTTGTCCGTACGGTTCGGTTCCAGTTTTACATGAAGTTTCTTGCTGGTATGACTTATATGGGCTGATAAGTATTTATAAATACCACTCTTATCAGAGGTTTGATGGGTATCATGTAGACGTGGAAGCTATAAAGGGTCATTTTTGGCCAAAAGAAACAACTGTTTGAGCTCTACGTTTCCTTAATATTTTCTTGACGCTTGCTCGTACTGTGCGTGGTTTCTTGTCGCTTTGACTTATAGATCGGGGGCAAACCAGACACAATAAGCTCATTTTTTAAAAGAATAATATTATTTATTTACTGTTTAGCAATATCTGGTAGGAACATATATAATAAAAGTGTGATTCAACACTTCTTACTGTTGCTAGTATATACGTGTACTCACCGGATCGGACCGGATCGGACTGAATCACCGGATCGGACCGGATCGGACCCGAATTTTACCATTTATAACTGTTTTATCATACTTTTTATGACTGTTTATGTTTATATTTTGTAGAAGATAGTGTGTCCAACGGATATATTGTAGTAATAGTTGGGTTTAAAGGGGGTCTGCATTGCATTTAGCATGATGTATCCAGCACATATTATCTCTGCTCAGTGACCTATATGTATTTATAGGTCACTGCTCTGCTCTAAACCACCTCTATAACGTGTACCCACGCTCTATGTTTCGAACAAAAATAAAAAAATCGGATTATTTCATCTGGCCTTTTCATTTTTTAGCCATTTCAATCACATTATATTGTATATGCATGTTCACGTATCTGTCTCAGTGAAATTTTCACGATATTACAACAAACTGTAAATTCATTAAATTCAAATATTATTGTAATATATCTGTTGTATACACCATCTTATGCAAAATATATGCACGATTTACCAGTTATCGGTGGTCTTACACTTCACTTGCAATCTAACTTTTGAATGATAACAAAGTATGAAAATTAAAGCTTCACAGCAATTAGTTGGGTGTTGTCTTTAAATTTATCAACTAAATTATAGCCGCCGATGACCATTAATACATAAACAGAGAAGACATTATGCCCTGGGGCACATCTGACTCCGCATGACTGATGTACCAGTTATCGGTGCAATAGTAAATACAGACTAATTATCCATGCTAAAACTTTATGGTAGCACCGTTTATTGCCATATTATGACGTAACATGACCTCACGTTTAGGGAAATAGCTTTGCAGCAGACGAATTTAAGCATCACAATGCTAATTCCATGTTTGTTTGTAGGTACATGAAATTTATGTATGATTGAATTTGTTTAGATTGGTAAATATTTATGTTCTTGGTCTGAAACATCAGTTACAATTACGGACCTTACTTTCAACAAGTTTTTAGTTTGAAATAGAGCAGGAGTTTCTTGTTCATGTTTATTTCTATTATAGTGGAAGAAAACCAAAGGGAACTCAAAAAATTCGGATTATTTCTGATTGCACCGATAACTGATAACCACCGATAACTGGGTGATTGACCATACACATTAACAGTCAAAGAAAGTATTATAAAACAGCTATAGATGCTGAAATTCGGGTCCGATCCGGTCCGATCCGGTGATTAGGCCCGATCCGGTCCGATCCGGTGAATTTACGTACCGTTTTCTTGACGCTAAGTCTAAAATACCGCTCGCGTCATCGGCAGGCGCGTTTGTTCCATAAAGGCTCTTTTTGCCTTCTTATATATTATATGGCCTTTGAATTATATTCTAAATATAACTAATGTCATATTTTGTTGAAAAAATAACATATAAACGACAAAACATTACTAAAATATGTTCTTGACGCCTCTTGACACTTCTTGTCGCTTCTTGTCACTTCTTGACGCTTTTTAGGGAGACCGAAGAAAGGAAGTGATATTATGCCTTTTGTATACCTATTACGCTTACAATAGATTGCAAACGGTACAGACATGATAAATAATGTTTTAGCCAGTTGAATTACCAATTTTGCGGCTGCCATCTGAGCTGTGAAGGTTAATGTGGACGCATTCGATTTTTACTTTGAATGCCGAAATGTAAGCCGGTAAAATTGCAGCACCAAATGGGTCTCACGAACGTGTGCAAATGGGTCTCAGGAACGTGTGCAAAAACGAATGGATGAAGACGTGTGATTGAAGACGAAAGAAAATTTTATCGTTTTATCCTTGAAAGATTGTGTTAAATTGTTTTTATCGTCTCTTAAATGAAGTCTTAAGTTTTAAAGTTACTTGTAAAATACTGTGCCTAGTGGTTTTATGCAGTTACAATTACTTTAAACTGTGTTTTTACTTATTGCGCATTTTGTGTTGGGCGAAGTGATGGCGGCCATGTTGCTTTTTTAGAATCCCAGCTTTTTAGATGTCCCTGTTCGTCATTCTTACTCTTTTTATACTCTTGGATGGAACTCTTTTTAGACGTTGTACGAGTTCCCTGAATTTTAACTTGAAATTAGACAAGAAAATTGTAAACGGCACTTTTTATGTAACAGCTACCTGCTCAGCCTACGGCTCATACAAGATGCTAACAAGACGACAGTCCTCAACAAAATTACAGGAAAATGACAGCGTTGCATCCAGTTTAGCCCTTTGTCCAGCAGTCCACCCAGGAAGTGTTTCTTTTAAGCCTGTCCAGATGGAAACGGTGTCCTCAAATGAAGAAAAGTCTGTGGGGATAGCATCCAATGTATCTCCTGGAAAAAGCGCCACAAATGAACTGTACGCATCCTCTCTTGGAAAGAAAATTGTCTGTAACACGAAAGACTATACTCTTAATAAGGAAAATGCCTTAAATAAAAAACTTATTGGTTGTGCGAAAGACTATATTGTCATAGAAATGAAATCAAACAAAAATTTAGTTCTGAAATTTAGTACAGCTGCATACGAATATGCAAAATCAAGTATTGTTGACTTTTTGAGTCTGAGTAATTTTCAAGTTGAGTTTGCATACAGTGAAGAAAAGTCGTTTGATGATCAAGGGATGAACGTTGAGACCCGTTATAAAGTGGTAAACAGAAAGGCAGACGGTAATCCTGGAAAGTTATCTAAACTTACAATAAACTGTTATCACACAACCTCTGTTATGCTGATAAATGGCAGTAAGGTGGACGTGTTTGTTAGAGATGGTTTGGAGCTACTTAGGAATAAACTGTCGCTGTGCTGTGATAAACTTGATCTTGTGAATGCTGAAATAGAAAAAGTTATTAGAGCTTATCACTCAAATCAGATACTAGAAAATAGTGACTCAAAAACATTGAAGCCCTCTCTTAGTTGCAGATCTCCCGGCGGTTCGGAACAGGAGTGTAGTGATGACACAAACAAGACACTCTATTTATGTCCTAGCTGTGAAAAAGTTGCTGAACAACACACTATTTGCTTCGAAGAATGTGACTCGTGGTATCATTATGAGTGCTTAGGACTAAGCCCCTCAGAAGTGGCTAAGATTAATGATGATATTCCTTATATATGTGACAATTGCAGTGATAATCAGATATACGGAGATGACAGATTGAATGACACTACACGTACTTGTAAAAGTGATAGCACAAATGCGCAGAATACTGCAAGTCCACTAGGCTCTTCTCAAATAGAAATAGACTATGATAATGATATTAGTCAAGATGTTAGATCTAGTGAAATTTCTGCTAATAACACTCAGCCCCAAAAGTGCGCGCCTGATGTTGATTCCCCAGTAGTGAACTTAGATCTCGTTACTCCAATCCAGGAATGTTCTGGTGGCTCATCGATGGAAAGCCAGTCACGTGCGAAAGCTGGAAATCATGCATATACAGAGTCTTCTGTGGATCTGACAATAACTCCTAAAAGCTCCCTTACTCGTACCGCAGAGCAACGTGGTAAGAACATACGGAAGATATCTTCGGGCGGTGATTGTTTGAGCTCAAATAAATCTAAGACTGAATGTTCTGATTCTGGTTGTGGAGATAATGTGATCGAGGGGAATGGAGCAAATGTTAAAGATGATCTGTTTTTGTTTCTGCCTTCTGGTAATAATAAAAAAGTTAAAGGTACTTCTTCAAGTAATACTCGTAGTAAGAAAACTCAGGTTCTTGAACAGCAACAAATTAATTTAGACCAACTTCAATATATACAAAATCTGGAATCCAAAATAAAGGAGCTGGAACATACAGTTTCGGTAGTTAGGCGTAGGGACGGCTTAATTTCTGAAGTCCAAACGACATCAACTGATAGTAGTGGGATATCGCGAGGACAGAACTATTCCTCACATTCACATAGTAACGGTCAGTGTGATGGAGTCCTTGATGATGGTTTAAAAACTCAGTTAGGTTCAATTGACATGAAGCTGAAGCAACTTGAAATGAATCTGTTTCAAAATCTGTACTTAATGACTATGAATAGTTCGCAGGTTTACTTGCAACTTCAAAACCACACTTGTATGGTGCAAAACATTCAGGCGCAACAAATGGCGGCCTTCAATAATATCGCTACTCATCATTCCCAGCCTGGGCCTTCCACATCCTACTATAATCCAGCCTTCTCCAACTGGGCGCCGCAGATGAAACCATGTACAAACAGCTCAAACTATGTGTATCCGACGCAGTTTCAACCTGCTTTTCAGCCTCCAACCCAGTTCCAGTATGGGAACCCATTCATGTCAACACAGTTACAGCCTTCTTCCCACCTACGGCCAGTCTTTGACAGCCACATCCCTTATCCGCCCCAGCCTCAGACTGGGATTCAACCTTCTACTCCAGTTCAACATGTGAACCCTTTCTCAACACAGTTACAGCCTTCTCTCCATCCTCGGCCAGTCATCGACAGCCACATTCCTTATCCGCCCCAGTCTCAGCCTGGGATTCAATCTACAGCTTCGTTTCAACCTGCTGGGAAACCATTTTCAATACAGTTACAGCCTTCATCTCATCCTCGGCCAGTCTTTGACAGCCACATCCCTTATCCGCCCCAGCCTCAGCCTGGGATTCAACCTTCAACTGCGGTTCAACCTGCTGGGAACCCACTCTCAACACAGTTACAGCCTTCTTACCTACGGCCAGTCATCGACAGCCACATTCCTCATCTGCCCCAGTCTCAGCCTGGGATTCAATCTTCAACTTCGTTTCAACCTGCGGGGAAACCATTCTCAACACAGTTACAGCCATCACTCCATCCTCGGCCAGTCTTTGACAGCCACATACCTCATGCGCCTCGGTCTCAGCCGGGGGTTCAATCTTCAGTTTCGTTTCAATCTTCGGGGAAACCATCCTCAACACAGTTACAACCGTCACTTCATCCTAGGCCAGTCTTTGACAGCCACATCCCTCATTCGCCCCAGTCTCAGCCTGGGATTCAAGCGTCAACTCCATTACAACCTGATGGGAATCCGTTCTCAACACAGTTACAGCCTTCTTTCCATCCTAGGCTAGTCTTAGACAGCCACACCCCTCATCTGTCCCAGCCTCAGACTGGGATTCAATCTCCAATTCCGTTTCAACCTGCTTCTCATCCTCAACCTGCCTATGACAGTCGTATTCCTCCGCCTAGTCTTCCGATGGTTCCTGACGCAGCCACCTCCGGTCTTGGGGGTACAGGGACTGGTCACTATGATACATCTGGGTCAATTGTACAAGGAATAAATCCTGGCAAACAGAGGCCCATGGATGCAGATAAATCCAATTCTAGATGTCAGATATACACCACCAATAGAGGGAGGAGTCGTACTACAAATACGTCCGGTTTGGGAAGAAATGCTATTACGGATCATACCGGCCAAGATGAACCCAGGCCTGCTGGGGGTGACGACTGTCTCGCCGAACAATCCCTAAAGCCACCTACAAATCAAAGGGCTGGGACTTCCTCTTTGCAGCTTTCCGGAAAAGACAATATCCCCTCTTCAAGGCAGTTAACTGAAAACCCCCCCTCTGACGAGGTGACAGCTATGGACCCGAGTACTCCTGTTGTTCGCGACGAGAATAGCTACGAGTCGGGAGAACTGAGTGTGGAAAACAGTACTTCTGCTTCTCACAGTGGCTCAAATGAAATAGCATCTCTACCACAGTCAAACGCAACTCCGTCTTTTTTATGCGACCCGAGCCTCAACAAAGAGCCCCCAGACCCAGTGCCTCCCACAGAAAGACAGTAGACATTGTTTCTTACAACGTTGAAGGGGTGAAGGGGAATGCAGCAACACTGATAAGTCAAGCTAGTCGTGACAGAGTTATTTGTCTCCAGGAAACATGGTTATGGTCATTTGAAAGTGATGTTATAGACAACTTGGTGCCAAACTATTGTTCATACGTACGCTGTAGTGATATGAATGACAATATATCAAACTTCCAAGTGCCCAGAGGGAAAGGAGGAATTGCAATCATGTGGCCAAAAGCTTGGTCGAACTGTATCAGGCGCCTGGAGGATGGAAATGAGAGAGTACAAGCCGTTGAACTGGTGACTGCTGACATCAGTCTGTGTATAATAAATGCATACCTTCCCACACTCAATCTTCCGTCATCCCGAGACAGCTACATGGAGATGCTGGACGTGGTATATGGCATTACCTCAAGATACTCTGGTACTCACAAAATTGTTTTGTGTGGCGACCTGAATGGCTCCCTTCTACCAACCCGCTCGAATCCTCACGACTCTATGCTTAAGGATTTTGTTGCTGAACAACAGCTGTTTCTGGACACCAGAATGGGCGATTCACCTACTTTCTTTGGTTACGGAGGGGGGTCATCACAGATAGACTATATTCTGACTAGTGATCAGTCGTTATTGCGGAATGTCTGCGTCGGAGAGTATTCCCCGATAAATATGTCCTCGCATGTCAGTGTGACTGCTACTCTGAATATAAATCAAGATAAATTATGTGGTACAAGTAGAAATAAGTCATTTAAAAAAGTTACAAAATTCTATTGGGAAAAAGTAGATGAAAATCAGTATCAATGTCTCTTGGAGAGATTACTGCAAACCTCAGACAGTACGTGTGAGCCGGCTGACCAACTCATCCAAATCATGAAGGCAGCCAGTAGAAGGACAGTTCCGAATAGATTGGTGAAGGTTAAGGGTCCAAAATTTAAACTGTCTCCTACGGTGAGACAGCTTGAATCTGAATGTAAAAGAATTTTCTATCTCTGGAAAAGCTCAGGATCTCCAGGCCCAGAACATCCTTTGACGATACAAAGAAAACTTTCCAAATATAATGTCAGAAAACAAATAAGAAGAGAATTCGCCAGTGCCAGGGACTCTTTCTACCATGAGCTCATGGAGAATCCCTCAAGTCAGTATTTCTACCGCCTTATACGAAGAAATCAGTCAGTTCGTCAAGGTCATTCTGTCTCCCTGATTGTTGGCAACGAAGAGGTTGGGGAAAGCCTGCAGCAGTGCAGAGCTTTTGCAGCATATTTTGAGGATCTGGCTGTCCCCGATGCACACCCAAACTATGATCAGAGCTACTTGGACCTGTCCCTGTACCAGCTAGACTTAATACAAGAGATAGCCCGTTTGGATCCTGATCGGTTGCCTGTCATCAGTGAAAAGGAAGTACGCCAAGCCATCAGATCTCTGAATTCGGGTAAATCACCGGATGAGACGGGATTAACAGCGGAGCATCTAAAATATTCTGGAAACGTTCTGCTCCGTATTATAGCAGATATCTTTAACGACATTCTAAAAACGAAGAAGGTTCCAGATATATTTAAGTCTGGTATAATTACCCCGGTTCATAAGAAAGGGAAAGATCCTCGTCAGATGGATAACTACAGAGGCATTACGGTCTCTTCTATTCTTGGGAAGCTGTTTGAGTCTGTCATCCTGAACAAGCTTGATGAACTAAATGATGACCAATCCGGGTTGCAGTTCGGATTCACCCAGGGCCTGTCTCCCACAATGGCATCGTTGCTCTTGTCTGAATGTATTCTGGACTCTAAGCAGAAAAAGGAACCTCTCTACATTGCCGCCCTGGACACCCAGAAGGCATTTGATGTTGTCAGTCATCCCATCCTTATGAAGATGCTATATCATCAGAATATAAATTCACATTTGTGGGAGGTGATTGGGTCTATGTACAGAGGGCTTACCGCAAGAGTCAAGTGGGGTGGAGAGATGAGTCAGTCGTTCTCTGTTCTGCAGGGGGTGCGCCAGGGAGGGATTCTATCTACACATTTCTACAAGACTTTTCTCAATGACTTTCTCTTGGAGATGGAATCTAGATCTCTAGGGAAGTATATTGGTGACCTGTATGTGGGATGCCCGACCGTGGCTGATGATGTTCTCCTAGTGTCTTCCAGAGACGATGAACTGCAGCTAATGCTCAATCTTGCTTATATCAACTCACAGGAGAAGAGATATATTATTCACCCCCAAAAGAGTACAGCTTTACGACGTAATGTTAATAAAAGTGTAAGAAACAATGAAATTATAACTACTTGGAAGCTAGGTTCAAAAGAGGTACGGGTTGAACCAAAGTTAATCCATCTTGGCCTGACTAGGGCAGAAAAATCAGAAACTTCCGTCAATATCACAGAAAGAATAAGTGCAGCCCGAAGGACCTTGTATGCCCTGATGAAAACTGGGGTTCATGGTACGAGTGGACTAAATCCGAAGATCTCCTTTAGGATATACCAGGTCTATGTGATTCCCAGGTTGTTGTACGGTCTGGAGACATTGTCGCTGACTGACACCCAAGTCGGTCAATTACAACGGTTCCACGTATCAACTCTGAAGAAACTACAATCGTTACCAGAGCGGACGGTCTCTTCGGCAGTACAGCTGCTGTTGGGCGCTCTTCCAATACAGGCCGAACTACATAAGAGGCAGTTAAGTCTACTCCACTCCATTGCCCGTTCTAGAAATGAGAAGATAAAGGGGTTGATGGCTCGACAGCTGACACTTAAATGCCAGGGTAGTTTCTTTTGTAAGGTTGAATGCATCTTGGATATGTATAACCTTCCTCAGCCCTCCTGTCTTGAAAATTATACAAAGTTCTCCTGGAAAAAGATCACTCGTGAGTCAATATGTCAGTTCTGGACCCAGCGTTTGGTTGCAGATGCACAGACGAGGTCTACCCTGGTTAACTGTAATCTTACTTCGATGGCGGTGGGTGTTACTCATACAGTATGGGAATCAGCTGCAAACAATGTGCATGATATTAGAAGAAGTGTCACTAAAGTACGTATGATGACAGGAGTATATATGCTTCAGTCCACAAAAGCTAGATTCAATCAGTACAGTGTGGATGAGACCTGTCCGTTGTGTAGACTCGGCCCAGAAGATTTACCTCATGTTCTCCTTCGTTGCCCTGCTCTGGCTGAGATTAGAGACTCGTCATTGAAAGATATCAGGGTGTTCCTGGCTAGTCAGTTTGGTCAGCAATTCTGGGCATCACGATCAAGGACGGAGTTGGTGAAGATTCTGCTAGATAGTCACAACCTGATGAGCTTGCAGGGGGCCCGTGTTGCAGAGGAGGTCTTGTTGCAGCTGGAGGCTCTGAGTCGTAGGTACTGTTTCCGGTTGCATGCAAAAAGGTTGCAACTATACAGAAATTTGTCCAATTAAACCATATCCCCGATTTATCAATGTGGCCGCCACCACAAGTCTAACCTGTCTGTACATAGTGTGTATATAGCTGCTATTCCTGGATTTACTTACTTATGTGAAACAACAAATCAACAAATCAACGTAAAACATCTACCGGTCAACGACCTGGGTGCGCCATTCTACTGGCGGGATTTACGGAAACAGAAACAGAAACAGAACCGGAACAGCCGGTTCTATCTGGTGTCCCTCATTTCATTAATGATCTTCCAGATAATATCAGGTCATCTTTTCGTCTTTTTGCTGATGATTGTGTTTTGTATAGGAATATCTTCTCCCTCATAGATGCCAGAGATCAGATCTTGCATGATGAACAACCTCGCACAATGACAGACCGAATGGTAAATGAAATTTAATATTGCCAAATGTCATTCAATGAGGGTGACTCGGTGCCTCCCTAGCAAGCAAATACACTTTAATTACTCTCTCCACCAGCAAAGACTGGAACAGGTTCATTCTGCCAAGTATCTTGGAATAACAATTATAGACAATTTGGATTGGGGGTCAACATATTTTAGAAATATCAAGTAAGGCAACTAAGACAATGGGTTTTCTTCGGCGCAATTTGGCACTGGATCTCGGCAAACAAAGGAAGCTGCATACAAAACATTGGTTCGCCCTCAACTGGAGTATGCAGCATCTATTTGGTATCCCTATCACAAAACTCAGATTCAGCAGGTTGAGAAGGTGCAGATAACAGCTGCCAGGCAGACCTGCAGGCGATGGCGGAACACAAGTAGTGTCGGCGATATGCTGGGCAAGCTTGAGTGGCCATCCCTGGAGGCCCGCCGGGAGCAGTGCTCCTTAACCTTCTTTTACAAGATTCACTCCGCTACAGGGTACCTTGAGAAAGATGAGTACTTGACCCCAGCACCAAAGTCTAGAAGAACTAGGGCATCCCATGATTCACAATGCAATAAATAGCATGCATATAGTGATGCCCTGAAAAATTCATTCTTCTCCAGGACTATTCCTGTGTAGAATAGTCTCCCCTCTTCGGCGCTTTCTGCCAAAACCGCTGAGGAGTTTAATGCTCTTATTTAGATTATCGGTCCAGAGGCACGTGTTTTAGCATGCCTCTGGTCTGCTTCTTGTGAATAGTTTTAATAGCCCACCTCTCCCTTACATTAGCTAGTCCTCTCCCTAGAGGAGAGGGAAAGGACTAGCTGATGTTGTTATAACTTGTGTCCAATCCCTTTGGTTACTTAGTTCAATGAAATATGTTGAATCTAAATGGCTACCACGAAAGATATCCCTTTGAACTAAATTCTAGATATAAGAGGGTCCATGTCTGTTTCTAAATATTTCGGATTGGTAGATGTGTATATGGATTATATGAGTTCGGAGTTTGGTACTTTGACCACTCTACTCTACATTAGCGACCTTCGCCAAAAGTTAGCTATACGTCCTTAGTCAACATTTTCAAAGAAACTTTTATCTGAAAGTACAAGGCCAATTTAACTTAAATTCCATATGCAGACTTCAGGCAAAGGGGTGGGGAAAGTTTATACATTTGGTCCAGGGCACATGACCAAGATGGCTGCCATGCCTCTATATCATAAAAACCTTGAAAATCTCTTCTCGAGAACCAGGATGCCGATTGCCTTGAAACTGGGTATGTAGTAAAACGTTTATATAATAATATCACTGGATTGACTTTGAGCTATTTTATGGCAATGTCAAATTTGTTCCTTAAGGCTTTGGGTTAGGAAAAACTGAAAAAGTGCATTTTTCTGTTGCTACTGTGCTTTGTGATATGGAAATGTAGTCAAATTCAATCCCTATGAATTCTAGAGGTCAAGGTTATTCAGCGACCTTGGCTAAAGGTCACTCGTCCGTCGTCTGTGAACATTTTCAAAGGACTTCTTCTCTGAAACTACTGGGCCAATTTCAATTAAACTTCACATGCAGCTTTAATGCTAACCTTTCTATTATATTCTCCCAGGGCATCAGGCATAATCCGTTTAAGAAAAATGTTGAAGAGGCTTGGTGACAGAAGATATCCATGCCTAATTCCAACTGTTGTTCTGGACCATTCTCCCGTGCTGCCATTCAACTTGAGTGCACTTGAAGCCTTGTCGTAGAGGTGCTCAGTGGTGCAAACTAGATTGGCACTGTTATTATTCTTCCGCATGGTAGCCCATAAGGTTGCAGACCATCCGCTAAAGGCCTTATTTGAAGTCAGTGAAGACATGGTACAGACTTGCTGATGTTGGATGTACTTTTCACACAGGATTCTGAGATTAAAGAGCTTTTCTGTGGTTCTTCTTCCGGCTCTGAAACAACCTGTTCTTTAGTGATTATCTCTTCGGCTTGGGATTTAAACCTATTCAGGATGACTTTTAGAATGACTTTGTTCGAATGAATGATGAAGCTGATGGTTATACTGTTCTGGCAGAGCTGTAAGTTGCCCCTTTTAGGGAGTTTAATAATCAGCGATTGAGGCTATGAGGTAGGTCGTTCTCCTGCTCTTCAGGTCTTGTTACAGATCTCTGTTAAAACATTAATTATGGTCTCCCCGCCAGCTTGAACAGGTTCTGCCGGTATATTATCAACTCCGACAAACTGCTGCTTCTGCAGTCTCAATTTTCTCACGAAGGCTCGGTGGAAGATCTTCTGGGGGCTGACTGCAGTCCAGAACTGCATCGTCAGCATAGATCTCGCGGTTTTACAGTTCTGAGAAATTTTCTGTCCATCTGTTGAGAATTTCTTGTTCTTCTGTAAGACGCATGCTAACGTAAAAACCGATCATTAGCCATATTCGCATTGCAGCCCCGTATATTCTATCATTTCGGATCTCGATATTGACGTAGAACAGCTGAACAAACAATGTAGACCTATGTCAAACGATCAGGGTTACGGGTCTCCGTGGCCTAATGGATAAGAAGTATTTTGACAAAGTACGGCTTTTTCGGGGAGATGGCCATTTTGTATTAACAAGAACCTGTAAAATTTCAAAACTTCAAAAGGCCGTAATTTTGTTTTTCTCTCTTTTCAGAGACATATATGCACATTTTCAATATGTCTGTAACATCTATTCATAGTTTCAGACTGACTGCTTAAAAACTGTGGAAGAGGTTGATTATACAACGTTGTCACCCTGTTTTAGCCAAACCTGAAAAATATCTAAATTTGAAAAGGCTGTAACTTTGTCAAAAATTACCATTTTCTCTTCAAGAAAAAAAAAAAAAAAAAAAAAAAGATATGCATATTTGAATATGTCTGGGACATCTGCGCGACGTTTCGAATTGATAGCTTAAAACTGTAGGAGTAGTTGATTATACAAATTTTCTATTCTGTATTAGCCGGAACCTTTAATAGTCTAGAAGTCGTATAAGCCGTACTTTTGTCAAAATAGTTTTTTCCTCAGAAAGGCATATGCACATCTTCAATATGCTTGGGTCATTTGTGCAAGTTTCAGAATGATTGCCTAGACTGTACGAGCAGTTGATTACATAAACATTTTTAGGCGTGATGGACAGACAGACAGACGGACGGACAGACCGGCAGGGGTAAATGAATGAATAAATAAATAAATAAATAAAAAAATAGAATAAAGTAAAAATAACACGATCTGGTTTGCTGTATTTGCTGTTCATCACAAGTATAACAATTTCAACACAATTTTTAATGTTAGAAGAATTGCAGTATTTAGAATGTGGGAATGTCCGAATACTTACATTTAGGAGAAAGCTGAAAATTGCAAATTCAGACTATTTTTTCATATCTATCTTCTGATCATGGTCAGGATACTACTCGACAAATGAGCCACACCACGAGAAATATACAAATAGCCAGACTCAGATCCACTTGCAATTCCATTCAGACCAATGAATAAACTAAATGTATATAGATTCCTCAGAATCCATGGGGTGGGGACAGCTAGGGTCAAGTCAGGTAAATTCGGACAGCAGGTAAATTCGGACAGTGACATTGTTTCCTTTATATGGCAGTTGTTTGGAATTAAAACAAAATTGACTAAGCAAACAGTGAAAATCCTGATTTTGAGCCATCTAATCTGGATTTTCACTGTTTGCAATGGTATGTCCGAATTTACCCGCTGTCCGAAGCTACACGACTCGACCCTAATACACTGTCTCGATTGAACGGACGCGCATGCTGATCTGCGTACTCGCTTTTCTCACAAGCCGAAAGGCACAACTCACCTTTATTTGCTAACCGAGGTGCGCTTCAAAAGATAACGGGCTGTAACATGCTGTCAAATATCATGTTGTGAAATATGAAAACTGTGAAGGTGCGACACAGTCAAACTAATCAAGATTTGATATGATAATCAGAATCTGTAAGTAAATATAAAAAGATGACTTGCTAAATATTTTGACGCATTTGATACAGGAGGAATGGCCGAACATCATTTCACCATCGTTTTGATTTTCACCGTAAGTAAGCATTCATTATTAAACAGCTAGAGTTCAGCTGACGCCCGCGCTAGGTTGTGTTGCGTGTTTCCACTTTTATTATTTGTATAACATGTATCTGACAGGAACAGAACGAAAATTTTCAACTCAATGCCATCATTCTGGTGTAGGGAATTTTCGAATCACGTAAATTTCACACTGCGAAAGCACAATATAGGTGAGAAATGAAAATAACATCTACTGTACAGACGTCATGTCATATGTTATTGTTTTTATAAAACGGGAAACAATTAGTTTTCCGTAAAGCTTCGCGAATATAAAGCCAATAACAATTAAGAAGTGCATAATAACAAAAGTTTCGGAACTATACTTACTCCGATTTTCTTTCTGTTTCCAAGGGCTTTAGATTTTTATATTTAATTCAGTGAATATTTTGGCTTTTTGCTGCTTTTGCTTGATCTGGTTATTTTCATTACTAAATCATCAACCTTGCTAGCTGTATAATAATTATCGACACGACAAAAGCAACTAAGTGGCATGTGCGCCCAGCGAAGACTAAGATCAGCCTGGGCTTTCGCCCAGTCTGATCAGAGTCTTCACCGTCCGCATGGAGCTAGCTTAGACCTTTAGCTACCTGTAAAGCGCATAGCAAAGACTCTTATCAGACTGGGCGACTGGCCAGGCTAAACCAGAGTCTTCGCTGGGCGCACATGTCACTTTGTTTGTTTTGTCGGGTCGCAGCTTTTATACTGTATTTATTAGGCTATCAACAGGATTTCCCCCTCTCTAGGATGATCCCAAATATCTAAATCATTTTTATGAAATTCTGCTAAAAGATGGGAGGTTCCCTTCCAAAACAATCCTAAAAAAACTTAGAAAGGTTTCGTTGCCAATGAAAGCAAGCAGGAATTTACCAAAGTTGTTCCTCTTTGTATAAAAGCCCAAAATATGGAGAAGTACCCGTACACCTTGACGTCATCAGTTTATGGCTTTCGATGACGCTAAAAAGAGAACATCGTAGAGTCTGATCAGTTTCCGCAGGTACAGAGACGACCAGAGTCCAGGGTTCGAGGTTATAAAACTTGAGAATAATCTCAAACTCAAAATAAAGCACACTGATTGAGAATGTACTCAAGTGTTATAACCTCGGGGCCAGTTATAATTTGCCGCATCACTAGGATACCTGTTGTGAAAATAGCAGGTTTTACATGTCAAACTATTTTTTCTCCTTTTTAAATTATACTTTCAGGCCGCAATTCTGCTGGAATTTTCGACTCCAATGGCGTCTGCTACTGATGTTTGTTCTTCTGGTGAGAGAAAAATACTTGATTTCCATTTGTTTCTAGTTATGAAAGAATCAGCACTTTTGCGAGTCTACTGTATCAGCTTTCGCGCATTCGTTTGCTCGACTTCCTTGCATCAGTGCCTGTGGGACTTTTTCAGCCATTTGGCCATACTGACACCAATAAACATATTTTATTTCATAACATCACAATACCACATGTATTTACATAACATGAGAACATTTAAAGGATCAGAACGGAAGCTAAAGCCCAATCATTGAGAGTTCATTGTTTACGTTGAGGTTTAACTACACGCGGTCAACATTATTTCAGCCATGCCGAGCTTTTGCCAACCACCGATGACACACAACTGCTGCTTTAGGCTACCGTCAGTTCTACCACAGAAGCACTAGGCAGCCCATCTATTTCTCTGGCCCCTATATGCCGGGGCTTCATCTTAATTTGGAATTATTTTAAAATCGACGAGCGGCAGCAGGGGTGGATCCAGAAATTTTGGAAGGGGTTCAAATTAACTGAAGGGGGTTCGACCAGTGCAGTTTGACCATATTTTCCTAAAATTCCCCATGAAAATGAAATAATTAAGGCTGAAGAGGGGGTTCGTTTGATCCCCCCGAACCCCCTCTTGGTCCGCCACTGGGCAGTGAGACATCAGTTCTAGCGCCTGACCTAAGCGCCCAAGGCCACAAATTTGGGTTTTTGCCTTAGAGTTTTTAATCAAATAGGTACACTTTCAGGGCAAGGAGCTCTGCCAGTTTCATTTCTGAATTCCTATTCAATGCGGATGAACTCTTCCAGGAATCAGTTTTCTCCCTTAGGAACAAATTCTTTCCTGTAAAAGTAAACCCCATTTGGGAAAGCCTTCCTTATCCAGGAAGTGAACAGGAAGTTACAAAATTGCCCCCTTTTTAAAATGGATTTTACGGCCCTTTCAAGAATATTTCACTTATGTGTCGAGCCGATCGTTAAACAGATGTTGGCGAAAACCGGAGCTCCCGAGAGAAAGCCACCTGATCTTCCGTAAGCAGAACTTGTCTTTAACATATGAGCGCTGGCCGAGAAAACCAACAATGTGGGCGTCCGCCCAGCGCAGACTCAGATCAGCCTGTGCATTCACCCAGTCTGATCAGACTCTTTGCTAAGCGCTTAAAGGGTAGCTGAGGGACTAAGCTACCTTCATGCGGAAAGCGAAGACTCTGATTAGACTGGGTGGATGCCCAGGCTGATCTGAGTCTGCGCTGGACGCACGACCACATTCTTGGTTTTATCACGTCGCGGCTCATATGTTGAATTCTGTTGCTTTTTATAAACATTTCAGATATTTGCATATTGTGAATTTAATATAACATTTAATGAAATGTCTAAATGGCAGCGTGCATTCGATTAAACTATCATGATCATTTCTTCCCATGCACTTATGCAAACAGTGGAGCAGATAACCCAATCTAATCGGAGAAAGCAAACTGGGTGGGTGCGAAGGATTAGCGTTTACGACTTACGGACTCTATTACAGAAAATTTTATGGTCAGATATACCCACTAACTTTAAATCATTTTGTAATTATCGAATCTCCATAAACGAAAGAATTCTTTAGTTAAAGTGATTTTACGTTTTTTTTTTGTTTTTTTTTAAAGTTAACAAAGAAATATATGTAAAAGCATATTCGTTTAGTTTTTGAAACAAAACGGTGAGGTCATCTGTTACTCATACATATTAATGAGATGCAAATAAGCAAACTGTCAGGATATTTTTATCTTTCATACAGTCTTTCTCATTTGATTTAGAATAACACGAAATTTGTCAGCCAAATTAGTTTGGATTACACTTTTAAGGTACCGTGACAAAGTCGATATAAGGCATACGTCGATACAACTGCGTCACGCAGTTTCAACGATGACGTGTGCACAATGGGAATGCATTTAACCCATCTATGCCTATTGGTTTCTCCTAGCCTTATCAAGTGGATGAATCCGTTTATCATTTAGGGGTGTCTGCCTGTCTGGTTTATTTGTCATTATCGTTGATGTAGAACTTGCTCTATTTTTTGCAAAGAGTTTAAACTTTGGTTCGTCTGATCTGGGTCTGTACTGCCTAGCCATGCCATTTTTATTGTCTACGCCCATGGGCGTACACAGTCTAGTCATTGACCCCGACATGGAAGAACAGCCATTATGAACCCACAAAGCTGTTCGCATACATGTCTTGAGCGCTATCTGCACAGATGTCGTGACCGGTCATATGAAATACCGCAGGACTGCAAATGATATCACAAGGTAGCACAAAGTATCGCAAGGTAGAGATGAATGAATGACTTGTGGTATTTTTACGTCCTGTTAAACTGGATTTCAACCATGGAAAGCTGCTAATGAAGGCGAGGTTGTATGAAACTCACCACTCGCACCCATGCTCAGAATCCATCGATTTTTTTTTTTTTTTTTGGAAAAAAAAAAAATCGATGGATTCTGATGGACGAGGATCTCTGTGTCGGCCGTGGAAATGTTGACAAGTGTTTTTCCGGATTTTTTTGTAGTTGTAATGGCGTATTGTATTTGATAAGCATTGTATTGTATTTCATAGGGTTACTAAGCGCAGACCAAGCTTTTTGTGAAAGCTTTACTTCTGGGACGCTAGGCATGAATGGTTTAAGTAGCAATTAAAATATTTGTTTTTTTTTAACAATAAACCATCTCAGGTTGACCTTTGTGACAGTTGCTTAGGGTGATGCTAAATCATTCTGTTTCAGATACGTGGGGACAGGAGTTCTATGTCGGCGTTATTGGTTATCAGAAACAATCAGCTGACTGGGTTCAGGGAACTAAATATACAATAAATCTGAATATTCTTGCGAAAGAAACTGGACATGTAGTTCTGTCAAGCCCTGGACTAAACTTAACAAAACCAGCTTTTGATGTCAGAAAGGGTTTGACATCTCTAGACCTTCCTGAATACTTAGTTCATCTCGAGTCTCCATTAAACCAGAACAAGGGAATACGAATCACTTCGACCGTGAACATATCCGTAACATTGACTGTGACAGCTTATGAAATGTATGAAAGCGCTCTTATTTTACCACGTTCATTATTGTCAACAGAATATATAGTGTCTTATAGTATAGAAATGGACATTCTTCTTGTCGGAGTCGAAGATATTACCGAGTATAACGTCACATATTCAAATGGCCTAAACAGTACGAGAGGGTTTTTACACCCATTTGACACTGTGCTTTTGAATAATGCCATTAGTTACGACACAGCCACTGCCATCATTTCCAGCAACAAACCAATAGCAGTGTTTACCGGTAGAAGTACGACGTCTGGAAATATTGTCTTGGAGCAGGCGGTTCCAGTCAATTCATGGGCATCTCGGTATATTGACCCACAACTTCCATACGCGCATTCCTTCAGGCTTTATGCCGCCCAAGATGGTACGTCAATACAGGTTAATAATTCGATAACCGAGCAAGTAGATCGAGGGCAATGCAGACAATCAACGGTATACGCTGGATCGGTGCCTTTGACGAGCAACAGACCTATCATGGTGGAGCTGTACGGATCAGGATACAATGGTCTCTTGGTCGGTTTGCCGGCCATTTCCCAGTTTAGTAATGCATATTCCTTCTTTGTGCCGCACGACGATTCCTTGAATCACTATGTAACAGTTATTGTAAAAACCAGTGACAAAGATGGATTTATATTTAATGAACTTACTATCCCGGCATGGATAAAAGAATCTGATGTTGAGCTAGATGGCGTCAAGTATCACGTGGCTTCCTATCAAGTTTTTAGAGCAGGGTACCACCATATTACCCACACGTCACCCACGGCTCTGTTTGGTGGAATTGTTTCTGGCATTGGTAATGATAAGTCATACGCCCATTCCTTAGGATTTGTGATGCACACGGACAAACAAGGTATATATGTGTTGAACTCGTATCCGCAAACCATTTCAAGAAAGACCGGTGATGACTTCTCAGTTCCTGGTTCTCACTTCCAAATCATAAGTTCCTAGATTAGAATCAGAAACTGAAAATAGTGAGTTGGAAGTTAGAAGTAGAAACTAATGACTAGGAAAAGATAATCAGAAAGGAGGAAATGGGAAATAGAAAGTGAGAAATATTCTAGGAATTGAAAAATAAAATATAATAAGAAAGAGTTGTGGAGTGAGAAGCAGGAAGCAAGGAGTAAGTGCTAAGAAGGAGAACTAGAAATATGAAGTGAAAAGTGAAAAATATGCAGTGAGAATGGGGAAGTGGGAAATAGGAATTTAGAGCTTGGAAAGTGATTGTGATTTCTCACGTCCTAACCCAGTTCTTACTTTTCGAGTCTTAGTTCTTAGTTCCTTGGTGAGAACTAGGAGATGAAAAGTAGAGAGTGATCAGTAGGAACTATACAATAATAAGTAGGGTCTAAGAGGAAGGTGGAGAGGAGTGTGGAGCAGGCAGTTTAAGGGCAAAAAGTAGGAAGTGAGATATAGGAAGTAGTTAGTGGAAAATGAGGAGAAAAAGTAGGAAGCGAGAAATTGGCAGTAAGAAGCCAGAACTGGGAGCCCTAATGTCTTCTTTAGCGGTATAATAAAATAAAAGCAATGAGCTAGGGATAGAGTATCATTGTTGATTCTCACTTCCTAGTTTTTAGAACACGGAAATGAGCCCTTGGAACTCAAAAGTGAGAGCCGGGAATTGAGACGTTAACATCTGGCGTACTGTTGCTAATATGTGTACACACGGTTCTTATCTCTCTATTCCCTGCCTTTTTAATCCGATTCGTTTACCCTGTCAATATCCTATTTTTAATTCACTCTTCCATCAGGGCCTTTTTGTTCACCTGTACGAAGTCGTAAGTGAACATGGCCAAGAAATCGTCAAGTCTTATGAAACTCATAGAATTACATGTAAATTTGCATTTTAACAGAAAAAAAACGTATGCAAAGCTCCCTTTATTGTCAATATTTGCACACAGTGCCTTTGAAAATGCAATGTCTTGTTAATTGAGATTAAATTTTAATTTGCTTCATAAGTACATAATCTGGTCTTGTTGGCACCGCAATATTAGCGGATATATGAACCATATAAAACACGTTGGACATTAAATATAATTTGTCTGTTGTTTTGCTTATGTTTTACTTGTTTTTGCAATTCTTTATTTCAGGTTGTGCGTCACAGTCAGTGATGAGTTCTCCAGTCAAAGGACTAAGTTCATTTTCCCCTAAGTCAACAGTCAAAGGACTAAGTTCATTTTCCCCTAAGTCAACAGTCAAAGGACTAAGTTCATTTTCCCCTAAGTCAACAGTTTCCAGTAACGTAGTCATGTTCCTAGTTCTGTTATTTTTTGACGTGTGTTTACATTAGAAATTTAGTGATGACTGAACACCAAAGAGACCAAGAACAGAATTCCTTACATTAAAAAATCCACGCTCAGTTGTTCAAAACTAACGACGTCGTTAGATAACAAGACGTTCAAGTTCCAATCGTATTGTACGCGAAACACTGCATTTTTTTTGCAAAAAAATATGAGGAGCTTTTGCAGTCCTTACATCTGTTTCGGCAAAATATTGGCACTATTGTATTTTTGTGTACTAGAAGACTTAGAGTAAGGGGACATGGCTTCGCACACTTTTATGACTTTTGCAGCATTGGCTGACAAAGCTTGTAACATAACGCCTGTTTCTTGATATTATAATATACCTTGACTCTTTCTGGAAATTAAGTATGAAAATATTTGGTCTCAGACCCTGACGTCATAAGTAGCACGTGCAGTAATATATAGTGCAGTTCGACGTGGTATTTTGGGTATATGGGGACATGGCTTCGCACACCTCTTCTTGCAGGAAATAGAAGCATTCTAGACGTCTTTGGATGTTGTGCCACACACCTTAGAACCAGTAAATGAAAACCATAAAACAGCAGCTAATGTGCTATTTTTATTTATAGTTTGCAGGATGATAGTATAATGTCAATGTTTCTTCCATAAATGGAAAGACAAAAATCAGCAATTTTCAGAATTTTATTTGATTTTAAAACACTGGTTGATAAGTGAATGACAATTTGTTGTTGAATCCGTCACATCTCGACTGTGCAATCTTACAGTGGAATCACGACAAAATAGCATGACAGCTAAAAATAATATGCGGACTTTTCTTATAAAAGTGAGGGACAAAATTCACATCCCGTAGCATGGAAAATCTTTGCTGTGTATATAACCGGCATAAATTTTGAAGATTGTGCACTTTATATTCTGAAGAGAGCAAATAACAATTTCAATGACACTTTAGGAGCCAAATTTCGACAGTGTGCTAAAAATATTATAGCCTGTTCTAAAAATAGCCATCAGAGGAGATGGCAAATCTCCCGACCGAAGACCCCAATGGGCCTTGGTAAAAAGGGTGCACTTCAAAACACATATTAGTAATATATTGTCGTTCTTTTATGCTTCTGATTGACATTAACTGTTAACAGATGCAAGATTATCTAACACTCAGACTAAAACAGTATGCTTGACTGCTAAAAAGAGGTAATATCTCAAACAGCCACCATATACACAAATGTATAGCATACGATACATTCAACTTTCAAAATGTGTGAATAACTTCTAAAGTACAAGCCCTAAAAATCTAATTTGAGCTCTCTAGTAAGTGAATTTGGACAAAGAATCCAAATCTGGAAAAAAAATTTTTTTTTTTTTTTTTGGGGGGGGGGGGAGGGGGGTGCGGTGCGGGAGGGGTCACAGGAATGTGGAGGTGTAAGAGAGAGTTAGGAACACTGATAAGGTATAACAGCATGATCATCAATATTCTAAAAGGTACACGGTTATTCAAATTCAGGAGCTGGCCAGGGTTATATAGTTATGGAGCAGAGACTCAAACAGCAGCTCAAACTACCAAAGGGAAATAATTCACTGAGTCTAAAAGCAAGAGTTATCATTCATGTATGAGACAAATTGTCTTGACCTGTTCTGCATATCTGTGAAGAATCATGAAAATATTTCAAAAGGTATTCAAGCTATGGAGCAGACACCTAAAATCATCAAAGGGAAATAACTCCAAAAGTAAGAAAGCAAGAGTTGTCATTCTTATTCGCGACACATTGTCATGACCTGTTCTACATATCTGTGAAATATCATGAAAATATTCCAAAAGATATTCAAGTTATAGAGCGGACACAAAATCAGACCTAAAACCATCAAGGGGAAATAACTCAAAAAATAAGAAAGCAGGAGTTGTCATTCTTGTTCGCGACACATCGTCATGACCTGTTCTACATATCTGTGAAGTATCATGAAAATATTCCAAAAGGTATTCAAGTTATAGAGCGGACACGAAATCATACCTAAAATGATCAAGGGAAAATAACTCAAAAAGTAAGAAAGCAAGAGTTGTCACTCTTGTTCGCGACACACCGTCATGACCTGTTCTACATATCTGTGAAGTATCATGAGAATATTCCAAAGGGTATTCTAGTTATAGAGCGGACACGAATCTGCCAAAAAATCACACCTAAAACTATCAAGGGGAAATAACTCAAAAAGTAAGAAAGCAAGAGTTGTCATTCTTGTTCGCGACACATCGTCATGACCTGTTCTACATTTCTGTGAAGTATCATGAAAATATTCCAAAGGGTATTCAAGTTACAGAGCGGACACGAATCTGCCAAAAAAATCACCAAAGGGGAGATAATTCAAAAAGTACAATAGCAAGAGTTACCATTCTTGTACGCGACACATCGTCATGACCTGTTCTACATTTCTGTGAAGTATCATGAAAATATTCCAAAGGGTATTCAAGTTACAGAGCGGACACGAATCTGCCAAAAATCACCAAAGGGGAGATAATTCAAAAAGTACAATAGCAAGAGTTACCATTCTTGTACGCGACACATCGTCATGACCTGTTCTACATAACTGTGAAGTATCATGAAAATATTCCAAAGGGTATTCAAGGTATAGAGCGGACAAGAAAGTGTTTACGGACGGACGGACGGACAGACGGACGGACGGACGGACGCCAGGCTCATCGCTATATCCCCCGAACCTTTCGGTCGGGGGATAAAAATGTTAAACTTTTCCGACTTTGATCTGAAGGTTTAAATATCTTTGGCGCCAAAATGCACGTGATGCACTGCACGCGAAAGTGATGTCAAAAGCCTTCATTTAAACAACCTTGAAATATTTGCAAAACAAAATGATGTTCAGACAACTGATTATTAACACATACTAAGAAATCCCGTAGGTGTGCGAAGCCATGCCCTGTGCGAAGCCATGTCCCCTTACTCTAACAAATCCTTGACAAACGACTTCGTTAAGTTAAAGATGCTCGGAACAACTGGACCCAGATCTGGATCTACCCTGTATGCCATCCTGCTAGCAATTGCTCAGAAAATCATGAATTTGTTTTAAATTTTACGCAAACAGTAAAGAACCTGATCAGACGCCACGCTCTGTGGCATCTGAACTGGGTCTGCATTGTTTGCCTATGTCCCTTTTATAGGACCCTAGGCATCAATGGGTTAACGAGTCTCGCTAACTATGGTACTCACAGTCACCAGTGTTAAGCTTTGTTGTGACATATAATTCATTTGAGGCTAGTTGTTATTGTATTTGTGCCTAGCTAAGAAGTTGAACAAAAATCCAAAATGACTTTTGAAGTGGAGATCTAGATCTTGAGCGCGATACATTGTCTTGATAGGGGAGACCGGGGATAGTTGATGCACGGGGCAAGTTGATGCAGTGACAATAAAAAGATAACGACGTCATTATGGACGTCAGAAATGACGAATTAAGATAGTAATTGACTGCCGCCATCTTTTCCTGAAGTTTTGCGAAATTTGGACGATAAATGAGAATTTGGTGAAGAAAAGTTCATTTTTGACACATCTAAGTAATTTACAGACATTTCGCAATTTTTCGTTTAGCGCGTATTTGTTTTCTGGTTGTTCATAATTTATTTATGCACACAGGTAGACAAATAGTTAATCTTCAAAATCATACACTCTTCTGAAGGAAACCATTGTGTAATATTAGTCTACCTTGCTGAATGTCACGTGGGGTATGTTTGGGGCAAGTTGATGCACCATAAAATCCTATTGGACTGCATGAGCTGTTCACAATATTTGGATGGGCTTGATCTCTAACTGATGTAGGACTATTAAGCATTTCAGATTTGTAGTATCTCTTTTATTATATTCAAAAAATACATACAATAGCATTCCAGCCATGTCACAGCAATGCCAACAATTTACATGTGCGCACAGTGAACATTCGATACAGCCTGCATATCCGCGCAGTCTGATCAGAGTCTTTGCTGTGCGCTCTATGGATATCTAAAGTCCCATTACTTTTTGTATGACAAGCGAAGACTCTAATTCGACTGTGCTGATGCACAGGCTGATCTGAGTCATCGCTGGACGAATAATTGAGCCGCGACATGAGAAAACCAACAAAGTGGCTGTGCGCCCAGCACAGACTCAGATCAGCCTGGGCATCTACAAAGATTGATCAGACTCTTTGCTAAGCGCTTAAAGGGTAGCTAAGGGCCTAAGCTACCTCCAACCGGACAGCGAAGACTCTGATCAGACTGGGCGGATGCCCAGGCTGATCTGAGTCTGCTCTGGGCGCACAACCACTTTGTTGGTTTTCTCGTGTCGCGGCTCATATGTAAATTGTACGAATTGCTGGGAGCCCGGCTCATTTAATATAGCAACTATAACGATGAAATGATATTTTCCTGTTTAAAATGTTCTTAAGTTTCATAAATAAAAGACTTAGTATAGAATATTTTGATATTTTATAGTTCAATTATTCATATACAAACATCCCTTCTAGAGATATTTCGCTTGAGATAACTTCAATGGCTAAAATAATTTTGATAAATCGCGGCATCTAACTACAAAAAAGCAGGAATATCCCCATTTGTCCATAGAAACGACCAATTTCCTGTAGTATCCGTTGCATGGGCTTGTAAAGGCAAGAAACAATGTCTGTATCAACTTGCCCCAAGCATTGCATCAACGTGCCCCACTACTGGGGCAAGTTGATGCATTCGACTTGCCAAAAAAATCTACTTAAACGGAAGGAAAATATACCAAAATTCAAAGATTACTATTTGATTTTAAATGCAGAAAAGGTAGATCTTTTAGTATATACATAGATGATCAAAATTGGCCAGTCCGGTCACGAGATATATCAAAAAGTCTAAAAAGTGCATCAACTATCCCCGGTCTCCCCTACTGCTAACATTGGTTTCCAGTTACTTTAAAATCTGCCAATAAATCACAAAGCTACAGGTCAGGACACGAGAGTCATAAACACTTTTATGTTTGAATGATCTCTATGATCCCAGATTTCAGAAAGAACATCTGGTCGAGGTTTTTCATCCAAACACATCGTGACCTACTTGTAAATAAACTTCTCACGGCATGTAACAACTGCGTATACATGCACTTAGCTGGTAGTCCGGTCGGAGCATGTTACGGTAATGGATAAAAGGTGAAGGGACGGCCTGACCTGACTGCCAATTCATTACTATAGTTCTGTAGGAATAGAAAAAAACGCACAACAAATATCACCAGTTTTAAAGATTTAATTTCTCACTTTTTGAAGGCAAAAATAGACGATTTTTAAGTTCTTTTGAATAAGTATTTTTAGCCTAATCGATGCACCGACGACATTACAGTTAAAGGGAAAAATAAAGCTGGTGTTGTACTTTTCAACAGAAGACACGATTTTATCACTTGGGTAGAAATTAGAAATAAACGGGGGCATAAAAGATATCGATCGAAATCTTGCGCGAATATTATTCGCTTAAAAAAAACTAAATTGAGTGTCAATGTCGGCTTTCCATGATGTTTTTACTTTTTTTGGCATATTATATAGGATAGCCTAGCGGTCATCTGAAGGGGAAAGAGCTGACCTCTTGGCGGTTCCCTTGTCTTGTTTTGTTTTGTTTTGTGTGCCTTTTTTATTATTTTCCTTTCCCATTTGAGCCGCGACACGAGAAAACCAACAAAGTGACCGTGCGACCAGCTCAGACTCCGATCAGCCTTGGCATCCGCCCAGGCTGAACAGGCTCTTCGCTAAGTGCTTAAAGGGTATCTTAGGGTCTAAGCTACCCCCATGCGGACAGCGAAGACTCTGATCAGACTGGGCGGATGCCCAGGCTGATCTGAGTCTGCGCTGGGCGCACAACCACATTGTTGGTTTTGTCGTGTTGCGGCTCATTTGGTGAATATGGCAGGATGTGGAAACCGATTCCTGTTCATTGGCTTCTCATCTACTTTTACATATAATACTTCTTCGACTTATTGTCATTGCTTATTCAAATTTTAGATATTACTAAAAAAATATAAAAAAAGAGACTTTGCATTTACATCCATATGATTTGTGGGTAAAGTGTTAGAGTTTTTTTCAAGTGATTATTGGGAGAACCGTCCAAAGCGTCACTGCCATTCTGGCGAGATGTTTCATGACGCTAACCGTCTAGCTTTATTTTAGTTATCACACTCTGCCTTCTGTCTTACTCGCGTTACCACACTATACCACACTTTCTATATTCTCAGATCTGCGTGTATTTACTCATTTTGGCTAATTCAATAAGTTTCGGTGTTTTTGTGAGTTTAGTAATTTTCATTTTCATATGCATTTAAATTGGTTCAATAACTACTTTATAAAGGCTGTCAGTCTCTCCTTAAAACAATATCTTATATAGCCAAACGTCAGAGAATTTCCTAGGCCGTGTTTGTGCTGGTTTTATGGATAAAATCAATTTTATCCATAAAAATATGGATAAAATCAATTTTATCCATAAAAATCAATTTTATCCATAAAACAGTAGCACTTATTAGATTATCGAACATGTAGAGCTTTTTACTTTTATATTTATATGGTCAACCGTTCGGGAATTTAATTTCTGGGAATCTGAGAATCCATTTTCAATAGTGTGTCTGTTGTTGGTGTTTTCCTCACAACTAGGCGGCTTTGATTTTATACAAGAGTTGATGGTGTTTTGTTCACAACTAGGCGACTTTGATTTGGTACTTGAAACGCCTTCTGAATGGCTGTCAGAACTGTATCCTGTATAAGGGCAGTCAATGAATTCGTCTTTTGGTTCTTTAACAAATTTTGATTTTGAGCTAATTAGAAAATAGGTCGACATTTTTCCCTTTCCCTTGACATCGATTTCACCACGTGATCGAAATATAAAGTCGTCGTGTCTGGCAAGCTGCCTGAAAAAAATAATGATTACAGGTATACATGCAGAGCTCTAGATAAGAGGGCGTATTTGATGATAATTAGGGATAATTTTTCTTATTTCTCATTGAAACCATATGTTGTGACCCCTCATCTGAACCGTCTCGTCGATTTCGCGAAAATTATCCCTGACTATCACCAAATACTCCCTCTTATCTAGAGCTCTGTTATACATGATGGGTACACATCAAGGGAAACAATTCACACATTTCATTTTGGCCTCCCTTCTCACTGGGCGTCAACTGTAAACGAAAATAGTTCCTCTCTTTCCTTTAAGAGTAGATCCTATTTTGGAAGGGTTTAATCAAACATGAACTCATAAAAAATGTTTTCTTGTGCCAAAATGGTGGATATACATAGAGGCGTACCGCTACACCTTCAGCGGAAATGACCCAAAGCATAGACTTGTGATAGCAATAAATTTGCTTATTTTTAGAAGAAATTTAAAGAAATGAATTGCCCCAGAAAAAACTGTAACACAAGAGGGCCATGAGGCCCTGAATCGCTCACCTGAGTAACAATCTGACCCAACCCCCGACCCCCTCTCGGTATGGTAAGTTTTGACCAAAGGGACTTGGTTGGCAGTATTTATGTAGGGGACCACTAAACTTTGCTTTATTATAATATATAAGCTCTGGGTCTTATGATTTCAGACAAGATTTTTTTTGATTTTTTTTTCCCCATTATAAGTCTATGAAAGCTAATGACCCCCTGGGGTGTGGCCAATTTGGATCCCAGGGGCATGGTTGGCAGGATTTATGTAGAGGACCACTAAACATTGCTACATACTAAATATTTTAGCTCTCTGCCTAATGGTTTCAGAGGAGAAGATTTTTGAAGGTTCTTAAATTAGCTATACAGGCTCTATGATGCCCTAGGGTGTGGCCAGTTTGGACCCCAGGGGCTTGATTGGCAGGATTTATATGGGGGACCACTAAATGTTGCTACATACTAAAAATATAAGCTCTGGGCCTCATGCTTTCAGAGAAGAAGATTTTTTAAGTTTTTCCCTTTGAAAGTCTATGAGTCAAATGCCCCCGAGGTGTGGCCAGTTTGGACCCCAGGAGCATCGTTGGCAGGATTTATGTAGAGGACTACTAAACATTGCTACATACTAAATGTCTTTGCTCTCAGCCTCATGGTTTAAAAGAAGAAGATTTTGAAGGTTCTTTAGCTATATAGCTCTGTTTAAACAAAAGACCCCCTGGGGTGTGGCCAGTTTGGACCCCAAGGGTTTGATTGGCAGGATTTATGTGGGGGACCACTAACCATTGCTACATAATAAATAAATAAGCTCTGGGCCTCATGGTTTCAAAACAGAAGATTTTTTCAGATTTTCTCATTGTAAGTCTATGGGAGATAATGACCCTGCGGCATGGCCAGTTTGGACCCCAGGGGCATGGTTGGCAGGATTTATGTAGAGGACTACTTAACATTGCTACATACTAAATGTCTTTGCTCTCAGCCTCATGGTTTCAGAAAAGAAGGTTTTTGAATGTTCTTTAGCTATATAGCTCTATATAAACAAATGACCCCTTGAGGTGTGGCCAGTTTGGACCCAAGGGGCTTGATTGGCAGGATTTATATTAGGGACCACTAACCATTGCTACATACTAAATATAAAAGCTCTGGTCCTCATGGTTTCAGAGAAGAAGATTTTTTAAGGTTTTCCCATTGTAAGTCTATGGGAGCTAAGGACCCCTAAGGCGTGGCCAGTTTGGACCCACGGGGCTTGATTGGCAGGATTTTTGTGGGGGACCACTAACCATTGCTACATACTAGATATAAAAGCTCTGGGCCTCATGGTTTCAAAGAAGAAGATTTTTTAAGATTTTCTCAGTGTAAGTCTATGGGAGATAATGACCCCGGGGCGTGGCCAGTTTGGACCCCAGGGGCATGGTTGGCAGGATTTATGTAGAGGACTACTAAACGTTGCTACAAACTAAATGTCTTTGCTCTCTGCCTCATGGTTTCAGAAAAGAAGGTTTTTGAATGTTCTTTAGCTATATAGCTCTATATAAACAAAAGACCCCCTGAGGTGTGGCCAGTTTGGACCCCAGGGGCTTGATTGGCAAGATTTATATTGGGGACTACTAACCATTGTTACATACTAAATACACAAGCTCTGGGCCTCATGCTTTCAGAGAAGAAGATTTTTTAAGATTTTTCCATTGTAGGTCTATGGGAGCTAATGACCCTGGGGCATGGCCAGTTTGGACCCCAGGGGCATGGTTGGCAGGATTTATGTAGAGGACTACTAAACATTGCTACATACTAAATGTCTTTGCTCTCAGCCTCATGGTTTCAAAGAAGAAGATTTTTGAAGGTTATTTAGCTATATAGCTCTATATAAATAAAAGACCCCCTGGGGTGTGGCCAGTTTTTAGCCCAGGGGGTTGATTGGCAGGATTTATGTTGGGGACCACTAACCATTGTTACATACTAAATACACGAGCTCTGGGCCTCATGCTTTCAGAGAAGAAGATTTTTTAAGATTTTTCCATTGTTAGTCTATGGGAGCTAATGACCCCCGGGGCGTGGCCAGTTTGGACCCCAGGGGCATGGTTGGCAGGATTTAGGTAGAGGACTACTAAACGTTGCTACACACTAAATGTCTTTGCTCTCTGCCTCATGGTTTCAAAGAAGAAGATTTTTGAAGGTTATTTAGCTATATAGCTCTATATAAACAAAAGACCCCCTGGGGTGTGGCCAGTTTTTAGCCCAGGGGCTTGATTGGCAGGATTTATGTTGGGGACCACTAACCATTGCTACATACTACATACATAAGCTCTGGGCCTCATGGTTTCAGAGAAGAAGATTTTTTTAAGATTTTTCCATTGTAAGTCTATCGGAGCTAATGACCCCGGGGCGTGGCCAGTTTGGACCCCAGGGGCATGGTTGGCAGGATTTATGAAGAGGACTACTAAACATTGCTACATACTAAATGTCTTTGCTCTCAGCCTCACGGTTTCAAAGAAGAAGATTTTTGAAGGTTATTTAGCTATACAGCTCTATATAAACAAAAGACCCCCTGGGGTGTGGCCAGTTTTTAGCCCAGGGGGTTGATTGGCAGGATTTATGTTGGGGACCACTAACCATTGCTACATACTAAATACGTAAGCTCTGGGCCACATGGTTTCAGAGAAGAAGATTTTTTTTAAGATTTTTCCATTGTAAGTCTATGGGAGCTAATGACCCCTAAGGCGTGGCCAGTTTGGACCCACGGGGCTTGATTGGCAGGATTTTTGTGGGGGACCACTAACCATTGCTACATACTAAATATAAAAGCTCTGGGCCTCATGGTTTCAGAGAAGAAGATTTTTTAAGGTTTTCCCATTGTAAGTCTATGGGAGCTAAGGACCCCTAAGGCGTGGCCAGTTTGGACCCACGGGGCTTGATTGGCAGGATTTTTGTGGGGGACCACTAACCATTGCTACATACTAGATATAAAAGCTCTGGGCCTCATGGTTTCAAAGAAGAAGATTTTTTAAGATTTTCTCAGTGTAAGTCTATGGGAGATAATGACCCCGGGGCGTGGCCAGTTTTGACCCCAGGGGCATGGTTGGCAGGATTTATGTAGAGGACTACTAAACATCGCTACACACTAAATGTCTGTGCCCTCTGCCTCATGGTTTCAAAGAAGAAGATTTTTGAAGGTTATTTAGCTATATTGCTCTATATAAACAAAAGACCCCCTGGGGTGTGGCCAGTTTTGACCCCAGGGGCCTGATTGGCAGGATTTATGTTGGGGACCACTAACCATTGCTACTTACTAAATATATAAGCTCGGGGCCTCATGGTTTCAGAGAAGAAGTTTTTTAAGATTTTCCCATGGTAAGTCTAATGAAACCCGGGGCGTGGCCAGTTTTGACCCCAGGGGCTTGATTGGCAGGATTTATGTGGGGGACCACTAACCATTGCTACATACTAAATATATAAGCTTTGGGCCTCATGGTTTCAGAGAAGAAGATTTTTTTAAGTTTTTCCCATTATAAGTCTATGGGAGCTATATGTTGCCATGGCAACCAGAGTTCCAACCCAATCTGCCCTTAAACCATATGCAGGCAATCCCCCACCCCAACAATGCTACACATAAAATTTGACCATGATTGGCCAAGTGGTTATGGAGATATTCTTGTTTGAAAATGTGAACGGACGACGACGGACGACGGACGACGGACGACAGAGCCTCCCTATACTATAAGCTCACCTTGTGAGCCTACGGCTCAGGTGAGCTAAAAAGGGATTCCCTATCTATATATCCCTTTATTAATACATGTAGTCGAATAATCAGTTTAAGCCTCTCTCTCTCTCTCTCTCTCTCTCTCTCACACGCACACACGTGCGCACGCGCAAACACACACACTCGTTCTGATCCGAAATCCAAAGAACAGAATGTAGCATAGAAAGGCAAACTCTGTTAACAACTAGAAGCAGCCACAGTATCAAAGCGTACATTAGCTTTAAGAACCTTACTTGTAGGTAGTGGGGCTGACATGAATTCTGCCGGGAGCGCCATGGGACTCCATTCTTGAAGCAGTATTGACAGTATCCCCGAACAAACAGTAGCGAGGCATTTTCTTCCCAACCACACCAGAAACCACGGGGCCTGTATGAATTCCAACACGTATCTGCAAGTAATAATAAAACAATTTAATGTTGTCAAGTCACACACTTACGATAGTGATACTGAGCAGAAAAATTGGCGGGGCATTCAAACCATTATACCAGCTAAATAATCCAAAGAGCTATAAAACATCTGGATCAGAAAAAAAAATCACCGTTTTGTTTTCCAAAAACAACAACAACATTTTGTATTTCTACATACTTTTTTATATATTCTCCATTTAAATATCTTTAGCACAAAAATGCTCTTTCGTTTCTACAAATCATATAAACTATAATGTAGTATATATGAAAATAACTAGTTAAAAAATAAAGTTATCTTGATAATAAGTCTATTTTTGCATTTTAAAAAAAAAAATGCAAGAAAATTTAATTAATGAAAAACGTCATGAAAAATGTATTTAACCAATGGGACAAGCTTATGCATATTATTTTAGTAAAACTTACAATGTATATTTTTAGTTTTGAGGGCGGGATATATGATCTGGGCCCAGATTTACAATCATTCCTTAAACATGAGGACGACCTTAAATTGAAGGTGTATGATTTCTTGTGTAAAGAAAAGCTTAGAGAAACTACATATATTTGATTTTTCTTTTTAATACATTTCCGTGATAATTATCAGTTCGATCACGCAAAAACTGCGATTCTCAATATGATTTGAAAACACATTTTAATATAGTGAAAATTTTCACCTTGAATCTAAGATTTTCCTTAATTTTAAGAATGATTGTGATCCAGGACCCTGATTATATTAGTTCCTGATAATTGCCCATCTTTTTACTTTGCACCTACAAGGTACAAGCATTTGCCTGTATTCAGCTGAAAATATCGACTCTACTTTTCTTGTAAAGTAGTTCAATGCATGTCTTCTGATCATTCCAAAGAGGCTACCAAGTTTTAAATGAATTGGTGCCAAGCCCTATGAAGAGTTGAAGTCACAAGTTAAATGTATTTGAATGTCTGCAAAGGGATGTAATTTGCAAAATATTTCGCAGAGAAAGTTAACATAGTAATAGGTAGATATCTTTAGCCAATGGACAAAAGGCAACCGATTTTCATAGACTGAAACCTTAGGACAAAATAACTTTACGACGCTGAAAAGATACAGTTGACGATATGAGCTGAAAATGGCTAGGTCTGCAAAGATGTGTATTTTGAAAATATTCCATGCAGGAAATTAAAGGCCCCATTGCTCTATCAATACGAAAACAATTATCATGAGGTATTGCTACAAGCTTCTCACTGTAGTTTCGTAATTGTAAATGACGGTGATTAGCCAGCTTTTTAAAGAATAAAACATCCTTGAGTTGCATATAAAAATGGTCTGAAAACTTATTTGGGTTATTTGAGTTGGCAACTAAAATGACCTACTTTCGATTTCATAAAATGGTAAAAATACAATGTACAGACGTGGAGTCCCAATCACTTTCCCGCCTTTGATTATATAGCATTGCTAGACGGGAAACCAGAACAGGAAATTGTATTGTGTGGAGCGATTTGTTATTTTTTTCAAAAAATTGTTTTCTCGACTTTTTGCCAGCTATATGACTCAATATATGCACACCAACCCACATTTTATGATCAAACGTGAAGGCTGAACCACTTTTTACAATGATTTGAGTTTCGGCGTTTTTACCGCTGATAGGACTATGGAGACTTTAACATAACAAAATGAGAATCTTAAAAAAAAAAACTAACGAATAAGCAATAGTCAGAAAATGGTATAAGATCCCTCACACCAAAAGGAAAAGAAGTATCAGTCTTTTTTGTTTTGCAAAAAATAACACAACTGATTTTGATTTGTTTTATTTCAATCTCAACTCTGAATATTTAACAACAATAAACCATTAATTTAGACAAGAGAATTTGCTTAAAAATACATGTTGGCTTATTTTGATTGCTGCCCTGGTTTTAAAATGTTATTCCTGTTACCACAACAAGAAACCTTATTTCCTAAATGAAATAATTATCGTAGTTATTTTCTTCTTTCGAATTAAAAAGTTCCTGTTTAGACCTCCAAGTTTACAAACTTGTTCAGAGGAAAAATTATTTGATACTAATAATATAATCAATAACTTATTATTTTACTGAAACAAAACATTTTTAGACAAATGCCATCAAATCTATTTCGAGAAATTGTAGGATGAGTATCTTCATTTTCTGCAAAAGGTAGCTGCAGGCATCGACTTTCAAACTGGTAAATAATTGCAACAGCAGAACATTGGATTAATTTATATATTGAGCAAAAGTTGACTGGTAACAGGAATGACTTTTGGTAACAGGAATGACAACAATAATTTTCAGCAGTAACATAAATGACAATATGAATGATATTCAGTATTAAGAATGACAGCTAAACTATAAGATGTTAAAATGCTAAAAGTAACTTGTAATCTAACAGTGAAGTAGAAATCTGGTGAATATGTTTTAGATAAAATGAGCTCTTAAATGCTCAGAGTGACTGTTCAGTTCACCTTTAAAGTGGTGATAATCACTACTTTGGGGCAAAGTCAAAAATTCGCATAAAATGCTGAAAATTCAACAGAGCTTCCCAAACATTAGCAGATGCCTTCTTTATGTAAAATGTGATACAACCTGATAAAAGTGCACTATGAATATGTCATCCCTGTTACTTATTCTGTGGACACGTGTCATCCCTGTTACCCCGGCCAACAACAGGCTATTACATGCCGCTTATAATGTTCTGTAAAAGACACAGCATATTCAAATTAGTCTAGTAAAGAACTATAAATGTCAAACACAAACATCTTTCATATTTTACATATTTAATTAAATTTAAAGTGTCATTCCTGTTACGTTTGGTGGGTAACAGAGATGACAGTAACAGGGATGACAGTAACAGGAATGACAAAAAGTATGCAAACTCACGCTTAATTTGCTTTCTGGAGGCAAAAAATTGAAAATGTTTACACAACAATATTGATGTCTATCATACTTTTTCAGTGTTTGTATTTTGTTTTATTTGCAGCTTTTTATTTTTATAGAAAGGTGGGTAACAGAGATGACAGATTACATGTCTTACTCACTACTTGATTAAGATAATTGTTTCATATTTACCTTTAAGCAAACTTTGCATAAAATAATTTAATGTTTTTATAAAATTGGCGCTCCTTACCTCACAAAAGTCCACTGCAAGGTCATTTTCATGGGTAGTAACTCTGTCTAAACTACAACTGCAACTGCGGTAACAGAGTATGACACGAACTGCGGGACACACCAAAACAAAGTTGACATGGCTTCAAATCAAAACCAATGGGTACACGACGCTTCTGTCATTGGTAGGTTTCTGTCACAGACTTTCATCATGTCTCTATTTGTATTGTTTATATTAGCACTTATTGTCAAACTGAAGTTCAACTTTCACTATTTTGCAGTGGGACAAGCAAAAATAAGGGGGTTAACTCTTAATTTCTTTAGAAAGAAATATGAACAACTGCATTAACTAGCCGAGTCACTATCGTAAATGTTAGATATTTGGTCACTTTAGTTAAAACATACTACCAAAGGCAAGATACTTGAAATGGAAAAAAGATATACAAGTATTTAGGTGAGGGACAGGAATTCCTCATCTTTTGTAGAATGACTCATATACATAAATTGACAGCGGTTCACGGAAGGGACACACGGAAAACCGAACGAACAGCTTCTTCCATAATTGACATTCAAATAACGAAAAGAAGACAAACGAAAGTGTTAATACGGACAACAAGAACAAGTAACAATGAGGAACCACAACAGAAGAGCAGAACCGTCGCCCTCTTGTGAAAAGTGGTCCGGCTATGCATTTTCGAGTGCTGAAGGAACGCACTGGGAAATCATGATGGCGAGAAATCATCCCCCCTAACAGAGGATTTGGGGGATCTCTCCTGAGAAAAGTTTACGATCAAAAAGTAATAGGCTTGTTTTTTTATTGCATCTTGTGTTTATTTTAGCTTGCCATTATCGTGCGCATCCAGTTTCTGGCCAAAACATAAAAAAGACTGGTCTGATCAGGCGGTGGCAGCCATCGATTTTATGCAATGGTAATGTATGATACATATGTCCCCGCAACATTTCGTTCATTCTAGTCACGAATCACTAAAAACTTCTTTTACTGCTTTTTGCTGACCTTACACCCAAACTGGAAATTTAAGTCTTTGGTTGACTTCGAACGGGTGAGCGGATATTCACGAAGGAAGAACATGCACATATGAGCCGCGACACGAGAAAACCAACAAAGTGGTTGTCCGCCCAGCACAGACTCTGTCACTCAGATCAGCCTAGACATCTACCCAGCCTGATCAGACCCTTCGCTAAGCGCTTAAAGGATAGCTAAGGGTCTAAGCTACCTCCATGCGGACAGCAAAGACTCTGATCAGACTGGGCGGATGCCCAGGCTGATCTGAGTCTGCGCTGGGCGCACAACCACATTGTTGGTTTTCTCACGTCGTTGCTCATATGTTTTCAGAATTTGAAATAGTCAGAAGGTAGTATCTGAATGTTGTTTGATTTAAACCGCAATTTAGATTAATCTATTGCATCTTAATGAGTTAACTCTCCGGAAGATATCATTTACATAATAATTTAATACCGTAATAGTTGCCTTCAGCTATTTAGTTCATATGGAATTGGAGAACAACTGGCGGCTGTTAATTTGATGGCTTGTCCCTTTAAAGTAATCTTTTAATGAATATAAATTTGATAAAGTGTAACTTTTAAAATCCAAAGTTCTGACAGGGCATGTAACCTAACCAGTGACCCGCTTAACTGACCCGACAATGAATGTCAAAAGGTCGTTATAGAAGAGAAAAGTGTGACTGACAAGTTGAAAGTGCTATTCAAAGTGTATGGGCACGCATGCATGTTTTCCGCCTTTTTTCAATAAAAACAACTTTTGTGACTTCCTTTTTGCCTCTCTTTCCAAAGGGGTCTACTTTTAAAGAGTTGACTGCTATAGAGACGGAGGGGGCGGAGGGAGGGGGGGGGGGGGCAAAATAGAAAATGGTACAGCTGCTGCCCATTAAAAAGTAAATTCAAATGGTCTGTAATAGCCAAGTAAAAGACTGTCTTGCAACGAAAGTAGGGGCAAACGGATAACATTAAAAGAAGATTTAAGTTAAATGGATACATTTTCAGTGGAGACAACCCTACCATTTTCTTTATAACATCCCTTCTCTATAGGAGTCAATTCTTAAATGTAAACAAGTCGCCCAAGGGCAACGATCGCTCACCTGCCAGTATATGCCAGGTCAAGTGGCCAAAATGAAAGCTTTCGGCTCAGGCAGGCTAATAAACAGGCTGCAATTCTATAGGATTGGATAGTGAGTGTGCAAACTGTTCCACCATGGCCACTTCTATAAAATCACTAAATGACCTTGACCTCTAGTATTTATAGAGGTTGAAGTTGACTGCATTTCCATATCACAGAGCTCAATCGCAACAGAAAAATGCACTTTCTCATCTTTTCCCATTCAAAAGCCTAAGGGACCAAATTTGATCTTGCCATAAAATAGGTCAAGGTCAACTTAAGGTCATCATTTATATCAACTTTGCAGTACTAGAGTCTTTGATGCTACAGACCAAGTTTCAAAGCAATCGGCCCAGTGGTTCTTGAGAAGAAGAATTTTTAAGTTTTATACCATATATGGGCATGGTGGCCATCTTGGTCATGTGATCTGGGTCAAATATATAAACATTTGTTTCTTTATACTGTTAAGGCTCTATATGAAATTTGGCTTCAATCAGCCCAGTAATTTCTGAGGAGAACTCTTTGAAAATGTTGACAACGGATGACGACGACACAGACCTTGACCTCTAGAATTCGTAGGGGTTGACGATGGCTGAATTTCCATATCACAGAGAACAATAACAACAGAATAATGCACTTTTTCAGATTTTCCCATTCAAAAGCCTAAGGGACCAAATTTGAACTTGCCATAAAACAGGTCAAGGTCAAGCTAAGGTCATCATTTATACAAACTTTGTAGTACTGGAGTCAAAGATGCTACATACCAAATTTCAAGGCAATCGGGCCAGTGGTTCTGGAGAAGAAGATTTTTTAAGGTTTTTACCATATATGAGCATGGCAGCCATCTTGGTCATGTGACCTAGGCCAAATGTATAAACTATCGTTCCGACATCCTGTTAAGTCTTTATATGAAATTTGGCTTCAATCGGCTCAATGGTTTCTGAGGAGAAGATGTTTGAAAATGATGACACCCAATGGCCAAATGACCTTTGATCAAGGCCACTAAATAACCTTGACCTCTCATATCCATAGGTGTGGAAATTGACTACATTTCCATATCACAGAGCACAAAAGCAACAGAAAAATGCACTTTTTCAGATTTTCCCATTCAAAAGCCTAAGGGACCAAATTTGACCTTGCCATAAAATAGGTCAAGGTCCCATGTGACCCAGACCCCAGGTATAAAGTTTCGTTCCCCCATCCCACTGAGACTCCATATGAAATTTGACTTCAATCGGCCTAGTGGTTTCAGAGGAGAAGATGTTTGAAAATCTTGACGACGGATGGTCCGACGGAATGACCTTGACCTTTCAGTGACATAATATCTTCATCTGGTCATTTAGTCGACCATGTATACCAAGTATTGTACCTTAGACTTAAATAGTTTCTGAGAAATCCACTGTTTAAGCGTTTTCCAATATAAAAGCCTAACATACCAAAGTTGACCATGCAGTTAAGTAGGTCAAGGTCAACGCAAGGTCATGATTTGTATAAACTTTGATGGGCCCGTATGCCCAATACTACACACCAAGTTTCAAGGTCATAGGCCTTTTGGTTCTGGAGAAGAAGATTTTTGAAGGGTTTTTATCATATATGGGCATGGCGGCCATCTTGGTCATGTGACCCAGACCCCGGGTATAAACTTTCGTTCTCCCATCCCACTGAGACTCCATATGAAATTTGGCTTCAATCGGCTCAGTGGTTTCAGAGGAGAAGATGTTTGAAAATCTTGACGACGGATGGTCCGACGGAATGACCTTGACCTTTAGTGATATAATATCTTCATCTGGTCATTTAGTCGACCATGTATACCAAGTACTGTACCTTAGACTTAAACAGTTTCTGAGAAATCCACCGTTTAAGCGTTTTCCCATATAAAAGCCTAACGTACCAAATTTGACCATGTCATAAATTAGGTCAAGGTCATCACAAGGTCATGATTTATATAAATTATGATGGGCCCGCATGCCCAATGCTACATACCAAGTTTCAAGGTTATAGGCCTTTTGGTTCTGGAGAAGAAGATTTTTGAAGGGTTTTTACCATATATGGGCGTGGCGGCCATCTTGGTTATCTGACTTGGACCAAATATATAAACTTTCGTTCCCCCATCCTGTTAAGGCTCCATATGAAATTTGGCTTCAATCCACCCAGTGGTTTCTGAGAAGAAGATGTTTAAAATTGTGGACGACGCCGACGACGCCGACGACGGACGACGGACCAAGTCTATACTATAAGCTCACCTTGACAGGTGAGCTAAAAATGCAACCATGGCAGCCAGTGCTTTAGTTTAAGTATTAACATCACTCTCGGCCAGGGGAATAACAGGAAATCACAAAAATTGTCCCCCTTTCAAGAATGGCTGAAAAACACGGAGGTGTACTCGTACATCTAAATTTTCAAACCTGCAATGGTTTTCCAGTGGCTGGAGACTTAACTTGACTGGCTTCACAGATCATGTCCAGAGCAAAGTTCGCCACCGGCTGGGCATGCGTGGTTGTTTTGACTGGTACCCCACTTACAATCATGTAAGCATCTCCTATGGTTTCCACCTGGTTAAAATATTTTCAAATCATTTAATATGAAAATAATACAACGGGGGAAACAGAAACAAAACAAAAATGCTTTCCTCAAAATCGTCACAAAATACTTCAGTTCGATTAGTTATCTCAAGATCGCAAAATGAATTAAAAATATTCTCCTTACTTTTAGGGAAAATATTTTGTAGCAGACATTGTCACCATATCACTTTTTTTTTAGCAAAAAATGAATTCCATAAATATAATTTACAGAGTGCAATGAATGCACAAACAAGAACGAAAACTGCAGAATCGGCCTTATCTAGCTAGTTTCGGCATGCCCAAAGCTACATACCAAGTTTCAAGGTCAAAGGCCTTTTGGTTCTGGAGAAGAAGATTTTTGAAGGGTTTTTACCATATATGGGCATGGCGGCCATCTTGGTCATGTCACCCAGACCCCGGGTATAAACTTTCGTTCCCCCATCCTACTGAGACTCCAAATAAAATTTGGCTTCAATCTCCCCAGTGGTATCAGAGGAGAAGATGTTTGAAAATCTTGACGACGGATGGTTCATCGGTGAATCGTAATATAAAGCTGAAAGCGATTTCAATAAATTCAAGTTCGTTTTTACTAAGAATCTTAACAAAAAGGTGGTAATTTTGTGCTGCTGACCAGACACAGCCATTTTCGAAATAAGAATAATGGTAGTACCATCTGGAATGTCAAACACAGATTCATGTATTTATGTGTGTTATCTAAGAAAACCAGAGGACCAATGGTCCTGTAGCTCACCTGACACTTGGTCCTGGTATATATTTTAATGCTTTTATACATGTATATAGCACCAGGGCACGGGCAGATAACCCCGCTCCCTTGAGGATTAATGTTGAGTCCCAATTCTATATACCAAGCCGCAAGGTCACTGGGCCTTTGTTTCTGGACAAAGATTTCTGAAGGGTTTTTATCATATATGGGTGTGGCGGCCACCATGTTCATGTGACCATGACCACCTGAACAAACTTTGATTCCTTTGACCCAGTATTAAAGCTCTATATGAAATACAGTAATCATTTGTATAAACTATGATGGGCCTGAGTGCCCAATGCTACATACCGGTACCAAGTTTCAAGGTTATAGGCCTTTCGGTTCTCGAGAAAAAGACGTTTGAAGAGTTTTTACCATATATGGGCATGGTGGCCATCTTGGTCAAGTGACCAAGACCATCTGCACAAACTATGGTTCCTTTAAGCCGGTGAAGCTCCATATGAAATATGGCTTCAACTGACCCTAGTGGCCTCTGAGAAGATGTTTGAAAATGTTGACGGGTGACACAATCTCAATGACCATGTACAAAAGACAAAGAATGACCCTGACCTTTAACAACAAAATATCTTCATCTGGTCATTTAGTCAACCATATATACCAAATATTGCACCTTAGACTTAAATAGTTTCTGAAAACTCCACTGTTTAAGCATTTTCCCATATAAAAGCCTACATAATGTACCAAAGTTGACAGTGTCATAAATTAGGTCAAGGTCAACGCACGATCATTTGTATAAACTATGATGGGCTTGAGTGCCCAAAGCTACATACCAAGTTTCAAGGTCATACGCCTTTTGGTTCTGGAGAAGAAGATTTTGAAGGATTTTTACCATATACGGGCATGGCGCCCATCTTGGTCAAGACCCCGAGAACAAACTTTTATTCCCTGATCACACTTAGACTCCATATGAAATTTTGCTTCAATCAGACCAGTGGTTTCAGAGGAGAAGATGTTTTGAAAATCTTGATAACGGACAGACCGACAAAATGACCTTGACCTTCAGTGACAAAAAGTTTTCCCATATAAAGGCCTAACATACCAAAGTTGACAATGTCGTAAATTAGATCAAGGTCAATGCAAGGTCATCACTTGTATAAACTATGATGGGCCGTATGCCCGATGCTACATACCAAGTTTCAAGGTCATAGACCTTTTGGTTCTAGAGAAGAAGATTTTTGAAGGGTTTCTACCATATATGGGCATGGCGGACATCTTGGTCATGTCACCCAGACCCCGGGTATAAACTTTCGTTCCCCTATCCCACTGAGACACCATATGAAATTTGGCTTAAATCTCCCCAGTGGTTTCAGAGGAGAGGATGTTTGAAAATCTTGATGACGGACAGACCGACAAAATGACCTTGACCTTCAGTAACATAATATCTTCATCTGGTCATTTAGTTGACCATATATACCACATATTGTACCTTAGACTTAAATAATTCCTGAGAAATCCACTATATAAGCGTTTTCCCATATAAAAGCCCAAAATACCAAAGTTGACCATGCTGTAAATTAGGTCAAGGTCAACGCAAGGTCATCATTTGTATAAACTATGATGGGCCCGCATGCCCAAAGCTACATACCAAGTTTCAAGGTCAAAGGCATTTTGGTTCTGGAGAAGAAGACTTTTGAAGGGTTTTTACCATATATGGGCATGGCGGCCATCTTGGTCATGTCACCCAGACCCCGGGTATAAACTTTCGTTCCCCCATCCTACTGAGACTCCAAATAAAATTTGGCTTCAATCTCCCCAGTGGTATCAGAGGAGAAGATGTTTGAAAATCTTGACGACGGATTGTCTGACAGAATGACCTTGACCTTTAAAGACATGATATCTTCATCTGGTCATTTGTTTGACCATGTATACAACATATTGTACCTTAGACTTAAATAGTTTCTGAGAAATCCACTGTTTAAGCGTTTTCCAATATAAAAGCCTAACGTACCAACGTTGACCATGCCGGAAATGAGGTCAAGGTCAATGCAAGGTCATCATTTGTATAAACTATGTTGGGCCCGCATGCCCAATGATACATACCAAGTTTCAAGGTCATAGGTCTTTTGGTTCTGGAGAAGAAGATTTTTGAAGGGTTTTTACCATATATGGGCACGGAGGCCATCTTGGTCATGTCACCCAGACCCCGGGTACAAACTTTCGTTCCCCCATTCCATTGAGACTCCATATGAAATTTGGCTTCAATCAGACCAGTGGTTTCAGAGGAGAAGATGTTTGAAAATCTTGACGACGGATGGTCCGACGGAATGACCTTGACCTTCAGTGACATAATATCTTCATCTGGTCATTTAGTTGACCATGTATACCAAGTAATGTACCTTAGACTTAAACAGTTTCTGAGAAATCCACTGTTTAAGCATTTTCCCATATAAAAGCCTAACGTACCAAAGTTGACCATGCCATAAATTAGGTCAAGGTCAATGCAAGGTCATTATTTGTATAAACTATGATGGGCCCGCATGCCCAATGCTTCATACCAAGTTTCAAGGTCATAGGCCTTTTGGTTCTTGAGAAGAAGATTTTTGAAGGGTTTTTACCATATATGGGCATGGCAGCCATCTTGGTCATGTGACCCAGACCCCGGGTACAAACTTTCGTTCCCCCATCCCACTGAGACTCCATATGAAATTTGGCTTCAATCGGCCCAGTGGTTTCAGAGGAGAAGATGTTTGAAAATCTTAACGACGGATGGTCCGACGGAATGACCTTGACCTTTAGTGACATAATATCTTCATCTGGTCATTTAGTCGACCATGTATACCAAGTATTATACCTTAGACTTAAATAGTTTCTGAGAAATCCACTGTTTAAGCGTTTTCCCATATAAAAGCCTAACGTACCAAAGTGAAGCATGCCGTAAATTAGGTCAAGGTCAACGCAATGTCATGATTTGTACAAAATATGATGGGCCCGCATGCCCGATACTACATACCAAGTATCAAGGTCATAGGCCTTATGGTTCTGGAGAAGAAGATTTTTGAAGGGTTTTTACCATATATGGACATGGCGGCCATCTTGGTCATGTGACCCAGACCCCGGGTATAAACTTTCATTCCCCCACCCCATTAAGACTCCATATGAAATTTGGCATTAATCGGACCAGTGGTTTCAGAGGAGAAGCTGTTTGAAAATCTTGACGACGGATGGTCCGACGGAATGACCTTGACCTTTAGTGACATAATATCTTCATCTGGTCATTTAGTCGACCATGTATACCAAGTATTGTACCTTAGACTTAAATAGTTTCTGAGAAATCCACTGTTTAAGCGTTTTCCCATATAAAAGCCTAACGTTCCAAAGTTGACCATGCCGTAAATTAGGTCAAGGTCACCGCAAGGTCATGATTTGTACAAACTATAATAGGCCCGCATGCCCGATACTACATACCAAGTATCAAGGTCATAGGCCTTTTGGTTCTGGAGAAGAAGATTTTCGAAGGGTTTTTAGCATATATGGGCATGGCGGCCATCTTGGTCATGTGACCCAGATACCCCGAACAAACTTTCGTTCCCCCAACCCATGGAAGCTCCATATAAAATTTGGCTTTGATCGGCCCAGCGGTTTCAGAGGAGAAGATGTTTGAAAATGTTGACGGACGGACGACGGACGGACGACGGATGCCTGGCTATACTATAAGCTCACCTATGAGCCTAAAGGCTCAGGTGAGCTAAAAATCAGCTTAAACGAAGAATCGTTGCGTTATAAATCACCGTCTGTAGGAGAGGTATAAAGTGAATCATTTCATGAGTGCAGAGCGCAAGTAATTGCTATATCTAATCGACTTAAACTGATGGACAGTGATTAATTTCTCAACAATTTTCACTTACAGCTGAGCTATTTCAATTCTATCACTCTCAAATGCCTTAAAGACAAATATTCTTGTTTATTGGGTATCATAATCCTATTATGCAACAGTCCAGTGACAATGCTAATTCATCAGTTTCCTTTTTCACATAGGTAATGATAAAACCAATAAGACTGAGGGTGTGTTCTATATAGTAGAGAATATTTGTCTTTAAAAGTTACCTTCTCTGAACCATTAATCATGCGCTCGATAAAAACCAGCAAATATTTCTCAAGAATGTGGCACAACGTTTTACTCCTTTGTTGTTGATGTTTTTCTTTGGTAAAAGAAACATAAACTTAAGTTACATGAACTGACTTAATGAAATCTTCACAACATTAAACTAGAAACATGGTAACTAAAAGGGCACCGCCTTGATGAAACTATTGATGACTTTTAAGTATTATGTGCCCGACTAGAAATAACAATACCAGCCTTCTATTATCATGTTGTTCCTTCATATGAAATATGTGGTTTGAAATTAAACCTCTGGCAGTGTCATTAAGATATGGGCAAAATACAAAATTATGATTGATTAAAGCATGGGCAACAACTCTGTGAGGCAGGAAACTGATGTTACCATTCTTGCATTCTGCACACCTTCAGATCATCTAATGATGCTTTATATTTATACCAAGATTTATAAAAATATCTTCAAAGGCTTTAAAGTTATACAGCAGACAAGATTTCCATACCTAAATTAACAAAGGAAAGGTGTAGTTATGGTTCTTTTTCTCTGCACATTGTCTGATGATGTTTATATTTGTACCAAGTTTTGTGAAAATATCTTAAGCAGTTTTATAGTTTGAGAGCAAACACGTTTTCTAGACTGTAAACTAGCAAGGGGAAAAATTCTGTAAAAAATGTAGATGGAGTTACCGTTCTTATTCTCTGCATATTGTCATTGTCTGATGATGCTTTATATTATGTACAAGTTTTATGAAAATATCATTGGTGGTTTTAAAGCTATTGAGCGGACCTGGTTTCTATATTTAAAGTTACAAAGGGGCATAATTCAGTAAAAAATGTAGACAGAGTTAGGATTCTTGTTCTCTGCTCATAATCTGATGATACTTTACATTTGTACCAAGTCTTGTGAAAATATCTCTAACCGTTTCAGAGTTAAAGAGCGGACAAGATTTCTGTACTCAAAATAACAAATGGGCATAATTCAGTAAATAATGTAGGCAGAGTTATGGTTCTTGTTCTCCGCACATCGTCTGATGATGCTTTACATTTTTACCAAGTCTTGTGAAAATATCTCTAACGGTTTCAGAGTTATGAACCGCACACGATTTCTGTACTCAAAATTTCAAAGGGGCATAATTAAGTAAATAGTGTAGCAGAGTTATGGTTCTTGTTCTCTGCATATTGACTGATGATGCTTTACATTTGTACCAAGTCTCATGAAAATATCTTTAAAGGTTTCAGAGTTATAGAGCGGACACGATTCCTGCACTCAAAATTTCAAAGGGCCATAATTCAGTAAATAATGTATGCAGAGTTATGGTTCTTGTACTCTGCACATTGTCTGATAAGGCTTTACATTTGTTCCAAGTCTCGTGAAAATATCTTCAATGGTTTCAGAGTTATGGAGCGGACACAATTTCTGGACTCAAAATTTCAAAGGGGCATAATTCAGTAAAATTTGTAGGCAGAGTTATGGTTCTTGTTCTCTCCACATTGTCTGATAATGCTTTACATTTGTACCAAGTCTCGTGAAAATATCTTTAACAATTTCAGAGTTATGGAGCGGAGACGATTTCTGTACTCAAAATTTCAAAGGGGCATAATTCAGTAAAAATTGTAGGCAGAGTTATGGTTCTTGTTCTCTGCACATCGTCTGATGATGCTTTACATTTGTGTCAAGTTTGGTGAAACTATCTCTTACGGTTTTAGAGTTATTGAGCGGACACGAAATGATGACGGACGGACGGACAGACGGACAGACAGACAGACGGACGGACAAAATGATTACTATAGGGCCTCCGCAGACTTCGTCTGGCGGGGCCCTAATAACCATCAATAACCAACATGCGGGAGCAATTAGCTTCGCGCGTATCGAAAACTGATATCGGGGTTCTTTACCCTTGTTTATACAGGCGGGCAGTGTATGAATACCTTATAGACCCCATGTTCTGTAGTTCTTGCATCAAATCTGTGGTAGAGGTTATTTAACATACTAACAACATCCATCGCTGAGCAAGCTGACGCTATGTTGGTGAAGGTCACGATATCGCTGAATAAAACTGTCACCTGATCAAACTTTTCTGAAATTAGATAATTACATTTGAAAGTTCGTGTGACCAGAATCTTAATAAAGTTGTGAATAAAATCTAATGTAGTTTAGGCATCAATGTTCTGGATGAAAAGAAGGAATTCCATAAGAATAAAGAACAAATCATTTTATGTCACGAAAATAAAATCCCGAGGATATGAAGCGTTTCCGTCAAATGCAATAATAAAATAAGTACGTCTCTAAATCTGACTTAAGCATCGAGTATAGGCTTTCATTTGGCTGCTAAATGATGCTGTTTAATATAAAGTATAATTTTAGATAATCATCATAACTGTTATTTCAAAACATTTGCCACATAATGCAAACTTCTCTTTATTTTAATCCAAGGAAATGTCAGTTAAAGAATTGTGGTATCACTCTCTGTTGACTTGATATCGTATCAACTCACTAATGACTTCTTCTGTCTCCTTCGTGCATTCCTTACTTTAAACCTTGAAACGCTTGTTACTCTTTAATTCGTGAAAAAAGCGCGAATATGTTATTTTCTTAGTAACATCAAGACAAGCATAACGGTACCCAAATTATTTGGTTTTGCTTTTTTTTTTTTTTGGGGGGGGGGGGGGGTACCTATCGATCACGTAATGCTGAGTGATTGGGTAAGTAAACTTATATTTACACATACTGTGGTATTAGAATCAGATATATCTATTGCTCGGTTAGTTGTAAACAGATATATGACTGGCGCACGTGCTATTTTACATTTACAAGTGATCTGCAAACAGTGACATATTAAACGACAAACTGGTGTAAGTGCTGTTCTTTTGCTCATAAAAACAAGGGAAATAGTTTTTCCCCTTCACAAAATTATTGAAATTCGAAAATAATTAGAGATAACCCAACAATAATTTTCCCACAATAAATTACAGGTTTTGACATAGATGAGGTCGAAAATGCAATCACATGTTTTCGAGGTATTTCTGTACATTATAATTTATCTATCAAGCTGAAAATAATAATGATTAAATTTGTAGCACGATGACAAAGCAAATTTATGGTCTTATATCCGGTCATGTGCGATGGGCGTCTCCGCAACAGTCGTTCCCAGGACCGCTGACCGATTTTGGATTTATATCAACTTTTACATGCGATGTACTTACCACAAAACAATGTTCTTCAAAAACATCTTAAACATTTTTCCCATCATATTTACCTTGAAATTATTGTTAGGGTACAAACACCAAGTAAAAGAAGGACACCAAGTAAAAGAAGACGATACATTTTCATAATGCATAATGGATGCCTGGATACTAGACGATCCAGATATCTTATCTATTGCACTTCGGAAATGCATTAAATTGATTTTAAAGTCGGCTACTCTTTAAGAGAAAAGAGAGCACGTCTTTGAGATGAGATGCTATCGAAAGATACTATACACTTCGTAGATTGTTTTGACTTTTTTCATCGACGCCTGCTTCTTTGATATCTCCAACGTGCAACCTGCGTAGGTGTCCATTTTCACCTATATAATGATGTCAGTCGTCAGAACGCTTGATGACTTAAGCATCTTACTACCATACTGACGATCATTTAATGAAAATTGAAAACATATAATTATTAATCACCATATATGGATGGCTAAGATCTACACAAACGAATAACAGACAAAGAAACTCGTTTGTTTGGTTACTTTCGAAATGTTTTCGTAAAGCATTGTTGTTGTAATAAAAAATGAAAACCACGACCTCTTTTGCTCTACTTATACAATTTTTTTAATTGATTAAAAAGCGAATAAACCCAAGTGAGCAGAAACACGTGCTGTCAAGCATAAGTGTTTTGCAAACCAATTTAAAGAACTTGATAAAAACTTTGAATCACTATAAATGTCAAACATTATAGAGGTAGCCAGTGATCATTTACAGGGTGTTAAGAAAGTTCGTAGACATTATTTAAACATACACTGAAAGCTGAATTATGTTATGATTTTCACAAAACTATGTAAGTGTGATAAAGAAAGCACTACCAAAGATTTGCAACATATAAATTCTTCTTTGATTTCAAAATAACTGGAATATCTGAAGTGCAATAGACAGCTCCTCTATAGGGCTGACAATGGTGAAAACAAATATTTGATTTGCATTAGAGTCTGGCATCTTAAGAGCTTGCTTTTTCAAAACAAGTAGAAATATTTAAGATGTAAAAAGTTCTGGTATTGCAGGGAATAGTTTTGTGCTAATTTTAATGCAGTTTTTATTATTTTCTGATGGTCTGCTACGGAATTTCTGCACAAATCTAAAGGGTACCCCTATTCTCAATTAAAACTTTAAATTCTAGGGGGTAGGGATAGAATCTGTATCAGTATTTGTAAACGCAAAGGCATTTTGCAGATTTCTTTTATTCTCTTGCTATTAGATTGGTTTTTGCATCTAGCAAAAACATTTGATCTGATTTTTGGTGTCATATTTTTTGTAAAGCCACTCTTAACAAATTACTCCCTAGATTTAACTTCAAATTCATTTTCACTAAATTTTGCACTAAGACCTATTTGTTTTTAAACAAATTACAACCGAATATGAAATTTTTAAAAGAAATTGTTGTAACATTTGAATTTGGGGTAAAACCCCTGTATTTAGCAGATTGTATTGTCATTTAGATGCATTACTGTCGAAAAATTGCTTATTTTATCAATACATTTGTATAATTTGTCTTTTTGGTGGTAAAATTTCAAATATATGATAATTTAAAGATACATCATAAATATTTCGAAATTTTATTCTTGTCTCTCTTATCTGTAAGGCCCACTGCATGATATAAATGGCTTTATGTCAATTTCTGATTTCAAGTTTCATTTCAAATGTTAATTCATTACCCCCACCCCCTTTGAAAAATGTTAATATCTCGTGTGCTTTTTCATGTCAATGAATCATCTGTTAAAATGTGCAAGTTGTCTACAAAAATTTAGAAACCGTAACTAACACAATACTGTTTGGCACAGTCTCTATCATTTAAGTTGGTCTTAAAATGCTTATTCTCCTTGTGATGAGAATAATTAACAGTTTAATATACCACACCTGTATATGTAAAATCACTAATGAATGGTGGGCCAGTTTGACACCTTAGGTATGAATCGCTAATTTTATTATGGTAAAGTATGGCTGTAAAATTTGTTACATTGTGGATATCTTGATATTGAATAGTTCTTGAAACCTGTAAAGTTTTAAGATTGAATGGGCGTAATTTACGAAGTTATAAGCATTACTGTAATGTCTTCGAACTTTCTTTACACCCTGTACACTTTTTTTAAAATGCCATTCGCATATTTTGAATTCCAAGTACAGCAGACCATATATGTTTTACCCGTAAAAAAAACAATTGACACTTACTAAGAAAAAAAATGTTAACTGTCTAACCTGCTTCAACGGGTCTTCCATTCTTGAGTTCATTTGCGACTTTTTCTGGTAACATCTGATAGAGAAGTGTGTCTGTTTTCTGCTTCTCCAGCTCTAAAGCTTTAGAAATCTTCCGCAACTCTATCGTTGTTTCGTCTAACTTCTTTCTATGGAAATATAACAGAAAAGTCTGCGATATGAATTTACTCGAAGTTAAATCTGATTATACAGCATACATTGTTATTCTCTCCATTATGCATATGGCAGGCTTTAACAATCGGTAATCAGATGTAACAAAAGGATAACTACAACAATCCCCATGCATTCTCGGCCGGCAAGACAACGAGGCAAGAAAATCTCATTATTCTTGAACTTTTAAGTATAAGCTGATCTATCGCATGGAAGTTAACGTGGTGATACACTCAGTAAATGCTCAAAGGTGGCCAATATATGTCACGATCATGTGATTATAACGATATATCTTTCATATTTGGAAAGCAAATAATCTCGAACCTTGTAACAAATATCGCTTTTGAGGCCGACTATAATGAAGTAGGCTGCAGTTACCCCGTACCGACGTCCTTCGTATAAAGCAACTGTCATCGCTTTATTACGTGGATACTTCGAAAAAGTGAGCTCATAGTAAGTGAAAGATCACTTCTTTTTAGCTATTTTAGTAGGCCTCTAACTGGTTTTATTTAATAAAATGGCCATTGCTTATAGACAAAAGGGCATTGATACGGGATAACTGCGTTTTACGACATAAACTCTGGCATTGTAAGACCTGAAATATAACTGATTTTCTTCTCTGATTTGTAAAATTTATTTTCTTTTGCCAAACATATTTACAGTTAAAATCACGTGATCATTAGGTAGTTGGCCACCTTGTGTGTTAGGTAAGTAAGTATTATTTACTTCTGTTTTGCTTACAAACTGCATTTGTGTAAGCTGTGATGATAATATCATTGTGCCAACGTGAATATAAAGTTGCAGTATTTAAAACACATGTATAACACCGACAAAGAAAGTTCTGAAATTGAATATAGTTTAACTTACGCAATATCAATTTCTGCAATGCGTTGTTGATTGAGAAGGACCAATTCCCTGGTGACGTCATAGATGGGAATGTCAGCGAGGTAGACGTTTGTTTCGAGAAGTTCTGTTAAACTGGACAACCTTGGCGAGCTTATAAATATCATATGTTGTATATCGTCAAGCCACATCATCTGACCTACAAAAGTCACAAAATTTAACAATGGTTTATTACTATTATTGTCATCCCAAGGCGGTACTTTCGTTGCGGTTGCATTTGTTTTCTGTTCGGTGCTGTTTAGTTTATTATGTTTTCATTTTAACCCTTCTATAATAAAAATAGAAAATAGGTAAAACTAGTTGTTAAATGTTTTCGTATAATTTGCTTAGTCTGTTGTAACCCTTCTGTTGGTCTAAATTATTCATTTCAGTAAAGATAGCTGAGTTGCCACCTATTTGGGAAAGAGCTGCTGACTCGGCTTATCACTTGTAATTTATTGTATGTTGAGATGTCTTTGTCAATCTTTCCCTTTGATGTTGGGGATAGGGTTTGGGATCTGATTCAGTCAGTCCCTGAAGTGTAGTTACTCTTTAAATTTGTATTAGTCATTGACTATTTGTACATTATTTAGAATAGCCTCGCTGCCATCTGCCGGGATCGAGCTGACTTCTTGGTTTTTTTGCCTGGCTTAATTTGCTTTGTGTGCCCCCTTTACTTTTTCATTTTCTATTTAATATTAGGGCAAGATTTGCTAAACGATTGTGTCGGTGCCTGATCATTGCCTTTTTATATTCTATACATACATAAAATATTCATTTCTTGAGATCCAGAACCTGTTGTTCAAAACTTATTACAGAGGCAAATCTTTTTCGTGCAAATGAACTACAGATATATAGGCCAACTTATTCATATGGCTTATGATTAACCCATTTATGCATGTTGGGCTCTTATGTTCACTTGTCAATTAAGGGGTGTCTGGTTTAGTTTATTTTTATTATGCGTATCATATTTTAATGAGAAATGCCCATTTCTCATATGCAAATACAAATGTAGTGTATACAGCGCGTTTTGCGGCATTTGATCTGGTTCTGCACTTTTTGATAAAGTCTCTTTGGTGGAAGGCTAGGCATAAATGGGTTAGGTTTCTTAACACATCAGAAAAACTCGGTAGCTGTTGTAGCCTACGTACAGGTGAATGGGCCACAGTAAATGTACGTTATTTCACCAAAGTCACAAAGGAAAAATGGATAGTTAAACTTGAGATGCATGTCTCCTTTAAGAGTATCTCAGTCATATCAAGATGGTAAGATGATGGTGAAAGGCTTTACAATTGAATTTTATATTCAATGTGAAAAAAATCCGTCGACGGAGCCTCTGACACAGTATGCCGATGCTACCGCAGGTCCCAAGGAATGAAAAAGACAATTCACCTTTTAAAACCAAATAAATAGGTTCTCCATTCTTCCGTAATCGTGATGTCATCATTTTTAACATAAACACTGCGTTTATAAACATTTTTATATTAACCACAGTCATTTGCATACGCGGATGAATAAGTTCAAACACATCTGTCACTTTTTTACCATTACTAACAGACTTTAAAAAGCGCTGTATCATCAGTCCACTTTGTCGTATACGTAAGTCCGAGTCAAACACAATGTGATATGGAAACGCATGACAAAAATGTTCAGCACTCAAATGAAACCCATTTGGAAATGAAGGATTGAATTCTTTGACAGCTTTAGTTGGATTTTCTTCCAGAACGTTTAATGTCACTTTGAATGTCACATGTTCCTGAGTTTTTCCACCTGCTATAACGGCCTGAGTTTTGTCTACGACTACTATGTCCGCCTTTTGATTATACAGATCCCTGGCCACTGCTTTCACCAGCCCTGAAAAAGTATAAAGAAAGCCACACATGATAGTTCTGATAAAATAGCGCCAAAAACAAAAATTGAGCCGCGACACAAGAAAATCAACAAAGTGGCTGTGCGCCCAGCGCAGCTTTGGATCAACCTGGGCATTTGCCTAGTCTGATCAGAGTCTTTGCTTAGCGTTCAAAGGGTAGCTAAGAGTCTAAGCTGCCTCTAAGCAGACACCGAAGACTCTGATCAGACTGGGCGGATGTCGAGGTAGATCCGAGTCTGCGCTGGGCGAACAGCCACTTTGTTGGTTTTCTCGTGTCGCGGCTCAAATAAGTTGAATTCGAAATCATTGTAGGTCCAACTGTATATACGCCGTTTGCCCTCTAGTATATGAAATTTCAATATGACACACACGTTTTTTTTTTTTTTTTTTGTTGTTTTTTTTTTTTTTTTTTTAATTTGCAGACATAAATCTGACAAAGCATTAATCTGATTTTTATGCGAATTGTGCTTACGCATACTTGATGTCTGACAACACTAAATATAATGTCTGTTTCATTATATTTTTTCTTCTTTACTTTTTGACGATTAAAGGTAGGTTCCTGTACTAGCGATAACAATTATGTCCACAAAATAATTTCGTCTTTTTCTGAGCAGTATTGAATTCTCTTATTTTTCTGAATTTGTTGCTACTGAAAAACTCGTCAGATGTTGAAGAAAATAGTCGTTTTCCCTTTTGGTTTATTTTCTTTCGTTGGAATTCCAGTTCTAAAAATAACTATGTTTATTATGTCTATAAGTGCGCAATTTTTGATGCCATTCTGCAAAGGTCAATTTTCCCTTGTCGTGAGCTCTCCTAGAGGTCCTGGCATGGTGGATGGATTAAAACTATCCCAAAATGCAATGCAGCATGACCTCAGCTGCGTTATCTATTTTTTGCGCGAACTAAAAATAGCGCTAACTGGTGTGCGAAGCAGAATTAGGAAATCCCTTGCAAAACAACTTTTCTAATATTTTTTTGATTTACACTTTTTAGTGAAACTTATTCATTCACTTTTATAAGTGCTTTCCAACAACTTGGATGAAAGATCATCAAAATTATGATGCATTCCAAAGTACAGGAACCTACCTTTAATTTAATTTCTGAAGAGTTTACTTCTGAGGAGTTGGCCTCTAGCAAGGCAATGCTTTCTAGTGTCATTTCTTGGAATATTATGTCGGAAATAAGCAAGGAAGACTTATTTATCTTCACTGCAGCTGGTGTTGTGCCATGTGGCGGCCGCAAAATGTCTCCCCGTAAATCATCATAGCGCAGATTATATTTTCTGGTCCTTTGGGATCATTGCGTTCATTCTGAGTCATTTCGAAAATAGAGTTCTACTTAAGCCTGTGCTAGGGGGGGGGGGGGGCGTGGCCAGTGTTGCACATTTCATTACTTGTCATGAACAGACTCAGCTCAACCGAGTTTGCTATTTTCATTTTTTATGTATTCCATGCTTCCAAAGGATCTAACTGGACTGTTATGGAACACAGTCTGCTCTTCATGAAGTTGTACAACTGCAGCTCCAACTGGGCTGTCATCAATGTAAGTGGCCGTAAACTACCGGGATAACGTTATTATTGGGACATGTCTGAGCAAACAATCAAGGTCTAGATCAGACTGCTCCTGGAGCATACACAGTTTTGCCATTCCATCTGCATCTTTTGGACGCATTTCTGCATTGTTAAACCAAACTGTTTCAGTTTAGGACTATAACGGTAATCATTTTAGGTGTCTCAATTTTAGACTTTTTATGGTATTCGTACTAGGGTATAGTCTGGTAACTTCGGACAGCAGGTAATTTCGGACAGTGACATTGTTTCCTTTATATGTCAGTTGTTTGGAATTCTAACAAAAATAACTGGGCAAACAGTGAAAATCCTGATGAGCCGTCTCATCTGGATTTTCACTGTCTGCAATGGTATGTCCGAATTTACCTGCTGTCCGAATTTACATGACTCGACCCCAATGATTGTGATACTGTTTGCATATTTTATATGACACATACGCGCCTGTTGTAAATTAAAACATTTAAAAGCAGTCTATCTTTTTCGACTGTTCCAGTTTTATAAGAACTTACCTAAAACAATAGGATATAGACCCGGTCTAACAGTGTAATAATGTAGCTCTAAGGTGCCATCTTCTTTTGCAGAACATCTGTAGATTAAAAAAGTAAGCGGTTTATTCGCGGTTAAAAAAACAAACAAACATTTTTTTTCAGTTTTTAATAAGTTACGAGTTACGGGGCCGGCTGTGGATCTATTTTAGAACACATTTGCTTAATTAAAGATACTTTAAAATATCATTGGCGACATTCAGAGATGCATTGCATTATCTAACATTATTTTTGCAGACTTGTAAGTCAAATGAAAGCCACCGTCTCGACTCGAACAAATTAAATATGTATTATTTCATTCTCGAAAACAATCTGCGTCACTCTGACTTTTCACACAAGCGCACGTTTGAGATTGCAGAGGCCCTTGCCCCGAGGTTATAAAACTTTTTTCATTCTCAACTCAGCTGAGCATGAAATTTTCTCTGCTGATAAATGTGAAAATGCCAACATTAGTTGGCATTTTCATATTCATAAGCAGAGAAAATGTCACACTCAGCTACATTGAGCAAGAAAACAACTGTGCTTATCAGTAATTTGCTATTTATCAGCAGGTAAAATTTCATGCTCAGCTGAGTTGAGCACGAAAAAAGTTTTATAACCTCGGGCCCTTATCTCTGTTTTCACTGCATTACGCGAGACAGACACAAAATGTACGCTGTTTTAACAAATGGATGATTTTGAAACCTTTTATTCTTGCTTAACACACTATGAGAAGAAAGCAAACCAGTACAAATACATAAAATCCTGTATAATACTTTAAAAACAAAAACAATTAAAAGTAACACCAACAAGATTCACAACAGAACGGGCTTCATGAAGAACTAAAAGCCGGATGCACGAAGGGTAAGAAATTACTGAACTAGAAACTGCTAATTACAGCATTTCTGGAAGAGTATGAAATAATTTCCTTTGCCTTCAGGGGTCACCAAGTACTATTTCTGCAAATGATAGACGTTTTTGCCAACAGGATATCAAGTTAATTGGCTGGATCTTGTCCTCGATTCATCCATTCATTCCGACATACTTTTTATTGTCGCAAAATTAGATATTGCTTGATAGGAACAGAATAAGAAGATTAAATCTTGTTTAAATAATGACATTGGTACTTTGATCTTTATAAAGCTTTAATTTTACGGCAGGTTATCATTGATAAAATTCTTGTTTTTGCTTGTCATTTTCGTCATTACTGAGGCAGAAATGCCTGAATTTATTACATTATTGTTATTGATGATACTAAGTCTGTCACTCCTGACGGATAGGCTAGTAAGACACCATCCCCGAAGACACCATGACCTTAGCAGTTGTTTTACTACCACGAGATGTTTCCCAATGTTTAAGATATGCACATGTTAAGCTTTACACTTCACGTATTTAGACTAAAGGCATCACATCAGCGTATAGGGGTGGGGTGCACCTCCATGTTTATCTGCCGTTTAACAAAATTGAACAACTTTTTTACGTTTTGTTTGCTTTCTTGAATGATGAAACTCTTCCAAAATGGAATCAACTTTTAAAGGAAAGCATTTGCTTTTTAGAGGGGTAAATTTCTTCCATTGCGAGCTGACTGCCATGAAGAAGGGAGGCAAAATTAACAATGGAAGACTTGTTTTTCCCTAAAGGTGTACCCATTCACCATAGGAAGCAACAATGGTGAAGCTAGCTGGTTTGATGGCTTTGTATAAACCACTTTTGATGCGTATGCCTAAATTTAGTTCGGTCCCACCATGGTTGAATTTAACAACAGTCACTGTTACGCCCGTGTAAAACCGGTTTAACCCCTTCCCACGCCCCTCTCCCAATCACCCCAGTAAAATGTAACTGACCGTTCTAAGGCGGAGCTTCTGGTGTGGTTTATTAGTATCAATATCATTGTTTGTTGTTGATAATCTAATTCTCTTACAGATGTTTGTCTCTGGAGCTCAGGAGTACGAAACCATAGCCTCACTCCACTGAACCGCGTCTGTCCATGTCGCATCAGTAAAAAGCCACCACAGGAGTAACCGACAACAGCAAAATATTTCCCCTTTCTTTATAAACCCTTTTTAGGGCAACACCGGTAGGAACTTTTTGCGGCACTTGGCTGGCTTGCCATGTAGCGTTGCCGCTCAAACGCCACCACTTGGTGCTTTCTGTCCAAGTTCCGCTTTTTTAACGGCGTTTATGATTAGTATTTGACTCTCTGTACATTTGTTGAGAATAACATTCGTCGGGAAAGAGCTTACCCTTTTGACTTTTCGCTTGTCTGGTTTTGGTTTGTGTGCGATCTTTATTTTTTTTCTTCCCCATTCGGTGTTAGGGAGTGGATTTTCTAAACGATTGTGTCCGCTCCCGATCGTTGCCTTTTCATCTACTCTTGCATAACTGTTTGTAAAATGTTACCTAAGTTTAATTAAGAATCAACTGAAGGTAATGTGCACAATCCGTGGTGAATGTAGAATAATCAGTTTCTGGTGCCAGAAGGAATGTATGGAAATGAAATTGGTCATTTCTTGTAGAATGATGCATATCTTTATCAAACTACACCATGTGGTTAAGAGTTATGAGCAATTTCACTCACTGACTACAGCGGAAGGACAAACAGACTGATGGACTTGCACAGCGATTGAAGTGCACACCTGTGGGTCGTGCAATACTGTTTAGACTTTCGTCACTGTTTTGCATGCCGGTGGCTGGACAATGTTAAAATACACATGTATACAAAATTTGAACCATATATACCACGGGGTTCAAGAGTTATGAGCATTTTCACTACTTGACCGTAAATTTTCAACTTGTGCTCAGCAAAGCCTCGACCATCAAAAAAGACGGTTATCCATGCGAGTCGTTAGATAATGTTGACATGTATAAGTATGCAAAATTTTATTAAAATATAGAATGCGGTTCAAGAGTTATAAGCGTTTTCGCTAACTGATAACGGACGGACGGACTCACACAGTGATTATACGTGGGGTGATCATTAAATAATGGAAACACCTTTGTAGATTAGTTAATAATATACAGCAATATGTATCCTTCATGTATCACCAAAGAGTGTCTTTTGAGCTTTCGGTTTAATGTATGAAATTAAATTTTTACAGTATTACCATAGCAACATATGACGTCACGTTCATGCTGGGTACCGCGTGTGAATTTTTTCGACGTCATTTTGGTAAGAAATTGCTTGTATTATAATTATTGTTGTTCCCTAGTGCAACAAAGCGATTAAGGCGTATTCCTGTAGGTCAAATGTCGCAACACACCATTTTGATTTTCAGTGTTTCTTAGTTTCATTGCTGTTAGCGTTCCATTTTACGTTAGCGTTTGATATTCGGTATTCAAAATTCGTAAAGATAAAAAACTCCATAGGTTGTTCTTATCCTAATAATAAGATTTTTAAATATACACGCAGTGAGACAGAGGAGCTTTTTTTCTAATCTCTACAGAACTGCTATCCTATACCTCTGTCTGATACTTCAATTGGTCCCCCAAGTACTTTCCATTAAGTGTTAGGTTTCTTTTTTTCTTGACTGTAAATTGAAAACAAGTAAACTACAAAATCCGCTGAGAAGTTGACAAGAGTAAGAATTGAATATTTTAGACACGTTTTAGGCACGTTTACCTGAAATGGTTTAAAAGGAGTTTTAAATCAGTATTTCAGTAGATCTAGCACCAGAGCCTAATCGTTAAATTAATTAACTGAATCTCTCACCGATTCAATTAGCTATCAAATGATTATCTTGAAGTACGGACCACCTTCAGCAGTTACAAAAATAAATTTTAAAATTTGTTAGCCAATTCCGATAATATCATGCTGGGATTAATTGCAGATTTATTTCAAATTAAAAAGATGTCTCAGAACACCGATATGTAGAAAAATCTTTGACTGAGCAAATGAAGAACATGGCGCTGTATGGACATATCACAAAGTCAGATCGCAAACCACTTATATTTCAAGGACAAACTTAATTTGTATTTTTATCTTACCAAGTCTTTATTAGTTTCTTATGGTGATTTGCGTTTTGAGAAAGCCAGGGAATAAACTACTTTGCCAGTCAGGGAACATTGTGTAAATTAACAACGGGTAGGAGTACCAAGAAACAACATAAAAATACTTTTACTCAACTTTTACAATAGGTGAAACAAAATGTTTAAAAGTTGCCAAACTGATATGAAGTTACACATAATATAACTTAAAGAACTGTAATAAAAATTTAAATAATTCTATGAAATGCTAACATCTCGCATGTCTCGAGCTTCATAAAAACAAAGCTAAAAAGGAATCTCAACAAAATAGCCGCACACTTGAAGATCCTGTCAAAGTTCTTGTTATAGGTAACAATATTTATGAAAAAGCAATGAAAAGGGTTTAAAGAACGAAAACATATATAAAACTGATAAGCAACAGTTACGGCGATACAACAAGGCGATTACAAACAACGACGCATCACAAAAAGCCGTGACATAAATTGATAAAAATGCAAAAAACTGTGAAAAAGCCTTGAACCATGCAAAGAAGAATATAAAATAATTAGAAATACAAAAACATCCTCTAAACGACCAATTTTATTTTCAACTGGAAACTGGAAATTCAAGGTCGTGCAAATATTTAGCAAAGGCAATACGATCTGATTTGCGCTCAATATTTGTTTTGAAGTAAGAGAAACGGAGGAGTTATCAAAACTCCGGAAAAGGAACAAACCGAAATCTTGACTTTGCCACTTTTATGAGCTTTCTGATAACTCCACCGGTTTATCCTTTTTTTCTGTTTTTCATTTTTAAGTGGGAATGGGACTGCGTGTTTACCAGATGTACAAGAGTTGATCCAATAGTAATGCCACTGTGCTCAATGCGCGCTTATTCATCGTAGCGTTATTATAAAAATTACAACAAGCTACACATTAATTAATTTCAGATTTACAGAATAAATATAAAGTTGGAATCTTTTACCGTTCCAATTATATAGCCGTTCAAAGTATGCCACTGACGTCATCGCGCCGCACGTTAAAATAACGTTAATTACATGAGCATAATTCTCAAAAGCAATCCCAAACCATAATCAATCTAAAGCGCCAAATCAGATGAAAATTTGATACCATGAACTACATTTCTGCCGTCCACTGTTGAAACTTTAATATCGTCACTGCAAATTGAAGCTCGATAGCTGGTGCTAATACTTGTTTCTAACGAGTAAAAAAAATGTTGATTTCTGACAAACGCGTCAGCGGATGTTTATACGGTTTTGCCACACATTAGGAATATTACCATAAGAGACCCTAGAGCTGTTTAGTTGGACATGTGGTGATATAACAGAGATTATGTGGCTAGTGTAAAGATGCAATCAGCGCTGTAAGGGTGCAGATAAGTCGCTAGAGGATCGTCTGAAAAGGGAGGACCTTTATGTGCTATGTCAAACAATAACGTCACTCTTGTTTGGACCCCAAATATGAAGATCTATGTTCTACAGTAATTCGAATATGGTGTAAATTTTTTAACATGAGCTGCAGGGCTGTTCAAATAATACATGTATTTAAAGATGAGATAAACATGGATGAACAGACATTAGTGCTATGGTGGAACAACGGATATGCTACTTTGGACATGACACAATATCGAAACTTCGTCTGGAACGTCAACATTGCCATTGACGTGCGGTGAGTGTCGTTACCATGCCGTCTGTCTATCTCGATATCTCGATTACTGTGCACTATATGTTTATGAAATTTTCAGACAATAATGAAAATAGATTAAGGTACTTGGATACGAAATTTTGTTTCTCCCTCTTTATTCTATACGATTTTATAGTTGCAGTGACATTACTTCTGGACCAACCCTCGTATTTAGCTATGCATTTTTATCTTCTTGTTGCTTAATAATTGGTTGGCAAAATATTGAAATCAATACCATTTTCTTTTATAACTGGATAACTGAACATTTGAAAACAAGGTAGGACTGTAAAAAGAAAGTTAATATATCCTTGTATGACGAAGGTAGATGTATGGGTTTCTTTTTTCGTTATGTACTGAAACACACTTTTCTTCAGAATCCAAATTATTTAATGCTTACGGTACAAATTTTCACGTCAACTTCAATTGTGTCCACCTGACTAAATCACAGCATGACATTTTTATGCTGCATATCAAAGTTCGAATATATATTGTTAACGGGAAAAGGTCTCGGTAGTTACTGCTAGATCATCGTTCTCTTTGTTTTAATGACAGGTATCTGTAAGGTACTTTAGTTTAGTTATGTTGTTATATAAAGGCTGCAATTTGAAAGGTGCCAAGGCGGTGCATCTCTTGCCGTTGATTGACGTCATTGTTTGTTGTATCCACTTACCGTAGTCTTAAAAAATTGGGTTTGTCTGTTTGTGCGCTTTCATTTTCAAGTAAGCTTTTTGATGAGAAAAGTAATAAAAAATGATAATTGTAGTGCCTTATATATTTATGTGTGGTTTAGGATAGCTTCACGAGCTGGAAAAGAGTTGTTCATTTTACTATCCCCTCGCGTTGTCGTACTAGTTGTGGTACAGCTTCGTGTTAATGTTTCCCCTTTCGTTTTGTGGGTGGGATGTGAATTTCAATTTTCAATTCCTGATCACTGCATTTTATACTAGTTTTTAAACAAACGAACTATTATGCGTAGTTTTTTTTTTAAATCTTGTTTATTTTGTTTTTATACCTATCAGTCATTGTACCGCTTTTTAAAGTAGTGTTATGCATTTTATTTATCTACGATTTGTTGTTTCACCGTGTTCGATGATTTCTCTATTTGGAACGATACAGCTGGAGCGATCAAAAGGTATGTGAATGGGCATTTCATGGCAAATTAAGTGTCGTGATTTGTGAGTTATACTTTCGTTTTGATCAGCTATCTCAAAATTTTGAACAAACTTTGGTTACTAAAAGCATAGCTCTTATCAATAACAATCAAAGGTAACATACTCGCAAAGATAATTTAACTAAATGACAAAAAGGCATATATGGTATCATGCTGTGATTCGCATATAGCTTGCATAAACTTAAACTTGCTAAGCGCATTAATAAGCAGGAATTCCGTTTACCTCATGTTTCTTGAATAACTGAAATATAATCATTTGAAACATAAATGAAATTAACAAACATAAATATTTTCTTGGCTGTGCATTAAAAATAAATTCTTTGTACTGTCTAAGAAAACAAGAAAGAGAAGAAGAGCATGAATTACAATACTGCGTCACAATGATATAATAAAGACTGAAAACATATCAGATACATAGCTGGGTTAACTCCCTTTACCAAAACGGTAATCTTGAGCGGCATTTTTGTGCAAAAAGCTGAATAACAGACTTGACTGGGAATATAAATAATTCAGTTAAGGGGGTAATCTCATTGCTTCCCATTGTGAAAAATTTATTTTCCTTGCCTGTATTTGCTAAGAGTATAAAGAAACAGATACTAAAGAGAAACAGACCATATTTTGCTCTTTGGAGACAATTAAAAATATCTACTTTTGACGTATCCTTATTTCTCTTGCATATATACAGGTTAAGAGCTAGGAAAACAAATATCTTATTTTATAAAGGGGGTAATTTGAATGAAGGAAACTAACTGTTTTGCTAAGGGTGGGTGGGAGGAAGGGGCAAATAACAACAAAGAAATGAAATTTTAGTAAAAGTATAGGAAAATAATTTCATTTTGCTACGGGATTCAACTTTAAAACGTAAATAGGTCTAAGAAAATAAATAGTCGCCTTTTACAATATATTCATTTTCCTCGCCATGTGTGGTGTTAATACTTATTTACTTCCAAAAACCAGAATGGTAAAGGGAGGAAATCCAGATGGTTTTCATTTTGTTTACAAGCTTACGAAATAGAAGCAAACCAGTATCAAGCTGGTCTCTTACCTAAATGATGGCGCCTCTATATTTTTATACGACAGTGCCAGCAGTGAATGAAGTGAGTCAAGGTTCTGTATGAACGAGACGAAGTCGCCACCAAGCGTCTTCAACATCTTGTCGTAACCATGACGTAAGCAGTATTGCAGGAAGTAGTCTCCAAACACTTCGAGCACAACCGGAAGTTCCAGTTCTGGAAACAAGATAAATGATCTACATGCGCAAAATATCGGTTGCTCACAAACTACAGAAATGTGGTAGACGACGTTCACTGTTTCAAAGGACCATTGGTATCACGGCATGTTGCATATCAATGTCAATGGGCTATAGTTATGATATCGGTGACTGGATCCGCGGCCAGATGAAGATGTATTACATGTAGAATATTTAGCAAAAGACAAATAAGCTTATCCAGTATATCTGCGCAGGCTTACCATTATCTTGCAGATACGCAATGCTGCGATTAAAATGAGAATTTTTGCAGTTCATTCTGGATTTTTTAATAGAGGAGTTTGAATAAAGGATACTTTCGTTGACTACCAGCACAGCACATATACAGACTCCTCCATCCGGAAACTACTGAAATGACCTGGTACGACAAGTCGATACATTACAGAATACATAATAATTGAAAGGAATGAAGCATCTTCACACATTAATTGAATGAACAGATTCGAAGTTGTGTTACGGATCAGTCTAGCCAGCTAGTCGAAAAAGTAAGTAGGAAATTCTCAGGCACTGATACAATTCAATCCCAGATCCCACCCAAGGCGCCATGTGGGAAAAAGACAACAAAAAATTAGTCGCCACCAAAAGACACCATCTATGGCAGCCATATGAAGAGCCATTTCCAATGTAGGTGGCCATTGGTCTAGCCATAACATTACAAACAATATATCAATAACAGACATAGCAACAAACAACACATAAAACAACCAAGAAGAACCAAACAGAAGTGCCGCCTTGGGACGGCCAGCAATAAAATTACTGAAGCCACTTTAGTGACTTTCAGTACTGGTCTGATGTTGGATGTCAGGGTTACTGACAAAATAGGAGAAAACTATTGCTTGCAGTTCGGAAGCAAATTGCTGGGTTGTACATGAAATTTTAAGAGTAACTACACACCAGGAACTGACTGAATCAGATCCCATCCCCTATCACCAACATCAAAGGGAAAGATTGACAAAGACATCCCAACAAACAATAAATTACAAGTGATAAGCCGAGTCAGCAGCTCTTTCCCAAATAGGTGGCAACTCAGCTATCTTTACTGAACTAAATAATTTAGACCAACACAAGGGTTACAACAGACTAAGCATAAAATTATACGAAAAACATTTAACAACTATTTTTACCTATTTTCTATTTTTATTATAGAAGGGTTAAAATGAGAACATGATAAATTAAACAGCACCGAACATAAAACAAATGCAACCGCAACGAAAGTACCGCCTTGGGACTTTTATGCAGTCACGGGAGACTCAAGGCAGACAAAAAGTACGGATTCAGTTTTATACATACCAAAAAGCTATTTTCACGAAAGTATAAAGGACTGACTAATTCAAATGACATAAAAACAGACATTTTACAACTTGGTGATATTTGAAAGAACATGTAACTGCCAATTACCCGTCTGAACTTTCAAGTCAATTGTATCTGAAATTGCCCTGGTATTCTGAATAAGGATACTAGTTTGTTTATTCCTGTAAAGAAATAATCAACCGTGTTTCTGCTAATTTAAGAAAACATGACAGATATGCTCAAATTTAAATTAGACATCTGCGCTGTTTCGATTTACTAGTGACAAGTGGAACAAAACAAAACAAAAAGCAATTTTGCACAAATGATGCGACACGGTTTTATGACAGACAAATGGAATTAGTTTCTTAAAGGCATCTAATGTAACACAAAGTAGTTCATTAGTTAAATTTGGGTTCAGAAGATTGAGGTTAACACAATTTTAGGTGTATTTCAGTAGTTTTATAGAGATGATGTCTAAACACCTTATTGGTGTCTGTAAGCCTTATTTAAGGAGTGTAGTACATCTCCAGATATTTCTGCCATTTTGTGAATTCTATTTGCGTCTCTGGACATTGAAATCCTTACAAAAGGGACTCTACTCTTAAAGGAGAGTTTGATTCAATGCTAGCCCGTTGAGTTATAAAATGTGGCCATCGGTTTGCACATTCAAGCGTCAGTGACATAAAATTTACCTTCATTTCTTCAGTCAGTGCTCAAAACATGTCGTTCTAAACAAATGAGCCGCGACACGAGAAACAAAACAAAGTGGTCGTGCGCCCAGCTCAGACTCAGATCGGACTGGACATCTGCCCATTCCAATCAGACTCTTCGCTCGGCGCTAAAAGGGTTTCTAAGGGTCTAAGCTACCTGTATGCGCACAGCGAAGACTCTGATCAGACTGGGCGGATGCCCAGGCTGATCTGAGTCTGTGCTGGGCGCACAACCACTTTGTTGGTTTTCTCGTGTCGCGGCTCAAATGAACTTACCAAGCACTTCGCAGACAGCTCCTATCAGTTTAAATGTGAGGGCGTCGTCATAGCGATCAAACACTTTGAAATGGTCATCTTCATCTAAACCTGCCTTGATGCTGATGAAAAATATACATTTTATTATATAATTCCTCGCAGCAGCAAAAGCAGCAAATCGTTAATAAGAGTTTATCTCTGCTCTTCACAAAACAATAAATTAGTCTCTTGCTATATTTTAAGAAAAAAGGCAGACTTTATTCCTAAGAAATATAGCAAGAGACTAATTTATTATTTTGATTTGTTTTGTTTTGTCTGTGTTTTTTTTCTCTTTCATTCTGATCTTTTACCAATGTACAATAATAGAAAGCAGGTCAAAATATAATTTTGTGTGAAAGTAAAAAGTATGCAAAGACCAGGAACTGAAACAATCAAAATCAAAATCCAGCCCTCAAACCATAGTTGGAAACAACTAAGATTACAAATAATCAAGATACAGAGAACATATGGCCAACCGAGTGAGCAGCTTGTTCCCAAAAGGTGGCCACTCAGCAACCCAAACCGAACCAAAAATAATAAGAACATACATAAGGTAAAACATCACAGAAACTCTGACACCAAAAACAGACAACAGAGAACAATGATTGCAAACAACCCCTGAGGATTGGAAGAATAAGAGCATTAAATGGATGTGCGGGGAGACTTTTTGGGGCCGCCACACAGCACAACCACAAGAACTCTGATAATAAAAGTAAAAAGTATGCAAAGACCAGGAACTGAAACAATCAAAATCAAAATCCAGCCCTCAAACCATAGTTGAAAACAACTAAGATTACAAATAATCAAGATACAGAGAACATATGGCCAACCGAGTGAGCAGCTTGTTCCCAAAAGGTGGCCATCAGCAACCCAAACCGAACCAAAAATAATAAGAACATACATAAGGTAAAACATCACAGAAACTCTGACACCAAAAACAGGCAACAGAGAACTAATGATTGCAAACAACCCCTGAGGATTGGAAGAATAAGAGCATTAAATGGATGTGCGGGGAGACTTTTTGGGGCCGCCACACAGCCTAGATTTTATATGAATAATTACCTAGGAAAGAGCTTTTCATTTTGCTATCCGCTCATTGACAAAAACAACGTTTGTTGACGCGTAACTATTTTCCGTCTGGTGTCATGTGTGGCATGTGGGATTTGATTGTATCAGTTCTTGCTGATCATTGCCCTTTTTACTACATTGATGTCGTGACAGGTACACAATCTTATACATCAGTATCATGAATTCCGTCTTCAGTTTTCTTTTTCCCATAATATCTGTTTGCATCGGCTTTTGGTACATTCGTAAAGATTTTGAGGAAAATTTACAGATATGAATGTCAGGAACTGACAATGATAAAATTGCACTTGTTTAAGGTGGCATAGGACAAAACCCAAACTTTCAGTTTTCGTGTAAAAAGAACAACGATCAAGAAGCTCAGCCCTTTCTAAATTACAAAATGACTTTCTTTTAAGTGCGAAACAAATAGTTCTTTTTCTATGACGTCATGAAAATATGAGGGGTTGACGTGTTTTTACGCAAAATAAATAGCGCTTGTTTAGATATGATGTTCGCATTTGTTTTGCTGTCCGTAAAGATATTGCAATGTTGCAATGAATTTAATACCAAAGTGAGAGCCGACGAGAGGCCTTTAAAGATCTGTTATTACCTCTTCCAATTATTTCCGCATTTTGTGTTGATTTAGGCAAATATGACCTTTCATTGCTCTCGAATATTGCTTAATTTTACATAAACGCTTAAATAGAGAAAAAACGTCTCCGAAAAATATATCTGAAATTTTGATATGTTTTGATGAAATATGTTTACATGTAATTTTTTTAAACAATTTTAAGTTTTCACCGTGCAATTTTTTCACAAAGTTTATTTTTTTAACTATACTCCCTGTTCCGATGATGTCGTTTCTTTCAACGTCAAAGGGAGATTATTCCTAAGAATGTTGTCCAGTTAACGTTTTGTTTCTAGTGAAACATTTATGATCTCTTCTAGAGAATATAACTGCACGAAAAACGAAAACACTGAGTTAATTTCTTATTCCGTCTTCCAGGGAGGAAGATTTCAATGCATCAGGGGTTCATTTTTGCCATGATATTTATTTTGCGTAACGTGACGTCCCGTTAATTGAAATCTTACGAACCGCGTATTTCGCGACGCCAATTACTTCCGAAAATAGCAAAATCGGGAAACTGAACCCCTGACCTGTTTGAACTCTTCTGTCTAGAAACGGAATGAGATATTTCTTCGATTTTTTCGTTTTTCATTTTCATAGGTTTTCTAGAATAACCCGACATTGCTTTATCGGAATTAAAAGATATGTCAGAAACCACTCTTAGTGTCCAATTTAGTTTGACGTTTAAAAAATCGACGTTATTTAAACAGAGGGTATGGTTTGCAAAATTTACTTTAAGAAATATTTACACGGTAAAATTTTGATATTCTTTCATTAATATTTCAACTTAACAATTCATTAAAACATATCAAAATTTGAGATATATTTTTCGGAGACGTTTTTTCTTTATTTCAATTTTTATGTGAAAAAGGCGAAATTTCAACAGCTTAGTTAATGTTTGCGTCAATTTACTCGTAATGTGTAGAGATTGTGCAGAATGTATAGCACAGCTTGATGTATCTCTTGATGGCACGTAATTTGGTATGGAATTTATTTCAATACCTCAACGGACTGCAGAGCAATGTCGATTAATGCGGATATCTGAGAGCTATAAATTTTGCGTAAAAAAAACGTCAAACCATCACTCTTTCACGACGTCATTGAAATAGAAAGTGTTTATTTCACGTTCAAAAGAAAGTCATTTAGTGAGCCACAAATAATTGAAGTTTTTAATAATATATTGTTTGACTAGAAAACTGAAAACTTTGGTTTTGTCCTATTCCACCTTAAATCTCTGACGGTTTTTTTTACTCAATATATGACCTTTTTGTCTGCAAATGCTTTTTTAAAGTCTTTGAAATAGCTTGTCATTAGTAGCATTACTAACAGAGATACTGAAACGGCATACGCTGCTATTATGTAGACAAGTTTTCTATATGTGGCCCAAAACCAAAAACATTCTACTGTAATGGAGCAGTTTTCTTGAAATTTTATACAGACTGATCATATATCATAGTAATGATACTTTATATAGACTGATCATATATTATAGAAATGCTTCGATTATGCTTCACTACACGATAATATTTGCGCTTATCAATTTGACTATAACAAGTCTATATGCATATTGCTCGAGAGGCTCGTTGCTGTGTGGTGTAGCGTTCAGCATTTGGCCAAAGATGTCGTGTAGCTTTCGGCGTTGGTGACATAGTACTGAATTTGACGTTAATGCTTTTCCATATTGGAAGGCAGAGCCTACAGATTAAACATCTCTCTATACGTAAATCCGCGTGCAGTAAAATGGGATGGAGTTTATTTTGTTTTATTTCTGCAGTCTATATAGAAATACTATCTTAAGTGGTCGTTTAATCTAAATAAACAAAACAATAGCATTGTTAATAACTTACATGACCTTTGCCCATGTCTCAATGCCAAACTTTTGTTCAACCAGTTCTTTGACACACACGTGTATCTGTCCGTACTGAAATATAAAACGATGCAATGATTAATAAATTCAAGGATTGACACATGGTTTGCACAAACACTCCTAATAACAATGATGTGCACATGCAAGTTCGAATCATGGACGACAAATGGAACTCAAATACTTACCGGAAATGCGTAACAAGTATGCAGACTGGGACTTTGCTGTTCACGCATGCCCTGAAACGGCAAACGCGAACAGCAAAGCCCCAGTCTGCATAATCGCCAAGTTTTCCATGTTTGTGTCCACTATCTGGACGCTAAGTAATCCATGTTTCAACAGAAAATACTCTGATCAGCCACGGTATGTATATAGCTTGTTTGAGCATTCGCTGCATGACAAGGGTCCAATTAGTATTATATAAAACTGACGTGTTCGTTTGATGAAATTCCTACAAATGGAATACAAAAGCGGTTTCAATAAACATCCGCAACAACAGACATATGCAAAACCATCTGCAGCAGCATATAATTATCTGCAAAACCATCAAGAGAAGAAGAAGAAGAGAGAGAGAGAGAGAGCACGTAAGTCATGAATTTGGTGTGCAAATGTTGCCACTGCTCTGACATAACATTGCAATTACAATCTTCGTGAGACAAAAAAGTTTTGTGGACGTTGGCCCTGATATCTGCAAAACCATCTGCAACATGTGTGCAACAACAATATCAACAGAAGAAGCCGCTCGGATATCGCAAAGCCGTCAAGTGCATCACGCGATGTGATCATTCAACTAATTTCTCGTGCAATACGTTTCAAAGGATTCCTGAACTTTAAAGAGAAACGGAACAAATAATTCAATTTCAAGGATAAAAATCAAACTTGATATTTGCAACCTTGTTTGGAGATGAAGTTCAAGACAAGATAATTAAATCATGGCAGCTCACAGGAGTAGCTGATAATAATCTTTGATCATTTTCGAAATTTCTAAATAAATCGTATGTTGTAACTCCTTTTAGAACCGCCTCGCTAATGTAGCAACAACATATATTTTCATATATAAGGTCTAGTATAGTCTCTGCTGCCCAATTTGTTTATCCATAATGGTATAACATATAGTTCATCTAATTGAAACTGCATACATTCTATCATTTTTTCCTTAAAATATTGGCTAGTACAAAAATCACCAGCTTTTTAGGCAAAAAAACAACAACAAACAAACAAAAAAAAAAAAAAAAAAAAAAAAAAAAAAACATGTCATGTACTGTGGTGGCGGTATGTAAAATTTGATTGTAAAAGATTTTCCGTTGTCAGGAGGCTAATTATATTTCCTACCAAAGTGAGTCATTAAACTCTATTTCAAGTCTCCGAGTAGGTCTTACTTTTGTCAACTAGCCCGCTTGTTATTCTTGCTTATAGCCATGATTTGAGTTATTCATCTGAAATCAAATTGACAGACCACTAAGTTAGTGTTGACCCAATTAGTTGATTAGATATACTCCGAAGTAGATATCGTAATTAAGTCAGGTTGACTGTCATGGAGTTGGAGAGACGTACTTTCGGTAAAATCATGATTGGATTCTAATGCTGGAAATTGCCGAAGAAACCCAATTATACCAGAGGAGATTATCCTGGCTCCTTACAAAGAACATCCAGAAAATTACATTGTATCATGAATAAAGAGGGGTGAAATATTTTGAAACATTTCTTATTTCTGAGTTTTCCTTTCGGAATATCGTATCATTATATGTATCGTGGCTCATCTCGTACAACAAACGCTCCCTTCCCCAAAAGACCCCCCCCCCCCCCCCCACACACACACACACGCGCGCACTAAAAAGGCAAAGTATTTGAAGTTGCTTGCCAGATCTAATTCCCGCAAACACCCAGAAACTTTCTTTAGACTTGACCAGCGTCTGCGAACTGTAGCTACTTTGTTCTTAATAATATCCTTTGTTGTTGTCGTAGTTGTTTTCGGAATAAATTTGTGCAAGTTGCAAAAAAACTCAAGTGTCAATAAAACACAAATAAAAGACACCCTAACTATGGCAAAAGGCTAGGGTATCTGTATGTTCTAAACACCCTGATTAATTTTTTTATGTATCCACCACACAGGCTGGTCAGGTAAAAATCTAAAGGTAGACTTAAAGTCTAATTTCAAGTGATTGTATTCTGAAGAATTTGAAGACGAATTCAGAATGGAATGTATGTGAGCCGCGACACGAAAAAAAACAACAAAGTGGTTGTGCGCCCAGCGCAGACTCAGATCAGCCTGGGCATCCGCCCAGTCTGATCAGAGTCTTCGCTGTCCGCATAGAGGTAGGTCAGATCCTAAGCAACACTTGAATGGCTAAGCGAAGAGTCTGAACCAATCGGGCGGATGCCCAGGCTGATCTTAGTCTGCGGTGGGCGCACAACCACTTTGTTGGTTTTCTGGCGTCGCGGCTCATGTGTTGTTGTGGTGGTGGTGTGTGTTGGCGGGAGGGGTGGGCTGGGGGGGAGTGTCACAGAGTACAGCTATATCATACACTTGTACTGACGCAGCACAAATCGTCGGCCCTTAAGGCGACGTGATAAGGTTTTTGCTTTTAGAACAAGAGGGCCTTTGTTTGATCCCCGGCCAGGAAACCTAGGGTTTTAATAGTCCATGACAGTTGTTTTTAGATAAAAAAAAGGGCGATATGGTAATTTTATGATTAAAGAGCTTTTCTTGCATTCGGCTTTAAATAAACTAAATGTTGCGACTGACTCACAGCAATTAAGAGCTCATATTTTATTACTTATGTCTAAGTGACGCAATCGTGACGTCATTCTGCTAATAGGGTATTATGCACAACACACATACAAGTTTTCCCTATTACCCTTGGTAAATAGTAAATATGTCAGGAACCAACCAAACTAAGATGGTAACCAGTTGCCGATTATGCGCAGTAAGCGATCTCGCTACGTGAGTTGCTGGGGTGACGGTACCAATTCATTTCCCATAGACCGCAATACAAACATTTTGGAAAATACAACACCTTTCCTGCGAATCGCGGCTACTTTAGACCATAGCTCCTTCTAGCTGGTGGACTCAAAATTTAAACAAGCAAAGAAAAACAATACCTTATGTTGCATTTAAGAGAGCCGGGTAAACCCAAACCCAACAACCGTCTGCGGAACTGCTTTCTGATGAAAATAATTGTCGAAAATCCAAAGAGTTTAGAAATGCAAAACAATAATACTGGTAGACATTCAATAATTCAGCTCCCTAATTTTACATGTTCAACCACTGAATTAAAAAGAAAAAATAATAACATTAACTCAGCATCCATTTTCAGCCAATAGCAGCAGCTGATGTTTTCTATGTATTCAAATTGTCTGCTAAAACCCTTGTGTACCCATAAATTGATGACGTAGTAGGTACTTTCACTCCTATACTGCACCCAAAATCTTTAAAATCAAATAAGTCCTGTCTGAATTCAAAATTCAGGCTTTCTTCAAGACAGTTTCCAAGTTTCGAAGAACTCCAATGACTGGATTTCCTTCAACAGTGCGCTAAAGTTTTCGCATCAGGTCACTTCGGCCGGAGTTGAAAAACACAATTTTTTACGAAAAAGCCAAAAGTTTACCTCATACTGGTGGAAAATATACTCAAGCACACAACTCTTTCTCTCTTAACTTGAAACTTCAAACTGTTCAGCTGCTAAAATAAATCAAAACATGAAATAATGGTCATTCTATAAGAATTTACACTCATTCTTGGAAGTACACCCCCAAATTTGCAAGAAAAATGTGCATTTTTTTGGCAATTTGGACACCAAAGAGTGTCAAAATTGGAAATCAATGCAGTTTTCTGCTTTCTAGAACAGACTTCTAGAACTGATCTAGCAAGCTAAGGAGCAAAAAAGATAGTTGAAGGCCTTTTTACAGTCAGCAGTGGTGAAATCTGCAGACGACACTGTGTCGCGCCTTAAAATCTCTACCAAGACCCAACTTTGGACCATGATTTTTCCAAAATGAAGCTTTTCCCCAGGTTTCGAAAGCATACGGCTTATAATTTTGAACAATCAAATTCATGAAAATGCAGTTCTTATCCAAGATAACATGTAAACTGATGCAAGGGGACCTTTCAAATTAGCCCCACCCCCTCCAGAAATGAGTGTCAGGAGAGATTCAACCCAACTGAGACAACATTGAGGGCCAGTCTCATTATTTTGAACATTTCAGATGTGAATTACTTACAGAACAGCAGCATTTCAGTGTAATGAGACATGTTTTACAAGAGACTCCTTGAAAAACCAATGGAAAACATTGAAATAAGGCACAGAAAGCAAAAATCTACTTTCGCTTTAGGGGTGACGGTACCAATTCATTTCCCATAGACCGCAATACAAACATTTTGGAAAATACAACACCTTTCCTGCGAATCGCGGCTACTTCAGACCATAGCTCCTTCTAGCTGGTGGACTCAAAATTTAAACAAGCAAAGAAAAACAATACCTTATGTTGCATTTAAGAGAGCCGGGTAAACCCAAACCCAACAACCGTCTGCGGAACTGCTTTCTGATGAAAATAATTGTCGAAAATCCAAAGAGTTTAGAAATGCAAAACAATAATACTGGTAGACATTCAATAATTCAGCTCCCTAATTTTACATGTTCAACCACTGAATTAAAAAGAAAAAATAATAACATTAACTCAGCATCCATTTTCAGCCAATAGCAGCAGCTGATGTTTTCTATGTATTCAAATTGTCTGCTAAAACCCTTGTGTACCCATAAATTGATGACGTAGTAGGTACTTTCACTCCTATACTGCACCCAAAATCTTTAAAATCAAATAAGTCCTGTCTGAATTCAAAATTCAGGCTTTCTTCAAGACAGTTTCCAAGTTTCGAAGAACTCCAATGACTGGATTTCCTTCAACAGTGCGCTAAAGTTTTCGCATCAGGTCACTTCGGCCGGAGTTGAAAAACACAATTTTTTACGAAAAAGCCAAAAGTTTACCTCATACTGGTGGAAAATATACTCAAGCACACAACTCTTTCTCTCTTAACTTGAAACTTCAAACTGTTCAGCTGCTAAAATAAATCAAAACATGAAATAATGGTCATTCTATAAGAATTTACACTCATTCTTGGAAGTACACCCCCAAATTTGCAAGAAAAATGTGCATTTTTTTGGCAATTTGGACACCAAAGAGTGTCAAAATTGGAAATCAATGCAGTTTTCTGCTTTCTAGAACAGACTTCTAGAACTGATCTAGCAAGCTAAGGAGCAAAAAAGATAGTTGAAGGCCTTTTTACAGTCAGCAGTGGTGAAATCTGCAGACGACACTGTGTCGCGCCTTAAAATCTCTACCAAGACCCAACTTTGGACCATGATTTTTCCAAAATGAAGCTTTTCCCCAGGTTTCGAAAGCATACGGCTTATAATTTTGAACAATCAAATTCATGAAAATGCAGTTCTTATCCAAGATAACATGTAAACTGATGCAAGGGGACCTTTCAAATTAGCCCCACCCCCTCCAGAAATGAGTGTCAGGAGAGATTCAACCCAACTGAGACAACATTGAGGGCCAGTCTCATTATTTTGAACATTTCAGATGTGAATTACTTACAGAACAGCAGCATTTCAGTGTAATGAGACATGTTTTACAAGAGACTCCTTGAAAAACCAATGGAAAACATTGAAATAAGGCACAGAAAGCAAAAATCTACTTTCGCTTTAGGGGTGACGGTACCAATTCATTTCCCATAGACCGCAATACAAACATTTTGGAAAATACAACACCTTTCCTGCGAATCGCGGCTACTTTAGACCATAGCTCCTTCTAGCTGGTGGACTCAAAATTTAAACAAGCAAAGAAAAACAATACCTTATGTTGCATTTAAGAGAGCCGGGTAAACCCAAACCCAACAACCGTCTGCGGAACTGCTTTCTGATGAAAATAATTGTCGAAAATCCAAAGAGTTTAGAAATGCAAAACAATAATACTGGTAGACATTCAATAATTCAGCTCCCTAATTTTACATGTTCAACCACTGAATTAAAAAGAAAAAATAATAACATTAACTCAGCATCCATTTTCAGCCAATAGCAGCAGCTGATGTTTTCTATGTATTCAAATTGTCTGCTAAAACCCTTGTGTACCCATAAATTGATGACGTAGTAGGTACTTTCACTCCTGCTAAGGAAGCGTATACACGCTACATTCGGCCAAAACGATTTCGGCCGAGAGTATAGACTTTAATGTCAATCTCTGTGTAATTTGAGTGTTTGTTCATTGGCCTAGGATAACTAAACCATTTTCCTCGTCAGATTTGAAATAAATCCAGTTTCCCCTTTGTTAACATGGTTAAATGAAAAAGTACAGCGAAATGACAAATATAGACCTAAGCGTCACGCTTACTGCTAGATCCTTATTACTCCGCCGTGTTATTTATATGTATGTAAACGTTTTGTGTAAACCAAGGGATGCAGCGATTTAAATGACAAAGACTGCCGCCGTTAACTTAAATGTTATCAGCATGATCAAAAACCTTGAGATGGTATATCCATGATTGGATTTGACATCCAGAAAGTTTATATCATACTTAAAAGTGCGTGTATTACGGAACCATGAGACCCAGATTGAAGGTTCGACAGACATGACAAACACGAGTGGTGCTTTGTTACACATTAAATACATGCTTCTGGACCTCATGGGTATCTTTTGTTAGCTAAAGTAAACACATCGACTTTAATCCCCCGTTTTCATCCTGAATACGTCATAACGATAACCAGTGCCCTACGGGCATTTGTGCATTTGTCTTTTTGTCTTGCCGCCGAAGCGGCAAGCCTATATGTTCAGTCAGGTTATGACTTCCTGTCATGCGCACTCCAGCAGAAGACGCTGATTTGTTCCCAGCTTCGAGAATGGTTCATAATTGCAAGCGGAGAACCAATATATGGAGAGCGTCTACGGGGCGCAACTTCGTTTGAATGTTTCTTTTACCTAAACACTTTCGTTTCTCCTTCCGCTGATTCAAGAAGGGCAGTTGTCAGTTGTTGGCGAAAGTATGTGCACTTAGTACTGGTTAACCGCTTAGGAGGTCTAAGCCTGCCCAGGAATAGTGTGGTTAGGTCAACTGACCGTCCCGACATGACCTTAGTTGTTTACCGTGGACGTTAACATCAAATCAACCAACCAACAACCGAAAAATAACGACACGCCACAAACTGGCACACCAAATAATCGAACATGTCTAGCATCTTTTGCCTTACTAAAAACATGAGTTATTACTTTTTTTTTAATTTATTTATCCGGTGTATTTGAATGTTTCTTAATTGTTCACTGTCAAATAAGGTCAAATAACGACATGCGCAATTCGCAGGCATTATGTAAAATATTGACTGGACTTGGACTTTGGACTCTGGACTTCGGGCTGTGTAAAACCTGGACTTCAGACTTTGTAAAACCTGGACTTCAGACTTTGTAAAACCTGGACTTTGGACTCTGGATTCTGTAAAACCTGGACTGAAATATTTCAACAATAGTTGTTATGCCTGTACAAACAGTGTAGAGTGTATATTGACTACAGGTTGGAACAGTCTGATCAGGGTCTGTGCCAACAGCCTTATTTAAAAGCATTTACTGGTTTTACAGACAAGGTGTTTGATCGTATTTACAAAAATTGACCTTTTCACTGAAGGTTATCATATGATTGTCAGAACAACCAGAATGTAGCGGAACCTCATTGTTACTACAGTTGTGGACGTTTTTAAATGAAGAAAGTGTCTCCAAATAAGATACCATCTCCCAAGACCACGAACCATAAACCACAAAATACCACAAACATTGAACTACATGTATTTCAAAAACAAAGGGCTAACTTGGCAAGTCTTTCCTTTTAAAAGGAAACTTTATTACATAGATTCATATAAAAACTAGGACAGATAAAGCAGCTAGATACCATTTATTTATGAGCATTGCCTTTCTCACGTCAGAATAAGTAAGACAATTTAAATATCAAAAGCTGACAGTTTGAAATTTAAACATCACAGACGTAGCGCGTGGTCGTTTAGCCCCTGCTGTGACTTCAGGGCTATGTTTACCTTTAAAACTGCAGTCCAACCTTTATTAAGCAAGCACCTAAGGAATAATAAAAATCTGCTTGCTTAAGACAGGTGCTTGCTTAATACAGGTACATCTGAATGTATTTGCCTGTTTCGGGAACTGAATACATGCTTGATTAATACATGTTGGTTGCTTAATAATAGAGGTGCCCACTAAGACAGGTTTCTCTGTGGTGTGTTTACCATAGCAACAATATATTTTTATATTGTTTATTCATCGGAGAAGTAGGGAAAAATATTTGTGAACCAGGGAACTTATATTTTCATTAAACCATGTAGATGTTATTTTGTGGATAACTAAGCAGACGGATATAAAGTTGCATTTTAAGGTAAACGTTTACCGAAATGTATCTTTTCATTGTTTAAACTGTAATGTATTATGTACGCAAAAGGTGTTTGGCTAATGCGCACATGTAGATAATGTCTACGATTTTCAGGTTGCAATGCGCATACAATACCCACAAAATGACAACGGAGGCAACAAGAGCTGATTGCGCAACACACTGGCGGATCTAAATCACCCAAGGAAGTTTGTGTCCGCAACAGTTGGTAATATCCTATAGGCGATATGGTAACAGATTATTTGACGTCATTGGTGTATATATCGGAGCAAGACATACAGTGTATGCCATGCTCCGCCAATTTTTCAATGTCGTTACAAACTGAAATTCTTTCAACAGAAACTTCAAATTTTATCAGATACCGGTAGTCTAAAAACCAATAATTCTCGTGTCATTTACTTTCATGTTATATAATGACAGTTCATGACGTCATTATTTCTCCACTAAAACAGTGGTTGTTACACGGCGAGACTCACAACATAATTGAGCCGCGACGCGAGAAAACCAACAATGTGGTTGTGCGCCCAGCGCAGGCTCAGATCAGCCTGAGCATCCGCCCAGTCTGATCAGAGTCTTCGCTGTCCGCACGGAGGTAGCTGAGTCCCTTGGCTACCCTTAGGCTCACTGCGAAGACTTTCATCGGACTCGGCGGGTCCTCAGGCTGATCTGAGTCTGCGCTGCGCGCTCAACCACATTGTTGGTTTTCTCGTGTCGCCGCTCATATATGTTTACGTTGAGAGAAAAAAAAGATTTCTCCTAGAAACCCCACCTTACAGGAGCTCTGAAATAAAAGACGAAGGCGCGTCGTCTTTGCTTAAACAATTTTATTTCGTTTTCGCTACTCCTTAAAACCATATGCTGGAAGGCACTATTGGATCTTATTCATGGGCGCAGCATCCAGGAAACGAAATTCCTTTCAGCATCCGACCGTTGAACATTGATTTTTCATGGACTCCGATACAAAGTTATTTGATCAGCTTCTGGAACTACAACAAACCACTTTTAATAAAACTCAATAAATTGTTATGATATGCAATTAACTTTTAACAAGCAGCTTAAAGTGTTGATGCTCGTGTTCACTTGTAATTAATTAGGCTCACAGCATTCCTAAAATCTATAAACGTATCCGATAAAATTTTGAGCTGCGACATGACGAAACCAACAAAGTGGCATCTGTCCAGCCTGATCAGAGTCTTCGCTGTGCGCCTAAAGGGCAGCTAAGGGTCTAAGCTACCTCCATGCGAACAGCAAAGCCTCTGTTCAGCCTGGGCAGATGCCCAAGCTAATCTAAGTGTTCGCTGGACGCACATGCCACTTACTGGTTTTGTCGAATCGTGGCTCAAATAGGAGCCTTTTCAGTTTTTGCACTGAATTCCAGTTCTGTAATTTCTTTTTTATCAGGAGTAAATTAAAGACTCTTAGCAGTTAATATTGGCCCAGGTACCTTTCTATGACAGCCCTCCTTCCTAAATACATTAATATAACATTTATGTAATACTAACTCTGAAAAACTGATGGCTCTGAGCGTCTATTGACTTCTTTTTCATATTACGAACGTGTATATCTTATTTCGTATCAAAATTGCTTTTTGTACCAATAGTAAATTGAAAAATTCTCAGGAACTGACACAATTCAATTCAAGATCCCTCCCAAGACACCATGTGGGAAAAGGACATAAAAAGCCACCATCAAAGACACCATCAGCGGCAACATCACACACAACACATAAACAACAGACACAACGGCAAAAAACACAAAAGAATTAAGAAGAACCAAAGCAGAAGTGCCGCCTTGGGAAGGCCAGTAATGAAACCACTAAGGGTGGGGGTGTGTGTGGGGGGGGGGGGGGGGCTTAACTCGGCCGGTCTGCTGTCGCGACCAACCCTCGCCCAAGTTGACTTTTCTAGTGTTACAAAAGCAACTTTGGTATTAAAACACACGCTATGTAACGTGCGTTTTCGTACCAAAGTTGTTATGTGTATTGAAATGCATTTTGTATTGTTTCAAAAGGCAACTTTGGTACAAAAGTAGTGGACATTCAATTGTAGCTATAGCTAATACCACTTACCATTCTATGTCCTTATCTCAAAACATGAAATACATTATATTCCAACGAGCATACATCTGTGACTGTTCTTGTTTCATTATTCTCCTTGTTTCTTCATTATCCTTGTTTCATTACTTTCCAAGTTTTGTTAAGTCTCCATCTCATGCAGTCATCTAAAGCTAAGCTACTCACTAAGCTTAACTACAGTGAAAATCTCGATACATGTACCAGTATTACACGTTGACGTACTTGGAATTAGATAATGGTTTATGCACATACAGGATTCAGTATTTCCAATTTCTAGTTTATACGACTGATATTATACGGTCACTTGCATTCTTGAACCTGAAAAAAAGAAAGGAACAATTATCTTAAAATCTAGTAAATTAATACCAGTAATAAATCATAAAAAAAATCAAATAAAAATAAAAATACCCTAAATGGTACCGCGATACTTTCACGAACAAGTGCTAAGTAGCTAATTTATTTTCCGTCAATGTATCCAATAGTGATATCAAACAGCCTTTGCTCGGGCTTATCTCTACATTTTGGTGTTAGCGTAACGCAACCAACATACAAACAAAGATTCAGATTAGATTATGGCTGTTTGAAATTCCGCCTGCAATTTCTGTCACATTATCAACTTGATATTTCAAATTTTGGAATATTTTCATTAAGTGGTTAAGGAATCCTAATTTTTAAACGAGTTTATCAAAATGCTAGGCATAATACGGTAACAAAGCGCTACTAAGACAAGACATAACTTGCGTCCAATGGAAGGAAACGTGGGTAAACAAGCAAAGGACAACATTTCTTGCAAACTGGTATCATACTGATTATATTACATGACCCGTTACAAACCTACACACAAAACATTCAAAGGTAGACACCGACTTTGACCATGATACCGATGCTGAAGCTAGGGTGACAAGACATGCAACTCTTTTTAGGCGAACTACAAATTGAGAGATAGAAAACCAGTTGGCAAATGACAACTTTTCATCCCCAGCTAATTAAGCGGCAACTGTGTAATTCTAGTATACCAGAGCGTGTCCAACGGAGGAAGTTCATTAGTGTAGCAGGGTCTCCTATAGTTCAAGGTACTGTCAAGAGCTCAACTCATGCAACTGCTGTGTGAAAGGAACTGTATCAGCTTTTGTTTCAGAATGAATGCCTTCAAAAGAACAGTACAAATATATAAACCCACTATTCAAATAGCTGGTCGATTGAAATATCCGGACAAAAGTTCCAATATCCGTTTATCAAGTGTCGTTAGTCCTGTATAAAGTAAATTGTTCTGTAAAACTGACCCAAGAGATTTCAATGCATCTGCAGACTGGCTGTCAAGTAGGGTCAAGTCGGGTAACTTCGGACAGCGGGTAAATTCGGACATACCATTGCAAACAGTGCAAATCCATATGAGACGGCTCATAATGAGCCGTCTCATCAGGATTTTCACTGTTTGCCAAGTTAATTTTGTTTTAATTCCAAACAACTGACATATAAAGGAAACAATGTCACTGTCCGAATTTACCCGCTGTCCGAATTTACCCGACTTTACCCTACCTCTTTGCACTGCTAGGTTTCAAAATTCGGCAACCCGTAAAACCAAAACGTCAGTTGCTTAAAAGTAAACCGACTATTTTCTAATTTTAGTTACACTGCTACAGGTCTGTCATACTTCCTTTAGAAAACATCGTGAACGAGAAATGAAACTTGCCAGACAATGGAACTAGAATGGGGTTTATCATCGATCATTTTCAAGGTAAAAATTGATGGCGAAAAGAAAAACACTCCATTCCTCTTTTACAAGCAAACGGGTAGCAATTTTTCAAACAATAAAAATTATTTGCAGTTGCATCTAAGAAGTGTTGCTGAAAAACTTAGCAAGAAAAGTCTGCAACGATGAGCAGATACCGGTATCAATCACGTGATCACTAACATCTCTGAGATTTGTATAGTCTGTTTAATTGAACATTCAGCCGTCTAAGGTCTGATAGAGATACATTAGACCGACGTATTCTACTGGGATTAGGATATTGTCGACGCCATTGTATCTATCAAGAGTGGAGTTTACTGGTAATTACAGAGCCAATTTCATTTCCGTTGGTTTATTTGGAAGAAGTCACGTTTCCAGTTAGCCAAATATTTACTGATTTCATCGAAACTCATAGTCATTTTCTACAAGGACATAATTAAAGGTTATTATTTGGTACCGTAATAAATTTAGTACCGGTTTACAACTGAATATGACTGGAGTAGGTGAAAGAAATCTTAAAGGATCAAAGAGCTGTTCTGAAACAAATCAAAGGTATGAAAGAGATGCATTAGACTGCCGTAGCGTATTGTCGACGTCATTGTATCTATCAAGAGTGGAGTTTACTGGTAATTTGCAAAGCCAATTTCATAACCGTTGGTTTATTTGGAAGAAGTCACGTTTCCATTTAGCCAAATATTTACTGATTTCATCGAAATTTATAAAGTCATTTTCTGTGAAGATATAATTAAAGGCAATTTGGTACCGTAATAAATTTAGTACCGGTATGCAAATAAATACGAATGGAGTGTGGGTTGGTTGGTTGATTTGATGCTTAACGTCCACGGTAAACAACTAAGGTCATGTCGGGACGGTCAGTTAACCTAACCACACTATTCCTGGGCAGGCTTAGACCTCCTAAGCTGTTAACCAGTACTAAGTGCACATACTTTCGCCAGTAACTGACAACTGCCCTTCTTGAATCGGTGGAAGGAGAAACGAAAGTATGTGGCCAGACCGTGGAGTGTGGGAGAAATCTGAAAAGTCTGAAACAAATCAAAGGGATCATAAAGTGGGCACTTCTGTGTCTATAACCGCAACTTCTACAGCTAAGAGGGCATAATCCCAACATCACTGAAATATCCTTGACTCAACATTGATTCCACGTCATGATGTTGAATCAACCTTGATTCGATGTTGTGTGGGTGAATCAACGATGATTCGTTGTTTTTGAACGTTGTTTTTCAATGGTCACAAAATTGAATTCGATGTTGTTTTAACCTTCTATGCCTGTAAGGGAAGTAAAGTAGATAGCGCCAGGCAGAGGAGATCCTGAAACAACTCAACTGCGTGTTTTACTATATACTGATATAATTTCTTGTCCTTTTGACGATCAATCTCATATGGAATCAATTTAACATATACATAGAGCAATTTTTGAAGAGGGCCCAGTTGTTCAAACTAACGACGTCGTCAGTAAATTTTCAAACGTTCACAAAAACATTGCTATTTTTGCCGAAACAATGTGAGGAGCTTTTGCAGTGCCAAAGCTCATCACACTTTTTCAGCAAAAAATACTAACGCAAATGATTTTGTAATTACAGTGATACTCAAACGAATCCTCGACTTCGTTAAGCTGACGATGCTTTGAACAACCGGACCCAGATTACAGTGAGACTCCACATGTTTCAGAAAATATGTTTCACGCTGAAATGGGGGCTTCAGTGTCCGACCAGACACATATAATTTATGTACATGCTGGACTGATACGGCGGAGTTCACATGTTTTTATGACAGGTTTTCTTCAAACATGACATTTCAACCATGAAAATATTTTCATTTGAATGAAACTGAGAGCAATCACACATCAAACTCCAAGGCGTCGCAAGAAAATAAAATAAAGTAAAATAAAAGGAAGTAAGATGACAATTTAGTCCTGCTTCTTATCATTATTAGTTCTTTAAAATTATGCTGTACAAGCAAGAAAACGAAAAAGAAAAAATAACAGAAGCTCAAAATTAATCGAGCCTTCCTCTTCAAATTGGGGAGGGGGCGGACAGACAGACTCGGGCCAGGAGTGTGCTACCATGGATTCGTTTCGCTGAGCCTCCTTATGAGAATTAGACCAAAAAAACGAGAAGTAGAAATAAGTAGGATTTTTTTGTTGTTGTTGTTTAAAGTAATCCGTCCTGGGTTACGTCAAGATTTTTGGTTGGTTGGTTGATTTGATGCTTAATGTCCACGGTAAACAACTAAGGTCATGTAGGGACGGTCAGTTAACCTAACCACACTATTCCTGAGCAGGCTTAGACCTCCTAAGCGGTTAACCAGTACTAAGTGCACATACTTTCGCCAGTAACTGACAACTGCCCTTCTTGAATCAGCGGAAGGAGAAACGAAAGTATGTGGCCAGACCGAGTTACGTCAAGAACAATTGTTAATTATACAACAAGAGATGTAAGCAATTGAAACTTGAAGACATTAAGCCTGAAATAATCAGCTTCAGACTTGATTCAAGATTATGACATCGATTGATTCTGTTTGTCTATAGAAGGATCAAGACCGTCTTGAAAATAGATCAGTTGATGCTGTAATGCAAAGTTGATTGTATTATGGTACAGAAAGCATTGTGCTCTTACAGACAATTAAGTTTTTAACGCTAAGCATGAGATAATGATATGAGCCGCGACACGAGAAAACCAACAAAGTGGTCGTACGCCCAGCGCAGACTCAGATCAGCCTGGGCATCCGCCCAATCTGATCAGACTCTTCACTGTCCGCATGGAGCTAGCTTTGACCCTTGGCTACCCTTTGAGCGCAAAGCGAAGACTCTAATCAGACTGACCGGATGCCCAGGCTGATATGAGTCTGCGCTAAGCGCACAACCATGCTGATTATTTCGTGTCGCGGCTCATATCATTCTTTCGACTGCAAAAATAAGTTTAGATCTCCTGCTATCGAACAAAAACAATGTTAATAACAATGTAAATTGCTAGAAATAGGACTGCAACAATTCGCATAAAAAAGGCCGGAATTCGAAATAAATGTAGGCCTGTAGGGTTTCCGCATCATGACGTTAAGTCATAGCTGGTTTCAAACCCTACTGTATATCTGAAATAATGAAGAGCGATCTCGGAGGGTATCTTTTTTTACTTTTGTGCTGCCTAAGCGAACAAATTAGCCCCCCCCACCTAAAGCCGAAACAGAGACATTTTCATGTTCCACACAGTAATTTACTTTGGAAATTAGTTAAAATAAAAGGAAAGACATCTGTAACGGGAGTAGCATGGTAGATCCCGGCTAAGGGTCTGGTAGTACAGGACTAGTGCTATCCTTTGAGAGTCAAACCACAACCACACACTCAGTTGATCGTGATTCAACTCCCACAAGGTGGCACTTGATAGCCAAACAGACAAGGGAATCCCATCCAATGCTCTCTGATCTGGAAACAGTGGTATCATGGCAGAGTTGAAGGTCAGAAACGTCAGGATCTCAGTGTTTAAATAAGAAAACTTCGCTTAAAAAACTAGATATTTATCTATTTATACTTAAGGACAAAAGTTCTGCACGGATGTTAATTTAACATCCGTGCAGAACTTTTGTCCTTCAGTATATTTTGAAACACAATGCAGATAGTTGGTCTGTTCCCAGCTTCAGCCTTCTTCATTTTCAAAGATTGTCATGTCGTTGAACTTTGGCGGCTGCGTCCGCCTTATCAAACGGCAAACCTGTACAAGTGCACGCAAAATATCAACACGCACCAACTGAAGGTACTGTGCCTGCTGCGACTTCAAACCAAGAGACTGTAGCCTCACTAAACCAGCACGACTGCAATCACAGTGTATAAGCGGACAGTCACCAAATCGGAAGCGGCAATTGACTGTACACCTTAAAATCATTAGTGCGACGTAAACAACTTGTGAGGTGAAACGGTCAAAAGCAAGTAAGTCCATATCGGATTTGTTCTTTTAGATGCGGTTTTCGACATCAGGGAGAGAATTGGATTTACTTCACCTGTACCATTGTCAGTTTGACATATCACCACCCAATCTCTGTGTAAAAATCAAGTTTTCCTGCTTAATCACCAGTTTTGCTTTATTTTCTTTCAATCGACACGGACAATCGGGGTTATAAAGACTAGAATTATGGCATCATTTCTATTAAAACCAACATAAAAATCATCGCTTAATATTGTGATATCCAATAGCTGAATCCATCGAAACATTACTTTAAACAAATATATTGCCTCCTGAATCGCACACGTTCGTCTCATTCGACTGTCCGACTAGTGACAAGAACAAAAAATGGTGTTGAACGACTAGCGACGATTTTCTTGTAAGTCTTACTGAGCAGAAAATGTGTTAGTAATTTTTTTTACTTATGTATTCTTTATCGAAATACAACGACAAAGGAGGGTAAGAACTTGCACTGGATTGAGTTTGTTTTCAGAAGTCCAGTATGCTGTTTATATCTACCATAAATTTTCACAGATTAGCATGGCAGGCTCAATGGTTTATTCGTAAGATGCGAAATAAATTGAAAATACTGAGAGTGTTTCTGAATTTTTCTGTGTAAAGAAAATGTAATTTGAATATGTTTTCCAACAGGCGAAACTAATTACAATGGTCAACTAGCAGCTTAAAAGATATGAAAACATATTTTACAAACGGCACAATATTGTCACCTAGATCTATATTGATACCCTATACTACCCTTCTACATCCTCTTTTTTTGCTCTCCCTAACCTAAATTACAATGTAGGACGAGGACGTGTGCTTGCATCAGGTGCGTAATGTGGTGGTTGTTTTAGTGTGTTTTTTTGTGTGCTTTTGTGTGTGTGTGTGTGTGTGTGTGTGTGTGTGTGTGTGTTTATTTATTTCACGTCTACCCTATCTGTCTTTCCTAATTCCCCATCTCTTGGGAAACAGCTTAACGTGCCCACAGAAATATACCTGATTACGTGCGGTTATAACCAACGGTACTTGTCATTTACTGTCGGAGGAGAGCTTTCCTGTTATTCGTTTCACTTGCTTAGATAGTCTAAGCTTGTATATGAACAGTTAACTGGCTCGTCATGACCTTAACTGTGCACCGGACCGCTAACCCAAACAAAGAAACAAACTCCCCATTTTTACCCCACCAGCCTCGCCCTGCCCTACCCTAAGCCTACCATTTAGTTTTTTTACTAACAAAATCACCCAATCAGACCGAAACTACCCAGGACCGAAACGCTCCGAGTTTCTTTACAAAAACAGGAAAGGTATAGATCCGATGACAGAGCCCTGGTGTACACCTACAACGTCATGAACTTTGTAGAATTGGCCCTTCAATATAACGCTGCTTAAATACTAACGAATTTCTTAAAATGCTTAAATGCTAATGCAGGCATCATTAAATAACGTGTATTCTTTTTTGAAATGTTGACAGAGAAAAATTTAGCCATATGACCATTTTTTATCAAGAAATGCTCGATAGCCTTCTCCCCAAATGATGATCCCAGTGAAAGCATCCAAAAAACGATAGTTTTATTACCTTTTTCAAGAATCTGTTGAAAATGATCGTCATGAATGTGAAAATACAATCACAACTAGTCGGATAGTTTTTGTTTCTTGATATGTCGCTAATGATTAGGTGCAGCTGTCACTAGTCGGACAGTCGAATGAGACGAACGTGTGCGATTCAGGAGGCAATATATTTGTTTAAAGTTGCAAGGTCTGCAAATCTGACCCCCTTCAATCCATTAAAATAACGTCACATTCTACCAAGAACATAAATTTTTCAGCGTGCCAGCCAACTCCTAGTAACTATTTTTCGCGAGCATGTATTAAAAATGATGTTCAAACAATGTTTATTTGTAAAGAAATTTCAAAAAGCTATAACTTGTAACTAGCAAAGTATTCCTATTTTGAACCCCTAACTTTCAACTGAGTGTTCTGGTTCTAAAAATGGATACTGAGATGAGTAGCACCACCCAAACAGGCTAAAACAAGGGTCACAAAGGATTTAATGTGCATAACAGGACTTATCAGAAAAGATTATAACCACTGCAGCGAATTATTGTCTGGAAGCCAATAAATATAAAATCTGGAAAGAATGCTCCTAAATTGGCAATTTCTGCCAATATTGATTTGTTTTCTATTTTTATTCGATGAAAGCATGCTCAAAGCTCAAATACTGTTTTCCTCAAAAAATGGTTCAGGGGTAAAAATACATATAACTTGCAGAACTTGCATCTTTAAAGTAATGTTTCGATGGATTCACTATTGGATATCACAGGATAAAGATGTAGCGATTATTTTATGTTGGTTTAACTAGAAATAATGCCATAATTCTAGTCGTTTTAGCCTCGATTGTCCGTGTCGATCAAAAGAAAATAAAGCAAAACAGGTGATTAAGCAGGAAAACTTGATTTTTACACAGAGATTGGGTGGTGACATGTCAAACTGACAATGCTACAGGTGAAGTACATCTAATTCTCTCCCCGATGTCGAAAACCGCATCTAAAAGAACAAATCCGATAAGGACTTTCCTGCCTTTGACCGTTTCACCTCACAAGTTGTTTACGTCGCACTAATGATTTTAGGGTGTACAGTCAATTGTCGCTTCCGATTTGGTGACTGTCCGCTTATACACTGTGGCAATAATTGAACAGAATGATATCGCGTCCTCTCGGTACATGTTATAAAACTTCTTTCCTCATGACAGGCTCACGCTATCTGAAAATCAGCTATATAACTGACACCTTCATATTATATCAACAGAAAAACGTGGCAGGTAATTAGGCTATTAGTTGTGCTGTCCTATAACTATATTTAATTAGGATCGTATTTGTTCACAGAATTCCTGTAAATCTATAATCTTCAAGCTATTTATGCAGGAAAAATAGCTTACTTTACAGACACATGAAGATCCACCCGAGTGCTGTAGAAGTAAAGGAAAGAGCATTTCCACAAACCTACAGCAAACCAGAGTCTGAGCGCATATGCATTTAGGTCGTCTGGAAATAAAGGCGTCAAGGTCAAGACTAGATTAGCTGAGACGTATTTCATAGCCTGTACTGGTTCACATGTTTGTATTCTACGTTGCTGCATCAGAAGCATTTAACAAATAATTAACCAACGGTATTGTGGATGGTGTAAATCTGCAGAAATATTATATACTAGAAGAGATGCTAAGCTTCATTTGTCATTTTTTTTTTTTTGCTTTCTGACATTTTGCATATTTTATATGTCGCTGTCAGAGAGTAGCCCCCCCCCCCTCCCCAGTCATACCCCCCGCCCCACTTCCCGGAAAATGGCTATGATTTTTCCATAGTAGAATTTCCCACCGGAAAAATGGCTATATAGTAGAATTTCTCCGCGGCAATATGAATATTTCCCCGTGGAAGATCTTCGATACATGTTTTTGTATAGCCGTTTTCCGCTTTATAGTGGATTTTCCCCGGTACTACGATGCAGAAAAACACGGTACACAGTGGAATTTGCTCCCTCCCTAAGCATAATAGTGGGGTCCAGAACTGAAACAGAAATGCGAGTATATGTCCGAAAAATATCGCCGAAAAATAGATGCTAGAACCGCATGTGTCCGTCAGTATGTCCGATTTTTGTTTTTGGGAAAACAAGTAGGCATTTTGCTTTTCTGTGCCAGCCTAAAAAGGCTTTTAGTGTACTTGGTTCTGCGCATAAATTTGTATAAGTGCGTGCTTGTACAAGCGTTCATCTGTGCGTGCACGCAGCGGAGTGCCTGGACTTAGTGATCGCATTTCATGCAGGTCGTTGACTCGACTCCCATCAGGACACAAGTTCTATTATTCTTTTCAACCTAATTACCGCCCTCTCTCTCTCTCTCTCTCTCTCTCTCTCTCTCTCACCCCTCACGCTAAATCAAACAGGACTGGACAAAGCACCCTTTCATCGGCGCGTTTGTACATCGTCCTGTAAGCTTGCATGCATATGTGTGTATATAGATATCTGCGACAGAAAGAAAGCACACCCGTCTCGTTTCTTGAATTAGTAGTAATTATGTCCCCCACCGGAGGTGAGGGGGACAAGTTGGTTTCAGTGCGATGCGATGGCGTCGGCGTGACAATTTGTATCCTGTATATTTCTTCAACCAGTCGGTGGAATTTTACCAAAATTGCGTAGATACATCATTGGGACAAGCCAGTGAGCTGATTAAGTTTTGGTGGGTTTGACCCAATTTTCAATGTCAAAGGAGGTCTTAGACTGTAAAATTTCATGCGTCGGCGTGACAATTTCTTGCATCCACGATATCTCTTGAACCAGTCGGCGGAATTTAACCAAACTTTGACCTCATTTTCAAGGTCACTGGAGGACTTAGATGATTATTTCTTGTACCCACAATACCTCATGAACAAGTAGATGGAATTTCACCAAACTTGCATGGATACATCACTGGGACTAGCTTAAGCGCTGATCAGATGTTGGTGACCTTGACCATATTTTCAAGGTCACAGGAGGACTTAGATATGTGAAAATTTTACTAAAATTGATATATCTCATTAGCCTTTGGCTTGATTTCCACTTTACTTTCATAGATATACCTTTTGGAAAATTCTAAGAGTTTACTATGTTTTGATGACATTGACCCCATTTCAAGGCCAAAGCTAACTTACAAACGCTTATTTTTTCTCTTAAAATGAGTTATATCTTGAACCAATTGACGGGTATTCATCAGACTTGCATGAATATATTGTTGTGACTGCTTTAAGATTAATTTAGTAGTTAGTGATCTTGACCCATTTTTTCAAGGACACAGTCTTCTATGTAGGACAACTTTAGAACCAGTGGATGGATTTTCTCCAAACTTGCATAGATATTTTATTTGAACAGGCTTTTTATTCATTAGAGGGGGTGGGAAATGGGCTGATGGGGGTGGGGGGCATCTGATTTTCTCTGAAAAACATTTCTAGTTGATTATTATAATTAATATGATTGCTTAATTTTCATACTATTTTACGGAATAAATCGCATTTTTCCTGCCTTAAAGAACTGATACATTTCTAATGCGATTTATTCCGTAAAATATATCTATTCAATGCTGTTCCGTTTCGTTCCGTTCTGCAAAATACCAATAGATATACCAAATTCTCTAACAGCCCATTTTCCAGTGGGGGAAAAAAGGACTATGGGGGAAAAGTGGCTCTATGAGGTCCGGACAATCCACTTTATTGTCATACTTCCTTTAGCCATTTTTCCGGGGGAAAAAGGTGGAAAACTACTCTCTGACAGTCGCAAACACTTCAGACGAAATTTTAGAAGCTTTTTGCATAATATTTTTGCACTAATATACATTCCAACTTGACGTTAACGGTTTCACTTTTGAGCCTATAGGAAGCGGGCCGTGTGAATTTTTGTGATAAATCACGTTGTTAACGCTCGGGGTGCACATTTCGCACCTTGATGACGTCGAACGTAAGCATTTAACTTTTGGCGAGGTCCACCTCAAAAGTCTCGCAATATCCATGCAATTTGAACTGATGTAATGTTAGAATCGAAATGGTAAATTATCGCAGATTAACACGTGTTGTCGGGCAGACTGTACGGATATTGATTCACTCCGGCCTGCGGCCGTAGTCTGCCCTCTAGCAAGCGATAATATCTATTTCTTAATTCTTCAATCACGTTAAAATAAGTAGTATCCGATATAAGTTTGTATACACTTCTATTAACAGATACAAAAAGGTATTATGTCACATGATCAAAATCTTAAGTAAACAGAAACACATAAATGCATGCAACAACGAACAAAATTTAGGAACAAATGCATCAGAAATACAAAAGAAATGCTGATGTCACATCAAATGTTAGAGTATTGCTTCAAGATTAGTTTGTCTACAACTAAATTCCTCGGGGCCACACTACAAAGAACTGTACTCTTTTGGGATTTGGATGTTTTACGCTGCCATTCAAACCGTCATTGCTATCTTGCGTGGGAACATGTTGGTCATTAGCGTTTAATTCAGTAAATAATGGGGTAATATTGACTTCTCGAACCAACTGAGACATCAAGATACAACTCTATATCGTGTTATCAAAACAAATATTTACCAGCAAACTTAAGTTGGTTTAAACAATATTTTATTTACTACAAACTACATGGTTACAAAACAGTACAATATACAATGTGGTACAGGATCTGACGGTAAGCGAAACGCTTTTATGAAAGTCATCTCCTAAAGTTCGAATCAATCTTTCACCCCCACTACCAGCCTATATTAAATCATTGAAAAGCACTTTTTGTTATAGCACCGTAAGAACTATTTTTTATGAAACAAAACTGTAGCGTTGTACTCTAAGAACTATACTTTTGTGCAGCATGCAGTGTACTAAGAACTATACTTTTGTGCAGCATGCAGTGTTCTACTAAGTTCAAACATTAAAAATTATTTACCCGGAATAATCAAATAAACAACTGAGTCGAGCATTATGTATGAATTGCCAGTTTTACAACCGAATCAATTTTTTCAAACGTCATCAAAATTGTTTTCAGGTAGGGCTTATATCAAACAAAACTTAAGAATGGTACCCTATAGCACGAGGGAGTTGGAACACTCAGAGCAGCATGTGTATCCGCGCAATCTCTTTTCGCATGACTAACCCTTCCGTCCTTAGGCTTGTATACAGCGAAAAACGAGTTTCTTTTTCAGTCTGCGCGAATGCAAAGATGATCATAGTCTTCACTGTTAGTCTGTTCTGAGAACTCTTTTAACATGATATTGTTAATATGAGCCGCGACATGACAAAACCGAAGTGGCAAGTGCGCACAGCAAAGACTCAGATCAGCCTGGGCTTCCGCCCAGCCTGATCAGAGTATTCGCTGTACGCATGAAGCTAGCTTAGACACAAAGCTACATTTATAGCGCGCAGCGAAGAGTCTGATCAGACTGGGCGGATGCCCAGGCTGATCTGAGTCTTTGCTGTGTGCACATGCTACTTTGTTGGTTTTGTTGTGATCTGGCTCATATAATTAAATTCATGCTGCAGATAATTACGGGAAAGTGCTGATGCTAGTATCCATTCTTACTAGTTTTAATTACGGCGGTATTTATATAGATTTTCTGCAAACATTCCACCTCACGCAGCGTCACAACTTTTCTTGTACACTACATAGCATATTTGACTTTCAACCAATATATTCAAACTTTCTACTTTCACAAGAATGCATGTCCACACACACACACACACACACACACACACACACACACACACACACACAATGCTTCCACCGCCATGTTGGACTTCATTTAAGGGACTTATTTCAGTTTTGACATAAAGGTGAATGGCAATATCTCCAGGGGAGGTAATTTTACCATGAAAAATCGTTTTCCGAATTCATCAGGGACTTCTCTCAAAGAAAATTATGAAATTCTTTCATATAAGTGCACAGGCATTCTCGATAGAATGCCTGTGCACTTCATGATTTTCTTTGAGAGAAGAATTGGGATTTTAGAGAGGATTTCGTTGTCCTGGGAAGCAAACAGGAAGTAACAAAAATTGTTTCCCTATGTAGGAAATGGTGGAAAACCTCGGGGTGTATCCAGTCTCATTAAATACAATTAAATGCAATATTGATTATTTGATATGCATTAGCATCGGTCAGTAATGCCTATTTTATCTGTAATTTTATCCCATTATTTATTCATATTTAGACAAACTGCCCCCGTTGTTTTCATAATTTTCACAAATAAAAATTTTAATCAAAATTTCGTTGGAGAATAAACCATATGAGCCGCGACACGACAAAACCAACAATGTGGTTGTGCGCCCAGCGCAGACTCAGATCAGCCTGGGCATCCGCCCAGTCTGATCAGAGTCTTCACTGTCCGCATGGAGGTAGCTTAGACCCTTAGCTACCCTTTGAGCACCTAACAAAGAGTCTGATCAAACTGAGCGGATGCCCAGGCTGATCTGAGTCTGCGCTGGGTACAAAGCTACATTGTTGGTTTTGTCGTGTCGCGGCTCATATTATAAAACTCGTCGGTAAAAGTAGTCTTGAACAGACTCTGAAAGTCATATTGTAAAGGCTTAAACCCCAGACTGAAGAGACAATCTCTAAAGAACCGACTCGTTCAGAGCCGGAAGGAGCACCACAGAACAGATCTTCAATCTAAGTACCTTCAACATAAGCAGAATCTGTACCATATCTTCATAGATTAAAAAACAAAAAAAACAAAAACAAAAAAAAACACCATTTGATAAGGTATGGCATGCTGCTTTATGGGCTACCATTATGAAGTACAATATCAATGCAAATCTAGTTAGCGCCATTGAACACCTTTATAACAGAGCAGTTCAGAAGAAATGTAGCACGGGAGAATGGTTTAGAACAACAGTTAGAATTAAACAAGGATGCCTTCTTTCACCGACCCTCTTCAATATTTTTCTCAAAAGGATTATATCTGATGCTCTAGAAGTACATGATGAAAGGTTAGCATAGCCGGAAAACTAAGTTTGCCGATAGCATTGACGCTCTTGCTTAGGAAGAGCAGGAACTAGAAGCTCTATAGTTGAAAGTCGCAAGGTATAAAATGGAGATACATGTAAATGCTGAGAAGGCCAAACTGATGACAAACAGCGCCAGTGGCATCTTGGTATTATCATATCTTTAATATATTCATCAATTTATCACTAAGGAGAACTAAATAAGCTTATTCTTTCATTCTGATCCTATTGTGTTGTTGTCATGAACATAAGTTTTTTTGTTTGTTTTTTTCAAAAAAAAAAAATATGTTTAAACAAATTTATCACAAGCTTAATTTTGGATGGGTGGTGTCGGGCGGGGGTTGGAGTGATTGGAGTACAAATTAAATATTATATAAGTACATCCAATGCCTCGCACTTTATAATAGGAACCTTTGTAAATAGTGTAGAGCCAGGTAAAAAAAAACCCCAAAAAAACACTACACCGTATTTGATCGGGCATACATTGCTTGCATTAAATACAGGCAATTCTGAAAAGAATATCTAAATCAAATAAGACACCCCCTAAATTTGAAATGGAACTGCCCAATCTATGAGTTAAAAATGACTGAGTAGAAGAGTCCGCCAGGAATTTTAAAATATGGGTAAAGAGAAGTACTAAAACGTAAAAAAAAATAAAAATAATAAATAAATAAATGTACCTACCATTACCGTAAAGGCTCAGCATTTCTCTCTATTTTCCGTCAACTGAAAAAAATATCCACCTTGGAATGGACATCAATGGAAGTTAAATTTCTGGAAATTATTCCTTCACGAGAGACTGAGAGACTGAGGGTTAATGGAATTTCTGATTTCTGTCGCAGAGTAATATAACAAAATAGTCCTCTGATACGCCAACATATCTCTTGTTGATCAAATAATCTAACAATTAAATCGCTCATGGTAATACCGTATTACCCTACATATTGCGACACTTAAGCAATACTTACTTATGTATCGTAAAATTCTAAAAACTGGAACACTTAGAACAATACCGTAATAGAACTAAATTGGAACAGTGCAGTAATGTGTCCAAAAGGTGCATATGGTGTGGCTAACAGTGAAAACCCTGATCAGACTGCTCCTTGAAGGAGCAGTCTGATCTGGGTCTGCACTGTTTGCTCAGACCTAACTGTCCCAATACTTAGAAGTTGATTATACACATTTCTGGTGAAAAGCAAACATTGAAGAAGATAATTATAAGACTGTTCCTATGAGCAGTCGGATCTGGGTCTACATCGATCATTTTTCTTGTCCATGTCCACGCTGTGTCCTCGGGCTCTTCTGATCCAATATTTAAACTAATTCCGGTTGTTAAGCTCCCAAACCCCTTACGGGGCAACATAAAGTTGAAAGAACATTGAATCAACGTGCATTCAACTTCATAAAGTTGAATGAATGAGGAACATTATCTAACCAAAGAGGTTACAAAACGTTGCCACATTATTGAGACCATGTTGTTGCAAAACCTGTAAAAACAAAAACTGAACAGTCTTGTTTTTCTCTTCGTAATCATGTCTATGAGTGATCAGACTGGGCGCACATGCAAGATGATTAAAACTTTCCCTTATTGCAGCGTTTTCTCGTCCACCGCTCCGAATTTTGTCAGCCTGACAGTAACCTCAGTAAATTCACTAAAACAGAGAATTAAATTATTTGAGCCGCGACACGCAAAACCAACAATGTGGTTGTGCGCACTGCACAGACTCAGATCAGCCTGGGCATCCGCCAAGTTTGATCAGACCTTTCCCTAAGCGCTTAAAGGGTAGCTAAGGGTCTAAGCTGCCTCCATGCGGACAGCGAAGACTCTGATCAGACTGGGTGGATGCCCAGGGTGATCTGAGTTTGCGCTGGGCGCTCAACCACATTGTTGGTTTTCTCGTGTCGCGGCTCATTTGAGAATGAATTTTAGATTTGAGAAAATCACATGTTTCAATTGTATGAATTTCAGGTAGCATCTCAATTATAATTCGAGAGCAGCATGGCACTATATGCCAGTCTCCTCTTGAAATATAAGCGAGATGATGCCAAAGATCTGTAACCATAGCAACTATGGAATTACCAACTGTGCTTAGTACCTTGGCTGAATGACGTCTCGACGACGTCACTCAGACATCAATATAAACGCTTAGTTGCTATAGTAACAGATATATTACGTTATTGGTTTCAGAGCATGCCATGCTCAGCCAATTTTCCAGAAACTTCAGATTTTCTCAAACAAATAATTATTCTCGTCATTTAATTCTGTGTTTAAAGATCATGAAAATAGTAAATATGCACGAAAGTGTAATACTTCTTCATATTTAAGGTGAACGGATGCACCACCTTGCTTTTTTTCGCAAATTTTCAAAGGGAGACTATTAACCCGCACAGACTGGCTACGTGGAAACGCGTGTAGCACGGGCCAACTGACCCGTGCTAAACGCGTTTCCACGTAGCTAGTCTGTACGGGTTGAATATTGCCTCCTATGAGACGAGCCCCTTCATCATCATTCATAGGGGAGGGTTGTACTCTCACAGAAAAAAATTGACTCCTTACGCAGCAAACGCTTTTAGGAGCTGAGAAAGGTGGAAAAATAACTATATCCTGAAACTGTATCCACTTACGTACACAATTTTAAGACCCTGAAGACATACGACGTCATAATGTTGAATCAACGTTATTGCATAAAAAGCAGTGCTGTAGGGTATTAACAGCCGTGTATCAACCAGCGAAAAGCCGTGCATCAACAATGACAGTCACGCGCTGTTGAAACATACCTGAGCCGCGACACGAGAAAACCAACAATGTGGTTGTGCGCCCAGCGCAGACTCAGATCAGCCTGGGCATCCGCCCAGTCTGATCATAGTCTTCGCTGTCCGCATGGAGGTAGCTTAGACCCTTAGCTATCCTTTAAGCGCTAAGCGAAGGTTCTGGTCAGACTGGGCGGATGCCCAGGCTGATCTGTGTCTGCGCTGGTCGCACAACCACTTTGTTGGTTTTCTCGTGTCACGGCTCACCTGCTTTTCATATACTCCATCAATACAAGCAAGCGGCAAGTTTGCAGTATAAGATATATCGATTTGTAGTCGAAGTTTGCATTTGAAGATATCTTGTTCGGTGGAGTTATACAAATTCAAATATTGTGAAAAAAATGGAAGTGCAGACGACGTCGAATGAAAATGATTTTGAATTGTGAACTGCTGCTCAGGGTTTAAAAAATCAAGACAGCTGATCATGGCCCGGAAACGAGGATTTTCAAAGAAAAACATAGTGCATGTAGATATCTGCTTGGTAATGGTGATGAGGCCGCAAAATAGGGCCTAAATATTTCCCTTATATTTAAAGCATTGTGATTGACTTTATGCAATAACATCGATCAAACATTGTTTTTCATTGCATTAACATTTGCCAGATGCCGAGAGAGCCGTTGAAAACCGAGGCCGAAGGCCGAGGTTTTCAACGGCTCCCTCGAGACCTGGCAAATGTTAATGCATGAAAAACCATGTTTGATCCCTATATTGATTCAGTGTTGAGTCAACGTTGTGTGCTCAGTCGATGTCAAATTACAAATAAATAAATCCCAGCGAAGTCTTTTACTGCAGTCGTCACTATATCTAGAAGTAAAAAATAGTTTAAAATGCGTAGGTAAACTCGGGTAACTTTGGACAGCGGGTAAATTCGGACATACCATTGCAAACAGTGAAAATCCGGATCAGGATTTTTACTGTTTGCCCGGTTAATTATGTTTTAATTCCAAACAACCGACATATAAAGGAAACAATGTCACTGTCCGATTTTACCCGCTGTCCGAATTTACCAGACTTTACCACACCAGTGTTATTAAATATATTTCATAGGAGAAGCAGGAAATATGACAAACATCATTTTTATCATTGCTAATTGGCATGGTTAATGTAGGTTTTACCTACATTATATATTGTCCACTCTCTAACCTGAGGTCCTATTACACTTTCCAATTAATTGCAGCTAACGGCTGTTCTGACATCATGCATTCTTTTTCATAATGATCAAGATGCTTTATGGGCTTGGCAATGAAAGTTTACAATCAAACCTACAGCAGAGAACATGAGCTGGCATACCCCTTTCATTCTACTCTATTCTTTTCTATTATATCTGCCGTTGGTGTGGCACCATGGATAATACTGCAACAGTCTCTCTCTACCTGTACCTGTTTTCAGCTGCTCCGGCTGACAAAGTCCACCCATATCCACTCTCTAATATTGTCTGCCCATCTTTTCTTCTGTCTGCCTCTCTTCCCTAAATTTAATGAATGCATCCAGTATATCAAATGCACCTTATACATGGTTCAACTTTTCTGTATAAGCTACTGTTTTCGCCTGTTCTACCTTACAATTTATGAAATAGTTGGAACAAATAAATTGCTAAGGCGTTACTCTCAATGTACTTATTTATCTTCAAACCTAAATGCATTTTCAATAATGACGTTTTTTTTTTCTAATTAGATTTTTGAGCTGCAATTTACCATTTTATCTATCTTTATAAAACACTTGTTTTATCAGCATGTCACTCTTTTTCGTATTTTAAACTATAGAAAACAACGAAAATAAGAAGTCTGCTCACTTTTGGGGAGATACGTAAATTTATGTATGTATATATTATGTATGTATGTATATTTTATGTATATAAGTATATGCAAAAAAAAAAAAAAAAAAAAAAAAAACTGAATAAATAAATACGTTAATTTTTTTATGCCTTTACTTAGATTTTTGAGTTTACCACAAATCACCACCATTAGCAAAACTATTCAAAAAGCAGTATATGTGTTACTTCGTCGTTTATTTTGCTGTGAAAAAAGTTTCTTTTGAACAAAATCTTCAACAAAAAATGCTCTGTAAGCCAAAGTTTCTGTTACAGTATCAAGACACTGCCAACGTCACCAGTTAATTCAACCCAAACTGGGCCAAAATAAACGAAATGTAGTCTAGGTTTATGCTAAGGTGAGCGAAACTAGCTTCTAAGAAACCTATACAGTAATGCTACAATTTAAAGACAGTACTAAAATCTAAGAATTGGGACAAATAGGTCTTAGATGACAGTGCAGACCCAGATCTGACTGCTCCTGAATCAGAGTCTACACTGTTTGCCATTCTATCTGCAGCTTTTAGATGCATTACTACGTTGTTAAACAAACCGATTCCGTTTCAGGACTATTACGGTGTCCAATTTTTGCCATTATTACTGAATTTGAGCCGCGACACGACAAAACCAACAAAGGGTTTGTGCGCCCGGCGCAAACTCAAATCAGCCTGGGCATCAGCCCAGTCCGACCAGACTCTTTGATACGCGCTGAAAGGATAGCTAAGGGTCTAAGCTACCTCCATGCGGACAGCGAAGACTCTGATCAGACTGGGCGGATGCCCAGGCTGATCTGAGTCTGCGCTGTGCGCACAACCACTGTTGGTTTTCTCGTGTCGCGGCTCATTTGTTGAACAACTGTAGAATCAACAATTTCACAATTGCTTGTGACTTTCAAAATACTATTGCCCATTTTTCAATAATAGCTGATAACCGGTCTACAAATATTTGATGCCATAAATGTACTAACTTTCGTCTTGTACAAACAGTACCCAGCTACATGACTGCTGCAATAGGGGGAACTTCCTTTACATAACCAGGGGTTGAATTGAAAAATCAAACAAACCGGTTCGCATACCAGATACAATTGAAATTCTATAATATTTTTTTTATATAGTTTGAACTAAATACTTTAATTTGTACATAAGCTCGTACATTCAGACTTTAAGACAAGATACGCGCCTTTTGTCTAGAATTTACAAAGAGGCAATCGTCGACCATACGGCTGGGTCGGTCATACCCACTTGTTTCGGCCAAGTAAAATCATATTTGGCTAGGGTAGTTCGCCCTTGAGTCGAACACCTTTTGTATTGTCTTGCGCTTACAGACCCTGGCTATTGGCCCACATCGTGTTTGGGTCATGCAACAGCTAACGCAGCTTTCCAAGCATCAAAATGCTGCAACCGTTTAGCCATACTTCATGAAATAAGGGAATAATAAGGGGTTTTATCCACCTACCCAAATTAGCCCTAAAGTCGAACAGGCTTGCCCCTGACGAACAGATATACTGATCCAGCCATTATAGGACAACCTCATGTAGGGTCTGTGATATCCAGAAAATCCGCATTTTTTAAATTATATATTTTTAAAACATTTTTATTTGATGTCATTTTAAAGCACTCTTTAGAAGATAACGAGACACACAGCAATGTACGTAAATGCAGATAAATCCACCCTGTGACTCCTGGTGCATGTAGAAAAACAATCGTTTAAGGGGCTCAGTTATCATGTGTGCTATTTCGTTTATGATAAGTGTACACCCTTAATGCGTGCATAAAAGAAAAGAGGAAGATGTGTTTGTGCAATTAGACCGTGACTGAATGTATTTGCTAGTGATACAGTGAGTAAGCCATCTCTGAAACTATATACCCGTGTTCGACTTTAGGGCGAATCGGTGTTCGACTCAATGACAAAGCATAGGTTTAAGTAAATTGTTAAAATTTTTGTTAATTTTACTTTTTTGACCAATAAATAGTTATCTTTTCGATCATTGAGAAGCCATGGATTAGTTTAACAAAAATGTTAAATTTCGTGAACTAAGACCCTTTTCGCTACATAATATTAAGTATTTTACAAAATTTATAAAAATCAAAATTATGAAATTTAGAAACAGCTCGAGAGGGATGCGTTGCGACGACAGCTAGTCGTATAATAATGCATGTTTTATATCTGGGAGTCTTTTATGCATATTGTTCATAGATTAAGGTAACGTCTGGTATCTTAACAGGTAATGACACACCAAGCTGAAATATCAATGTTATCAGTTAAATTTGTTCGACTTAAGGGCAAGTTCGACTTAAGGGCGAATTACCCTATATGGTATTTTCATTCCTTCATAATTTTCTCGTTTTCTGTTTGCTCAAAACACACCGTAACTTTGTGATACTGTCATCGACACGCTTGCAACAAATTGGTCACGAGTCTTGTCGAAACTTCATGATTTTAAAACTAACAACTCGTACGTAATCGAATTCATATTCATTAAAAGATTGTCTTAAAGGGACGAGAACTCAAAGACACAGTCGCCATTTGATCTTTAATCCCGTATGAACTGAACAGCTGAGGGCAAACATTATGTGATTAATGATAAAAGTTTAGATCCTTTAAGAGCAAAGAAAACATTCATAAGTAAGAAGTTGGGCCATACCGCGGTTTCGGCTATTCAAGCCTCATCAGTGACCCTTTAAATCTGGCACAAGGAGCCAGAGGAAAAAAAAACAGTAAATTTGCAGGTTTAACATGGCAGTCGTCTCAAAGACTGATATAAATCGAAAAATACCAAAATATTTCAAATTTGTTTAGAAAATGAATCTAAACGTATGATCATTTCTGACTTCTCAGAATATATTCCATGATCTCAAAGGACCAAAAGGAAAATATAATCTGCACTATAGATGAGTGCGGGGAGACTTTTTACGGCCGCCACACGGCACAACATCCAGCTGCAGTGATAGTAAATAATGATAAAAGTTTAGATCCTTTAAGAGCAAAGAAAACATTCATAAGTAAGAAGTTGGGCCATACCGCGGTTTCGGCTATTCAAGCCTCATCAGTGACCCTTTAAATCTGGCACAAGGAGCCAGAGGAAAAAAAAACAGTAAATTTGCAGGTTTAACATGGCAGTCGTCTCAAAGACTGATATAAGTCGAAAAATACCAAAATATTTCAAATTTGTTTAGAAAATGAATCTAAACGTATGATCATTTCTGACTTCTCAGAATATATTCCATGATCTCAAAGGACCAAAAGGAAAATATAATCTGCACTATAGATGAGTGCGGGGAGACTTTTTACGGCCGCCACACGGCACAACATCCAGCTGCAGTGATAGTAAATAATGATAAAAGTTTAGATCCTTTAAGAGCAAAGAAAACATTCATAAGTAAGAAGTTGGGCCATACCGCGGTTTCGGCTATTCAAGCCTCATCAGTGACCCTTTAAATCTGGCACAAGGAGCCAGAGGAAAAAAACAGTAAATTTGCAGGTTTAACATGGCAGTCGTCTCAAAGACTGATATAAGTCGAAAAATACCAAAATATTTCAAATTTGTTTAGAAAATGAATCTAAACGTATGATCATTTCTGACTTCTCAGAATATATTCCATGATCTCAAAGGACCAAAAGGAAAATATAATCTGCACTATAGATGAGTGCGGGGAGACTTTTTACGGCCGCCACACGGCACAACATCCAGCTGCAGTGATAGTAAATAATGATAAAAGTTTAGATCCTTTAAGAGCAAAGAAAACATTTATAAGTAAGAAGTTGGGCCATACCGCGGTTTCGGCTATTCAAGCCTCATCAGTGACCCTTTAAATCTGGCACAAGGAGCCAGAGGAAAAAAACAGTAAATTTGCAGGTTTAACATGGCAGTCGTCTCAAAGACTGATATAAGTCGAAAAATACCAAAATATTTCAAATTTGTTTAGAAAATGAATCTAAACGTATGATCATTTCCGACTTCTCAGAATATATTCCATGATCTCAAAGGACCAAAAGGAAAATATAATCTGCACTATAGATGAGTGCGGGGAGACTTTTTACGGCCGCCACACGGCACAACATCCAGCTGCAGTGATAGTAAATAATGATAAAAGTTTAGATCCTTTAAGAGCAAAGAAAACATTCATAAGTAAGAAGTTGGGCCATACCGCGGTTTCGGCTATTCAAGCCTCATCAGTGACCCTTTAAATCTGGCACAAGGAGCCAGAGGAAAAAAACAGTAAATTTGCAGGTTTAACATGGCAGTCGTCTCAAAGACTGATATAAGTCGAAAAATACCAAAATATTTCAAATTTGTTTAGAAAATGAATCTAAACGTATGATCATTTCTGACTTCTCAGAATATATTCCATGATCTCAAAGGACCAAAAGGAAAATATAATCTGCACTATAGATGAGTGCGGGGAGACTTTTTACGGCCGCCACACGGCACAACATCCAGCTGCAGTGATAGTAAATAATGATAAAAGTTTAGATCCTTTAAGAGCAAAGAAAACATTCATAAGTAAGAAGTTGGGCCATACCGCGGTTTCGGCTATTCAAGCCTCATCAGTGACCCTTTAAATCTGGCACAAGGAGCCAGAGGAAAAAAACAGTAAATTTGCAGGTTTAACATGGCAGTCGTCTCAAAGACTGATATAAGTCGAAAAATACCAAAATATTTCAAATTTGTTTAGAAAATGAATCTAAACGTATGATCATTTCTGACTTCTCAGAATATATTCCATGATCTCAAAGGACCAAAAGGAAAATATAATCTGCACTATAGATGAGTGCGGGGAGACTTTTTACGGCCGCCACACGGCACAACATCCAGCTGCAGTGATAGTAAATAATGATAAAAGTTTAGATCCTTTAAGAGCAAAGAAAACATTCATAAGTAAGAAGTTGGGCCATACCGCGGTTTCGGCTATTCAAGCCTCATCAGTGACCCTTTAAATCTGGCACAAGGAGCCAGAGGAAAAAAACAGTAAATTTGCAGGTTTAACATGGCAGTCGTCTCAAAGACTGATATAAGTCGAAAAATACCAAAATATTTCAAATTTGTTTAGAAAATGAATCTAAACGTATGATCATTTCTGACTTCTCAGAATATATTCCATGATCTCAAAGGACCAAAAGGAAAATATAATCTGCACTATAGATGAGTGCGGGGAGACTTTTTACGGCCGCCACACGGCACAACATCCAGCTGCAGTGATAGTAAATAATGATAAAAGTTTAGATCCTTTAAGAGCAAAGAAAACATTCATAAGTAAGAAGTTGGGCCATACCGCGGTTTCGGCTATTCAAGCCTCATCAGTGACCCTTTAAATCTGGCACAAGGAGCCAGAGGAAAAAAACAGTAAATTTGCAGGTTTAACATGGCAGTCGTCTCAAAGACTGATATAAGTCGAAAAATACCAAAATATTTAAATTTGTTTAGAAAATGAATCTAAACGTATGATCATTTCTGACTTCTCAGAATATATTCCATGATCTCAAAGGACCAAAAGGAAAATATAATCTGCACTATAGATGAGTGCGGGGAGACTTTTTACGGCCGCCACACGGCACAACATCCAGCTGCAGTGATAGTAAATAATGATAAAAGTTTAGATCCTTTAAGAGCAAAGAAAACATTCATAAGTAAGAAGTTGGGCCATACCGCGGTTTCGGCTATTCAAGCCTCATCAGTGACCCTTTAAATCTGGCACAAGGAGCCAGAGGAAAAAAACAGTAAATTTGCAGGTTTAACATGGCAGTCGTCTCAAAGACTGATATAAGTCGAAAAATACCAAAATATTTCAAATTTGTTTAGAAAATGAATCTAAACGTATGATCATTTCTGACTTCTCAGAATATATTCCATGATCTCAAAGGACCAAAAGGAAAATATAATCTGCACTATAGATGAGTGCGGGGAGACTTTTTACGGCCGCCACACGGCACAACATCCAGCTGCAGTGATAGTAAATAATGATAAAAGTTTAGATCCTTTAAGAGCAAAGAAAACATTCATAAGTAAGAAGTTGGGCCATACCGCGGTTTCGGCTATTCAAGCCTCATCAGTGACCCTTTAAATCTGGCACAAGGAGCCAGAGGAAAAAAAACAGTAAATTTGCAGGTTTAACATGGCAGTCGTCTCAAAGACTGATATAAGTCGAAAAATACCAAAATATTTCAAATTTGTTTAGAAAATGAATCTAAACGTATGATCATTTCTGACTTCTCAGAATATATTCCATGATCTCAAAGGACCAAAAGGAAAATATAATCTGCACTATAGATGAGTGCGGGGAGACTTTTTACGGCCGCCACACGGCACAACATCCAGCTGCAGTGATAGTAAATAATGATAAAAGTTTAGATCCTTTAAGAGCAAAGAAAACATTCATAAGTAAGAAGTTGGGCCATACCGCGGTTTCGGCTATTCAAGCCTCATCAGTGACCCTTTAAATCTGGCACAAGGAGCCAGAGGAAAAAAACAGTAAATTTGCAGGTTTAACATGGCAGTCGTCTCAAAGACTGATATAAGTCGAAAAATACCAAAATATTTCAAATTTGTTTAGAAAATGAATCTAAACGTATGATCATTTCTGACTTCTCAGAATATATTCCATGATCTCAACTCGACAAAACCAACAATGTGGTAGTGCGCCCAGCGCAGACTCAGATCAGTCTGATCCGCCCAGTCTGATCAGAGTCTTCGCTGTCCGCATGGATGTAGTTTAGGCCCTAAGCTACCCTTTGAGCACTTAACAGTCTGATCAAATTTGGGGGATGCCCAGGCTGATCTGAGTCTGCACTGGGCGCACAACCACATTGTTGGTTTTGTCGTGTCGCGGCTCATGTATTGAATTATGTAAATGAAAGCTTTCGGAGAGTTAATTTAATCTGATGCAACAAACTAATCTAAAGTTTATGCAGACAGACACTTTTGAAAACTACCTTCTGAATAATTAAAATTAAAATTCTGAAAGCGTATGTGCAAGTTGTTCCATCATGAATACCCCACCAATCAACCAAAGACGTTTAAAGTTCCAATATGGGCCTTAGGTGAGGAAAAGACAATGAAAGAAGTTTTCAGTCTTCGTGTTTCACAAGAACTGTTGCTGGGATAACAAGAAATGTTACAGTGTGTAACAAATGCCCCCGAAGGCCTCTCACTTGGTATTTGATCCCTGACGTGTGACTCAGGAATTTTAATCAAATACATGTACATCAATGTAGTTTTTCAATAACTGCTGGCATGGTTTGACCTTTAACGCTGATCATGACCTCGACCTTGGTCATAGAATGTTAACTGTTGCATGTGTCACACCATCTGTAATTTTCAACGAAGTTTCACCAGATTTACTTTAGTAATTCCTGAGTAATGGCGAAGTCACAATTTGACCTCAATCCTTTACTTCATGTCCTTGACCTTGGATATGGGAACATAAGTCTCGCTTAGTTCGTTCAGGGGCATAATAATGTATCAGATTTTACCTACATATAAATGTGATGGCTGCCTCACTATAACATTTTATTTAAACTCCGTTCATAAATTCTGAAACTGGGTTTTTCGCTGCTCATACTTTTATTATCTAATCAATCCAGTAAGACTTTGCATAGTGATGATACTAGACTTCCGCCGATTTCTCATCCACATGTCCTCTGACTCTGCCTTTCGTATGATGCTGGGCTTACCTGCACAAAAGTGCAAATAACAGATTTTCAATCCAAGACTTAAGTCCATCGGACAGGTTGGAAACGCCTTTTAATACCATATAAAGTGGTCGCTATAAATAGTTTTGTGTACGGGTGGGGTTAGTATTCTAACACATGTTCTGCGCGTGCGAAATCAGTCAGCGTGACAACAAGCTTATCATCCGCGTAATTCTGACTCGATTTGAAATTGGATCACACACTGAACAAGGTTTTTAGTGTTTCATCATAGTCCTGTGCCACTGGCAAACAACGTCTACGCGTCAGTGCGACGTAGGGTAGTTCGCCCTTGAGTCGAACACCTTTTGTATTGTCTTGCGCTAACAGATCCCGGCTATTGACCCACATCGTGTTTGGGTCATGCAACAGCTAACGCAGCTTTCCAAGCACCAAAAGCTAAAATCGTTTAGCCATACTTCGTGAAATAAGGGGATAATAAGGGATTTTAGCCACCTACCCAAATTAGCACTTGAGTCGAACAGACTTGCCCCTGACTCGAACAGATAAACTGATCCAGCTATTATAGGACAACCTCATGTAGGGTCTGTGATATCCAGAAAATCTGCATTTCTTAAATTACCTATTTTCAAATCATTTTTGTTTGATGTCATATTAAAACACTCTTTAGGAAATAATGAGCACACAGCAATGTACGTAAATGTAGATAAATCCACCCTGTGACACCTGGTGCATGTAGAAAAACATTCGTTTAAGGGGCTCAGTTACCATGTGTGCTATTTCGTTTATGGTAAGCGTAGACCCTTATTGCGTACATAAAGGAAAAGATGAAGATGTGTTTGTGCATTTAGTCTGTGGCTGAATGTATTTGCTAGTGATACAGAGAGTAAATCGTCTCTGAAACTATATGCCTGTGTTCGACTTCAGGGCGAATCGGTGTTCGACTCAATGACGAAGCATAGGTATGTGTTAATTGTAAAAGAATTTGTTGATTTTACTTATTTTGACCAATAAATAGTTATCTTTTCGAGCAATGAGAAGCCATGGATTAGTTTCACATAAATGTTAAATTTCGTAAACTAAGACTCTTTTTGCTACATAATATTAAGTATTATACAAAATTTATAAAAATCAGAAATATGAAATTTAGAATCAGCTCGAAGGGGATGCGTTGCGATGACAGCTAGTCGTATAATAATGCATGGTTTATATTTGGGAGTCTTTTATGCATATTGTTCATAGATTAAGCTAACGTCTGGTATCTTAACAGGTAATGACCCACCAAGTTGAAATATCAATATTAGCAGTTTAATTTGTTGGACTTAAGGGCAAGTTCGACTTAAGGGCGAGTTACCCTAATGATGTTCACTGGCGCTATTTTAACGAAAATATAACCGCTTTCCACAGTAGATCTAAAAAACAAAGTTCTGAAGTTTCAAAACATATGCATGTATTACCAATATTGAGTTAGAATTTCAAAGTAAAAGTCTCCATAGGCCTATCAGTGGTAATTACGTCAAAACACAAATCATTACGAAAAACGCTTCAGTCTTAACGGTCGATGAAATAATGTGGGTTGATGTGCGATCCATATAAATGACAAAATATGTTTCTTGAAAAGAACAAATCGCTGCACAAAATATAGTTTTCCTTTTCTGGTTCCCCATTGAGCGATGCAATATAAACAAAAGCGGAACAGTGATACGGGCCCCACGCTTGTACATTGTATTTTTACCGTTTTATTTAAAATGATGAAATCGAAAGTAATCATTTTAGTTGCCAACAAAAATGACCCAGATAATTTTTCAAACCTTTTTTATGTGAAACTCAATGATGTTTTATTTGTTAAACTTGGCTAATCACCATCATTTACAATACCTCACGACATCATGCTGATAGAGCAATGGGGCCTTTAAATACTAGGACAAAATCGTCCACCTCTCAAACTTACTACAGCTGCTTTCAGTCGGTCTACTCCTCCCCACACCCCAATCCCTCTGAAAAATAATATAATATCCCCACACTTCCAACAGCCCGTCCTCTCAATTAGTCTATCACTCAAACTCCCACCCCATGACATGATCCCCGTCCCAAACACACCTTCAATCCACCACCGAAACCGCCACCCTAGTCTCTAGACACGCCCATCAACACTAGCATCGGTTTCAGCGGAACCCTAATTTCAAACTGTCACAAACAAATCAACAAGATCTGAATGAAGAGCCTTTGGAAGCAAGGAATATGGCAGACTCGGTTTAATTGAGTCTGTTCATGTTCAGTAATGTAATGGTGCAACACTGCCCACGCCTAGCACCGGCTTCAGCAGAACACTCTTTTTTTTCAAACTGACTCAGACTTAGTGTTCAAAGTAAGGTCTGGAGACTTATGGATTTCCATCACGCATACTTGTGATGGTTAACCATACACTTTAAATGAACTGACATTATGGTTTAACATAACAAGTTAAATTTTACCACAAGATGTCACTACATGTCCGAAGGATGAAACGAGATGGAAAGCCGTAATGTTAATTTCTTCTGGTGTTATGGCTGACCATAACAAAACCAAAACCCCTCAAGTACTTTTCAACTGAGTAACTGGTGCAAAACCTTGAGTAACCCATAGAATAAGCATATGTTGCAAAAAAGCAAGCATTGCAGACAATTTTGAAAAACGTAGCCGGACTTCAAAACGCTTTTTTTTATATCTGCAATTCTGGAATCATCCTTCGTGTGACTTTGCTGGAGGACCACACTTATTACCCGAATGACCAGCGTGATACCCACGTGGGATGTCTGTGAATATGTATGACTTTAGGCTGTCAATTTTCATCAAACGGTCTTAGTTTGCGGACGGGTTTTTGAAAATTGCCGTTTCATGCATGTAACTGCAGCATCAGTCGCCAGGCTAAGATACATGAGACCTTGATGAGAAATCGGCGGAAGTAGAGCTTTATCATTATGCACAGTCTTACCTGGATTGATTATGTTATGAAAGTATGAACAGCGAAAACCCAGTTTCAGAATTAATGAACGGAGTTTAGTACTTATAATTATTTTATGTTCATTTTGTTTTTGTTTTGCGCACACAATGCAAAACGAAAACTAACCTGGAGCAAAACTACGGTTTTCACATCCGTCGTGACATTTTATATACGTTTTATATCAAAATTATTTGAGCCACATCATGTGATTTCCAACAACGTGGCAATTTTGTCATGTGATATTCAGATCATCCTTCTCAATCACACAAGGTAACCAGAGACCTCGCTGTTGGCTGTATGGCTTGGGCCACTTCCACAGATGGCTGATGTGTCAAGCAAAGGCTGTGATCAGACTGCACTTATGTGCAGTCTGATCAGAGCATTTGCTTGACACCTATGCCACATTGTTGGAAATCACATGGTGCGGCTCAAAATTTTGATGTAGCTATGACTTTGTGACGGTCTTCAAAGAAAAACAAATATATGATAAAACAATTTAACAATAAAAATGGCAGTAACCGGAAAATCTTGGGAGAACATTTTTAACTCGACCAGCAATGCAATAGAAACATGGACTGGACAATGTATGCACGGTGATCCACATCTGTACATTGTATTTTAACCATCTTATTCATAGATATCATATAGATTCAGGATTCGCAGTACCTGTAATCCCTCCATCAGTTATAATAATAATTATAATAATAATGACCCTTAAAGATTTGCGCCCTTGTTTATGATTTCAAAAACGACTCCATGAAATATTTTCACAGTTACTTCGAAATGGCCCATTTAAACATTTGACAATAGATCTTAACAGCAATTTTTGTGAAAAGGAATTTGAAACCAGGAAATAAAATAGTTTATAAAAACGCGATCCGCGGTCGAAATGGATAGAATTAATTTGCTCCGACGTCACTAGTGCGTGCACGAATCAGAACAACACCTGTGTATCGTCATATGACCGTAAGGCGTGGTATCGACTTTTCAATTGGCTGACGATAGTGTTCATTCACATTTTCAATTTCGATACTATATTTCATTTTAAAAAAATACATTAAACTGAAACACTTTTTCTGAATTTTTATAATGGATTTAGATATGATTATGTACTAGGTAACGAAATTAGTAAAATTGTTTGTTTGGAAATGGTGAAAAAAATGAGGGAGTACTCTTTTAAATAGAGTAGTAACAGGTATGGGAAATAATTGAAAGTGCATAGAATAAAGAAAAACACGACGATAGCAAGCATGAAATAAAATGAAAATAAGGCAAGTGACCATAGTTGTAAATCTACACTGTTATTACTGTTGATCTCTCTGGCACTGACCAATCCGGAGAGCACCCTCGACATCCAGCTATCCATTCACCACACGGGGTAGGCGGCAATCGAAAACGCTCGTGCAATCGACGAACGCGGATCAAAAACCGTTAGAAACAGCGTTTTCGATTGCAAATTGCCGACAATTTGCAATCAAATCCGCTGTTTCTAACCGTTTTGATCCACGTTAATCGATTGCTAAGAGCGTTTTCAAAGCATGTTTCAAAGAGCGTAAGAAGGTGTGTAGGCTATTCCGTTTTCATTTTTTGCCATCATAGTTGGAAGCAGTCACATCATAATTGAAGCGACCGCGGAAGCTAAGTGGGTAGCGCTCCAAACGTCGGACCTCTGGGTAGCGGGTTCAAGCCCTGCTGGAAGCGACATTCTGTCCTAACCTAAACGGCGCTTTATGGCAAAGGTCCTTTATTATCACCTACCCATCTTCCTGGTATGATTTATACACTGTTGAAAAGGATGTGAAACCACCAAGTCATACTAATTGGACTGTAAAGTGCGCGTTCGAATCTGTGCATTTTGTGACGTCAGAAACGTGACGTGACGCGCGTTTTCTCATTCATTTTTTAGTCAAAAGTAATGACAAGATTTTGATTTTTACTATGGGCCCAGCTGTGTTACAAAATGAATATAGTAAAACTCAACAGACTGAGAGAAAATCTCATCACTGTAAAAATCTGTGCCTATTCTGAAATTCGAGATGAAATACGTGAAATCGCGCAAAAATCGTCATAATAATTATTATAACTACCCTGTCCCCCATTTTGACATCCTACAATACATAAGATCGGGGTTATCAAGGCAAAATAAGCAAAATAAGTACTGGTCCTGTGCTTGGCGCACATAAAAGCAATGTACCGGTGTTCTTTTTGTGAACCTTGTCTTTTAACCAGTGTGCTTAAACTGACAATAAATTCAACTCTATTTCCTTGACAACTCTCAAGATACTGACTGAAATTTTCTTCTAAAGAAAACACAAGATGCAATATAAACGCACCCTTTCGCAAAATGCAACACCACCAGGGCGTATAATAGGATTAATAGTGTTAGCAAAACTTGCATGTCTCTGTGCATGTAATGCTATTCACTAGTATTTTTTAGAAGACCAGCTAAATATTTACTTACAAGAACATTCACTGAAGTTGGTAGCTGCGAAATAGTTTGTTAAAGTATTCCATTCCATTATTCGTACTTCGCGAACCATTGAACCACAAGTTAATACTGTCACCGATATTCATGCATGACATGCATCATATGAAACGGTACCTTTGGAATGTGCAAACGGCAAACTCAGATCAGCCTGCCCATCCGCACAGCCCTTCCTGTTTGTTTAAGCACTCAAAGAATCCTAAGAACAATGCTGAAATAGATTTATTTGTGCAGTTCCGCAGTCTGATTTGACTTTGCTACTAGCAAAACGATGTTCAATGCACTGTCGCATAATAACTCTGAAGAACATTATTGGTTCATGCCAGACTTGCAGGAGAAAAATTCTGTTAACTAACAGCAAGAAATTATTTTCATTACTATGGAAACACTACATCACCATGGAGTCGTGGCTGGAGCGTTACCACCATGGGCGCTTAATCATTATTATGCCTAGCACTGTCATAAAATGGACAGGGAAACAGCGTAGATCAGGGTCTTCACTGTTTGTAAAAGAAAAAAATGCACTTCTGCTTAAAATAAAATAAAATAAAATAAATAAATCAAGACTAAACTAGACACCACTGGAATCACAAATGGACTCATCCAGTATATCCGGATAGACTGGTCCACTAGTTACAAAAGGGTCAATTCTGGTGTCGCGTTCCTAGTCCTGTGAGGTTGTAAGTCACCTTAGCCTCCGGATTATCTGCCCGGTCGACCTGCGCAGCCTGCGAGAAACGCAATATCATAATTAACGTTTTCGCGTGCATGCACGTAAGTTTGCGATCAAATTGTTTCCGTGGCAAAATCAAATTTGCAGGGTATTTATTTTCTTGGCATTAATATGGCAACACTAAATCATCTTTTTTCATCATTAATTTGAATGTTTGCGGCATCAAGCTAGAAGATAAGAAGATATGTAGGACTCATATCGAGGGCCAGTCCCTAATCGAGGGCCGATTTCCACATCGAGGGCCGATTTCATCGCAGATCGAGGGCCGATTTATTTTTTCCACATCGAGGGCCAAAATTGATACTTGCGCGCTGTAACGTTGTATTGTTTCATGTGACGTTAGTGTGTTTGGCGCCGTAACGTCACACTCAAAACAAACTTCCAGCTACCCAAGATGGCTGCCACTATTTTAAAGCAGTAAAGGTTTTGTTGAGCGTAAAATATCGCAATATGGCCAGATGAAGCGACTTTTTCTTCCGCAAAAGAGGTATTTCTATAATTTTCAAAATTGCATATCAGAATTTTGTTTCTGATTCTAGATCTATCATGAATAACTTCATTAAAAATTAAAAGCAGAAATAAATTGTTATGGCTCATAGAGAACTTATATAGGGGAGACCGGGGCTAGTTGGTCCGAAAATTGCATTTTTTCAAATGCTGACGTTAACATTTATTTGCTAGTATTATTTTTGCATTGTGTAACTAGTATAATCATTTTTCTAATTTATTCTGTAGTTTTTCATTCGGAAAATGACAGGTTCTGATGAATATAGCCGTTTTCCGAGACGAGGTCAACTGGACCAACTTACCCCGCTATCGGGGTAAGTTGGTCCGGACTGCGGGGTAAGTTGGACCGACGGGGTAGGTAAGAACGAAAATAAATATAATCCTAGAGCAAATATATTTTCATAACAATGAATAGTATGAAACTATTTCAAAAGAGTGCGCATCTATGTTTTTCACTGATACATCAGCCACGTAAAGGCTTCGACGCCGATTCGGTGTTATTTTGTGGGGTCGATATATAAGAAAAAAATCTTAATAACGTTAGTCTTCTTTTTTTTCTTCGCAAGTGTGTTATTTTACATAAATTTTATATAAGAGTATACTTTTGCCGAAGACGCATGTTTTATTGCAAACATACAGTGGCACAAAAGTGGTCCGCTGGCAATCAAAGGCTTAAACCTAGAATATGTTTGACAGCTGATTTTCAGAGTTTCATGGGATCACATTTTATCATTTATTATAATGCCGCCTTTTTGCGATTTTATAGTTATCTGGACATCGAAATTTCACTCTGATGTTCCACTTGTTGTTATGTCATGTTAATTGTGTCTAAAAAGTCTGTTTACCCTAAAGGGGTGGACATGCAGAGGAGACCGGGGTTAGTTGGTCCGAAACTTGCATTTTTTCAAATGTGGATGTTAAGGATACTCATTTCTGGTATTTTTTTCGCATTGGATAACTAATATCTACTGGTAATCTTTTTTTTCTATCTTATTTTATAGTTTTTCGTTTGGAAAATGCCAGTTTCCGACGGACCAACTTACCCCGTCCAGATGGACCAACTTACCCCGACCATACCGCACTGTAAATCTTCACTCATGACCGAAACGCCATTGAATTTGGAAACCGAAAATATGTACGATTGAATACCAAAGGTGATGAGCTTTCAGGAAATGTATAACATTAGTGTGTTATTCGATACACAGGAAATACAAAAACATAACATTAAGGGTGCAGGAAAGTTACTTGTTTGGTACAAAATCAGTTTTTAGCTCGCCTGAACGAAAGTTCAGGAAGAGCTATTGTTGTCACCACGGCGTCGGCGTCCGCGTCCGCGTCAGCGTCCGCGTCCGCGTCCGCGTCCGCGTTCGAATTGGATGTTTTGGTTAAAGTTTTTTAAAGACCTATATCTCCTTAACCCATGGATGGATTCTTTTGATACTTGCACTGTAGTTAGATATTGGTCCAAAGTTTATCAGGGTACCACCCCCACCCCACTCAGTGACCTTGATGTCAAGGTCATGGACTTAGAAAATTGGGAGTTTTTTTGGACTGGATGTTTTGGTTAAAGTTTTATAAAGCCCAATATCTCCTTAACCCATGGATGGATTCCTTTGATACTTGCACTGAAGTTAGATATTGGTCTAAAGTTTTTAAAGGTACTACCCCCATCCCCCTCAGTGACCTTGATGTCAAGGTCATGGACTTAGAAAATTGTCTTTTTATTGATTGGATGTTTTGGTTAAAGTCTTTTAAAGACACATATCTCCTGAACCCATTGATGAATTCTTTTTATGTTTGCCCTGTAGCTAGAGCTACAGAATACTACCCCAACCCCGCTCAGTGACCTTGATGTCAAGGTCAGGGACTTAAGAAATTTTGGTCTTTATTAAAATTTTGTAATTGCATACTGATTCATAATGCTTTACAGAGATTTAGTTTATACTTGAACTGATGTTAGACACTTTTTTGAGTTTTTACAAACCCCACTGGATGACCTTGAAGTCAAGGTCATCGACTTAGAATTTTGTCTTAAAGATTTTGGTTAAAGTTTTATATTTATGAAGACATAATTTCACAGTGCCACGATGATGGACTCAGTTGATACTAATACTTGTACTGATGTTAGATAATGGTTGATGGTACAGCTTAGCCTCCCCCCCTACCCCCCCACCCGCACCCCCCCCCCACCCCCCACCCACCCCTCAGTTTTATTTTTTACCTCAAGCTCATGGACTTGGAATTTTTTTTTCATTTTTTTTTATTTTAATTTTATTTTAAGACTTATTTCTGAGATAGCTTTTGTTTATAAATGTGTTTTAATTTTGTACATGCTTGCCTGAAGTTTTATGCATAACAGTCCACACCACCACAGCGGCTATGTGATGGGCAAGCACCAATTCAGGCGAGCTATGCTGTCGGGCGACAGCTCTTGTTCTTCTCAAATTTTAATATGCGTTTTCCGATCGTCATCTTCTTTTCGTCAGTAAGTGTAACGTGGTCAAAGATTCCTTTGCGTCATATACTGTCGTCATAATTTTTCTCAGATTAGAGGAATCGCCCTCGGACCAACTTGCCCCGCGGACCAACTAGCCCCGGTCTCCCCTACATCTAATGTAAGACCACATGCGCTTGAAGTTTAGACCGTGAAACACTTATCAAATATCAAAAATCAGGCAGACCATATGCCATTTAAAAATTATTATTGAACAGTGTTGTATTGGCCACTTTGGGTGACAAGGTTTAGAGATGTTTCTAAGCTAGAACTTCAAGCTCCTGTGGTAAGACAAACCTTTTGCCAGACAAACATTGAATTAGAGTTCGAACAAAGAAAGCAGCCGTGCATGCCATGTAAGTTGATTTCAAACAATGAAATTACATTATGGACCGACGAACACATACACCTACCCTTTAAACATAATTCAGTTGAAAATTTTTATAAATGCAGAAATAGATTTATAAACCATGTAAACTAGCTTAAAAGCTTTAAATGTAGCTTATGCTTTCACACATACACGCACAGTTAACAAAACATAAAATGAGCCGCAACACCCAAAACGATGTTTTGGACATATGCGAACAGTAAAGACGGAGACCATCATTCGCATCCGTACAGTCTATTACGGCCACAGCAGTATGCATACCACATGTGTGGATCCTAGAGAATCAAAATGCACAAAACAAATTTGTACGGATTCAGAGGCTGATTTGAGTGTTCCCTATTTATATGTACACTAAGCAGCCTTTTTGCGTGACACGGCTAATTATTGTTTTTATTGTTAAATAGAGGACAATCTCACGCTTAATATATGAAGTTGGTGACCACTGAGATTCAGAAGATGCAAGAATAGTTATAAATCATCTCTGTAAGTACAAGTTAGAGACTAAATGGTAATGAACGGTTCAAAACAGCACATCTGCTTTCGTAGCTAAAGCTGCCTACCAGGAATAAAACTTACATGACCCTCAAGCAAACAGTTGCCAGTCACTGTTTACTACCAGCAGTCACATCTCGCCGCTATCAGTGACACTGTCAGCTCTTACTGCTGGCGGTGAGTAGAGACTGCTAACTTGACATTAGTTTAGTCCTTCGAACACAGCTTCCAACAAGAAATGCACATAAGGTGGCAGAGATGGAAAAGTACGCAATAATATATGCAAACAGCCCAGTCACATAAGCATGGGTATTCGTACAGTCTGATCTAGGTCTCCGACTCGCCTAGGCTAAAGAGATTGCTCTGGAAAGTAAAGACTCCGATCAGACTCCACTTATGTCATGTGCGCCGCTATAAACGTAATGTACCTAATGGCATGGGCAAACAAAAAATAAAAAACTAACTGAGGCGCTGAGGCCATTCGTTGGGTGATTTATACATTGTCTGGAATTTTATAAGTTTAATAAGAAACTGCACTGCTAATGCAAGTCCTGAAATAGTTGGTTCTCCGGGGCATGGTTTTACTCCTTGTTGGAGCTACGCCGCGGGGTCTGTTTAAAGTGTCACGTCCCATCAGCAATTAGGTCATACGGACGCCGGACCAATATTTAAAAGCCCGTCTGAAGGTGGATCGCACCACTCTCGGTTTACACTCATCACTCCTAGTTTACAGAGGAAGTAGCTGATCCACTACGTCTTAGAATACTTGGCGTCTAAATTTACAAGTTTGTATAGCTAATGTAACTACGAACACTGACTTATGATATTCTTTTCATCTATTTTTGTTTCAGAACTGGAATACATGTATACACCAATGGTGAAAAGAAGAAAGAACGGAGAGACAAAGACCGTACCACAATGATAGATAGATACAGAAGTTATAAAACGACACACATGCAGTTTGCACATACATTAAAGAAAACACGTTGTTTATACCGCCGTACCTTCGAACAGTACGCGCAAAATATACGTTGCAATCGGTTAATGAATTTTATCAATGACACTTTACCGAGACGAATAAACTGACTGACCGGTAACATCGGCTACCGTTTCGGACTGGCTTCGCCCGAATCGCCCCTAGACTTTTTCGTATTCGCACGGATTTTAGGGCTTTTGCCTAGGCACTCGTTGAGTATTTGTCATTCTAATGCACTTACGTATGTAACGCGACGTCTGATTGGATAACGTCAAAATTTTGCAACAGTAAATCCTGCGATATACTGTCGGAAACCCGACGTCGTTACGTAACGTCGCTTCTCATTGGCTGACGTCTGGTTTTACGTCGCTGAAAGCGTTGGCTATGGGTGCAAAGTAATACACTATTAAAGGTGAAAATGTGACAAGTGCATTAGGATGGGGATACCTGTATTAAAATTGTCATTTGGGGAGGTAAATGGTCGGTTTTATGGTCGCAAATTGCATTTTACGGCTCCGCTGACGCGTCGCCGTTAAACGAAATTTCCGACCATAAAACCGACGATTTACCTCCCCAAATGACAATTTTGAGTACAGTTATCCCCTAATTGGCTGTTTGACTCTCTCAACTGAACACCTTATATTCGCCGAATCATATCTTTTTCCACGTTAACTGACTGAAGAGAAATGATGTTAACGACGAACGGCGAAATCGGCCCTCGTTGTGGGATGGTTCTGTCAAAATCGGCCCCCGATGTGGAATCGGCCCTCGATGTGGAAATCGGCCTTCGATCAGGGACCAACCCTCGATATGAGTCCTACAGATATAAGTAGGATAAGATCAAAACAGCAGCGCTTGGTGGGACATTTACTAACTTCTAAATGACCGATTTAAACATAGGTGGAACAAGAAATGTTCCAGTATGCAACAAATTCCCTCAAAGCCTCCTTAAACTGACCCTTGAACCCTGATTGTGACCTTGACCTTGAGCTACGAATCTCAAATCTTGCAAGTTTTTATCATGCTTTAAATTTCCGTGAAGTTTGATGAAATTCACTTCGGAGGTTTCGAGTCACCTGACCCTTGGTTGTGACCCTGTCCTTGGGCATGGGAACCTTAAGTTTGTTTGTGACATACCAGCTCCTTGTGTTTTATCATTTCTAGAAGTTTGATCCAATAAGTAAAGAAAGTTTTTTTTTTGTAATTGGGGAGAAATTACTTGAACTTCGACCTTTGACTGAAACCTTTAACTTGGATGTGAAGGCCTTTGTCTTGTGTGCGGCATACCCTCTCATTAAGCTTTATCTTTCTGTTAAGTTTAAGGAAGTTTCGTTTTGGTTCTATTCTGAGAAAAAGCTTTGTATGATTTGACATCTGACCCTCCTTCAGTTTGGGAACATAAATATTGTAAGTGACAAACCTCAAGATGCATTACCTTTCTGTGAACTTTGATGAAAATCACTAGAATGAAAACACAGAGACACTATTTGACCTCTAAACCTGACAGTGGCCTTGACCTTGACCTTGGGTGTAGGAACCTAAATCTTGTATATGCGACACACCTTCTTAATATGCTTTGTCTTTCTGTGAAGTTTCGTCAAATTTAAGACATAATATGCCCTTTGAAAATGACCATGACATTCGGGGGCATAAAAACAGAAAGAGAAAGGTCAAGCAGGGGTCGGGGCCTCCAAGTACCACTTAAATCAGTGAGCAACCAAGGCTTGCAAGTGGGTTTGGTGACAGCTATTGTATTTCGAATAATATTTCAGTTTAATCTACATGTATATTCCACTTCTCAAATTAGACCTTTGTAGCACATCTCGCGGCAATTTCATGATATCAGAACTTTCCCAACTTTTTTTGGTAATCTCTTTATCGTCTATTATACTTCGTCATTCCTTTAACTCATACGAAGGGAGATTTAAGCCGCGACACGGGAAAACCAACAGAGTGGTTGTGCGCCCATCGCAGACTCAGATCAGCCTGGACATCGGTCCAGTTTCATCAGACTCTTCGATAAGCGCTCAAACGGTAGCTTAGGGTCTAAGCTGCATCGGATGCCCAGGCTGAACTGAGTCTACGCTCGGTACATAACCACTTCATTTTTTTTCTCGAGTCGCGGCTCATTTGAGTTCACACAGAAAGAATCAAGTTCGCAGCAGTGTTCACGCCTACCAATCGCTCTCATGCGAAACCACGGTTCAGAACGCCAATCCATGAAAGGAGTTTCCGGTTTTGCAGGAGGGGAGCCGAAATCGTAAACAAATTTGACATCGGCAGAAGGTTTGAGGTATTTATTTTCTCTCAGAAAAACTATTTATGCAAAATATAAGAATGCTTTTTTGTCACATATAGATTGTTTCTTCGGCACATGAAAGGATTAGGCACATGGTCTTGCATTTTTCCAGATATGCATTTAGTACGGCGGAGCATGTGTTCAAGGTCAATCTCGGCGATATATACATGTAGGGAAAAGTTGCATTCTTTTGCTTGATTTTGAGTCTCTGACCTTGTCAGTCGCAAAGAAGTGAACAGAACTACTGCCTGGGTTAATCCAAATGTTGGAAGTAAGCTTTCCGTGATCCACAGTTTAGAATTTAGAAAATAGATGCAAAAACTTGAAATCGTCATCCCGGTTCCGCATGAGATATTAGAAAATATAAGGAATTATTATCAAACATAAAAACAGCTTCTGAACAATAATATTGGATCAAAACTAACACGAACTGTGTGATAAATCATTATTTTATACATTTCAGATGACTTTCTAGCTGTTTTTATTCCCCGTTTGTCTGTTTTAGGCCTTTTGCAAACCCTTTCTCAAACCTTCCTGCATTTTTTGAGCATGTTTAAAACTTCGTTCAAACGAGCAAAGTCTCTTTGTCACAGAACTTTTTGCGTTCACATGAAGTACATTATTTGTCACAGAAAAATGTAACGATGAATCTTTGTTAAAGGTATACTCCCTCGTATTTCAGTACGAAGTAATCACAAAACTATGAAACTGGTTAGTTGTATGCAGCATAATTAAGATTTGTTCAAAAAACCTCTTTGTTACGGAGGCAGAGACGATATATCAATGCATACCCTTCTTGAATATTCACGAATATTTTGTCGTCATAAATTGATTGACTCCCACAGGCGTTTCTGCAAGCATGTTTTGAATTTTATGATTGGTGGAGTTAATAACTTTACAATAGCATTGACTCTAATCTATGCACGTGAGTTCTTTTCAGCCAATAACTGTATGAAGACGATTAAAGAAAGGGCTTAAGATTATTCATGATATAACTTTAACCTGATTAACTATGATTGCTGGGCGTATCAAGTCTTCATTTTTGGCGGGAATGGTGACCCGCTATTGCCGCTCTTTTTGTTTATTTTCTTAAATTCTCCTATTTTCAATGACCATCACAAATCGTAAATTTGGCAGATAAATGTACTTTTAATAGCCATCATTATCATGCCTAGGATATAATGTTTTGTGAGAAATTTTAAAATTAATAGAAATATTGAGGGTGTAAATCTTTAATCTTTATTTCGAAACGATCGGTCTTCTATTTTCTCGGATAAAGTGTTCATAATAGACATAGTTATGTTTCAAACAGGCACATAGATGGCGCTGCGTTATCTCAAAAAGTAGTACGGTGATCCCATTTTTTATTTCGTTTTTTCACTTAGCATATAATATTCTACCACTGTGTGAAGTTTCAACAAAATTTCAATTGCAGTTTTTATAGGGTGATTTCCCTTTAACTGAGAACGTCTCTTTAGATTATATGATTTGAAGCAATGAAAGTGCATTCATATGCTAGTGACATGAATTTTAATGGAAAATGTGTAAAAATGAATGTAAAAATACATTTTTTAAGGAAAACAAGACGATGTTTTTTTATTCTTTGCTTATCCAAAAGTTTTAAAGCCCTTTGGGTTATTTAGATGGTATAACGAAAGGAATGCTCCACCAATATTTGTTTTCAGTATGTATCTACTTTAAATGGGATAGTTTACAGAGTTCATTGGTATCGATAAAAGTACGTATGTTCGCACTTTTTAAAAAATGTTAATGAAATTCACGCTGGTGACTTCATGATTTTGCAAAGGTTCGATGGACATCCACAGTTGAATGTATTTGAGCCGTGGCACGACAAAACCAACTAATTACCCTGTGCGCTCAGCGAAGAATCAGATCAGCCTTGGCATCCACCGAGTCTGATACGAGTCTTCGCTGTCCGCGTGGAGCTAGCCTAGATCCTAAGCTAGCCTTAAAGCACGCAGCGAAGACTCTAATCGGACTGGACTAATGCCCAGGATTATCTGAGTCTTCGCGTGGCGCACACGCCACTTTTTTGGTTTTCTCGTGTTGCAGCTCATTTCAACTCGTATGGATACACAGTCATGTCGATTCTGCCACTGTTACAAGGAGAAACAACCTTTATCACTTTGAGTCTGTTTACCTTGACAACGGAGCCCTTTCAGAAAGAAGAAAGAAATTTGTTTCTTAAGGGAGCTGCTCAACGGACAGGAAGCCCCAATAAGAAGGAAGAAATAATCTTGTAGGCAAGAGTTATCTCCCTTGATAAAATAAAGGAATGACTGAAAACATGGATGAAAACGAACGCCTGATACAGGCTCCTAGTGCAACAGATGAAAATGCGGATGAGAATAGAAAAGGAATCACGCGAGAACTTATTTGTATCTATTCTGTATTGTGTTCTGTAGTGATTTGTTCAAATTCGGCTGGTGTGCTCGAAGGAACAACACGACAACAGTACATATATCATTGGTGTGAAACGCAAGAAAATAGTTCCAACAGAACTAATTTTACGACAACCTCAAAGTGTCATGAAAATAAGACAGTCTCTTACAAAAGTGTACAAAATTTAGCTTCGCACTGGGAGATTTATTTTGCTTTAACTTCAAACGTTTCCTTCGTCCTTACGTTTGCAATTTATGGATTTTTATCAGACAAATATGGAAGAAAACCTGTGATGATTGCGACTTTGACCGGAACTGTGATAGTTTCTATCGTCACTGGGATCATAATTTATGTAAAAGCGCATATTGGTTATTTTATTATAACAAGTATGTTGACCGGTATAATCGGTAGCAATAAGATGGTCCTATTTGCCGCTAAAGCAAGCGTTGCAGATTTATTCAGAGATGAACAACCGCTTGCGGTGGCTCTTTGCTTGCTTCTGGGATTAAGTGCCGTCGGGAAAATGGCTACAGGGATTTTATCGGGCTACTTCATTGACCATGAAGGTTTTCTGTATCCACAGTTGACAGCTATCTGTTTAACAATATTGGCCTTATGTATTCTTGTGTTGGCTTTTCCGAGCAGGATAATGTCGTCTGCCGCGGATACCAGTGACTCATCAACATCAGGCACTGGGATTCCTGCGCACGATGTTTGTAAAATGGCGTGGAGAAGCTACTTAAATTTATTTCAAAATTTAAAAGCACGATCTCTTTTAAAACCGTTTCTTATGCTTAATTTTGTGACTATTTTGTTTTTCATTGCAAGCGTAGCATATATAAAACCCTTGCAAATTTTTGTACTAGGGCCTCCATTTTGCTGGACGTCAACACTGTATGGCTGGCTCAACGGCGGTATTCACGCATGCGTATTAATAGGGACTCTGCTGATGAAGTTGTTGTATAAATGTTTTACAAATGATACCATTTGCAGCATTGGTTTGTGCTCTGGGATGATTCTCAGCATTATTACAGCATGCGCAATCAACACTTTCATGATCTTTGTCGGTAAGTGTACGCTTTTCTTGTAACCTGTGTTTTGTTGAAAGCTTTACTTCCTCGTTTTAAATTGGACCATAACTGAGTAGCCCCGAAATGGTCCAGTAAGACGTTTGCCAATAAGCTGGAGAATCATGTTTGTAAAAAAAAATAATTCTAAGCTATGAAATTTAACAAAAACCTCTCCAATAATAGATGCTGTCTATATACTTGTCACACCATGGGTGACTACAATAAGGTAAGCCTGACTACTATAGGAAGATTGCGCAGTGCATTATACATACAAGTCGAATTATAAATGATTGTTTTCTCAAAAAAATCAATATATTGTACCCAGCTTGGCCCAGGGAAGAAACCGATATATTTAAATTTTGCCCCATCCCACCCCAGCCCAGCCCAGCACAGTCACCTCCTCCTTCCTCCTCACCCCTTTTAATGTTTTACTTTCTTTCCACAGCTGATTCCAATATCTTCCATCAACAAACTATGGCGGGGGTTGGTTGCAGGGATGGCAATGGAAGGTGACATAATACTCATTATTGCATAAATATCGGTGTCACACGCAATAAATAGGCATGTTTTAATGAACACAAAACCATGTATTAACGTGCGTTTTCACGCGCCGATAATGACCACCTTAGCCAATTTCGTATGCCAGTTGCAGGGCAATTCTCCGTCAGTACAGAAACGAGCGGCAAGATTGCAGTTGAAGACATCGATTAAAGACTTTAACGGAAGAGTTATACATTTCGGATATCGTAAAAATGAAAGGGCAGGCGACATCAAGTGAAACCTTTGATGAACATAATTATGACTTGTGAAATGCTGTTAAAGGTTGCATAAAAATTCACGGTAGCTGACCCTGACCTGAAACGAGGATTTTTATAGACATGCATAGTGCGTGTAGGAATCAGCAAGATAATGGCGATGAGACCGAAAAAATTTCGTTATTTTTATAGCATTGTAGTTGAATTTATGGAATAATAGCGATCAAACATTTTTTTTGATGCATTAACATTTGCAAGGTCTCTCGGGAGATGTTGAAAACCTCGGCTTTCGGCCTCGGTTTTCAACATCTCCCTCGGGACCTTGCAAACGTTAATGCATGAAAAACCATGTTTGATCCCTATATTGATAACATACTGGAACGCAAAAAAACTGTGCACGTTTCAAGTTAGGATAACTATAGTTAAATCGGTCAAAAGCATTTCATTTTTGTATCATGTGAAGCACGCATGTCACTATGTCGAACAATGAACACATCCGGTCAGTATCGGGTTAAATGTTACGTAACGCCCCAAAACAGGGGTTTCGCAAGATTTACCCGTACAAAGGCCTGTCAAATGTGCATTCGGTCAAGTAGCCTCTCATTCCTTTCTTGCATAGGATTAAGAAAAACACACAGCAATCAGAGAAAAATCAAAACTCGCTATGAAAAAACTATCTCAACGTCAGCGAATTGAGGCGTTGATGATGCTCAATAGAGGTGCCTCTATTGATAATGTTGCGCGGGCCTTTAATTGCCACAGAAACACTATCTGTAATCTGCAAGCAAGGTTCCAACAAACAGGCGCAGTCGCAGATCGGCCTCGAAGCCAGATTAGTTTAAACATATTTTATTTCAACAATATCATACATATACACAGAAATGATATACATGATCAGTAGGATTAGAACGAAAGCGTATGCTTATTTAGTTCTTCTCCTTGAAATGGATACAGTTTTCACAAATAATGGCGGACAAAACTGTATGTACTGTTGTTGACAAATAACTGTGTTATTAACATTAAAATGTTGACGTTAGCAAATTTATAAAGCATAATACATGTAACAGCAAGACGAAAATGGAAAAAATAGAAGATTTTGGTAGCAGAAAAGAAAAAATAGGAAAATAGGAAGCCGTGGGTTGGTTGGAATGGATTTGGAATTGTCAGTTAACCTACTTGGAAATGATAGCACTAGTGCTGGATGGCGTAGATTATTCTGTCGGTGTATGTTGTTTGAAACGCTTTGTATCGTTTATATATTTTTGAACAGCTTCAAATATAATGATATTTGTCTGCAGTGATAACATACTATTTCCATATAGTAGAACTTGAAGTGTAACTGAGGTCTGCTGAGAAACTGTATTAATAAGTTCTGCCCTTTGGTCACGATACAAATGACAGGACATAAGATAATGATCAGTATTTTCAATATCACCACAACGGCACAGAGGAGACTCTGATATATGTTTCAGAAACAGATCATAATTCAATGAGCTTTATTTAGTACGTAATCTTGCATGTAAGATCTGGAGTTTTCTGTTACCGGTATAGTAATACTTTGGAACTAAGTAATTGCGTTCCTTAAGTCGACATTTGAAGTTGTTCACCGAGGTGCTGTTTCTAACGTCTAACGATAAACTATTCCACTCTCTTATAACGGACGGAAGAAAAGAATTGAAATATTGAGTAGTTCGACAGACAATCGTCTGAATGTCGCTGGAATTACGTAAGTTGTATGACGAGACGCTGTTTACAGAGGGAGGAATTAAAGACGAGAGATAGGTAGGTGACAGGCCATTTACCATTTTGTAAAAGAGAATTAGTTTACTTTTCCTTCGTCGTTCTTCCAAAGTTTCCCATTTTGTATCTTCATAAAGAGCTTGTAATGAAACCAATTTCGTAGTCCCAGTAACTATTCTCGCTGCTTCAGTTTGTATTTTGTCAAGTTCTACTTTTTCATACTGTGTGCAATTGTCCCAAACAACGCTTGCATATTCTAAAAGAGGTCTGATAAAGGTAAAGAAGATTATTTCAAGTGACTTTCTATCTATTTCAAATTTAAGCTTACGCATTATATTTATTCTTTTCCATGCCTTCTCTTTAACAAAGTCTATATGTTTATGCCATGTGCAGTCATTGGAAAGGTAAATGCCAAGGTGTTTATGAGAATCAGTTTCATTGATTTGTTGATTATTCATAAAGAGAGGAGGATGAATCGGCCTGTTTAGTTTACGAGTTATAACGAGCGATTCAGTTTTAACAGGGTTGAAAGAGACAAGCCATCTCTTCGCCCATGAAAGTATTTTGTCTATATCCATATTAAGTAGCTCTGCTGCGGTATCAGGATTGTCAACAACCATATACAAACTAGTATCATCCGCAAAAAGACGAATATTTGATCCGATGTCTACTACAATGTCGTTAATGAACAATAAGAAAAGAAGTGGTCCTAATATCGACCCTTGCGGGACCCCAGCCCTGATATTATTCCAGTTTGACTGAACACCTTGAAGTACAACTCTTTGCCTTCTATCTGTAAGATATGAACGGAACCATGTAAGTAAACTACCTGTAATCCCAGCTGCTTCAAGCTTCAGTAAAAGACCTTCGTGCCAAACACGATCAAACGCCTTGCTTACGTCACAAAATATTACTCGAACTTCCTTCCCAGAATCGAGAGCCTGACAAAAGGTATTATAAAGGTAAGTTAGCTGATTGACAGTAGAATCGCCAGGGATAAAGTCAGACTGCAAAGAGGTAAGTACGATATTATTGTTATAAAGATGATTATAGAAATGCTTAAATACAGCTCTCTCAAAAGATTTCTCCGGATTACATAAAAGAGAAACAGGACGGTAGTTTGAAGGATCTGACCGGTCTCCACTCTTATGAATAGGACAGACATGTGACACTTTCCAGCAAGTCGGAAAGTTACCTGTTCGCAGCGATTGGTTAAAGAGAGAACAAAAAGGTTCGGATAGTTCAGCAGCCAATTCACGGAGAATACGATTATTAATACCATCAGGGCCTGCAGCTTTACCGATAGGAAGAGATTTAAAAAAAAGTTTCAACTTCAGATGGAGTAAGCTGTAGAGAACTGAAATCGGACTGAACATCATATCGATCAATAACTGGTAATTCGACATTCGTATCATCTACTATGGTCTGATCTCTGAAAAAATCATTCAGTACATTAGCCTTTTCAAGTTCATCCGAGACAATGATGCCATTTTTTTCAAGCGGGGGAACCGAACGTTTGGAATTAGGGGATATAACACTTTTAAGGGTGGTCCACCAATCCTTTGAGGATAAAGTTTCCGATTTCAATTTATTTGCAATTCTTTCATTAGACATTGTTTTTGATTCTCTAATTAGTTTAGTAACCTTATTTCTAAGCTGTCTAAATTTATGCCAGTGCCAATGTAGATCTGTGCGCTTCGCTTTTCTATAAGCTCGTTTCCGTCTACGAATAAAGAATTTTATGTGTAAAGTCATCCAGGATGGTTCACAGGGTCTTATACGAGTCATCCTGTTAGGAATACATTCTTTAGCAATATCAGTTATATGATTCGTAATGCCCAGAGCGTGTTTATTTACATCTGTGTCATAAAAGCTCCCCCAATCAGTCAAAGAAGCTTTCTGTTTCAGAAGATTATAATCACCACGGTCGTAGGACCATGTCAGACGTACATATGATTTACCCCTTGGTTTGCTAAAGTTAAAGATACCAAATATTGGGCAATGGTATCTCAGATCTTGACTCAAAAATGGATCTCCGACTCCACTGAAGATATGGTTATCGTTGCTAGAAAGTATAATATCGAGTAAAGAGGATGAGTGCTCTGTAAAGTGAGTTGGCTGGTTTATAGTTTGAGTTAAAGAGAATTCTTCACAGAGGGTTTTAATTTTAACTGATAATTGTGCGCTAGGCATGTTGTAATTGAAATCCCCGGTTACAACAATATCCTGAATACCTGTGTCGACAGCAAGGTGAATTGAGTCCTCAATAGATGTAAAGTATGCGGAGTCTGAATTAGGTGGCCTATAAAACAAACCAAAAAGAATATGTTTATGTTTAAGCGTAAGTTCTATCCATAAACATTCGATACCAACAGGCTCTAGGTCGCTACGTCTTATATAATGAATTGCTTCTTTGACATATATCATAACTCCCGCACCATGATGATCTCCGGCTCGGTCTTTGCCTTCAGGAATTTGATATGAATGTAAGGAAATATTATCGTCAGTTACAGCTGGACTGAGCCAAGTTTCAGAGAAAGCTAATATGTCAAAGTCATATAGTTCCGTTAGAAGAACATCCAGCTTCGGGACTACACTTTGTACATTATAATGTACAAATGATAATTGACGAGATAGACTAACCGAACTTAGAGTAGATGCCATAGACCCTAAAGAAGTGTCCGATGAAATAGACGATGGGCCTGGATTAGGATGTACATTCCCTGATCGCAGGAGGAGTAAACAATAAGCCATGAAACCGCGAGCACTGAATAGAAGATGATAGAACAGAAATAAACGAATTCACAGTTGGATCTATAGCCTCTACCAGGCAAAGCATGCCGTAAGCAATAGTGCTTTGTACATTTGTAAGGTAAAACATTATTTTGCTTAATAGCCAAACTTACAGATAAGCATTGTTCAGCATTGAAATGAAGCCAAATGATTTCCATCGTGTTTACAAGTAGGAAGAAATTATGCTGACTTTTGTAAATGCGCATAGCGAAGCTTGGTCTCTTTATATGATAGTTCATGAAATTGCAAGCAAAAAATACAAAAACAGCTCAGACTTCGTCATGCGCATTTGTAGAATGTATGAACAGCACAAAAAGTTTATGCAAACAAGTACTGGTAAGCGTACGATATTCCACATGTTAGACCTTCCAACCACTCCACGGCTTAACATAAGAAACAGATAATACAAACAAGCATACAAGCAAAGAAAAACAAACCAAAAATACAAAATAGGAATCCAAAACATTACTACAAGATATTCTAATGGAGGTTTCAAGACAGCAGTTGCAAATGCTAGTTTAATGTTGTTGATGTACTTAAGCAAGAAATACAATAAACATGTTCTTGCAATGAGACGACTTACAAATATAGCACCAACCAAGGCTCAATATTCACCATCCTGAGCCCGGTTGCTCAAAACAAACGATGTCGTTAGCTTTCCGAGATGGTAAAATCTCCAACATTAATATCTCAAACAACGCCAAAAGGCCCCTTGATGAAAAAATGTGAGAAGCTTTCGCTTTGCTAAAGCTGCTCACATTTTTCCAACCGAAAAATCAGTGTATTTGGCTACAAATTCGTAAGCACTTAACCAGTTGACCCTTTAACGAGCACGTCAAGCCAACGATGCTTTGAGCAACTGGGCCGTGGTCTACGTAAGCTGACATTCTTAACAAAGTGAAACGCTTATAAGTTACATTAGGCTAGTTAACATCGATTCAGCTAATTTAAATACCAATTCTACCGGGCACACAACGATGAACCAACACCGCATCAACGTTGATTCAACGTCATGACGTTGATCCAACGCTGACTTAACATTGGGCCAACGCTGTGGGCCGAGTAGTCTTCCCTGAACTACAAAGCTACAAAGTATGTTAAAGAAAAGATAAAGTTCTATATTATATACCGCAAACAGAAGTAGAATTTTCGGATATAGTTATAAGATATTATTCGTATCCGCAAAAGACAGCTATTACAGAGAAATCTTAGTTTCAACCAAAGGCAACCGGGCACGCCATGTTTTTTTATCATTTTTACACTGAAAGCAACTTTTGCAGCTCCCTATATGCCTTCACAAGACGGGACCGACTCGCTAAGAAAAAAATTCTCCTAGGGGAGTGAATTCTTCCTTCGCTGAGACGGGAGATGAGACTAAGAATGACCAAGTAGCTCTACTAGAGGTGTACCCAACTACCTTGAGTTCAGACACGATTCATAGTAATTTAATATATACAGCAGTCATGAATAATGAAATACGTTTGAAAAGTTCTGCCTACTCAATCTGCACCACTCTTAAGTCACTAAATTTGAACACGTTTGCATTACACGTTATTTTTCAAGGTAAAATTTTTGCGTTGATGTTGCAAGTAAGAATAATGAAGAAAGTTTACAGTTGAACAGACTAGAAAACTTGTACATTGGACATTTAACTGCATTACCCGTACTGTCCTCATTGAGGTATAGTTTGACAGAATGTGGCGCATATATACTATTTTGGTATTGTCTTGTATTTTCTAAGAGAAAAACAATACTGAACTACATTAACACGTGTTTGTAGACAAGTAACCCAATTGGCACAAAACGCCGATTCAACATCGAATCAACGCTGATTCAACGTCATGACACTGAACCAACGCTGACTCAATGCCGATGAAACAACGCGTATCCGCCGGGGTGACTCTCAAACAGAGAGCCAGTGCAACCGAGCTGGCTACCCATACAAGTACAATCATACAATGACCAATCGCATCTATTTAGCCAGATTAGACCGCCACTTGGAAATATTTACACTTGCCACTGACTCCCTATAGGTAAACCGTTTAGAGCAACTAGCTTCATACACCGATGAACGTCAGTTGATCATGTGATGTCGTTAAGTGACGCCAGAGGTAAACGAACAACTTGATTGGTCCATGTAACGTTTGACTGACGCAACCTCCTGGTGACGGCTGTTTAACGTAATTGCCAAACACGTCGTTGCTAACTTTTTTTTCCGACCCATATTCTGCATATTCTACAATGAACCGAAAAAAATGGCTCAGAAATGTGTAAAAATAAAGTGTAAATATAAGAATAAAAATTTGATTTTTCAGCGTTCATCGTGTGAAGAAGCCAGTGGTCGTCGCTAAAATTCTACAAGGAGCGCTTTGCACTTCATGGAATTTTAGCTCAGCCCACTGGCTTCATCACACGATGAACGCTGAAAAATCAAATTTCAATTCTTAAATGACGCACACAAGACGTCGGTTTCAAACGGCTACCGCTACAGCGAGACAGTACGGTATTAGCAGGAACACCGTTCTGGGGCGTCTTCGTCACTGTGTTCGGCCCATAAGACCGAGAAGGCCTTACGTTGGAAGTATTCTCACGCGACGTCATCGCGTTGCTCGTCTAAACTGGGCACGGCAACATCTCCGTTGGCGAAGGCGTCAGTGGAATGGAACTCTTTTTCTCTGACGAATCCAGGTTCAACCTTAGTCACCATGATGGTAGAGTGTGGGTGTTTAGAAGGAGAGGCGATTGATTTGCTAACGCCTGCGTTGTTGAAAGAAACAGGTTTGGCGGGGGCAACGTGATGGTGTGGGGTGGGTTAAAGGGGAATAGGAAAACCGACCTAGTAATTGTGAAAGGCAATCTCAATGCTGCCGGGTAAATAAATCAGGTGTTGAGACATGTAGCGGTTCCATACGTCCACCAGCATGCTCCTGCCACATTGATGCATGACAATGCGCGTCCACATACGGCTCGCATTTCGCGGCAATATCTGAATGCAAATGGCGTTAACGTCTTGCCTTGGCCTACCGTTTCCCCAGACCTAAATCCCATTGAGCATATCTGGAATCTTCTTGGTCGTAGAGTAGGATCAAGGCATGATGTCAACAATTTGCAGGAGCTAGAGCATGCTCTACAGGTCGAAAGGAATAACAAATTCCTCCGCGCGACGTACAACGCTACGTCAACTCCATGAGACGTCGTATTGTACAGGTAATACGTCGAAATGGAAGTCGTACCCGTCGAAATGGAAGTCGTACCCGATATTAACGAAATTATCACAAATAAACATTTAGGAGGAGAGTCTTAAACCTTCATTTTATTCACAATAAAACCGATATCACAATATGTGGATTTTTTATTTCGACCCCTAGTACCACGCTTAATCGATTAACACGCGTCTATAGATACACACCGATATTTCAAAAAAAACTCTATACCACCTTGTAGGCAATGGAATATGCTAAAACTTGTTATCAAACATGATATACTTTCATTTATGGATCTCTGAAAAAAAATCAGCTAAAACCCTATGCACCACAGTTTCTTTTGCGTTTGAGTATATATATATTTATATTTTCCAGCACTGGTACCCGGCGTGTTAAAAGAAGCACCAGGAGCAACAATAGCTGCTAAATTATCAATAATGACTTCACGAACACATCAAGGTAACATTTGACAATATGTATATATTTGACAGCGTATCGAATAATAATTCTTAGGTAGCCATTGTAATTAGCAGGAGTAAATTTATTCAAACTTGCTTAGTAATATATCTCTATTTCTTGCTATGTCACCGCTTTTTTTTCAGAATTAATGCAGAAAAAGAACATTTTTAGGGAATATAAGAAATATTTAGGAAAATATACTGACGAAAACAAGATACGTCCGCTTCACATTTGTGTCTGTTAATTCCAAACGCATGCAGGCGTTTCATTCAAATGTTTTGCTTCAATAACGTCGATCATTCAGCTATGGTACTGGATGCGCTAAACAGAAATCCATTCGATGAACAATAGCGCCAATGACAACACCGCAAGCACCAGTACCCAAATTTCAAAAGTCACAAAATTTATATCTCGTGTGTTCTTCATATTTTAACCATCGAAGCATACCCCAGCATCACCGAGTATACACACGCTGCTGATATGTTATGAATGCTAGCTGCATTCCTTACTGTCACGACCACTGTTATAAAATTGTCACGTAAGGTGACGTCACAAAACGTCGATCACGACCTTGCGTAGAAACACGAAGACACGTCCTTGTTTGTCCATCAGTTTGGAAGTCAATGACATAGGACTACTTCAAAATCCAGTTCTAGCCATTAAGGTGGTGATGTATGGTAAATGTAAAAATCTGCATAAAACCATAAAAAAGTAATGTATCTCCCTGAAAGTTAGCAGACTTCTTAATTTTGTTGTTCTTTACAGTTTAGAATACAAAATAGATGTACATGCTGCTTAAAAAAATGTTTTTATAAGGAAAGATCAAAGGGTAATTTTCTGCGAATAAATCTGAAAAAATAATATCTTTATTGAAAATTTATGTAGTGTTGAAGGTGCATTATTGCATAATGAAGAGCGTCCTAGCTATTATTTATTCCAACTCTTTCTCAAATTGTAATGTAGACCAGATGAAAATGGTAGCTTTTTCTCAAATGTTCAACCATGTACAAAGTAAATGTACACTGGACACATTTATTAAATATAGGGTAGGCAAGCATACCTATGTTAACACATACAATATAAATAATACATTACTGACATGATCAGTGGTGTGTGGATGAAATTGTTCAACCTTGTTAAAATAGTATCACCCGTCTCACCTGTGTGTTTTGACAAAAAATTTGGACACAGATTGCATCTTTTTTCATCTGCTCAGCCTGATAATGTGTGAAAGAGTTTGAAAAAATAATTGCTAGGACGCTCTCCATTATGCAACAAGGTACTCTAAGCTTTAAGTATATTTTCAATAATGATATTATTTTTTCAGATTTATTCGCAGAAAATTACCCTTTGATCTTCTCTTATAAAAACACTTTTTAACATTAACAAATGCTGCATTTTGGGATTCTAAATTATGAGAAACAACATAGAGAAGGCATCTGCTAAGTTTTGGAAAGATAAGTGTTATTTTGAGTATTGTATGCAGATTTTTGTCTTTGTCCCAAATCAGTGATTATCACCACCTTAAAAGCATTGAAATTATCACCATTGTGCAACGCAAACAGTTCAAGGGTTGGATTAATAAAATCGGGGTGTAGTAAACCCGGCTTTTAGAATTTCAGCCTTAATTTTCATTTTCTAATGCGTTGTCATTATCGTACACACGAATAGCCAATTACAACAAAACCGGTGTCGAAATGATGAACGGCTACAGAGATGAAATGCAAAAGGAGATAATTTCCTAAATCGAAGACTTTGGGCTGCTTCCTTGTTCGTTTAATAAGCAGTTATTGTTTTTAAAAGTTTTTTTTCTTTGGTTGTTGTTGTTTTGTTTTGTTCGACATTTCTGACCCTCGTTAAACGCAAACGTTTCATGTTTTGATGAATAAAATGCTGCTTAGGCTGAAAAAACAACAACTATTTCCACATTAGGTTCGATAAACCATGTGAGCATGGAGAAAATATTTATGTGTGCCTGACGTTCGGGAAACAATCGGTTTTATTACGTCGCCTGACAACTTTGCTGGTTCAATAGAAACAGAGCGTTGCTAAATAGGACGTTTCTTTTTTGTGTCAGTATACTTTGACCAACGCCATATGAAAGTCATGCTTCGCTATACATGCATATTCTATACATTTCGAGGGTAGTAAACTTTAACATAATAAAAATGACCGCGATATTTTTTGTGCAATCTTTTCAAAAAGTATATCACGCTGTTCGCAATTCAATGGGGTTTTCAAAACGAAGACCGAAAAAAGAATGTTAACAAAAGGAAAAAAATCAAAGAGAAAAAGGACGCTTCTCTAGATATACGTTTCTGTGTATTTTATCACCTGTCCAGGCCCCAAGGTTATAAAACTTTTTATGTACTCAACTCAGCTGAGCATGAATTTTTCTCTGCTGATAAATATGAAAATGCCAACTAATGTTGGCATTTTCATATTCATAAGCAGAGAAAATTTCATACTCAGCTAAACTGAGCAAGAAAACAACGATACTTATCAGTAATGTGCTCTTTATTGGACATTAAAAGTTTACCTAGGCTGACATTCTACATTTGAGATCGGACGTTCTAGGTAAGGGGGTATTTCAAACGTATACATCGCATCGATTGTGGTGCCGAATTGCGTCGCACGAACAGGGAGTTTAGGACATTAGCGACGAGCAAAGACTCAGTCCAATTTAGTCTTTACATATGCATCAAACAAGGAAGACTGATCAGTCTGCGCCGGTGCGCAAGCTGATCCGAGTCTTTCTTAAAGGCACGCACCGTAAGGTAAAATTTTACACGACGCCATTTGCAGGATTGAATTAAAACCGTATCTACATCGTTGCAACATCATATTTACATCATGACGTTGCATCAGCGTCGATTTGACGCAGACAACTTTTTAGCTACATGAGGACATCTAGGCAAAAAGACGATGTATGTCGTTCTTTCTCGTCTGGAAAGCATAAATAAACGTGGTGTTATTGATATTTTCATTTTGCTGATACTGAATTAGCTATTTGTTCAACGACAATACCCCGCCAGGGAAATTTTTTTTCTTCCATTTTGATCGGTTGAAGACAGCTTGTGATAGCGCCACTCAAACTAAATCGTCAGCCCATAATGTAGGGCAGAATAGCGCAAAGCGGGATCTAGCCGTGTAAACGTCTCCGTCTTGATGGAAAATTACACGTGATGTCAGCATTTGTCATTGCAAGTGCGCTCTTATCTGACGTTAAGGGTTCTTTACCAGTGTATTGCACACAATTTGACTCGGCTATTTTGTACTACTGAATGAATATACAGGGTTTCAGTACCAGTCTGTTGGGAGCCCCATAAGGGCTGTCCTGATAAGCTAGCAGTCCATGTTCGAATCTTGCTGGAGGAGGAAAACTTAAACTACAAACGGGATTCTTGCACATTGTGTGAACATTATGCCAAAACTGAAACAGCATTTGCATGCAGCATGCTTATGTGTATACATGCAACGTATGTATATGTGTCAGTGATATCTGTTGGAAACAAAAACGCAGTCGTATCAGGCTGACTGCACAGGCGCGCAGATAGGTCTGAGTCGTCATTGGTCGCATATGTACAGCAGATCCTGTTAAACGTCGACACAGTGGCACGCTGATTTTACAGACGAACATCTATGATCCGATCAAGGCCTGCCAGTAAATTAAATATCAATCAAAATTTTGGATGATTACAAGTTGTCATAATATGTAGAGTAATTAACTCTTTTTAGACTGGTAACCCGTTTTGGCGACATATGCGAACAGTGTAGACCCAATTCAGACGCCGCATAATGGTCAGGATGAACGGAATATTTATACAAAATACAATAAAAGTGGAAACATGCACCAGAAACCCCTAAAACACAGAAATGGAGTCATCCAAATCCATGTAACAGACTTTCAAAGAAAAAGGGGATTGGGGAGACTTGGGAGCAGGGGGGGGGGGGGGGGGCTGGGGCGGGCTTAGATTACCCACAATTTAATGGGCTAACAAAAGCAAATGTACTACCCCAGCCTTTCCCGGTGTACATGTATACATGTGCAGTTTGGCCAGGGCATGTGCATTTAGTCCACATAATTGATTCGGCATTGCGGCTAGTTCCCAACAGCTGAAACGCCGTGGCAATATAGCACTTGATGGGTTCTGTGCACGCTGCAAATAATTTGCTATACAAAACGTTTGAAGCTTATCAAAGTTGATACGCCAGCGACACGCTGTTTTAAAGTTGCCTGATCCTTGGTTAAGCTAAGTGATGAACTTTGGGTACATTCAGGGTTCTGCCAGTGGTGTCATTGGCGATTTGCCAATGGTGCCATTGGTAACCGTAAACCCTGAACATGTGACCTTTGGCAGCCAACTATTGGTAGAGCCAATGGCGCCATTGACACTATTGCAGAGCCATTTTTCTCTGTAATTAGAAAATTTTAGTTTTTCTAATTTGCTTTCATCACTGTCGGGAACAATTATTCTCCTGTCACAACTCGAGCGTTTATGATGGATTCACTAAATCGCCATATTGAATGACGCAGTTTTCCGGCGTTTGTAATGTTACCCACGCCCTTTGTTGTCTGCAGTACTGGCAGCCAATGGTCGGCAATATTGGTACCTTTGGTACCGACGGTAGAATCAGTGGTGCCAATGTTGAAACTCTGAGCGGCATTGACATATCTATGCTGGCATTGGCAGAGCCCCAAACGCACCCTTTGTTAACGTATACTTAGTATATTCTTGAGAGTGACAAAACACTGAAATGGCGAATGGACGTTGTGTTGATGACGTTGCAGGGACATTGTTCGACGACTTCCTTTGTAGCAATGCATACCAGACAGTCTGCACTCGTTTTGAAATGAAGTCGCTAAATCTGCCTCGACGTTTATGCGACGTTGTTTGGTTTCTGCGTGAGTTTCATTTTCCTTTACATTTACATGTACCTTAACCTTGTTGGCAGAGTTTATACAACGGTTCAAACGTTGTAGTAATGTCGATATTGCATCGACTTTGATTCGACACTTGCCCGCTTGGTTCCTTCAGAAAAGGCTTCCAACACTTACATCTCAAACCAGCCATGTAGATTATCCAGCCAAAAATCCTAAATGCATACAGCTCTGTTCAATATATAAGGAACAGCGAGTATCGTGATCAGACTGCACTTATGTGCATGTCTTAACAAGGGCAAAATACATAAATACATGTTTTTGTACCGAGCAAGGGCGCACTAGCGGAAATCATACTGAGCGTGTTGGAATTTTGTCAGTGTGACAAAAAATTTAATACGCACCTGCGTATTTGCATACAGGTAGCTACGCTTTTGCCGACATTAAAATCCAGTGTCTGCTCATCGTACACGTTATAGACACACGATCGAAATCGAAAGTAAACACGTCCTTCTCGCAATACAGATAAACCTGTTGTTTTGGTATTTTATTGTTCAGCCATATATTAGTACAAAATTAAGTCATCTAATTTGAATCAGCGCTCAGTTCATCTAAAAGATCCATCCATCCATCCATCTAGTCACCTACCTACCTAACATTCTTACCTGCCTACGTCCCTACCCTCTGAATGTCTGTATGTCTGTCTCTCCGTTCACCTACCTACTTACCTACCTACCCTACCCTATCCTACCCTACCTACCCTGAGAGGCCGTCTGCCTGTCTCTGTCTGACAGACCGTCTGTCTGTCTGTAGCCTTATGCATTATTTATAAGACACCAATATGTTCAGACAGAATGGATGGATGGATGACTTGCGAATTAACGTCCATATCAGGACGCTGGGTGGGTGATAATGAAAGCGATATAGCCAGTCTATGATTGATATGATCTCCGCCTCCGGTGGGGCTAGAACCCCAGACCCTAGATCAGCAGGCCAGCGCTTAACATACTGAGGCTCCATTTTTATACAGTACGAATAGTCTGATTAAATAAAGACAGAAGACCCAGATCGGCCAAATGGTACAAAAAAACAACATCACCACCAACAACAAAAAAAACAACACTTCAACTTGTGCTTGTAAGATTCCTGAAGATCCGAGCATAATGTGCGAACAGCAAAGACTCTGACCTGACTGCCTGCATGCACAGGTACACTTTCAGGGGAAGCAAGTCTGCCATTTGTATCTTTTGCCTCGCTTTTTACTTAAGGGTCAAACCATAAGGGAGCCGGGCCGCGTAGCGCAATCGGTAGGGCACCTGACTCATAAGTCAGAGGTCCTGGGTTCGAAACCCGGTCTGGCCACATACTTTCGTTTCTCCTTCCGCTGGTTTAAGAAGAGCAGTTGTCAGTTACTGGCGAAAGTATGTGCACTTAGTACTGGTTAACCGCTTAGGAGGTCTAAGCCTGCCCAGGAATAGTGTGGTTAGGTTAACTGGCCGTCCCGACATGACCATAGATGTTTACCGTGGACTTTAAGCAATCAATCAATCAATCAATCAAACCATAAGGGGAAAAAGCTACCTCTGGAGGTTCGATTTTTTTCCTCAAAGCATTGTTTCAGTTGGAAAGGGCAACGTTTTGCCGAGAATAAAACAGGAAGTCACAAAAAGCATGACAGCCCAGCAGGCACATGACGTTGAAATGACGTCGTACTGACGTCGATGCGACATGGTGACGTCGCATCGACATCAATATGACGTAATTCTGACGTCATGTGCCCGTTGGGAGTGAACCAATTCATAAGACAGGTTTGCCTACAGCTTGATACTTGGCACATGTTATGAGAAAACGTTTTAAAGCTCGTGCGAACAGCGAAGACGATAATAAGCCTGCACTTCTGCACAGATGGATGGATGGCTAGGCCGATCGATCGATCAATAGGTAGATATATAAATAAATACATGAAGATGGATGGATGGGTGGCTGGATGGATGGATGAGTTGCGATTTTACGTCCTTTCTAACAGTATTTTAGTCATATCAGGACAAGGGGTGGATGATAGTGAAAGGCTATGTCCATGGAACTCCGTTTACGATTGAAAAGATTCCCGCCAACAGCGGGGCTCGAACTCGGGATCGCTAGATCAGCGGGCCACTGCTTAAGCTACTAAGCTACCGGAGCTCCTTGATAGACAGACAGACACCAGCAGGCACATGACGTCGTATTGACGTCGGTTCTACGAAATGACGTCGCACCGAAGTCATCACGAAGTCATTTTGACGATACGTATCCGCTGGGCCAGATTAGGGAGGTAGGTAACATGGAGGAGGAATGGAAAGACAGATAAAATGATGGATAAATGGATGGTTGGATGGTAGGTTGGGTTATGGTTGAATAGGTAGAGAGAGAGAGAGAGAGAGAGAGAGAGAGAGGAATGTGGTCGAGAGAAAAGAAAACAAAAATGAGGAAAATCAATTAATCTCGAGAGTAATACCAGTTTCCCAACCTGGTTTTCGACCTAGCCAATCAGTTACCGCACATGCAAAAGTGGTTGTCGACTGGGACAATCGACACCAATACCAGCCCGGTCGACGCCCATTTACAATAGTATCATTTACCGTGACTGATATAGCTTTCGACCGAATTATCGGTCGACTTAGTACAGTTACTTTGCAGAGTACCGGATAGGTCCACTGTTGGTTGGTATTATCGGCTGTCAGCCTATATTTCAACCATGACAAATTAAGTTAGTCGCCCCTGATTTATGTTGCGTGATTTTTTCATTCCATGTTAGGGGTGGTCGGTTTGGGCGATGGTGCTGTTGAACATTCAATGCCGTGGCGTTCTTCTAATTTGGCTAATAGTAGGGCAAGGGCCGGTCGGCCTGCAGCAGGTGCGGGATGGGGTTTGTTTGGATTATTCTAGTCTCATCTATCCTATCTATACCTTTTCTTTCTTGCTCTCTCTGGAAGCAGCTCGAAGAGACTGGAATACTATCTAAAAGAGCCGTAAAACCCAAACGCCAACCACCACCACCATGTACAGACTTATGAGATAACAATGATCGTTTGTCCAGAGCGCTTGGCTTGCGTTTGAAGACGACAGGTTTCTTACTTACTGACAAACTCCCGCAGTCGTAGTCCGTACCTGATACTCTTGAATCAATAATAACAGGCAGCGAAACGACATGACTGGACCATAATATATGCTATGACGATAGAATGGAAATCTAATAGCCCACAAACAATACGCCCAAATGACATATGTATCATTATATCTCTGTATGATGATCCACATCAGTAGGTTCAGCGCTTGCCTGCCGATCTAACGGACCCGGGTTAGAGATGCGCGAGAAGCGAAATCTTTCCGACTGTAAATTGGGCTACATTGCACCCAGACTTTCACTATCAATGTCCCATCGTCCTGATACGAAAATACTGTTCTAAAGGACGTAAAACTGCAACACATGATGGCAATTAGTATCGGCAAATTTCATAGCCATCCGTCCATTTCTTCTCACGTTGTGATTTAAGGACCACCTTGGACAACCCTATACACCGGCGTGGCATTCATTACAGGCTTGCACGAAGGCGCAGGCTGATCTGTCTTTCCGCTATAGTATGCATCAATTGTGACTAGGATTCTTTTAAATTTGAGATGACCCCCAAGTAGTTTGTCAGCCTCGAATATATAAACTCAGCGTATGGTCAAAGTTTTAATGTCCATTAGCAGGTAAAATTTCATGTTCAGCTGAGTTGAGCATGAAAATAGTTTTATAACCTCGGGGCCCGTTCATGAAAATCGTTTATGGAACACTTTCAGGTATTTTGTTCGCGAGTCTGGAGGGTATTGATATCTTGAGTCATGCCATATTTGTTCCAGTCATTCTAGAGATATTCTCCTTAACCGAAACCCACTGGAGGAGCTTAATCTTCATGCTAGCTGCTATTATTTTCGGGTTGGCCTTTGTTTTGATGCTGTAAGTTTGAAATTAAGCTAAATGGGTACACTTTCAGGAGAAGCAACTCTGCATTTTAATTTTTACCTCCCTTCTCAATTGGGGTTAACTCAAATGGCAGAGTAGAAACCCTTTTTGAATGTGTTTCGTCGTCCAAGAAAGTAACAAGAGTTGTCAGAAAACAACGAAGCGCGCCTAATGGGTGCCTGACTCTCAAGGTTACAAAGTATCCTGACTCAAAACATTGTTAACATAGTTGACCAGGGGTGAATGTGGTAGCTAGTGCACAAATGAAGTTTGCATCAAAAGCTAGACTAAGTCAGTTGTTCCCTTTGGCATACAGGGCCGACTTGTATGCCACTATCTGGACACTTTGCGGACATTGAGGGTCGGGTCCTCGAGCACCAGATGGTGAGATACCAACTCACTCTAACTTATAATGCCTCATGGTGACAAAGGGTGATTCCTAGTATGGGTTTTCACACCACCTTTACCCAGTTCTAAGTCCGTCTGTTGACACCTCCTTACCCTTTGCATACTTCTTATGTTTCCTTTGGCCCCACCCCATAGCCTCACCCCTAGCCTGAACCAGTTGTCAAAGCCTGGCATCCGTATAAACTAATTCATCTGTGATCATTATGTCCAGTTTTTAACTCTCTGGGGCAAGTAATGGTACCAGACCAGTAATGGTTTAATATGACCTGTTATACATTCTGACCCCTGGCCCCACCCAGGGGAACTCTAACACAAAGTCAAAGATGTTGGTCTGGGTAAGTATCATACTACATCTAAACTTTGTAGCATATAAGGTATCGAAATTATGAGCTAATGCATATTCATATTGCATATTTATTAAATAGTGTTAAAGGTATAAGGCAAAATCACTCAACCATGAATAAAGGTCAAGGACACATGAGTCTGCATGGATGATTTGCTGCTGTTGCAACTCAATGCTCAAGGGAAGGTCCTGACCAAATAAAAAGCAGGTAGTGATCTATAAATAGTATGAGGCCATTCGCAATGTCAGGCTGATCCACTATGCCAGGTATAATGTTAATTCATCAAATAGTGTTAGAGATACATGTATAATCAGTAGACCGTGAATAAAGGTCTAGGGCACATGAGTTAGCATGGATGCTTTGCAGCAGCTGTAATTATAGGGATATGTTTTTTGTCCAAGTATCAACTCTCTTTTCTCAAAGGTATTATGAAAATTGAAAATATTGCCTTCAAAACAGTGCCAAACAGCAAAGTCAATCAACCGTAACATATAAGTCAAGGACACACAATTAAGTGATGCTGCTGCTGCAGTCATATGGATGTATATATGTACCAAGTATGATGACTGTAGCTACTGTAGTTTGTAAGATACAGAGTTAAACATCGAGTTAAACGCAAAAGTTAGCATTGGTTAACCTGATCACTGACGCCGACGAGGCCGCTGACGGAGACGCGGACGCTAACGCCAACGCCAACGCTAACGCTAACGGATACTCGGACTACGACGCTGGGGGTATCGCATAAGCCCTCCTTTGCTTCGCAAAGGCGCGCTAAAAAGGAAGTCAATTTTTTTTTATCTCGCTTTGAAAGAAATAGCAAGAAACATGGTGGTGTACCCATACACCTTAATACCACATTGAGAGAGTCGGACAGTACCACACCCGGTAAACTATGTTTTCAAGGGTGTTACGAAACGAAAAAGAGCTGTTACGAAACGAAAAAGTCATAGTTACCAAACGACCTGATCATCAGGTCGTTTGGTAACTGACTGTTTTTCGTTTTGTAACGGCTCTTTTCGTTTCGTGATGACCAGGTCTTTTGGTAACTATGACTTTTCGTTTCTTTACCCACTTTTTTCTTTCGTAACAGCCCTTGTGTATATATACATAGTTAACCAGGGACAGTAAGACAAACACAAAATTACAAGGGATTAAAGTCATGACTGCCCAAGGAGACACTCAAAGCTGTCTTAAGGGTCACACAAAAACTTGCGGCTTAAGACATGCGATCCGATAACTTTAGCAGCATACTGTTTGCGTCACTTGTTAGATGTGGAGCAATTTGCCCTCTCTGCTTTCATTATTCTAAATGCCTCTGACCATGCCAAAATAATGCAGAAATGTTCCCTTGTTCCCACTGGCGAATTGTTCCAAACTTTACGTGTATGCATGTGTGTGGTGGGGGAGGGTGTTTAACTACTGACTACAACAAAGTTTTCTTTCTTTTAACTGTCGTTCAATTTTAACCCACAAATCATCTCGCTCAGCCTACAATGTCACTTCTATCTAGTTCGTCAAACAAACAAGCCTATGGCATACATAATAGGATAGGGTATTTGGCATAAACTTAACAATATAGAGAGTTTCCTTTATTTCAGATGTGTAAGAGTGACATCATCACGGCGTCATACAGACCACAGTCACAGAAGAGCAGAATAAAACAGCTTTAACCCTTTTTGGCGGAAGGCGGCGTCTGATCAGTGTCAGCACTGTTTGTTTACAGGAATTTCTTTGAAAACTACAATAAAAATGCAAACATCCACCAGAAACCCCTAAAATTGGAAATGGACTCATCCAAATGATAAGGATGGGCAAGTCCACTGGTCAAAACAGTATGAAAATATGCTACTTTCGCAATAAGAAACAAACCAATAAAAAGACTATGAACCATCTGTGTGACAGGACTAGTCCTAAACACGAAGTATGTAAGGTGTATGATAGCACATTCATACCACAAGCCCTATACGAGGGGCATTTAAGAAATAATGTAAATGATCTCACGGCATCCTATTGGCTGATATCTAGCTGTGGTTTTATATATCACTGGAAAGGTAAACTCAAGTGCTTTAGAATGATGTGCGCTAAATGAATTTCTAGGTCACTCGTGCATGACAGCAAGCGCTTATACGTCATGAGGGTATGGATACTGGAAACTGTACATTTTCATTGAAAGTCTCTAGTGTTCTTTCGTTGTTTGCTCAATGAGAAAATGACATATTTTAAAGAAGAAACACAAAATAATGTTCTTTAAATGTAAAATGAGAAAGTTATAGAGAAGTCGTTTCCAGATTCTACACAAGTAACAATAAACGAGCTTTTTTCTCTGCTATGTGGTTATGAATGCCAATTTATTATAAATGCATTATATCAATAAATTGTGAGTTTTTAGTCATTCACATACAATGTCAACAAATGACAGACATTTTATTACTGAAATGATTGGGTCACTATATTTTGTTACGATCATATCATTAGACTATACATGTGCAAACTCCACTCCGGAAGTTGCAAAGTAGCAACAATTCATGCATCTTCTAATAAATCGACACAGGTTAAATATATTTAAATTTGTTTAATGTGAAAAGTTGGAGGGCCATATGGAAAGCAAAATTCATACATAAAGACTTCAAAGACTTGTTATTTTATATGACATACTCGCATTGAAATATTTGGGTGGGTGGGGAAACTTATCGTAAAAGATCAGGTAGGCCACTGACAAAAGAGCATAAGGTGCCGTTTAAGATAATATACTACAGAAAACAAGCATGACGAATTAATTTTTAGTTATTTTTTGTTTCATAACTATAATCAAACATTCACTTTCACTTAAACTGACCCCAAAAAAACGAAGTTTCAACAGCTTACTATACAGTTCAATTTAGCACAGGAAGTGACGTCATCAGAAATGCACATTGTTCCATGATTAGCCGATCTTTTGTTTTAGCAAAGCTGATACAATGCTTTTCATACTACATTATTTTCAGTTTAACAGATAAAATAGTATCAATCCAGATCTGCTTGTATCCAAAGTTAAGAAAATATGAATTTGTCTTCACATAAATATTCCGTCCGTTTCTACTCAGTGTCCCTACCCTATCAACCATTGTCAAGGCATATTTTGAAAAAAATACCAGTGACTCAAATTTTTGAGTGAAGGTCATTGGGTGATATGTAAACCTAAAAGTTAAGACACAGATTTTAAAAATCGGTCAACATTCCTAGGAATGGCATATACATTTACACTATTTCTGAAATGCCCCTCGTATATCCAAAATTTTAGCCATGATATACCGCGTTAACACTGGGTAGCGTGCTATAAGTAAGATATAACATGGTTTGTCCGTCTGTACGGTCGATAATCCATCGTCAAAACTCTTGGATTATCTCAGAGCATACGGATAAAAATCATGCTGTATCACTTACAAGATCTTTTGACAATATTCAGAGGTTAACTCGAATTTTCAACGCAGGAAGAAGACAAATTACGTTGTTTATCTATGTTCCTCTGAGTCTGATTAGAGTATAAAGTGGTGCAGCAGGTCAACGAGCTCAAGCAAGCATTCTGGCTGGACAATGTTGATTAAAGCATGATGCAATGGGACGTCAAGTCAGTATGAATTATAACAAGAGTAATATTTTTATATCTTTCGTCTTTAATATTGATTTTCAAGACGTTCTACTTATAAAAAAATTAGCACAACAGCAAATGTATATGCGACATATATTTAAGCAAAAAGAGTATTCTTCAGAAAGAATATAAATAAATATGGTCCAAAAACTGAAATAAAGGATCAGGAGTGTAAAAGATACATATAAATAAAGATATACTGAAGGTTCAGGCTGTTTGTTTTATTTCTTACAGAAGATAGTGCGTCCTATTCTGATACCAAGAATTAGAGAGTATAGTATTCTTTTTTAGAGGTTTGCATAGAAAACATGCACATTTTCAACAATGTCGTATTAACATTTCACAGAATACTAGAAATGGTAGCTTGTAGTAAACAAACAGTCTTGATCAAGCACACCAGATCAGCCTGCTGTATTTTGTAATCAGTTTAGAAGGAACCAAGCAACAAACCAAAAAAAATCGAAAGTATCAGACCGTCGACTGAATTCCGAAAAATCCCTTTCAAAGTTGTTGCACACTTAAGCTGTTTGTATTCATTTTAAATGGGCGATACACAGTAACTGTGTTTAATAAAAGGATCAATTTTGTGCATGAAAAAAAGATTTGACAAGTGCCAGCAACAACAAAGAATAAGTAATGAACATTTATAAAATGTCCTATATAGTAACCAAAACCGGAAACGCCGCATTTGAGTTGTTTACAGTTGTCACATATCCTCGTTTCAATGTCCAGGCAATGTCAAACAATGCCTTATCAACGTCGACGCATAACGTAGCTAGCATCGACGATGATAACACGTTGTTTTAGTATCGTTGCCTGCCGAGAATATTCAGAGTAATAAAACGAAATTAATAAAAAACGGCGTTCTTTTTTGGCTTGGATAGATAATCAGCCCATCTATCTAGAACTATAAGCAGGAAGGCACTTCTCCGGGCGAATAATTAAATGAAGATGATAAGAATGATGAAAATAAAACATACAATACTTCTTTTATATAATATTGAAATGAATATAGATGAATTTCTCTGATCAGAGACAATTAAAATAAAACAGTCGGCAAGTCGAAGTTCGGCCAATTTTAATTCAAAGATTCTTCATTTGGATCATTCTGTAATTCATAAAGTTGGTAACAAGCAAGTCACTTACTGCTTTTTTTTTTCAATCATATTCTGATACATGTTTCAGTCTCCAGATTAACCGACTGTGCCGGATTATTCAAAGAAGCCAGATAACCCAGGTCAATGGCGCATAGCATAAAAATGTGGATGTCATTATGCGGCTTGATCTATGCTAATCTTAAAATCCCATATGGTACCAAAGTTATTGCATTAAGATTAATTTTTTCACACCTGTATGGATCTATCAGCGTTCCTGTGATCCAACAGCCACAAAATCTGATGAGAGTTCAAAGTTTATCAAAATTCATATAAAAGCTTGTATTTCTTTTTTTTTTTTCTTTTTTTTCTTTTTCCTTTCAAAGAAAAATAAGAATAATAAGGGTAACTTTTCTTTCTGTCATTAAATGCATGTTGATGACTTTAAATCTTTTGATCATATACATGTACCAAATTGCAAGCTACAGAAGTCATATTAGCAGCTCAGCAGTTTATTAAATTGCAAGCTATTCAACTTCGTGATTCTTTACACATCTCCTGAAATATTACAGAAGATTCCCAAAACGTAAAATATAAGATATTCTATTCTCTATGCTTTGTCTATATGAAATAAATATGTTTTAAAAGTCCCAACGTATTTAACTTGTCTCTGTTCAGCTATCATTTGTTGCCTTGCCAACAATGGAAGACACTGTCCGTTGTCATGGAGATTTAGGCTGACAACGCAATGTCAAGGGAGGCGTAGTTAGGTCCCTCCTTCACGACGTGGATAGGTAAGAACGGACGGTTGGTCTTCATACAATGATTCTGAAAAAGACCAGGAAGTTTTCTGTATTTTAGCCCAGGAAAACTGTAGTTCTAATGTAAATTTTATATTTGTCCCATTTTGGCAACTGTGAAATGTAAAGAATTCCTCTGTCTAACTTAGATCTTCAATTTTGCAACTGTTGTATTTCTGTATTTCTCGAAAACACAAGAGTTAACAATCTGATATTAATAACCGACACCTATCTGAGTCAGTCTTTCTGTATGCGTTCCCAAAGGCTTGAATCATAGTAACAACGTTTTAGAAGTTGAATACACACTGATATAGCGTTGATTTAACGTGGCGCTACGTACAATGTACAGCTATTTGTATGTACTTACGTGTGCGTACGTCATCCCATTGCGCTTCTCAGCTGGTGACGCATTCTTCCCGATCCAAACAAAGATCTGCTCACAGGAGTCGAAGAGAAACACGTCCTAAGAAACACAATATTATACACTCTTAGTTGAGATAACCATTTTTGAAAGAATTTCACCAACAAAGTGGTTGTGCGCAAAGCGCAGACTCAGATCAGCCTAGGCATCTGCCCAGTCTGATCAGAGTCTTCGCTTTGCGCTTAAAGGGTAGCTAAAGGTCAGGCGGACAGCGAAGACTCTGATCAGACTGGGCGGATGCCCAGGCTGATCTGAGTCTGCACTGGGCACACAACCACTTCCTTGATTTTCTCGTGTCGTGGTTCAATTTTAACAGATAGGTTTATGGGTATACCGCCAAGTTTTCCTGTCATTTTTACAACTTTTTCAATTTTACAATTTTTTTTACAATTTTTACAACTTTTGTGACTTCCTGTTTGCTCTCCTGGAAAACTAAACACTTCTAAAAGCGAATCTACTCATAAAGGAAAAACATTGCTCCTAGGAGCGAACTGCAACATAATTGTTAGAAGGTGTCAGAGCGAGTTGCGTGCCAGTATTTAGACAGCGATTTAATTATGGAAATAAGTCATTCCTTATATATCCTAACAGAAAATGAAACGGAATGAATAAAACACACTTGTTCGCCAGGGTTGGTTTTGCAAAAATGCTGTTGATAGATGGTTCTGCGAAGAGGAAAATACCTACGTCACTACCCAGATCCGACTGTTGAATATTTCCAGTCTTCACTTCGCTGAAATTGATTTTACCACTGGCGTCGGAAACACTGAAAAAAATGTAGTATTATTTCAATAATGAAAGAATAAATGACTTGAATGAGCTAATACGATTTATTGTGAACACTGCTAGACATAAAATGCAACCAATTAAGTTGATTCGTGAGTACCTGAAACATGGAACTTATAAATGGTACAAATAGATATAGTGATGAAAATTTGAAAACTACTGGACAATCCTTGGATGCTGGCCAATAATCATGTAAAACTCTTGTTCCAGCCAACCTAATCAAAGCCATTGTGTTTTTCCAGACGAAACGACTCATAATACATATAACAAGTGGTGCAAAGATTAAAGTCATACATACATTAGATTATTACAAACGAAGTATATGTACAATAAGTAATCCGACATTGTCAGAGGGATACTCGATGTCGTTTGCATTCCCTGCTCGTTCAAAATCTAATGTATAAAGCTTAGTCTTAAAATGTTTTCACACTACGCATTTTTCACAAGCCTTTTCAGTTCTATTTTCTATGCTATACATATTCAGAAACTATTTATTTGTCTAAACGAAGGTATGGATATGTCACGGTATATGTACTGTGGCTTGTTGGTGGACTATAACTCGGTGGTTTCTATACCTTTGTTTCCACAAAATATTTAAAAGGAAGCCCATGAAAATATACGTAGTCTAAAAGCTTTGAAATTTCGCACATTCTTATCACTTCCTTAATAAACCTTACCACTGGTCTCTGCTGGCTCAAAATGTAGGCATTCATAACGCATAAGAAATAAGTGTCTGTCACTCAGCAGCCCTTGCCAAACGATTTATCTATTGATTACAAGAGCTTACAAATTGCCATCTATAAGCTAAAATAATATCTTCCAATATAAGTGATAAGTCTGCTGGTTGTAAGCCGTCATGTGCAATTATGACGGCGATGCAGCATATAGATGCCGTAATCCACACTTACCTTAATATATTTGTTTCAGGTGAATTTCAACACTTCCAGAATTAGTAACTAGTGTACCAAATACAACATATATGCCATCAGTATGTAAGGATATATACCAATCATAACTATCTACTGCTATTTACGTATATTCTATAGTTTGCAACATAATGATACAAACTCCACCAGGCCGAAGCCGAGTTAAATATTTTACTTAAGTTTATTGACCCAATAAACCCATCATGGCATTAAATTTTCAAATATTATATTTCCAAAGGTAAATTACTTCAAGAGAACTTTAAGCTCCAATGCCACTCCAAAAGACCGATCGGTTCACAACAAACCTGGGAAGTATAAAAAAGCTTTAAATACATGTTGACATGCATGTGTTAGTAGCCGTACAACACCCTATTAGCGGGGATATAAACATTACTATTAACCGCTTTTTCGAAACACGTTGACACAAAAACTTCCCAGAATTCCTGATCTGTCAGGTATGAAGGCAAGGTTTCGTCAGCAATGTGGCTCTAAACACTTTTCAGTAGCTGCCACCTTAAAAATTTACTGAGTCTAAATAAATTATATACCACTACCAAAAGAATACTTCTCGTAGGCTTGAGAATGATGGCCTTTTAAGTAGTAATTCATAATTAATGAACAATATTTCTTCAGCGCGTTTTAAGTGAAATATCTAAAGTATATCCTGCAGCCAAAAGTGGACGCCGAGGCCAGAACGTCCTGAATACAGAAACACAGTAGACAAGTTTCTTGTTTACTGTGGTTCTGTATTAATGTTCAACAATAACTGCGCGACTAATGCGATGCTGCAGCTGCTTAAAGCTCCATTTTTCTCTGGCTTACTTTACCTACCCTGCTAATTAATTTAGTCCATGGAAAATACAGCTAAAGGTCGGGAGACGTAAATTCGTCTATGGTCAACACAGCGTATAAAGAAAGTCAAGGTCTGATACGGAGACAATGTCATGATGTAAGCTAGTATGAAGGATCATAACACGGTATTTAGTCTTTTAGAAATGAAGCTAATTGCAGTGGGTACATGTATTGTTTTCGTCAGACTAACAGAGCACAAAAGTTTAGCAAAGACACTTTCGACATCGACGTTAAATAGACAAAGACATTATGTAAACTTGTACGAAGTTTCATTACAAAAGGTTTTTAAGTCTCTGAAAATTCGAGCTTGAGGCAGCGAGTAGACATAAATTTGTCCAACAAAGAATAAAAAAGTTAATGTCAGCAGACGACACTGATGCTGCATTAACTATGGTGTAGGTTTGTATGATGTTTAACACTTTAAGATCTTTTAGTGGCTAAATATTTAAGATCTTTTAGTGGCTAAGATCTTTTAGTGGCTAAAAATGGAACAAAACGCATTGGGTAGACGCATAGTTTTCTATGTTTAACAGAGGGTAAAAAGTAGGCGATGGTCAGCTGACGACACTGATGCTTCAGACACGTATGCTTGTCGTAAGTTTCATCATCAAATATCACTTTTGTCTCTTAAAGGTCGCAGCCCACGAAAAAGATAGACGAAAACCTGGCTATGGTCAAAGACTGTGAAAAGTAAGTCAATGTCAGCAAACAACACTGTGGTGGCGGAGACGTTCCATGATATAGCCTTCCGAGGTGAGGCTCCATCATAAAAGGTCTTTCAGTCTCTGAGAACTGGATGAAAGCTTATGAGACATTCATCACAAAAGCTATTTTGTTTATATATATATTTGGCAATGTTCAAAAGAACATGGGAAGTAAAGAAAGGTCAGCAAACGACGCTATTGTTGCGATGAAATGTTAAAATGTAAGAATGTCTGAAAATTCAGTACACAATGGATTTAGGTTTTTGAGGAATAGGGCCAAACACAGTGAGTAAAGATAGTTGGCGATAACAACGACGACGACGACAACGACGACGCCGGAAAGTGATCCCAATGCCGCTCTTGTTTGCTAAAGCAGTCCAGGCAAATAATGATCTGATGGTATAAAGCGGATGTATTCATTATACACAATAAATGTATGAAAACCTTGCAGCCACAGCCAATATTATACACCGACAGCCTTAACTAAAACATTTCTACACACTCAGTCAACGCTTTGAAAATCTGTCAAGTTCATATATTGTAGATTAGAATCTAAAAGTATTCTCCATCGTGAAAAAGAGTTTAATGAAAATGCATGGGTGTACTATAAGATGTTCAACGGTGACATTTTTTGAGTTAGTAAGTTTCTTTCTTTCTTCTGATATAGAAAACCTCGCAAATGCAAATCTTAAAAAGTTCCTTCTAGAGCAGAGAATATATTCAAAAGAAGGAACATGGGCCAGATTACGTAGTTTCGGCTAATAAAGCCTCATCAGTGACCCTGAAAATATCTGGTTACGAAACCAGAGAAAAGCATACTGTAATTTCTTTATTTTAATTGGGCAGTCGATTCAAAGACTGATTGGTTTCAAAAGGGGTCCAAAAATATAAAAGACGATTGTCTACAATAAGAATCTAAACCAATCGCAAATTTCAGATTTCTCTGATCTTAAAGGACGAAAAAAAATATAATCTGCACTATGGATGATGTACGGCGAGACGTTTTACGGCCGCCACACGGCACAACACCAGCTGCATTGAAGTAAAATTAAAATCTTAAAAAGTTCCTTCAAGAGCAGAGAATACATTCAGAAGAAGAACATGGGCCAGAAAAAACTATTATTTTTGAATCTTGAGTGTGTAAAAATGACTAAAGCCAGTTTCACAAAATGTTCTAAGTAAAATTTGATAAAATGCTGGAATCTGTTCAAGAAAATGTTCAAATGTTCCCGAAATAAATCCTTGGTTTCTGTCTGAATCTGAAGAAAACGCGATTAGGTTTCCAAAAGCAAGATCCATTTTGTTTTCTCTAAAAATATGTTTGTGAAACGTGTTCGTATAGTCTAAGAAACGCAAATGACATTCGAACAATTTGTCACGAACAAATCAGTACTTCAATTCCTTTCTACCCTCCTCCATCCGTGACTCGAACAGCCATCCCACAGAACAAAGTAACTCTGAGTCTATTTCATCTTTTAAGTTTCATCTGATTCAGGTAAATGATAAGAGTACGTAAATATTACTGATTTGGAGACAGACGTTCACAAATACTGCATACGCGCCTTCGCACTAAGCGCAGTTCTATAAATTTAATTGACGTTTTTTTTTATGTTTGGAGCACTCCGATCTGGAATGTTATTAGCATTTTGAATGACTTAATGCTTTATGAGAAGGCAGTTCATTTTGATGCAATAAAAACACTAACAAAGGCCAAGATTTGTAGTTGTTGTGTTATTGTTTAACGTCCACTGTAAACAGCTATATGGTCATGTAGGGACGGTCAGTTAACCTAACCACACTATTCCTGGGCAGGCTTAGACCTCCTAAGCGGTTGACCAGTACTAAGCGTACTTTACTTTCACCAGTAACTGACAACTGCTCGTCTTGAAGCAGCGGAAGGGGATATGAAGGTAAGTTGCGCCAAGAAGACTCTTCATAAGCATAAGTGTTTTCTAATGAATAGCATCAGAAACTAAACATATTCGAAATAAAAACTTATTAAAAGTGTTTGTAGATTTTATCGCTATTTCTTGACATAAAATTTCAGCTGCATCAATTCATAAATGTGAAATCCATATTCTTCGGTTCTAGTTTATAGCTGTCTGTTGCATTCTGAACACAGAGGAATCCCCAAACAACGTCTGACACGGCAATATACGACACTTCTAAGATTTGTAGAAATTATGTAAATGATCATTTCTAATAGGGAAGTGATTAACATAAACGACATTTGATATCTCTATATACGGTTGATATCTTACTAAAGTTGATATCTTTCTATATACGGTTGATATCTTACTAAAGTTGATATCTTACTATATACGCATTTGATTTCACGCAATAATGTCTTATTTTCAGCATGGATCGACTGCATCTCAGATCTATTTCTTGCAGTTTTAAAAAAATAATAACAGGCATTTAGCTCGCATATCAGTGCAAGTGGATGACAGTAAATCCTTCATGCATCATTGTGCTGGGTATTCATAAAGACCGACACACTCTCACGATATGAAAATTAAATGTTACTGTTAGTAAAAAAGACACAAGTATAACTCACAGAACTAACTTTGAGAAACTGGCTTTTAACGTTTTCTAATAAAGGACTAAATTCGTAAACAAACTTGAGCCACAATCAAAGCTGTATATAAACATTTAGCGAAATATCAGTACGGTGAATAGTAAGAATCAAAATTTACATTGGTTACTACTTACTTGACGCTGAAATGTTAGACATCAAATAAAATGTCAAATTTGGAATCAAAATATGTATCTAATTAGTGCCGACATAAATCTTAGATGATATGGGTGGTTGGCAGTCTTAAATGTCACTTTCGTCTAATTTTGTTATCATTTTAGAATAACGGCTTTTGCAAATTACATGCTTAATGGGAGGTAGATTAATAGCAGTCCAATTGCTTTTTCAGATATGCCATTATATATTGTCTTTGTATGTAAATGAATGATATTGAAATAAGTACTGCTAAAAATATGGTAAATGAAAACTGAAACGTTTATTTAAGCTTTATCCTTATGCTTTGCTACTGAAAAAAATAACTAAAAATTGTTGCTGTAAAATTCCAACCAATATCTAACAATTTTTGTGGTTTGCGTCCAGTTCGTTCACCTTTTAATAGAGTAGTATTGTTGTACTGTATGCTTGCGAAAACTGCACATTAACAGGAAAATTAGATCCTATGTATGTTTAGCTGTATCCAGCGCACGATGCAAGCAGATTCAGGTGGTGAGTTTCAAACGTGGACATATATCATGATAAACAAATGCTATTAAATCATTCAGACATCTCAGACAAATGGTTGCACATCTTCGTTTCAATTAGCATAAAATCATACGGAGATAGTTCACAGGACAACGTTTACAAGAATCAGGGAACTTGGCACGAACAATTAATATGATACACTGACACAAATAAACATGCATTTCTTGTTTACAATACTAGATGTACGGAACAATTGTTATAGGATTGTTTACAGTAATTGCTCCAATTTACAGACCATGATGATTCAAAAAGCCCTGAACAAAGCAAATAGGACTGGGTAGGGAGAAACTGGAACTTGCCTCAGCAAAACAACAGCAAGCGCGGAGACCATGACTCATATTATAAAAGATCTGTAACAATATCTGGAGAACAGAAAAATAACCGACCCCCGTGGACTTAGTCGCTTATCTTTAAACTCCATAAGCTGGAAAACCTACAGCTCTGCAAGAACTTTGGAACTATCAGCCTCATCAGTCATTCAAGCAAAGCCGTGCTGAAAGTCATCATGAAAAGCTTAGACCCCAAGCTGGAGAGATAAATCCGAAGAACATGTTTCGGAGCCGGAAGGATCAACATAAAAGATATGTTCAATCTCAGAATCCAAAATGAAAAGTACCTTCAACATCAGTAGAATCTGTACCATGCCTTACTCGGTTTCAATAAAACTTTCAACAGGGTTTAGTGCACAGCCTTATAGTCCGTCATGCAGAAGAATAATATCTATGCAAATCTAGTCATACCATTGTGCACCTCTATGACAAGGTTGTAAGTGCTGTCCAGATGAATGGCAACATGACACAATGGTTCAGAACAGCAGTAACTATTACAGTTGGAGCTAGGTAATGTTGCCTTCTGTCGTCCACCCACTTAAACATTTTATTCTCAAAAGAAGTATGACTGATGCTTGGGAGGGACATGATGGGAAAATTAGCATGGGTGGTAGAACTGTTATAAATAATCATGTTGCCAAATACATTGGCAAGCTTGCTGAGGAAAAGCCGTAACTAGGAAGCCCTATTCGAAAGACTCTACAAAACTTGTATAAGGTATAAAATGAACGAGTGCTGAAGAGACCAAACTGATGACAAACAAGGCCAACAGGATCTGGAAGGAGATAAAAGTTATATCGACAGAAGCCGCGAATTGCACTAAATTTCAAATTTATAAGAGTACAATGTAATTGTCTCAGAGGATTGCTCTAAACCGGAATTTTTCTCAAGGATTGAACGAGCCACTGCAGCTCTAATAAAGCTGGAGTCATTTGAACAGATGACTATATATCTCTTGGATCACAGATGAAACTGATGTGCCCCCTTGTCATATGTTAAAGTTGCCAAAGTACCCAAATCGTAAGTCCGAACTCGTAAATCATATGAACATTGACAATTCGAAAATTTATGTCTGTAAATTGTGGACTTTGACAGTGGAGTTAAGACACGAACTCAGCCCTTTGATATGAGATGCTACAGAAGGTTATTCGACATCTCGTACAAGGACTATGTCACTAAAGAAGATGTTCGCAGAAAGATCCCAACAGCCACAGGAGAATATGACAAACCCCTGACAATGCCAAAACAAAGACATTTAGGAAATTTTGTCACATCTCAAGCGCTTCTGGTATAGCAAAGACTACTATTCAGGGCAATGGAAAAAAGAAAAAGAAACAGGAGGAAAGGTTGGGAGACAATGATAAAGAGTGGACAGAAAAGATTCTGTCATAACAACCGGGGCACGCCGCCCAAACGACCTTGACAGCTTATAAGATAGAATAGAAAATAGAACAGTTCACATGAGTTTTAAAGGAAATTCGTTCCTCCTATCCCCACCCTGTTGTCCACTGTATTTTAAAGTGTTCTTAGTATCGCCATACCACACAATAGAGCGCATCTGGGGAAATTACATAATGCTCACATTCATGTTAAAGCTATTGTAAGGACAGTATTGGAATTTTCCGCCTAGGAAATTTACATGCCAGTATGCAGTTGGTACTGAAATCTCTTCAATGTACAAAGTACACAGGTGTGTCTTTGAAACTTGTCAATTCTTCAACCTTGAAATATGCGTATCTGCATTATGTCTTTAGTTATTTAAATACAGGTATTTACCAGAACAATTTCTTCTCTCCTGGGATTTCACAGTCCTCTGTCTCCTCATCAGCAGCATCATCTTTGAGGTAGGAGTAGAACTCGTGCTGAAAATAAAGTAAAACAAATGTACAATTGCAAATGCCTTGCACCAAGATCTGACTGTATCGGAATTCTGTCATATATATTTGCGATAGTTAATGATTTGCTGCTGTAATCATATTCAGAGCTCCAGGTAAGAAGGGTTACAGGCATAATTCAGAGATAATTTGCCTTATTTCTCAATGGAGCCATACAATATGAAACTGTCTACGCGACACGGTTCTAATGAGGGGTCACGATGTGTTTTATTGGCTGTTAAGGATTTTTTTTCCATAAATTATCCTTCTTACACCTTCTTTTCTGAAGCTCTGTCTAGCGAGACAACAAACGCATCCATTCAAAATATTTTTGCATGTAGTCTAACACATTTTAAACTTGTCAAACAGGTAAGGAAAACGGGGATTACAAATGACTTGCACTTAAATCAGATTGCATCAGGATCCTGCAATAGATATTTGTGGTATTTAATGATTTGCTTCTGAAATCATTATAGAACAAACGATTAAAATATTTTTGCATAAAGTCTATTACATTTTGAAACTTGTATCAAAACAGTTGGAAAGTCTCTAACATTTAATTGTATTTCTTCGTTTATCTTATCACAACTTTGTTTTTCTGAGCCGTGACCATCTTCTATGAATTTCATCTTCTATGCACGTGTTCAACTGTGTATTATAAGAGAAACAGAAATGATCTACAACAGTCCATCATTGGCATAAAGTCCCTTCTTACCTGACGGTACAACAGTTATCAGGCAAACTCATACTGGCTGGAGACCAGTAGGGGCCACAGACTTGTAGCGGCCATATTCGATTTGTGTGTGCAGTTTCCTATTTATTGCGTAGTAGGACACAGACATTTGTAAAGAACCCGAACAGAAAGGCCTACAAAAGGACTGGCGCAAATCCCAGGCAAACGATAAATAACTTCCCACAGGTACCGTCATATTGATAGCATTCCTTTTCCGGGGGACAATGACGCTTGATCCTCAAATAGTGGGATCACTTGGATTGGTATACAGAATGCACTCATATTGCATGAGTTAACAGAGCTCTAGATAAGAGGGAGTATTTGGTGATAATTAGGGATAATTTCTGTTAATTTTGCATAAAAACATATGGTGTGACCCCTCATCTGAACCGTCTCGACGAGACGGTTCAGATGAGGGGTCACAATATATGGTTTCAATGAGAAATAAAAAAATTTATCCCTCAATTATCACCAAATACCCCTCTTATCTAGAGCTCTGAAACTGTTACACATAGATCACAGTCTCAAAACCGTAAATTTTTATTCATAATATTAAATTCACGTAAAGTTTTTTTAAATGCATCATTCAGCGCAAGGCACTCGTGATAGCCGCCACTGGTTTAGTATGTACGTGCTTTTCTGCTTGTTTGTTACCTATTTCGTGGACCTGTCTCCAGCTTATGTTACTGTCTACTTCAAAAAATAAATCGGTATAATGCCACCTAGGTAATAAGATACCACCCACCTAGTATATTTAATAAGAATATACTTGTATACTAATTAAAAGCCCCAGTAAGGTAACAAAGTATAAACGTCTTACAAAAATGGCTGGCACTGGTCGCACTGTCATTGGTCACTAATGAGTTAACCAGCTTTACTAATTTTTGTGTATGTCTGTGTTCTGTGTCTGAAAAGTTGAGTGAGGTCATCTACATATCTTTGCTTGCTTCACAAGGAGAAACACATTTTCTGGCTTCCTGTTTTCTTCCCTGGGCGAAAAGGTCCTTCTAAAATGAAGTCTACTCTTAGAAGGAAAGAACCTGCTCTCTTTTAAGAGTTGACCCTTATCAAGAGGTAAGGCAAGCAGTAAAATGGTAGAGTTGCTTCTCCTGGACAGACATCCAGGGTTCGAGGTTATAAAACTTTAGAATAATCTCAAACTCAAAATGAAGCACACTGATTGGCTGCTTCCGAGCATCTGCTCGGAAGCAGCCAATCAGTGTGCTTTATTTTGAGTTTGAGAAAGATTCTCGGAAGCAGCCAATCAGTGTGCTTCATTTTGAGTTTGAGAATATACTAAAGTTTTATAACCTCTGGGCCAGATTCATATGGATACACTGAACTACAGCGTTGGTTTTGGAAACATTGCAAAAACATAGCAGAAAACAATACATACTCCCTTGCTAATGCTATGTTCATCTACAACCTCGCCTTTAGCGTGACCGGCTCTCTCTCCCTCAATATTCTGCAGGAACTCCATAGACTAAAAAAAGACAAGATTGACAAAAGATAAACTGGTAGCAACACAAACACAAGTGGAACTTAAACGAAAACCATTTAATTCAGAGAAAAGTGCGCTAACCTACTGGCAAAATAGTTCAAAAAGGAAAACAAGAGGAAGTGTTGACTTGCATTATTGGTTGTCACACAATACTAGTTGGAAAAGTCTAACATCTTCTCTATACACAAAGGCACAGCTAACATATGTGAAAGTCAAAGCTGTTTCTACTGAATAGTCAGCTAAACCTTATACCAGTACATTGACAAGCTAAGACGTTTTCATGAAGAGCTTAAAAATCGTTTTAATGATAATTTGTTTTTTCACACAGAAATGAGAAATAAGAAATGAGCCACATCATGTGATTTCCAACAATGTGGCATTGGTGACAAGCAAATGCTCTGATCAGACTGCACATAAGTGCATAAGTGCAGTCTGATCAGAGCCTTCGTTTTTCACATCCGCCATCTAGGGAATTGGCCCAAGCCATAGAGCCAACAGTGAGGTCTGTGATTGCGCTGTATAAATGAGACAGATGATCTGAATATCACATGACAAAATTTCCACGTTGTTTGGAATCACATGATGCGGCTCAAATGATCCCCATCGCAAAGGAAGTCAGAACTGAAAATAGTGTTGCTTCTCCTGAAAGTGTATCCGTTCACCACATTCAAAATCGTCATTACCGAATATACCTTTAGCTTCGATCAGGTACGCGTAGTAACTTAAAAGTTTCTTACCCTTGCTTTCTCATAAGGGCTGGCGTTGTTCCCATTAAACTGCCAAACAATAGCACCTGTGTCCAGAATAAACACATCATCAGAGTTGAGACTCTTCTCTTTACAAGGTACCTATAATTTGAGAAAACAATTACTTATGATAAAGTTGTAAATGATGTGTAATTTTTATATTCTTTGCTAATATCTTAGTTTACATCGCCAAACAATTACTATATTGTTTTATACAGATCTCTCATTCCCATACTCGCAATGAGTATACTGTAACGGCTCTGCCCGCCCGTCCACAGTAACTGCAAAACCTAAATGAGACTGACCTCAAATATCTAATTTGGTGCGAAATTAGATGTTCAAGAAAATTCCAGACACTAGCCCGAGTCCTGGAGGCCCCTGTGACGCTACATGGTAAATACAAGAAAAATAATCTATCGAATCCAGGAACGAACATTTACGGGTATGGTTGAACAAAACATTGGTGCGAAATTAGATGTTCAAGAAAATTCCAGACACTAGCCCGAGTCCTGGAGGCCCCTGTGACGCCACATGGTAAATACGAGAAAACTAATCTATCGAATCCAGGAACAAACATTTATGCGTATGATTGAACAATACATTATACTGTATAGTACATACTTTGCTCTGCTGCTATTTCGAGCCCTTGGACAGAAATGGAATATAATTGAGCCGCGACACGACAAAACCAACAATGTGGTTGCGCGCCCAGCGCAGACTCAGATCAGCCTTGGCATCCGCCCAGTCTGATCAGAGTCTTCGCTGTCCGCATGAAAGTAGCTACCCTTTAAGCGCTTAGTAAAGAGTCTGATCAGACTAAACGGATGCCCAGGCTGATCTGAGTCTGCGTTGGGCGCACAACCACATTGTTGGTTTTCTCGTGTCGCGGCTCAATTCATCGTGTTCAGGTAGGCCACGCTCTGGCGGGCTATCCGGGTCTACATGCCAGATTCACATAAATTCCCTGGAATCGCTCTTTATCACCAAATCAAAACAAGGTCGGTTCTTTATGAACCTTTCCATATTTTACCGTATTTTTTTACCCTGGGCATCTTATATCGTTCTTCATGATGATACTCGTACAAGCCTCGGAGCCAAAAAGCAGCACAGAAAAAGCCGTGGAGGACGGGTCAAGCCTACTAGCTTCACGTGGGTCAAGCCTACTAGCTTCACGTCAATTATTTCAACATTGGTATGACGTCGTAACCGACATCGAAATGGAGACGTTTCAAAGTTCTGCGCCCGCCGGGACGCTATACTATTCCATTGCCCAGTTTTGATTGTACTGAATTCTTGTTGAATTACGGCATTTGCAAGAAAAACTAATGTTATACTTACCTCTCTAATCTGGAGATTTTTCCCCTTTCCGCACACCTGCAACAGACGAGTCTTGTACTTTGTTGGTTCAACGTGACGGAAACCAGTATCGGCTCCGCCCTCCATCGTTCTGAAATAAACGTAACGGCAATATAAGTTCATGTACTAAGAGTAAAAAGTATGCAAAGACCAGGAACTGAAACAATCAAAATCCAAATCCAGCCCTCAAACCATAGTTTGAGAATTGCCCAGCAAATCTGATATCTTCTGGCACCGGACTACACTGGCAGTGTGTACAGATGTTTCTTTTAATGTCTCTGAATTTTAATTCTGGGTTTGGGATAACCTTGTCATCGACGCATATGTTGTCAGTCGGGTTGGTTGTTTTGGGTATAAGCCGGTTTAAGACGTTTTAAGCCGTCTCCCAGAGAGCGGGAGAAGGAAAATGAATGAACGTGACTGATGAGACCAAATAAACTCCAAACAAATTCCCATCCGGCACCTGCTGCAAGCACAGCCGGCCCTTGCCCTACTTTCCAAATAAGTAGGACGCCCCGGCACTATAAGTTGCATAGCACTATCGCTCGAACCAAACTTCCCTGACGTAGAGGTAAACAAAATATTTATGGTTATGAAAGGCCTCAGCCCAGAGGAGTTGAACGGTTGCGACAAAATGTTTCAAATTCTTGCAGAAAATTGTACAGCAGTATCATTGCGCTTTCAAATTTCCTGCATACGCACATCACACTTTTCAAGAAATGCATCTTCCTCGTTTCGATATCTGGCCCCGAGGTTATAAAACATTTTCGTGCTCAACTCAGCTGTGCATGAAATTTTCTCTGCTGATAAATATGAAAATGCCAACTAATGTTGGCATTTTCATATTCATCAGCAGAGAAAATATCATACTCAGCCAAACTGACCGAGAAATCAATTGTACTTATCCGTAATTTGATATTTATTAGCAGGTAAAATTTCATGCTCAACTCATTTGAGCATGAAAAAAGTTTTATAACCTCGGGGCCTGGTTACGGGGTTGTAAGACGCACTGACTGATTCAAATGCAATGGCCACCAAAGTGGTAATTCTATTAGGGTTCCTTACTGTTACTTATTCTGCATGTCCATGTCGGTGCATTAGTTCACCTGGGGCCATATTTATAAAACGACTTAAGTGGTTGCTATGTTGTTGCTAAGGCTGAATTTCTATGAAGGAGATTCCCTACAACTATGAAGTTTGCTCTGGAGGAACAGTCTGAAAAAGACTGTTCCTCCAGAGCAAATTGCATAGTTGTAGGGAATCTCCTTCATAAAAATTTAGCCTTAGCAACAGCATAGCAACGACTTAAGTGGTTTTATAAATACGAACCCTGTTGTGTGAAAAGTTATTTTAATTTGGGTAGCTGAATGACCACATGCACTGGAAAAAGATGTTCAATCGGATTACCTTACGTGTCTTCAGCGAACTGCTGTCAATTTGTCAATTTACGGAATATACGTTTGTACTTTTTTCTTTGCCTTTTATTTTTGAGGGCTATTTTTTTTTCTTTTCAAATACAATGGATTCTGTCTAAAGCACTATCAGTGGTACTTACACAAGCTCCTTGAAGTAGGACTTGAAGAGCTCGGACTCATGACCTTGAACTTCTCGGTGCTGGACAGCTTTATCATCCAGAAACGTATCCAACTCGACGGTTTTGTAGGCGGCTGTTCCATACTCGTCCTAGAAAAGAACCCATTGACATGAGTACGGATGGCAGACTGACAAGATGACCCCTGAATACTGTCAGTGGTACACACAAATCCTTGAGATACTGCCGTTCAATAATCGAGCCTATCGTTCAGCAAAGATGGGCGAAAACCGGAGCTCCCAGGAAAAAAAAACACTTGACCTCGCTTTTTCACTTGTGTGCCGAAAGAAGCTGGAACCCACAGCGGTGACAGACCTAATATTTAGCAGCCAGGGTACCTAGCCACCAAGTCACGGAAGCCCGTTACATTAGACAGAGTTTTAGATGATAATTGAAGAATGCGGTTTTTCCGCATCAAAAACATGATAATATGCAGATCTAACATATCACTAACTATTATCAAATACTCCCTCTAATCTAAAACCCACGCATTGTAAAGCAAATATTCGGGTGCTATAAACATATCCATCCTATACATTTAAGTTTTAGCATAATTGAGCCGCGACACGACAAAACCAACAAAGTGGTTGTGCGCCCAGCGCAGACTCACATCAGCCTGGGCATCCGCCCAGTCTGATCAGAGTCTCCGCTGGCCGCATGGGGGTAGCTTAGACCCTTAACTACCCTTTAAGTGCTTAGCAAAGAGTCTGATCGGACTGGGCGGATCACCAGGCTGATTCCTGGTACGCCTACTTCGGGGAACAATGTCATTTATGGGTATACTTGCTGCACCCTTCAGACCTTTGTAAAGCATTATAAGTCTACTATCTTTCCTTCTCTTTTTCAGGGATTCCCACTTAAGTTTCTCCAGAATGCCAGTCATGCTCCCAGTTTCATATGTGTAATTTCTCGTTACAAATCTAGCTGCCCTTTTCTGCACCTTCTCAAGTTCATCTTAAAGAATTATACTTTGGGGGTCCCAAACTGAACTACCATACTCCAGGACTGGACGCACCAGTCCGTCGTATGCTGACTCTTAAACCTATTGTGGACATGCTGCCATGATACGTCTGAGGAAGCCAAGTGTACTATTAACCTTTGTGCAAACATTGCTGACATGTGTGTTCCATTTCAAGACATTGGTAATGTTTATGCCGAGATACTTGATAGTTTCTACATTATTGAGGACCGTTCCCTCTAAGGTACAGGAAGCGTTGATCTTCTTGGTCCGTTTCCTTGTAATCTGCATTATATTGCACTTGACTGGTTGGAATCTCATGCCCCAACTCCTTGTCCAACACCCTCAACGATCTATATCCTCCTGAAGTTTCACCGTGCCTTCACGATCTCTGATTTCACGATAACAAACACAGTCGTCAGCAAAAAGTCTTAATTCCGAATCAATAGTATCTGTTATATCGTTAATGTACAACGAGAATAACAGTGGTCCAAGCACCGTGCCCTGGCGGACACCTGACAAAACTGGGTTCCAATCTGAATCAACTTGATATACCGCCCTTTCGATAATCGAGCCTACCACTCAAGTGTGCGACAACGCTTGAAAATTGTGACAAATTAGAAAAAAAACCAATAGATATATTCACTGCTTCGTTTAAATAGAGGATCTTACATGAGTGCTCATGTATTATTGAATTTATTAAACGAGTTGGGGAAAACGATAAGATGCGAGGCTTTGCCGAGCATCTTATCGGTTTTCCCCAACGAGTTTAATAAATTCAATAATACAGGAGCACGAATGCAAGATTCTATTTATCATATGACACTAAAATCGCATTTTATTAGCAAAATTCGCACTAAAACGTCACGATTTCACCATTAGAAAACGCGACGTTTTTATGGACGTCGGCGTATAACGTTATGACGTAATTTGCATATTTAATCCACTAGTGGATTATCGTTTTTAATGCATGGCTTTATTACACTCTCAGATGCGACGTCATATGATAAATCAAGATAATGTTCATACCTGAGAACTTTCAGAGCCGATCCAGAAATGAACGTCATACAGCAGGTCTTGACTGGTTGGCTTCGTATATGTCTGGAAAATATGTTGTAATTGCTTACTTTCACAGTGAAAGGCCAGCTTGAAGTATTTTCAGCTATGTATGTATGTTGTTGTTGTTGAGTTATTGTTTAACTTCCACGGTAATCAGCTATAGTCATGTCGGGACGGTCAGTTAACCTAACCACACTATTCCTGGGCAGGCTTAGACCTCCTAAGCGGTTTATCAGTACTAATTGCACTTCCTTTCACCAGAAACTAACAACTGCCTTTCTTTATGTATGTTGTAAAGTGGTTTAAAAAGTATTTATTCTTCTGAATAAGACAAGCCATGAACAATAGGTAATTTTCTCTTAAGAAATAAATGTCATTTTTCGGATGTTCATGGAGGTATGAATGAGGTGAGTTACGTTCAAAGTAAACTTTGCACAGAACCCATTGCGTTCATACTTCCATAAGCTTCCGAAGATTGAAATTTATCATTTCTATTTCTGCTCTGTTTTCACATCAGTTTTGTTACTTATTCCTGATGTTTACCAGAAGAACAGTTATTAACCAACGTGGTTGGTAACGACGTACAATACCCGTCAGTGTGATATGAAGTATATCGAACGTTACGTCGGCCAATCAACTACTTGAATTAGTCGTGACGTCGCTTATGGGTAACTTCGCGTGAACGAGTGTTGTTCATGGATGTATGAACATCGTCAGCCCAGTGTAGGTTCATCTAAGGAAATTGTCGACGAGTGTAAATATTTCAGAAATAAATTTCATTTTTCCGATGTTCATGGAAGTATGAACATAAGTGGTCACGTGCAAAGAAAGTGACGCCCGAAGGACCTTCACTTTAACTTTGTACAGAACCCTTATTAATCAAACTTCCATAATCTTCGGAAAAATGAAATTTATCTATTATACGTGTAATAACATTTAAATTTAAATTATTTTGAGCATCATTTTCGATTTTTAAGAGCAATATTTGTAAAATATACGATGAAAAGCTGTCACTACCCAGCAGGTACGCCGCTTATGTTAAACCATGACGTGACGTCCAATAGAACGTTACGAAGGCCAATGGCGTCGTTTGTTTACATGTGACGTTGCGTACCAACGATGTCTCGTGACCGACTTGCTCATGGAAATATGAAGCCTGTTTCTCCGAAATACACTCAAGAGAATTAAAAACGGTCCACCAAATAAATGGAATGGAAGATTTTCATAATAAAATCATGGCGCTGATGTTTATATATAAGGCAATATACATGTATATCACATGCATTGGCTTTCATTTGTGTTTTCTTTTCTTAGCATCTTTAACGTCTGGTTTGTGACGTCGCATGTTGCATCGTATTTTATAATGAGATTATGGCTGTTACCGCACAATTTTTAGAGCAAAGGTTCATTTGAAATTAAATTCGCCGGATGATTTACTTTCCAAATGACGAGACATTTTTTGACCCAGTCTTGATAATGCATTAACCATAGGATTTTTTTTTATATTTGCATTGCTGCTGTTTTGTTGATTGATAATGATGACAAGAGGGCCATGGTGGCCCTGAATCGCTCACCTGAGCAGTAATCAGTTCACTGGCTCTGGTGAAGATTTATAAGAGTTTTTACCATACTAACATTTGACCTAGTTTTTGACCCGACATGACCCAGTTTCAAACTTGGGCTGGATATTGTAAGAATAAACATTCTGACACAGTTTCATTGAGATTGGATCAAAACTGTGCCCTCTGGAGCGTATACAAGGTCGTCCTTATATTTGACCTAGTGACCAAGTTTTTGACCCGACACGACCCAGTTTCAAACTTTACCTAGATTTCATTAAGATAAACATTCTGACAGAGTTTCATGAAGATTGGATCAAAACTGTGCCCTTTAGGGTGTACACAAAGTTTTTCTAAGATTTGACCTTGAGCCGACATGCCTCAGTTTCATAGGGGGCTTAGATATATGGACAATAAACATTTTGACATAGTTTCATGAAGATTGGATCAAAACTATGCCTTCTAGTGCTTACACAACGTTTTTCTAAGATTTGACCTAGTGACCTAGTTTTTTACCCGACATGACCTACTTTCAAACTTGGCCGAGAGTTTATGAAGATAAACATTCTGAAAAAGTTTCATAAAGATTAGATCAAAACTGTGTCCTCTAGAGCGTACACAAGGTTTTTCTATGATTTGACCTAGTGACCTAGTTTTCGACCCGACATGACCCAGTTTCAAACTTGTCCTACATATTATGAGGATAAACATTCTGACAAAGTTTCATGAACTTTGAATCAAAACTGTGCCTTCTAGAGCGCACACAAGGTTTTTCTAAGATTTGACCTAGTGACCTAGTTTATGATTCGACATGACCCAGTTTCTAACTTGGCCCAGAGTTTGTGGAGATAAACATTCTGACAACGTTTCATAAAGATTGGATCAAAACTGTGTCCTCTAGAGCGTACACAAGGTTTTTCTATGATTTGACCTAGTGACCTAGTTTTTGACCCGACGTGACCCAGTTTCAAACTTGTTCTAGATATTATGAGGATTAACATTCTGACAAAGTTTCATGAACTTTGGATGAAAACTGTGCCTTCTAGAGCGTACACAAGGTTTTTCTAAGATTTGACCTAGTGACCAAGTTTTTGACCCGACATGACCCAGTTTCAAACTTATCCTACATTTAATGAGCATAAACATTCTGACAAAGTTTCATGAACTTTGGATCAAAACTGTGTCCTCTAGAGCGTACACAAGGTTTTTCTATGATTTGACCTAGTGACCTAGTTTTTGACCCGACATGACCCAGTTTCAAACTTATCCTACATATTATGAGGATAAACATTCTGACAAAGTTTCATGAACTTTGGATCAAAACTGTGCCTTGTAGAGCGTACACAAGGCTTTTCTAAGATTTGACCTAGTGACCTAGTTTTTGACCCAACAAGACCCAGTTTCAAACTTGGCCTAGAATTTATAGAGATAAACATCCTGACAATGTTTCATAAAGATTGGATCAAAACTGTGTCCTCTAGAGCATACACAATGTTTTTTCTATGATTTGACCTAGTGACCTAGTTTTTGACCGGACGTGACCCAGTTTCAAACTTATCCTAGATATTATAAGTATAAACTTTCTGATTAAGTTTCATGAACTTTGGATCAAAACTGTGCCTTCTAGAGCGTACACAAGGTTTTTCTAAGATTTGTTCTAGTGACCTAGTTTTTGACCCGACATGACCCAGTTTCGAACTTGGCCTAGAGTTTATAGAAATAAACATTCTGACAATGTCTCAAAAAGACTGGATCAAAACTGTGTCCTCTAGAGCGTACACAAGGTTTTTCTATGATTTGACCTAGTGACCTAGTTTTAGACCCGACCTGACTCAGTTTCGAACTTGTCCTAGATACTATGAGGATAAACATTCTGACAAAGTTTCATGAACTTTGGATGAAAACTGTGCCCTCTAGAGCGTACACAAGGTTTTTCTAAGATTTGACCTAGTGACCTAGTTTTTGACCCGACATGACCCAGTTTCGAACTTGGCCTAGATTTTATGGAGATAAACATTCTGACAAACTTTCATAAAGATGGAATCAAAACTGTGTCCTCTAGTGCGTACACAAGGTTTTTCTATGATTTGACCTAGTGACCTAGTTTTAGACCCGACGTGACCCAGTTTCTAACTTATCCTAGATACTATGAGGATAAACATTCTGACAAAGTTTCATGAACTTTGGATAAAAAAATTCCCTCTAGAGCGTACACAAGGTTTTTCTAAGATTTGACGTAGTGACCTAGTTTTTGACCCGACATGACCCAGTTTCCAACTTGGCCTAGATTTTATAAAGACTAACATTCTGACAAAGTTTCATAAAGATTGGATCGAAACTGTGCCCGCTAGAGTGTACACAAGCAAAAGTTGACGGACGTCCGGACGTCCGTCCGGACGGACGTACGACGGACGACGGACATCAGGGTATCCCAAAAGCTCAACCTGAGCACTTCGTGCTCAGGTGAGCTAAAAACACAAAATTTCTATTTTGCCAAAAACATTTCCACTTGAAGAAAATGAGATGTAATTAGTCATACCGCAAACATTTGTTTTTGCAGGAAACGAAAACTAAAATTAATTCTAACGTTTAGAACGCCGGAAAGTATCTGATGTAAACTTACCTGATACTGACGTTATACTTATAGGGATGCGCTTCTGTGTAATTGGTAATCATGTTAAACAATGTTTTGTTGAATTCATAAGCACCTCTTGAAAACTCGAAGACTCATTGTTTGTATCTAATACTTTAAACGATACCCCATACATTTTCCACTGAAAAAGTGTAGCGTTTCTATTTCTCGTGAGTGTATGTTCATCTAAGGAAAATCAAAGGGAGTGTAGTTATAAGGTAATGCATACAATGGTCAACAAGCAAAAATAAATCAAGCGTTAGAATGTTCACTATCGCCTTGAAAACTTAAGCTGGAAAAAATTACAGTTATAATTTCTAAGCTCAGACGTATGTTCACTTACGTGCAAAATGATATATGAATCACCATTGTAGAATTTCCCATAGTCTTCTTCTGGCCAGTCAGTTACGATAAATTTCTGAAAGAAAAAGTAAGATAGAAGAAATACAAAGCATAATCATAATTGAACCGCGACGCGAGAAAACTAACAATGTGGTTGCGCGCCCAGCGCAGACTTAGATCAACCTGGGCATCCACCCAGTCTTATCAGAGTCTTCGTTGTCCGCATGGAGGTAGCTTAGACCCTTAGCTATCCTTTAAGCGCACAGCGAAGAGTCTGGTCAGACTGGGCGGTTGCCCAGGCTGGTCAGTGTCTGCGCTGGGCGCACAACCACGTTGTTGGTTTTCTCGTGTCGCGGCTCAATTATATTGCGTCATAAGGATAAGACAGGTCTAAAACAAAGCAAAATAACATCAAGAGCTGACCACTTTGCAAATGTACACCAATCTGTAAACATACAGCAACATGGCACATACGCATGGTATATTTTTCAAATCCTGGTCATGGCACCAACTACAGTGGATTCGACAGTATCGGATCAAGTTCAATAAAACTCCCGTTTAGTAGTATATGAATGCTAAAAGTATGTAAGTTATGACACAAAACAATTGCCAAATATCCCTTCTATCTATCCATGTCAAAATATTTACGAAATTTATTCCTTTAAGGGCAGATAACCTATGCAGACTTACGGGAGGGTCCTGCGACAGTAACGAATCAGGTGCGACAGTATCGGATCATATGATATTATTTTATAGGAGAGTTTCTCCGAGGCATTCCTACAACCTTCTTAGCTTCAATAATTTTGCTACATAAACAGTTGGCCCTATTAAACTCTCTGAGGAAACTTTTACGGCCTTTCAACGATATTTTTCATGTGGTCCTTCACCAGCAACGGTTTTGTCTGTTAAATAAAAGTTGAATGTATACAAAACTACAAGCATGCCAAAAATTCTTAACTCACTAATCCCCTGCGCCTCATAGCATGGAACTACTCAAACAGTAAAGATCATAAACCGCCTTTGCAAAGTGTAAACCCTGATAAGACCGTGGTGTCTGATCAGGATCAACAAATTTACGGTGATTTTCCGCCTTAACGATATTTCAGTGCAGTCAGTGTATAAACACTATATGGTCATTCAACGAGTTCTCCGGCATTAATAGGAGTCTACACAGTGTACAAATGTCCATCCGATGAACGCCAGTCATTATTGGGTTCACATTCATGCGAGTTGATCTCGAATGGTTGTGCTACGCATAACCTTCATTGTCATACGCTAGAATGTGGGGCTTGGGATGGGGGATATTTTACAAAAAGGATGTTGTCTTAGTTTTAAACTGATTTCTTTGAAAAAAGACACAGCAGCCATCAGGTAGTTGATTTATGACTTGTTTTCAGCATTAGACCATACATCCATCATGCAGTTTCCAGCTGAGGCCTGTATTTCAGTTCAAATTATATAATGATCCGTTACTGTCGCACATCGGTGCCTCACTTTTCAAGTCTTTAGTTTCATCAAATACTGGGATGTCACAAAAATAATGACTACCTGCAATTTTAGGGATGCCAGGACACATTACAAAGCAAAATTGGTTTCAATCGCCTAATGATAAATAGTAACTTTTTAATAGCTATTTTATGTTCATAACTTTATTTTTTTTTTCTTTCAGGTATAAAGCAACAGCCTTTGTCTACCAACAGATTTGCGCGGTCGTGAATTGGGAGTCGGATGCAGCAGCAACTAAACTAAAATCTTTCTATTCTTCATTTTACTCTGTTTAATAACACATTGCTTTATCATCCTGTGCATTCGGCTGTGGAGGGGTCCTGTCATCGCCGATCATGGTGGGTCAGTGCGGTCTTTTGTCTTGGTTGCGGTCCTTTAGCGGTCCATGTCAGTCCGATTATCGGACTACCAGGGACCGTATGAAGGATTGCTCTTGAGCTGGCTAGCGTGGCCTGTGCCATGCGTGGCGCTGACGGGATCCTTTTTCAGCCCAAGGTATATGATGATTATTATATTTAGATTTTGATTATTTAAGCAAGTATTATTCACTTATTCTTCCATATTCTGACTATCTTTCTCATCACTCATTCTTTACTTTACTATATTTGTTGTTTAAATGTACAGTTTTTTCTATGCCTTATGATGTCGTTGTCTACTTAGCAGTATTGTAAGTACACGTTATTGGGGCGGACCGTAATTAATGTTGTTAGAACTTGTGGTCCAACCCATTTGTATGTTTATTAAGAAGACAATAAAATATGTTTAAACTAAACTGATAAATAGTTTTAATAACCGAAATCTATCTTGGGGGCAACGAGCAACAGGCAAAATGCAAGCGCCGCTGAAGAGGGGCCAAGCTTTTCAACAACTCTGATTTGTTTCTCAGTCGCAGATTTCGATCGAATTTTTCACCCTGCACTTTGCCATTGGTCGAACTTGATGACTGTAATGTAATGGTAAAAAATATTTGCTTCATTTGTGAGAAAAATGGGTGATAACCTAAGAGTGATCCGATACTGTCGATGATCCGATACTGTCAAGTCCACTGTAGTACATAGCTTATACAGTCTGATTGTAACATATGATATAGCTACAAAATTACAGAATTCCAACAATTTGCACGTTCTGAATTTACACGGCGTTCTGTTAAAGTCCAATGCCAGTATTGGATAATGGTCAGTTTAAGCGCGTGGTAAAACAATTCTGTGTATAAGTTTGAGACAAGTTTCACAAAGATTCGTGGTATTCATCATACTTTTAGCCAACAGGTCAACAAAAAGAAATCACATAAAGCAGTGCAGTATTATGTAACCATCAATAGGGTAAAGTTGGATAAAGTCGGACAGCGTGTAAATTCGGACAGTGACACTGTTGCCTTTATATGCCAGTTGTTTGGAATTAAAACAAAATTAACTGGGCAAACAGTGAAAATCCTGATAAGACGGCTCATTATGAGCCGTCTCATCTGGATTTTCACTGTTTGCAATGGTATGTCCGAATTTACCCGCTGTCCGAAGTTACCCGACTTTACCCTATATCTTTAGAAATAAATAACCTACCACGATCCTCCAGATTTTGAGTCCGGGCTTTGTCCCTGCGGCCTCCCAGGCTGGCTCTCCCAACGCTGCAGCCTCTAGAAAAATGAGAAACCATTTTTGATGCTCAAAATAGAACTCTCTTTCTCTGATAGAACTTTATATCTCAATAAAGTCCACCGGATTATAATTGAGCCGCGACGCGAGAAAACCAACAATGTGGTCGTGCGTCCAGCGCAGACTCAGATCAGCCTGGGCATCCGCCCAGTCTGATCAGAGTCTTCGCTGTCTGCATGAAGGTAGCTTAGTCCCTTGGCTACCCTTTAAGCGCTATGCGAAGTCTAATCAGACAGGGTGGATACCCAGGCTAATCCGAGTCTGCGCTGGGCGCACAGCCACATTGTTGGTTTTCTCGTGTCGCGGCTCAATTATGTATAAAATGGGGCCATGCGACATCACTTTTGTGGTGTTAGAACAATCATTTATTACTATCAATAACAATAATGATAAAATAGCTGAATATGGAAACGTCATTTTCCTGCAAACGTCAAATGGCTTCTGGGGGACAAAATATGAGAACACTTGAGAAAAGTGTCCAGCTGCCGAAAACAGATTAAACGTTGCCATTTTTCCATGTAGCGTATTTTATGCGGTTTCGCCGCCGAAACATCTTTTTGCTGTAAAAGCCCGCGTTCTTCCGCGGGAAACTTCTGTGACGTCCTTTTTGCTTCCCTGGACCATGGAACTCTTCCAAAAAGAGGTCTATACTTAAAGGAAAAAGTTTGCTCCCACAGGAGTTGATCCCTTTTGTGAAGAGAGCAAAAATGAAAATAACACAGTTGCTGCCCCTAAAAGTGTCCCCAATCACATTTTAAAATGAAAATATAAAAGTTTACTTTTTTAAGACACTGAGAAACTGACCAAACCGCAATTTAGAGAAACTGTTGACCGGTCAAGTCGTCCAAATAGCTGACCAGTCAAAATTACTGCAATGTAAATATTCTGCTACCCAGCAAGCACATTACGTTGAAATGACGTCATACTGACGTCATTTTGACGTAATGTGCCCATTGGGTATATTCTACCAGTTTCAGCAGCTGTCTTAGTGAAAGTAGTAAAGAAGGTATCATAGGTTCATGACTTGCTTAATTGGCATTGGCGCACAAAAACTAGTAAAAGTATTACTTACTTTTGACCTGTCTTTCAAGGTCACTGCCAAATAAGGCCATGTTGCTGTCCTTCCAGTTGTACTTCTTTGCTTTAACTAAACCTGGTAATAAAAGAAAAGAAATTACAATCACTGTCATTGTAAAAATTCGATCTGCATACAAAAATGCCCAAATAAAGTAGAAGTGCTCCCATTAGCAATAGTTATGAGCTGCATAAAAAATAAATGGCTGGACGACTCGCTATTTGCGTACTTTTCAACAGTATTTCAGTCATCAGGAGGAGGATATGAGGGTGATAATGAAAGGGTGTGTGCAATGGAACCTCGTTTTTTCACCTCAAGTGGAATTCGACCCTGGCCGCTAGTTTAGCAGACCAGTGCTTAACCCAGGGCTGGCTCCCACTTACAATGAAAACATTTAATGAAAGCACAAATGTGAGCCTGAGAATGCGCGCACAGCAAACGCTCAGATGAGCCTGTGCATCTACAGTCTGATCATGGCTTCTTTATGCAGACAGCAAAGACTGATCAGACTAATGCACAAACTGATCTCTAAGTCTTCGTTGGTCGCACATGTCATAAAGAAACATTTTACTCGACGCGGCTCCACACGGAACATTCAGAACATTGATTGATTGATTTGTTGTTTTACGGTAAACAAAAGTATGGTAGTGTCGGGACGGTCAATTAACCTAACCACACCACACTATTCCTGGGCAGGCTTAGACCTCCTAAGCGGTTAACCAGTACTGTGCACATACTTTCGCCAGTAACTGACACTGCCCTTCTTGAATCAGCGGAAGGAGAAACGAAAGTATGTGGCCAGACCGGGTATCGAACCCAGGACCTCTGTCTTATGAGTCAGGTGCCCTACCGATTGCGCTTCGCGGCCCGGCAACATTCAGAACAGCCAGAAGATTCGTGCAATCTGATTTCAAGGATTCTTATTGAGACAAACCAAAATTACCGTAAATGTTGGGACAGGTACGTCAGTCCAAACTCTAAGGAAGCAGTCTGAGCAGGATTTCAGATGTCTGCCATTCCATCTGCATCTTCTGGACGTTCGCATTACTGCATTGTAAATCCAAACTGTTCCATTTTTAGGACAACTACGGAAAATATTTGAACCGCGACACGAGAAACCAACAAAGTGACTGTGCACCCAGAGAAGACTCAGATCAGCCTGGGCATCCGCCCAGTCTGATCAGAGTCTTCGCTGTCCGCATGGAGGTAGCTTAGGCCTTAGCTAGCTTTTAAACGCTTAGCCAATACTCTGATAAGACTGGGCGGATGCCCAGGCTGATCTGAGTCTGCGCTGGGCGCACAGGCGCTTTATTGGTTTTGTCGTGTCGCGGCTCAAATATTACGATATAGAAATATATACATGCAGACACGTACCTGCCATTTTGGTGATGACTCAAGCCGTCAGTCTGCAAAAGAAATTAAAATATATGTTTATTTCATTGCATGCTACACTCTTATCTATAATATGTATCAATTGTACCATCGGCAAATACCTGTTTCTTGCAGACTTACGTGTTCTTTTCAAACTTTGTGACTACATATGAAGTCAACACGAATACTACCCGAGCAATTTTCATGCGGTGTAATTTTCAGTTATGTGGTCAGTTTGAAAACCAGAGGGCCAATGGCCCTATATCGCTCACCTGAGCACTGAGGTTACAGCAACAAAACACCATGCACAACAACAATAAAAAGCACCATTTATGTGGAGGATAATATCACAAATATTTATGAAAAAAAGCTTTATCCCCCCGTAATGGCTTCTCAGAAGAAGATCTTTGGCTGCAATGGCAACCAATCAAAATCAGGTATTTGGGAAATATTCTTATGGCTGGTAGAGGACTACTCCAGGAACATTTCTGTAAAGCTTTTGTCAAAATATCTGCAGTAACACAGAAATAAATAGCAAATGTCCACTTTCCCCATTATAAGTCTATGGAAACTTTAAGTTGCCATAGCAACAAATTCACACGGGCAATGATAATATAAAACATACTTTAGGTAGAGGCTAATGTTATCAATATGTATGCTAAGTATCAGCTTCATCCCCCTCATGGCTTCATTTTTCCCATAATAAGTCAATGGAAACTATAAGTTGCCATAGCAACCAAAGTTCTTATGGGATTGGAAGAAAAAGAATAAAATTTATGTAGAGGCTACTGTCATCAACACATCTGCACAATATCAGCTTCATCCCCCAGATATGGCTTCTGAGCAGAAGATTTTTTTTTTTTTTTCGAAAATTTACCCTATATTTTGCCATGACACCCAATCAAATTAAGCGATTTGGAGAAAATTCACATAAATCGTAGAGGACTACTCAAGAAACATTTCTGTAGAAAAAAAATCTAAATAACTGCAGTTAGACAGCAAAAATTGCCAATTTCCATTTTCCCCATTATAAGTTAATGGAAACTCTTAGTTGCCATAGCAACCAAACTGCTGGAGCAGTTGCCATGAAAAACAGTAATTCTATAGAGGCTAGTACTAAGGTTCTTTCTGTAAAGTTTGAGCTTTATTGGCCACACAGTTTCTGCGGAGATGATTTTTTAATATTTTTCTATTTTTAACTATTCGGTTGCAATGGCAACCATTCAAATTGCGCAATTTGCATAAATTTAACATGGCTGGTCAAAGACTACTCAAGGTACATTTCTATAAAAGTTTTGTCAAAATATCTGCAGTGGCATAGCAATAAATGCAAATTTTCCATTTTGCCATTATAAGTCAATGGCAACTTTCAGTTCCCATAGCAACCAAACTGCTGGAGCAATAGCCAAGAAAAACAGTACTTTTATAGAGGCTAGTACTAAGATCCTTCCTGTGAAGTTTGAGCTTTATTGGTTGCATAGTTTCTGAGGAAATGATTTTTGAATATTTTTTCTATTTTTAACCATTCGGCTGCCATGGCAACCAGCCAAATTGTGTAATTTATATGAATTTCATTCGGTTGATAGAGAACTACTCAAGAAACATTTCTGCAAAAGTTTTGTCAAAATATCTGCAGTGACATAGCAATAAATGCAAATTTTCAATTTTTCCCATACAAGTCAATGGAAACTTTAAGTTGCCATAGCAACCAAAGTTCCAAAGCGATTTGGATAAAAAACAGTATTATTGGTTCCCCCTGCCTATAGATGCTATATATGAAATTTGGTTACAATGGGCCTTGTAGTTTTAGAGGAGATGTCGTTTGAAAATGTTGACGGACGGACGGACGGACGGACGGACGACGGACGACGTACGACGGACGACGGACGACGGATGCCTGCCTATACTATAAGCTCACCTGTGAGCCTTCGGCTCAGGTGAGCTAAAAATTCGGCGGAAAAATCCGGACAAATTAGAAATTATTAAACATCATAAAGATACGAACATTACTAAACACTTTTGTGGAAGTCAGAAAAGCACATCCCAAAATAAGCCCAGCAGGTCCACAACGTTGAATCAGCATTGAATCAAGGTTGATATGCTACTTCGATACATCGTACATCGTAATAGAGTGAATCGATGTAGTAAACTGGGAGCTCTCGGATTTTATTTTATTTTATTTATTTTATTATTTTTTATGTTTGTGTTGGTTCACTTAATTATCTTTTCTTTTATTATTATCATTTTTTATTTCCTTTTGTTTTGCCAAGTTTTGATCTTTTGCATTTTTTTCTCGCCAAGTTTTGTTTTTTGCATTGTTTCTTGCCAAGTTTTGTCTTTTGCATTTTCCTCTTTTCATTATTTTTCTTTGTTTATGTCCCGAGACTGGAATCATTGACCAAAAGTAGCCAAAGCCGCTTTCTCTCCCTATTGCCCTTCCTTTCCACACCATCTATCCCATTCATCCAATTTTTCAACATCAAATTCACACTGGTCTGGCATTCAACACAGGCAACGAAGACAACGTACAAGGAACCTGCTTGTTCTGCTCATCAGGATAAGTTTGTTTCAGAAGTATAGTCTCACGGACCGTCCGATCCCCTCCTCTTGAAATAGGAATCAAAAGTTTTACTGAATTGATATGCATATTCAAGAAGTGCTTGAAAACAATTTTTGGGCTACAATGACCAGCCAACGAATTGGTGAAAAAACTTATTCAAGCACTGCATTTATACTAGATGGAATTTCTTCCAAAATCTGGTCTGACTAAGAGGTCTAACAAACTCCCGGGTCCGTAAGAATAATAGTTTGAAATTAATGTAAGAGGTATGCGAAAACAATGGTGTTTTAAAGTACATTGCCTCGTTGCCTGTGTTGAATGCCAGACCAGCGTGAAATTGGACATTTGTTTCCTACGCGCTTTTTCGGCCAGTATACCCATACTTGCCAATTCAGCAAGAAAGCAAAAGTTAATTTGAGTGGCGTTATGATAAACCTTATGGCAAATGCATACAGCAGACTCAGATCACTACATGTATGCACATTCGCGTTTTCTGATCAGTGTCTTCTCAGAATTGAGCCGCGACACGAGAAAACCAACAAAGTGGTTGAGCGCCCAGCGCAGACTCAGATCAGCCTGGGCATCCGCCCAGTCTGATCAGAGTCTTCCCTGTCCGCATGGAGGTAGCTTAGACCCTTAGCTACATTTTAAGCGGAAGCAAAGACTCTCATCACACTTGGCGGATGTCCAGACTGATCTGAGTCTGCGCTGGGCGCACAGCCACATTGTTGGTTTTCTCGTGTCGCGGCTCATATGGATCCGATTCTGATTATAGACATGCAGATGCGCAGGCAAATGTTTTCACAAATCGTAAATGCTTATAAGATAAGTTCTGAATAGTTAGACCCTTCGGAAGCAAGAAATACACCAAAGAAATGAAAATAGGAAAACTGGGCCCGAGATTATAAAACTTTTTTCATGCTCAGCTGAGTTGAGCATGAAATTTTACCTGCTAATAAATAGCAAATTACTGATAAGTACGGTTGTTTTCTTGCTAAGTTTGGCTGAGTATGAAATTTTCTCTGCTTATGAATGTGAAAATGCCAACAGTAGTTGGCATTTTCATATTTATCAGCAGAGAAAATTTCATGCTCAGCTGAGTTGAGCACGAAAAAAGTTTTATAACCTCGGGGCCAGATTCTGTTCATGATCAGAAATGAATTGTGCCCCTTATTTTCAAGCTAATTAAATGAACTCAATGATTCCAAAGAACCAGAAACTATAATCTGCACTATGCTGATGTAGGGGGTGACGTTTTACGGCCGCCACACGGCACAACACCAGCTGCAGTGAAGAAATACAAGTTCTGAATAGTTAGATCCTTTGGAAGCAAGGAATATACAGAAGAACTGAAAACAACAGACTCGGTTTAATTGAGTATGTTCATGGCCAGGAATAAAATGTGCACCACTAGCCACGCCCCGCCAGTACCGGCTTAAGCAGAGCTCTGTTTTCAAAACAACTAAATGACCTCTATGAAATAACCAAATGACCTCTATGAAATGAAAATAGCAGACTCAGTTTAACTGAGTCTGCTCAAATCCCGGCTTGTTTAGGATTGTTATAGTCACAGACTCGCTACTAGCCTGGGTTCGAGGTTATAAAGCTTGAGAAGAATCTCAATCTCAAAATAAAGCACACTGATTGGCTGCTTCCGAGCATGTGCTCGGAAGCAGCCAATCAGTGTGTCTTATTTTGAGTTTGAGAATGTACTCAAGTTTTATAACCTCCGGGCCTGATAATGATTAGTTGAAAAAAAAATCTTTTCTACGACCGGCCGGTCCATAGAACTTGAAATCGCTCCTTTCTGGTAGATGCATGATCTTATTAAACAAAAAGTACGATATCTGTACGTACTGAAGACACAAATTAGGATAAAAATATCCATAAATTATTATTATAATTATTATATACAAAACTTCTGTTACTTGTGGCGTGGATAATTTCCACAACGTCTGTTAACCTTGATTACTTTTCCAGCTTGACCTCAGAGTGTAACCCGAAAATAATTTGGAACAGCCTCAAATACGTTTGTTCTTAATTACCTCCAAAACAGCAACATCAGGTATAAAAACACAAACATGAAAGCATTTTTTCCGCAACCTAAGCCGAAAAATATTATGTGATTATCAGAGGCCTTACTCAATGGGTAGAAGGATAGGTAGTGATGATATAGTGTGTTTTTCTTTTGCTGTTTTGTTCTGACTGAGAAAGAAAAAGGTGTTACATAAACCAGCTTTCACTGCAACAATTGCTTAACACTTTAAGCACCAGTGACGAAAATAGCATAATTTGCAAACAGCGTAGATCCTGATGAGGCGGCTCATAATGAGCCGCTTCATCTAGATCTACACTGTTTGCCCCCCCCCCCCCCCCCCCCTCCCTCTGTCTTTTAATTCTTTAATTCTCAATAAGAAATGTCTTGGACAAGGCACTTTCTTTTTAATTTTTGCACACGTAAATTTTGTCGTCCGCTTTTTGGTGCTTAAAAAATTAATGCTAAACGAGCGCTCCAGGTTCTAGATGGTACAGTATCCAAGGAGGTTTTGTTTAGACACCCAGCAATGAACTTCTAGGTGGACTGCAAACTAAGGCTAAGGACTGCAACTACCCCTTTAGTCTAGTTTCAATGAGACATGGATTACCTTCCCCATGTTCCCAGGTTAATGAGCCCCATCTAATAATTTGGAATAAGCATAGGCAGAGGCATAAGGCAATGGAGGTTAGAATTCATGTATATTTCAAATGAAAAAGATTTGACCTCTTGAATACTTCAAAAATAGCATTTTTCTTTCAATCCGCTTCGGTGACCAGGAACAGCAAACTTTCCATTTCAGTCATACCATCTGGGTACTATTTATCCGATCCTGTTGATACGGAAACCATACAAACAGAATCAGCTAATAACTCTGGGCATGTACTAAAACCAAAGCAGCAATGGGGAATGAACTCCTGACCATGACCAAGAAACGGTTACTGGGGTGGTCTGGCCACATCTCAAAAGATCTTCGGGCTTTGCAAATACAATTCTACAGGGCACAGCGATAGGAAAAAGACGATGAGGTAGACGGAAGAAGAAGTGGGAAGACAATATGAAGGAGTGGACAGGGATGGACTTTGCAAGCGCAACTAGGGCAGCTGAAGACAGGACTAGGTGGAAAGAGGTAAGGGTAAAGTTAAAAATAGCAGGTGCAAGCACAACCAGGGCAGCTGAAGACAGGACTAGGTGGAAAGAGGTAAAAGGTAAAAATGGCAGGTCCAGTCCAAGTCATTCAGTGTTAACATCTTAATTCTCGATCTATATGGGGGATCCTTGGGGCGTGGGGGAAGTGCATAGTGACTCCTCTCGGCCTATGTACTAACATTTTTTCGAACTATCATGTACTCGAAATTCCAACGAAATCTCTCTATAACTCTTCGAAAAACAAATTAATTCAGAGAAGCCATAAAAGTGACCGTCTGAAGCGTTATAGATTTGTCTGTCTGTTTCTGTGCACATGTGTGATGCTTCGAAAGTTTAAGATTTGTTTACAATATAATAATAATAATAATAATAATAATAATAATAATAATAATAATAAAAAAAAAAAACACGAATTCATTTAACATGTTTTATATTGTTTCCATTCTATTCATTTGTTTGGTCGAAAAGCTCAAAATCATTCAAAATCAATGCCTAAAACACATTATTTCGCTCTCTCCTTATATTTTCAGAAGTACGCGGTGTCTTCCCGAATGGCAGACCCGTCTGTGCAACTCAGTACACTTCTTAAGATCTTATTTCATCTCTGTTTCAACACATATGTCTAGCAGATTCCTTCAAAGCAAAAGAACATCTCATCTGGTTTTTATTTCGAGTATATTATTAGTAAATTACTGATGACTCATTCAAAGCTGAATTCGCAGACTCTGGCAGATTCTGGTGAACTACATTGTGTATTTATTTCAAGGCCAAACAAGATAGGATCGAATTAAGTGCAGAGTTCTGAGGAATTCCTGACAGACTGGAAATATAACAGGTTCTCTGCCTAGCTGTACCGCACAACAAGCTAGGTAAAGCATTTCACAAAGCAAGACTATTTTGAAAATACGAAAAACCACTATGATAACCGATAGCCAAAGGGCTGACTGGCCTATAGACACACTATTTTGGGCAGTTGCGGGTTTTGCAAATCCAAACAATTATTGAGCGCCGGTAGCTCCGTAGGTTAAGCGCTGGCCTACTGATCTAGTGGTCCCGGGTTCGAATCCCGCTCAAGGTGGAAATCTTTCCAACCGTAAACGGGGTTCAATTTTACAACCTTTCATTATCACCCTCCCATCGTCCTGAAATACTGTTGAAAAGGACGTAAAAACGCAAACCATCCATCCATCCATTGTTGTCAATTTATTCATTTCTCGCGAGCGCGAAATTGCTGGCGAGTTGGTACATTCATGCACTCATTGTAAATGTGTTCATGTTGCATAGAATTTCTCAATTTATCAGTTTGCATCCCTCATAATTTTATCGGAGTTCAAGTCATATATGCATATTTGCGTCAATGAGAATTTTACCGCAATTGATAGTTCCGATAACCACGCCTACTTTAAACAGGTACGTATATATCCCTCCATAAACTGTAAGGTAAAATCACAGGCTTGAACCACGTGCGATTTTGTTTGTGAGACTATGTCACGTGCTAAATTGTTTTGCATAGGTGAGATATACACTATCAGGTGACTTTGAATGGCATTCTGGGTGTGGCCCGGAACTGTGTATTCAATTTACACAACTGTATGTCAAAAGTAATATTTCAAATGTCATCTACTAATATCTAGTTCTATTTGTTTTAACTTAGGGTTTAGCTCGCTCACAATATATATGGTCTTAATTTTCTCTCTTTATATCAATCTTTTTCAAGATTAACATATAACACGCCACAGCACCTCAAAGGTGGTCTTATATCCCACAGAGGCTACACATTGTCAGACTGACAAAATTTCAACATGCACCTGCTTATTTACATACTGCAAATTTATAAATTATACAAGATTTCAATAACAACGGCCAAAATACATAACCGTTTCTGAATTCTCTCGGAAACTGAAACCTCTGTATTGACACTCAAGGACTATGAAACATCAATGTGCATGTCATGAAGCTGTGTCTAGCTACGCCCCTAAATAAGTAACAAATTACAACACGGAACTGAATGAACCGAGAATAATTATTTGTTTGAGAAACTCTGAAGTTTCTGTTCATAGAATTTCAGTTTGTAACATCATTTGAAAATTGGCGGAGCATGGCATACACTGTTTTCCATGCTCCTATGCCACTGGCGTCATATTATGTAACCATAGCAACTATGGAATTCGAACTGTTATGCTTAGTAACTTGGCAGAATGACATCTCGATGATGTCACTTTGACATCGATCTGAACTCTTAGTTGCTATAATGACATAGTTATGACGTTATTGGTATAGGAGTATGAGTATGCCATGCTCCGGCAATTCAATTACAATTGAAATTCTTTCAACAGAAACTTCAGATTTTCTCAAACAAATAATTATTCTCATGTCATATAACATCTGTCAGCAGCAAATTCTACGATAATAGTAGTAACAGAGGTCTGACACAAGTTAATAATAAATGTTTAATAGTAATAAATAATGAATAATAAAGTGGAACTCTCTGTGCTGATGTCCCGGCTGATACAAGGCAAATCAGAGTAATAACACGCATAGCTAGCCTCACTTAGGAATGTTGCAAGCACAACTTAATTATAATTTGCTTACATTTCTCAAATAGCTAACCTGTTTATAATAACGCAGAAATAGTGTACTCTGGCCCTCAAGCCAACATCTCATTACTCTGTATTTATTTTTTATCTTTTTTTTTTTTTTTTTTTTTTTTAGCTCACCTGTGAAGGTGAGCTTATAGTATAGCCTTGGTCCGTCGTCCGTCGTCGGCGTCGTCGGCGTCGTCCACACTTTTAAACATCTTCTTCTCAGAAACCACTGGGTGGATTGAAGCCAAATTTCATATGGAGCCTTAACAGGATGGGGGAACGAAAGTTTATATATTTGGTCCAGGTCACATGACCAAGATGGCCGCCACGCCCATATATGGTAAAAACCCTTCAAAAATCTTCTTCTCCAGAACCAAAAGGCCTATGACCTTGAAACTTGGTATGTAGCATCGGGCATGCGGGCCCATCATAATTTATATAAATCATGACCTTGTGATGACCTTGACCTAATTTATGACATGGTCAACTTTGGTACGTTAGGCTTTTATATGGGAAAACGCTTAAACGGTGGATTTCTCAGAAACTATTTAAGTCTAAGGTACAATACTTGGTATACATGGTTGACTAAATGACCAGATGAAGATATTATGTCACTAAAGGTCAAGGTCATTCCGTCAGACCATCCGTCGTGAAGATTTTCAAACATCTTCTCCTCTGAAACCACTTGACCGATTGAAGCCAAATTTCATATGGAGTCTCAGTGGGATGGGGGAACGAAAGTTTATATATTTGGTCCAGGTCACATGACCAAGATGGCCGCCACGCCCATATATGGTAAAAACCCTTCAAAAATCTTCTTCTCCAGAACCAAAAGGCCTATGACCTTGAAACTTGGTATGTAGCATCGGGCATGCGGGCCCATCATATTTTATACAAATCATGATCTTGCGTTGACCTTGACCTAATTTACGGGATGGTCAACTTTGGTACGTTAGGCTTTTATATGGGAAAACGCTTAAACAGTGGATTTCTCAGAAACTATTTAAGTATTAGGTACAGTACTTGGTATACATGGTCGACTAAATAACCAGATGAAGATATTATGTCACTAAAGGTCAAGGTCATTCCGTCGGACCATCCGTCGTCAAGATTTTCAAACATCTTCTCCTTGGAAACCACTGGGCCGATTGAAGCCAAATTTCATATGGAGTCTCAGTGGGATGGGGGAACGAAAGTTTATACCCGGGGTGTTGGTCACATGACCAAGATGGCCGCCATGCCCATATATGATAAAAACCCTTCAAAAATCTTCTTCTCCAGAACCAAAAGTCCTATGACCTTGAAATATGGTATGTAGCATTGGGCATGCGGGCTCATCATAGTTTATACAAATCATGACCTTGCATTGACCTTGACCTAATTTACGACATGGTCAACTTTGGTATGTTAGGCTTTTATATGGGAAAAACGCTTAAACAGTGGATTTCTCAGAAACTATTTAAGTATTAGGTACAATACTTGGTATACATGGTTGACTAAATGACCAGATGAAGGTATTATGTCACTAAAGGTCAAGGTCATTCCGTTGGACCATCCGTCGTCAAGATTTTCAAACACCTTCTCCTCTGAAACCATTGGGCCGATTGAAGCCAAATTTCACATGGAGTCTCAGTGGGATGGGGGAACGAAAGTTTATACCCGTGGTCTGGGTCACATGACCAAGATGGCCACCATGCCCATATATGGTAAAAACCCTTCGAAAATCTTCTTCTCTAGAACCAAAAGGCCTATGACCTTGAAACTTGGTATGTAGCATCGGGCATGCTGGCCAATCTTAGTTTATACAAATGATGACCATGTGTTGACCTTGAATTAATTGATGACATTGTCAACTTTGGTATGTTAGGCTTTTATATGAGAAAACGCTTATACAGTGGATTTCTCAGAAACTATTTAAGTCTTAGGTACAATACATAGTATATATGGTCAACTAAATGACCAGATGAAGATATTATGTCACTGAAAGGTCAAGGTCATTTTTTCGGTCTCTCCGTCATCAAGATTTTCAAAACATATACTCCTCTGAAACCACTGGTCTGATTGAAGCGAAATTTCATATGGAGTCTAAGTGTGATCAGGGAATAAAAGTTTGTTCTCAGGGTCTTGACCAAGATGGCCGCCATGCCCGTATATGGTAAAAACCCTTCAAAATCTTCTTCTCCAGAACCAAAAGGTGTATGACCTTGAAACTTGGTATGTAGCTTTGGGCACTCAAGCCCATCATAGTTTATACAAATGATCGTGCGTTGACCTTGACCTAATTTATGACACTGTCAACTTTGGTACATTATGTAGGCTTTTGTATGGGAAAATGCTTAAACAGTGGATTTTTCAGAAACTATTTAAGACTAAGGTGCAATATTTGGTATATATGGTTGACTAAATGACCAGATGAAGATATTTTGTCGTTAAAGGTCAAGGTCATTCTTTGACTTTTGTACAAGGTCATTGAGATTCTGTCACCTGTCAACATTTTCAAACATCTTCTCAGAGGCCACTAGGGTCAATTGAAGCCATATTTCATATGGAGCTTCACCGGCTTAAAGGAACCATAGTTTGTTCAGATGGTCTTGGTCACTTGTGAAAGGACTTCTCCTCTGAAACTACTGGGCCAATTTTAATTAAATTTCATAAACAGCCTTCAGGCAAAGCGGGAAAGAAACTTTATATATTTGGTCAAGGTCACATGACCAAGATGGCCACCATGCCCATATATGGCAAAACCCTTAAAAAATCTTCTTCTCCAGAACCACTGGGCCATTTGCCTTGAAACTTGGTATGTAGCATCTGGAACTCTAGTACTACTAAGTTTATATAAATGATGAACTTGGATTGACCTTGACCTGTTTTGCCACAAGGTCAAATTTGGGCTCTAATGCTTTTGAGTGGGAAAAGCTAAAAAAAAGTGCATTTTTGTGTTGCTATTGTGCTCTGTGATATGGAAATGCAGACAATTTGAACCCCTAGGAATTCTAGGGGTCAAGATTGTTCAGTGACCTTGGCTTAAGGTCATTTGTCTGTAATTTGTCAACATTTTTAAAGGACTTTTCCTCTGAAACTACAGAACCAATTTCAATTAAATTTCATATGCAGCCTTCAGGCAAAGTGGGAAAAAAAATTCATATATTCGGTCCAGGTCATATGACCAAGATGGCCACCATGGCCATATATGGCAAAAACCTTGAAAAATCTTCTTCTCCAGAACCACTGGGCCATTTGCCTTGAAACTTGTTATGTAGCATCGGGGACTGTAGTACTACCAATTTTATATAAATTGAGCATATACTGACAGGTGAGCGATTGTTGCCCTTGGGCGACTTGTTTTTACTTCATGGCATGTTTTATCTGTTATACCACTAATACAATTTATAATATAACATCAGACACCTGTACAAAAAATGAAATATTTGCTTGACATTTTCAATCTGTCTCTATTGGCTTGCCTTTTCCTAAACATATATATAGCAGACAGAAGGGGGAAATAAAAGTACTGCAGAACTGCAAATGTGCAAGAATTATTTCTGCATGTAAAGCTTTGCGTGCAACACAGTTCCTGAGGCCTAAGTGGCAAACATGCAAATAAGCAAAAAAATAATAATTAATATTAATGTTTCCAAATATTTGGAAAAATCATTATTATTATTTCAGTTGTCGGTTCCACAGGGAAAAGTATCTGGAATTACAGTATGGCAACTAATGACTAGATAAACATGCTAAACTGTCCATTATAGTGGCAAAGATCAGGAAATCTACAAGAAAATATGTTACTTACCGTCAATAGTTATCAGTCCGCACCGAGAATGAGTAGCAAGGCGAGAGTGCTTCAGCCAACTTCCGTGTGTCGGATATCCGAATACGGCAGTTTGACCCGGGGTCAATCTAAAAATAATAATGGTAAGTATGAGAAGTCGTTCAATCAGAAGTTCTAATAACTGGTCTACCTCCCTTTACCATGGGTGAGGAGGGATAGATGGTTGAAGAGGGGGAGGGGCCCAGTTTAGTTGCTTTTCTTTGTACGTATCCATATCGGATAATTCCGTTTGCAAATAAGCTATTTCCCTTATTTCTGTTTTTTTTTTTTTTTTTTTTTTTGGGGGGGGGGGGGGGCGGGGGGGAGGAGGGGGGAGATAACCCAGAATTGTCTCTTATTCTACGTGAGGATGTATTCAAATGGACGACTTTGCTATATTAACGTTCGACGATATCCTAAAGAAATTTATTACGGGTTTGTGACCGAACGTAAAGGTGGGTATTTGTTTTTCGCCATTTTTCAGCATTTTCGCAATGGTGGAACAACTTCTCAGACCTTCTGTTTGCTTCTCTAGATGACGAGGCCCTTCCAAAATGGGGTCTGTTCTTGAAAAATGAAATTCTTTCCTGTAAACTTGATTCCATTTTTGAAGGAAGGAAAATGACCCTCGGCCACCTTTATTATACAGAAGTCTCAACCATTTAGACAGCCTCGGCTGAATCCATTACTCAGTTGCGTTTGAACACTGGTATGGGTATGGCTACACCGACACGGTTCAGCGACCATTTTCCAAGGGAAACAACTTTTTCTTTTTCCGTTTTTCTTTTTTTAATTTTTATTATTCTTTTGTTTATTATTATTAATTTATTTATTGTTCCAAAGGGAAACAACTTGATCAGAATAGTATTCACAGGGTATAATCGATTCCGCTAATTTTCGCTTCCTGCAGAGACTGCCCGTCATATTTGGCTTCCGCCGAGACTGTCCGCGAACTCTTGCTTCCTGTCGAGACTTCTGTACATGATACATGGCTTCCTGCAGAGACTGTCCCCGTGATTCTGCTTCCTGCCGAGGCTCTCGGCAGGAAGCAGAATCACGCGGACAGTCTCGGCAGGAAGCCATTTTTCGAGGACAATAGTCTCTGCAGGAAGCAAGAGTTCGCGGACAGTCTTGGCGGAAGCCAAATATGACGGACAGTCTCTGCAGGAAGCGAAAATTGGCGGAATCGATTATACCCTGTGGTATTTGCTTCTCTAGTAGGTGAATACCCTCTCCAAAGTAAGCCGTTGTTAACGGAAATTCTAGAGAGCAACTTCTATTCAACGGTCAAAAGGGAAGCAATTACGTATAATTATTTTCTTGTCAGAGTTATCCCTGTTGGAGGATGATATGTTGAGGCAAAATATCTACTAAATGTCGTCAGGCGAAATGGCCTTCCATACATTGCCAGATTATCAGACGTGCTGCACGTTTGTTATCAGCGCACAGAATGAGTTGTTAATGTGGAAGAATGTGTAAATTTCTTATCACATTAATCATTTAGATTTACTCATTTCTATGCGTCTATAAAATCGCCACATTTGCTCTGAATAATCGGACACCGAAGCCATTTCTATATTGGACTTTTCCTTTTTTTATGCGCCCGTTTTGAAAAATAAACGGGCGTATTGTGTCATGGCGTTGTCTGACTGTCCGTCTGTCCGTCCGTAAGCATTCTTGTGCGCGCCATAACTCAGTAACTGTTTGGGATATATTCACGAAATTTTATACATGTAGAAATATGTATTAGGTCGGGGCGACGTGTCGCGTACAGAAATAATCCCCAAACTATGTCCCTTTGATTAGTTTTTTTTTATCCAGATTAGGCTTGTGCGCGCCACAATTAGATAATCCAGATTAGGCTTGTGCGCGCCACAATTAGACAACCGTTTGGGATATCTTGATGAAACTCCTTCCCAGAGAGCAAGTAAATGATCACCGATGATCACTTTTTAAAGGCCCCATTGCTGTATCAGCATGAAAAATTTTATCATGAGGCATCGCTGCAAGCTTCTCGCTACAGTTTCGTCATTGTAAATGACCGTGATTAGCCAGCTTTAAGCAAATAGAACATCATTGAGTTTCACATAAAAAGGATTTGAAAACTTATTTGGGTCATTTTAGTTGGAATCTAAAATGACCTACAATCGATTTCAATAATTTGAATAAAATGGTAAAAATACAATGTACAGGTGTGGAGCCCCAGACACGCCTATGTTTATATAGCAATGCTAGGCGGGAAATCAGACCTGGAAATTGTATTCTGTGGAGTGTATTGTTATTTTTCAAAAACTTGTTTTTTTCTCCTTTTTATCAGTTTTATGACACAATATATGCACATTAACCCACATTTCATTACTAAATGCGAACGTTGAACCGCCTTTTACAATGAGTTAAGTTTAGACGTTTTTAACACTGATAGGACTATGGATACTTTAATTGCTTAAAGCCACAGTCACACATTCACGGATCAGGCTACGGTTCACCACGATTCACCACGGTTTGACCTAGACGGCAAAACCGGGATGAACCGTAGAAAATCCAGCATCACTACGGTTTTCCAGGATTCCATTAGGGTTTCTCACGGTTTTGTACGGTGTCTGTACGGATCATCTACGAATTCGCGACGGTGCAAGGCGGCAGCACTACGGACAACAAGGGTATCCCACGGTCGTCTTATGCCCCTATTCCACACAGACCACGAATCCCACAAATCGCCACGATTTGATAAATATTAGAATTCGTGGCGATTGTAAATTTTCTGGTCCAATTCGTGATGCTCTACGATTCAGTTATGATACAAGTACGATGGTGTTACGAATATTCGTTGGATTCGACTGGATTCGGCTGAACTCGCACGAATATTGTCAAGAATTCAGTACGATTTACAGGAATCTCTTTGGAAGTACTGCACGAACGTTTAGAATTAGTTACGAATCAGTTAAGAATACGCCGAATGCACGTACGAGTCCGGGACGAATAAAATGAATTCGTGACTATTCTTGAAAATTCGTGGGATTTTCTCCCAAGATAGGTATAAAAAGGCCCCAAGCCTGATCAGATCCTTTGCTGTACGCACATATTAAGTATGAATCATCAGAAGTCCATAGCCACGAAATGAAATATCTACGCACGAGGCACATGATGTCGTAACGACGTCGTACTAAGGTCAGTGCGACGTAGTGACATCTCATCGACGTCAGTACAACGTCATTTGCCCGCTTGGTAGATAAATGCATGCGTCCAGAGTCTTCACTGTGCGCAAATGCATCAAAGGTACAAATTCACGAATCCCCGAATGAGTTGAGAACACTACGAACGCCTCAGAATCGATTTCGATTCAGTTACGATGCCTAAGAATGCATTAAGAATCTGTTACGAATTAACTACGAATTTTTTTAATCGGGAGTTCGTGGCCAAAATTTTGAACAGCTCAAAACTTTTGCCACGAATTCCCGATTGCTTAAGTATTGCAAGAACTGACTACGAATATATACGATTCAGTTAAGAACTTCACGAAGTAATTACAATTCAGCTACGAATCCTAAAATTTATCAATTCGTGACGATTCGTGGGATTCGTGGTCTGTGTGGAATAGGGGTATTACGGACGCTTACGATGCCAGTACGGTTCGATACGGTGCTAGTACGACTCAAGCCGGTAGCGCCACGGCTACTACGATTGTCTACGGTTTAACGGTGGTCATGATAATGATTTTTGTTGATGATGTTTAATTTATTAGTAGGCAAGAAAAGTATTTTATGACATTATATAGAACTGAATTTTTCGAAAAATGCGCAGCAAAAATTTTGAAAATCGGTTAACAAATAAAAATTTTTGTACTGAAAATTAATTTTGAGTAGGCATTTTGCATTGACGTGGAAAGTAATCCAAGATCATAAACTTTCGAGTCTGGGAACTTTTTTCTCTTGAATAAAAAGTGAGTTTTCGTAGTGACAATACTTCCACGGTTGTCTACGAATACCGACGGAAAGCCAGGGATAATCACGGATGCACCTACGGTAGCGCTACGAATGAGCACGATTCTGTTACGGTTGCGCTATGGTTTAGGCCACGCCCACAACCCACCACGGTCCACGGTTCACCACGGAAGTTTTAAACAGTTTAAGATTTCCGTAGCGACTCCCGGATCACCACGGTTCTTCAGGGATCATTATGGAACACGACGGATGCATCTACGGTGCTACTTCGAATCACGACGGTGTGCTACGGTTTGTGAAACCGTGGTGAACCGTGGCCTGAACCGTGAATGTGTGACTGGGGCTTAAAGACCAGACCTGTTGAAGATTGTTTGTGATGTTAAGGCTAGCCCGTTGACCGACTACATGGGAAATGGCTATTCACATGCATGGCTGCCGCTGATGATGTCTTTGGTGGTGGCTAATTTTGTGTTGTCTCTTTCCCATATGATGTCTTTGTGGAATCTGGTATTGAATAGTGTCAGTTCCTTAGAATTTTCCTACTTACTTATGGTTCCCAAGAAGATATTGAACATGGAGGCATACTTTTAAAACATCTAATGCAATGGTATGTAATCAGGTAGCTATCTGATGAAATAGAATGGATAAAAGACTCTATATTCCATCGTGAGAGTATCCCCGGCAATGTCATGTATCCCCAAATCCACGATGGACATCTGGATAAAGCACACTGATCTGGAAACGAAGACAACGGTAAGGAAACTAAAAATTGTGTTTGTGAAACCGTGTGCCTTCAACCATATGATTGCCACCGAAGGTGTCAAACTTTTGAATGTCTCAGACTGAAAAGGAGTGACCTAATCCTTACTAAAATATTTAACTCATCAAGGACTACTGACTACCACCAGTGGTGGCCATTTTTTGTTACTCTTTTTTATCTTGTAACCGGCGTATAGTGTTTAGTGATTCTATATTTTGATTGAATAATCTAGGGGTAACTGACGGTATTTTATCGATTTATATGTGGAAATAGACTATAACATGTGCCTGTGGCAGATCCTCAAACTGGATCACTAACGAGCATTAAAATACGAACGTAGCGTACCAGTGATGGCCATCAGGATTGCCATGCGTTGAATGATCCATTTTCCAAAACTTTTTGTGGATTAAAACTTAGATGAAATGTCGTTGTAAGTCTGTGGTCTTTGTCCCGTTTCAACGCTTTTTAGCGCGTTCGGCATACAAACCCGACTGACCCTACTCGGGTTACGCAACTTTACACGGTTGGGGTAGATCTGGCGTTTATAATACGGCGTACGCAGTATGTCATCCAGACAAAATGTTTAGTTATATTCAATAAATATACATATTTTTTTCATAAATGTATATAGGTTTGTCTCCTTCCATGTCAATGTAAAACTTTCAACCAAATTCATAACAAAGTAAGAAAAAATTGAATAGTTTCTATTCATAAAGTCAGTTAACGTGAAAGTGAGACGTTTCAGTGTCCATTTCAATTTTTGATTTACCCGGTTAATCTTTTTCTGAGTTTATACATTTGAAAGGAACTAAAAGTCGTGACTGACTGACTTTAAATGAAAACAATAAAGAGCAATTCTTACTAAAATTTCCTCATACTTATTTCTGTATTTAATTATGTATGTATCAAGGATTTAGTCCCCCTGACATGCATTGATTTTGGCATGAGGGTAGTCTAGAGAAATTGTTTACCTTTTGTCTCCCAGACAGAAATTTTCATCAATCTTTTAGTGGGCGTTTCCTTTTGTGTCTGTTCACAAAATGGCCGACTCTGTGACGCAACAAATACGTAATAGCGCGTGTAAAACGCAAACGGCTACCACTGGTACGCGGCCACCACTGGTCGCGCGCCAGTACTATTATACTAAAAATCAGCTTCTTAGGTCAAAGCAGTTCCGAAGGTTGAGAAATATACCAAATTCAAACAAGGTCCATAACTCCATCAAATTTTACGGAATTATGCCAAGAGTTTATCAGGTAATCAAATTTTCAGAGCCAGCCAGTCGACTAAATATCAAGGCAATAGCTCAAATTGTTTTTGAGATATTTTGCTAACAAGATATTAATCTCATTTTCTTAAAAGGGACAGAATTCCAAAATGGGGCATAGCTCGGAAAAAATATGAATCAGCTATTTTCCATGAGAAATTTATGAAATTTCAATATCCTACGCTTAGTAATATATCCAAGCCATTGCTTAAACACTTTTGAGATATCTTGATAACAAGATTTACATCTCATTTTTAAAAGGGCATAACGCCAAAAAGATAACAAGAAAAACTCGAAAAAGAACAAATATATGGGTCGGCTATATTTTCATGGGGAATCCATTTATGAACTTTCAATACCCTAAGCCCAGTGGTTGCTGCATAATTATTGAACATCAGGGGAAATAACTCTGTAATAAAAAATACAGAGTAACCTAACCTTTACTTAAATACTTCAGTCATTAACATAAGGACTACTACTATAAAAAAAACAGCTTCCTAGGTCAAGCGGTTCTTAAGTTGGAAAAATGCCAAATTCATACAAGGGCCATAACTCCATCAAAATTTGACGGAATGTCCCAAAAACTTAATCAGATATTCTACTCCTCATACCTGATCAGTAATACCAAGTATCAAGCCCATAGCATAAATACTTTTTGAGATATTGCTAACAAGATTTACATCTCATTTTTCAAAGGGACGTAACTCAAAAAGAGGAAACTTGAAAAAAAAGAAAAAAATACTGGTCCTCTAATTTTTCATGAGAAATCCACATATGAAAATATCAAGGCTCTAGCATGCACGCTGCTAAAGAAGCTTGAGACATTAAAAGCGTACTGGACGAACAGACGAACGAACAAACGAACCGACAAAGAAACAGCAATATGCCCCACCAACTGCTTCAAAGTTGGTCGCATAAAATGTGAAAGTTTCTATGTTCTCACATTGTCTTTCAGAAGTATCGTCTCACGGACCATCCGCTTCTTAATTCTTGATATAAGAATAAAAAGTTTAAATGAATAGTAATTCATTTTCATGAACTGCTTAAAAGCAATTTTCGTGCCGTGTTCAACGCCCATTGCAACGAATATAGGAAGAAACTTTTTGTACTGAGCTTATACAAGCCGGAATTCATTCGAAAAATTGATATGACTGAAATATCTTACACACCATCGGGTCCGTATATATTACTAATAATTTTGAAATTAAGTTAAGCAGTGTGGAAAAAGATCGAGTTTCATAATCAGAAATTTTCGTTGGCATGTACGTTGCTTTCGTTGCCTATCATGAGACTATCTAGATATTTATAGTGTGTAAAATCTCTCATGAAATACTTTGCAATCTTTAGTACTGGGACAAAAAATCAAATAAGTAGCTAGACAATGCCGAGAATGAGTAAACCACATTTGCAGAAATATAAAATAAACATAAAAAATAGCGAATGAAAATATTACTAACTGTAAAAAGGTTGTACATGAAAAAGTAAAGAAATAAATATTAGTAAATTGTCATGACAATATTTCCAAACAAGACAATTGTCATTGCCAATAGGTAACCGCCATCGCAAATGGTAAACCGTAATCGCAAATATGGATTAAGTGGACCCTCACTACAGAGCAGAATTGAACAGAACAGAACTTTATTGATAAATATGCAACTCTGGCCACTATATGGTGGCGTAAGAGCAAACAATACAACAAATATGAAAACATGAACATGATCCAAAGAGTAGGCTATGTACACTTACAACGATGTACAAAGCAGTGAAAACATTGACTTGAAGTTTACACTAAAAATAGTTTCACAAACAGAAAATTCAGCTTCTATGACAACTTGCTCATGATTTAAACAAAATGTGAGAGATCTGCAAAAACTTTTTATTTGTACTTGTCAACAACTGTATGAATTTTAGTATGATTTTAGTCGATTACGACCTGAAAATCAAAAGGACAAATCAAAAGGTAATGGAACTCGTCTCCTACATCGTTTTTATTATATAAGGAAGATTTCTATCTTCAAATGGTACCTGTTATCATTAGGCTGGCAACCCTACCGTGTGCATTCAGACAAGCAGTACGTATTATGGTCATACTAAACACCGTAGAGAATGGAACACCCGAACGCTTCCAGGGTTACTTTTATCAGCTGCCTATTTCTACTGACAGCTTCTGGATTTTATAAGTGGAATAACTTTGAAACTCCATAATTTCCTTGAGGACATAGTAATTTCTCCCTGTTGAAGAGTGTGATATGTGAGTGTTCCATTTCTGGATGAATATCTCATCTCGTGTTTTGTTATGTTTTGATGCTTTATTCTATCTGAACTAAGTAGATTCATTTTTCCTGCCGAAGTATGTGTTTGAAATAAGTTACAAAGAAGGAAGCCTATGCTGTCATTGCAAATAAGTAACAAGTAAGTAACAAGAAACTTGGAAAAAGTATGCCTTTACCGTAAATAAATAATATATCAAATGTCGGAGAGTACACTGTCACTGCAAAGAGGTAGACTGTCACTGCAAATTGATAAACTGTCATAGTGGACTAGTGGACTAGTACAACTAATGCTGCTATCGGCTATTGACTAAAGACTAAACTCACTGTTTAGAATAGTGAACGGCTATATATATATATCCATTGAAGCGTCCAATGTGACTGTAGATTTCGACGTTGCCAAACCTGATAAAAATTTACATCCTTTGCGTCACATCAAATATAAATCATATTGAATCGGGAAAACTGATTTGTATACTACAATGTAAACTTTAAATGATGGGGTATTCGCCCCGAGGTTCTTGAGCCGGATAACATTAAATTTTGACCCCGTGAAAACATGACCCCACGCGTCAATTCTCAATGTTGAAACTTGACCCAGGTTAATTTTCAACACTGAAAAATGCTCTATGGGTCGATATTCAACATTGAAAAGTGGCCAGTTGGGTCATTTTTTCAACAGGTTCAAATTTTAATATTACACCAGCAGCACACCTGGTAGGAGGCAATCGAAAACGCTCATGCAGTCGACAAACGCGGGTCAAAAACCATTAGAAACAGCGTTTTCGATTGCAAATTGTCCCAAATTTGCAATCGAAAACGCTGTTTCTAACGGTTTTTGACCCGCGTTAATCGATTGTTAAGAGCGTTTTCGATTGCCGCCTACCCGGTGTGAGCAGTGGCCCAAGATTTAGGTATATGGCTAAATTAAAACGAGGCCTACAGAGACGAGTGGAAGCCTGGACTTTTTGTAACAATACGAGACGCGTGGAAAGTTTGAACCTCAGTGTGAATTATGTTTAGAACTTGTACTCAACATTTCCCCAATCCTCAACAATAAGTAAGAAAGGCTAAAGGTCACCTGACAAAAATATGTAGGTAAAAGAGTACACGTTGATGTTTTTCCGCCATTTTTGGAAAGGGGAACAACAACAATGTTAGTGACTTCCTGTTTGCTTTCCTGGAAGATAAACGCCATTAAATGGGGTCTGCGCTTAAAGGAAAGAACTTTTCTGCACGTGGGGGGGGGGGGTGCAAGTTATTCTGTTTAACACTTGACTCTCGTTGAAAAGGGAGGCAAAAAATGAAAATGGCAGAGTTGTTTCCTTTGAAAGTATACCCATTCACCTTAGGGTAAAACATTGACTCTTATTTGTTAAACGTAACTTCTATCACTCCAACTTCAAAACGTTCAAGTGTAACGTCACGACATGGCCGAGCCCAAAGCGATAACCGCTCTCTCTTTTGCTAGAGCTGTTGCCTGTATGACTTCAAAATGTGATAGATAGATTATGCGATGTACGAGTGCTTTCGTTAAGCCGACGTCAACATTAACTTGGCACTGCACGGCGGTCCTGAACGTTGAGTGACAGTAAATAATGAAAACCTAAAATATAACTGGCTTGATGCCAATACTTGAATCGGCATTTGGTTTGATGGTTTGTTGTTTGTTTTACTGAGTAATAATATTTGAGTTACGTCGAGCCGTCTCACAACGCGATAGTAGAAAGGAAAGATAGGGTTGAGACAAAGACGAGGCAGAGAAAATTATAATCCCACAGGACACCCAACCCCTCCGCCCTCCCCAACTCTCCGCGCCGATCTGTTGCAAGCATTTTAGTCTTGAAGATGTAGTTTGTCCCTATTCGAAAGTCCATCACACCAAACAGTGGCAGTCTGATGAAAGTCATTACTTAGCCAGTTAGGAACCATTTTAAAATGAAAAACTTGCTACCCCTGGACAATTGTAAAAGGCAAATGGTCCCTTCATTTAAAAGTTGTCTTCTGCATTACTTAGACAAGACACATGAATTTTATTTTATTTATCTAGGGTTAGTCTAGAGTCGCAACTCGCTTTGTTTCCTTGAAACCTGTCAATACAGTCCAAACATATTTGTGATAGAATCTTGTATAGCATTTTTTCCTTGCGAGGGGGATTCATCTAGCGTCAGTCTAGAGTCGCAACTCGCTATGTTTCCTTGAAACTTGTCAATACAGTCCAAACATATTTGTGATAGAAACTTGTATAATATTCACGTATTGCGCATCTGAGCCTAAATGTTACATCGGAATGAGGTCCTGTTCATACATTCACGTTTCGTTCACACATGGACAGTCCCATTAACACGTAGAGGATCCGTTGAAAAATACAAGCCCCGTTCCTATTTCGCATATGTAGTTCCCTTTCGCAGGTACAGCCTTGCAGATGTCGTTCACTTGTGCAGGCCGCGGTCCAATACACATGTGGAGGTCCGTTCACTTGTGGAAGATCCATTTACAGGTGGCGGTCCTGTTCGCAAATGCAGTTCCTGCTCACATATGGACGACCCGTTCACAAATGAAGGTTCCTTTCTCACATATGGATCCCGTTAACACGTGGAGGTCCCGTTTACACTTCACAGGCGCACAGCCCGTTCAACCATGGATTGTCCGTTCGCCTGTGGCGATCCCTTGCATACTTGGATAATCAGACTGCATGTCCCGTTTTACGTGCTGGATCTTTGAAAAATACAGGACCCGCGAAGGTCTCCATCTAGCGTGCAGCACCTTTTCACTGGTGTGTGTCCCGTTCATACGTACATATGTACTATCTCGTTCACACGTCCCGTCCCGTTTATATGTGGGTATCTCGTCCACACTCGGAGAAGCCATTCTAACAAGCAGAAATGTTCATACATGGAGGCCCTGTCAGACGTAGAATACAGTCATGTTCACACGTGCAGATCAAATTTACATCTTCTTTTTTGGTTCACCTATAACGGTTTCGTTCACTCGTGGTGAATCCTTTCCGACCATGGAGGACCCGGTCACTGGAGGATATTCAATTCACATTACCTGTTTTATTTTTTGTTGTTTTCGTTGTTTTCATTGATGAACCGCCCATTTACATGCCAAGGTCTCGTTCACACATGGAGGACCAGTTCAGGCACGAAAGGCGTTACATGTGGAGATTCTAGAAATCACCTTTACCCTATGCAGAGAGTTTGGTACAATCAGAATTTGACATGTGTCCTACCGAGCCGTCTAGCGCAGTCGGCAGCACGTCGGTCTGCAGATCAAGCGGTCGCGAGTTCGATTCCAAAGCCCGGTCCCTGAACAGTCGTGAAGATTGGTCATGAAATATTTTCTACGCTCATTCTCTCCCTTCCGCTGACTTAAGGGCAGTTGTGAGTTTGTTTGTTTTGTTGAGCATTTACGGCCAAGTAAACAGCTAAGGTCATGTCTAGGCGGTCAGTTAACCTACTCAAACTATTCCATGACACTGTTCCATGGTATGGCCCATGTTCCTTCTTTCGAATGTGTTCTCTGCTCTCGAAGAAGCTCTTTAAGATTTTAATTAGATCTCCTAAACGTTTAACCAGTACTTAGTTCACATACTTTCGCCAGTAAATGACAACTGCCCTTCTTGAATCAGCAGAAGGGAATGAATGACCGTAGAAAATATTTCATGATCAGTCTCCATGAGCGTTATGTGGCCTGTCTGGGAATCGATCTCAGGACCCCTTGACCTGCAGTCCGACGCGCTGCCGACTGCGCTAGCGGGCTGCCGGCAAGGGTAGTTGTCTGTTACTGGCGGAAGTATGTGCACTCAGTATTGGTAACCAGGTTAACCGCTTAGTATGTCTAAGCCTGCCCAGACACAGTGTGACGGCAGATGAACTGACAGGCTTGTGGTCCCTCATCCAGCCTCGTTGAGGCGGTTCGGATGAGGGGTTTATTAGCAGATCTGACAAAAAATGTCACCCATTGCCCACTGGCATCTAGAACTCTGCAACTTATTCTCCTAATGTCGTCATTCTATTCTATTCTGAAGCTTTCTTCAAAGTGTTTTACATGCAATTATGTTGCATTTGGACCTATACCTCGGATAGTGGTGCTGGTCTTGTAAGTCTATTGAGCGCTTTACACAAAGCATTGCTTAGCCGTTCGTATGAGCGTTCTTGTCATAAATTTCGACGTTTCGCTCTTCTTCTATTCCAGATAATAATTTAAACCGAGGCCCCAATCAATCGATCGTACTCAGGCACGTTTTGGGGCGGCTAAGTCGTATACCGATCCCAGGAACAACGTGCACACTATCTTTGAATTTGACACAGATGACAGACGGACTCGGGCACCCAGGCGGTTCTATTATGGATTCGTTCCGCGGAGCCGCTGGGAAGGACCCGTTGTTGGAGGCATTGGGGAAAAATGTGTATACTAGGTCACTATCGCAGTATATTTATATAGGCTCTGCACTGTTAGGAGCTTACTAGAATTGGCAAAATATCCGATTTGCCCCGCATGCTACGAAATTTTGCAAAACAATGAGAAAAATTGAAGGCTCTGGAGGTGATGAAAACTAATGAAACCATTCCATTGATAATTTCGTTTTCCTTTTTTTTTTTTTTTTGGGGGGGGGGGGGGGGGGGGGGAGTGGGGGAGGAGAGAGAAGGAAAATAAAGAGCTGTAACGCGTTAAGATGTTTAAAAATATTTGCTTTCAGCCGGAGCCCATATACAGGTCCGACTCTCATACCATTGCACCAGGGTACTATATATAGTTGTAGGATTAAAAAAAAATATATATTTCTTTGTTTACGACAATGACAGCGGGAGGTAATTAGTTGTTTGGTCGTTTAGGTTTTCACGGCCCTTTGAGATAGTATTTCAGTCTATATCGAGCCGTCTCCCAGAAAGTAGGCGAGAAAGGAGAAAGGACAGATGAGAAAAAAAAAACGTCCAAACAACCCTTCCCGTATCTACTGCAAGATAGCAAGCACTGCCGGTCCTTGCCCCAAAATAATCCAAATAAGTAGGACGCACCAGTACTGAAAGCTACCCATCACCATCGCCCGACCCGACCGCCCAGTCAACCCACTAGAGGTAGAAAACACTCCAAGGCTTTCTCGCCCTCGGAGAACTTTTCCACTCGAATTTTCATCCTACTCATGCTTGTTCCACTGGCTTGTTCAGCCATTTTCAACCCAAATGTCAATCACACAAATGAATAACAACAACTCATTTTAGTAAAGATGTACAACTATGCGCAACGGTGAAATACACGTGACTGGACACGGTTAAATAAATAACAAAGCGTGGCGGATCTAGCTCGTTTTCCTTTTTTGCTTTATTTGAAAAAAAGGGATTATGATTTATTATTTGATTACTATTCAAGAAAGAAACTGGAAAACTTTGTTCACGAACATAGAGACCTTATATATGCCACCAAAGGTTTCTGAAGTCGGGAATTTCGTTTTCGCAAACTTGTCAGACAATCCGCCATCGTTAGTTTTTGGCATAGCGTTTAGTCTTTAGTCTTAGTCGCCTTAGTTGTACTAGTCCAGTACAACTAATGCTGCTATCGGCAATTGACTAAAGACTAAACTCACTGTTTAGAATAGTGAACGGCTATATATATATCCATTGAAGCGTCCAATGTGACTGTAGATTTCGACGTTGCCAAACCTGATAAAACTTTACATCCTTTGCGTCACATGAAATATAAATCATATTGAATCGGGAAAACTGATTTGTATACTACAATGTAAACTTTAAATGATGGGGTATTCGCCCCGAGGTTCTTGAGCCGGATAACATTAAATTTTGACCCCGTGAAAACATGACCCCACGCGTCAATTCTCAATGTTGAAACTTGACCCAGGTCAATTTTCAACACTGAAAAATGCTCTATGGGTCGATATTCAACATTGAAAAGTGGCCAGTTGGGTCATTTTTTCAACAGGTTCAAATTTTAATATTACACCAGCAGCACACCGAGTAGGAGGCAATCGAAAACGCTCATGCAGTCGACAAACGCGGGTCAAAAACCATTAGAAACAGCGTTTTCGATTGCAAATTGTCCCCAATTCGCAATCGAAAACGCTGTTTCTAACGGTTTTTTTCCCGCGTTAATCGATTGTTAAGAGCGTTTTCGATTGCCGCTTACCCGGTGTGAGCAGTGGCCCAAGATTTAGGTATATGGCTAAATTAAAACGAGGCCTACAGAGACGAGTGGAAGCCTGGACTTTTTGTAACAATACGAGACGCGTGGAAAGTTTGAACCTCAGTGTGAATTATGTTTAGAACTTGTACTCAACATTTCCCCAATCCTCAACAATAAGTAAGAAAGGCTAAAGGTCACCTGAAAATAAAATATGTAGGTAAAAGAGTACACGTTGATGTTTTTCCGCCATTTTTGGAAAGGGGAACAACAACAGTGTTAGTGACTTCCTATTTGCTTTCCTGGAAGATAAATTCCATTAAAATGTGGTCTGCGCTTAAAGGAAAGAACTTTTCTGCACGTGGGGGGGGGGGGGGGGGAGAGAGGGGGGCAAGTTATTCTGTTTAACACTTGACTCTCGTTGAAAAGGGAGGCAAAAAATGAAAATGGCTATCACTCCAACTTCAAAACGTTCAAGTGTAATGTCACGACATGGCCGAGCCCAAAGCGATAACTGCTCTCTCTTTTGCTAGAGCTGTTGCCTGTATGACTTCAAAATGTGATAGATAGATTATGCGATGTACGAGTGCTTTCGTTAAGCCGACGTCAACATTAACTTTGCACTGCACGGCGGTCCTGAACGTTGAGTGACAGAAAATAATGAAAACCTAAAATATAACTGGCTTGATGCCAATACTTGAATCGGCATTTGGTTTGATGGTTTGTTGTTTGTTTTACTGAGTAATAATATTTGAGTTACGTCGAGCCGTCTCACAACGCGATAGTAGAAAGGAAAGATAGGGTTGAGACAAAGACGAGGCAGAGAAAATTATAATCCCACAGGACACCCAACCCCTCCGCCCTCCCCAACTCTCCACGCCGATCTGTTGCAGGCATTTTAGTCTTGAAGATGTAGTTTGTCCCTATTCGAAAGTCCATCACACCAAACAGTGGCAGTCTGATGAAAGTCATTACTTAGCCAGTTAGGAACCATGTTAAAATGAAAAACTTGCTACCCCTGGACAATTTTAAAAGGTAAATGGTCCCTTCATTTAAAAGTTGTCTTCTGCATTACTTAGACAAGACACGTGAATTCTATTTTATTTATCTAGGGTTAGTCTAGAGTCGCAACTCGCTTTGTTTCCTTGAAACCTGTCAATACAGTCATAACATATTTGTGATAGAATCTTGTATAGCATTTTTTCCTTGGGAGGGGGATTCATCTAGCGTCAGTCTAGAGTCGCAACTCGCTATGTTTCCTTGAAACTTGTCAATACAGTCCAAACATATTTGTGATAGAAACTTGTATAATATTCACGTATTGCGCATCTGAGCCTAAATGTTACATCGGAATGAGGTCCTGTTCATACATTCACGTTTCGTTCACACATGGACAGTCCCATTAACACGTAGAGGATCCGTTGAAAAATGCAAGCCCCGTTCCTATATGGACATCCCGTTCGCATATGTGGTTCCCTTTCGCAGGTACAGCCTTGCAGATGTCGTTCACTTGTGCAGGCCCCGTTCACATGTAGCGGTCCAATACACATGTGGAGGTCCGTTCACTTGTGGAAGATCCATTTACAGGTGGCGGTCCTGTTCGCAAATGCAGTTCCTGCTCACATATGGACGACCTATATGTCCTGTTCACAAATGAAGGTTCCTTTCTCACATGCGGATCCCGTTAACACGTGGAGGTCCCGTTTACACTTCACAGGCGCAGAGCCCGTTCAACCATGGATTGTCCGTTCGCCTGTGGCGATCCCTTGCATACATGTACTTGGATAATCAGACTGCATGTCCCGTTTTACGTGCTGGATCTTTGAAAAATACAGGACCCGCGAAGGTCTCCATCTAGCGTGCAGCACCTTTTCACAGGTGGGTGTCCCGTTCATACGTATATATGTACCTATCTCGTTCACACGTCCCGTCCCGTTTATATGTGGGTATCTCGTCCACACCTGGAGAAGCCATTCTAACAAGCAGAAATGTTCATACATGGAGGCCCTGTCAGACGTAGAATACATGTTCACACGTGCAGATCAAGTTTACATCTTTTTTTTTTGGTTCACCTATAACGGTTTCGTTCAGTCGTGGTGAATCCTTTCCGACCATGGAGGACCCGGTCACTGGAGGAGATTCAATTCACATTACCTGTTTTATTTTTTGTTGTTTTCGTTGTTTTAATTGATGAACCGCCCATTTACATGCCAAGGTCTCGTTCACACATGGAGGACCAGTTCAGGCACGAAAGGCGTTACATGTGGAGATTCTAGAAATCACCTTTACCCTATGCAGAGAGTTTGGTACCCTCAGAATTTGACATGTGTCCTACCGAGCCGTCTAGCGCAGTTGGCAGCACGTCGGTCTGCAGATCAAGCGGTCGCGAGTTCGATTCCAAAGCCCGGCCCCTGAACAGTCGTGAAGATTGGTCATGAAATATTTTCTACGCTCATTCTCTCCCTTCCGCTGACTTAAGGGCTGTTGTGAGTTTGTTTGTTTTGTTGAGCATTTACGGCCAAGTAAACAGCTAAGGTCATGTCTAGGCGGACAGTTAACCTACTCAAACTATTCCATGACACTGTTCCATGGTATGGCCCATGTTCCTTCTTTCGAATGTGTTCTCTGCTCTCGAAGAAGCTCTTTAAGATTTTAATTAGATCTCCTAAACGTTTAACCAGTACTTAGTTCACATACTTTCGCCAGTAAATGACAACTGCCCTTCTTGAATCAGCAGAAGGGAATGAGTGACCGTAGAAAATATTTCATGATCAGTCTCCACGAGCGTTATGTGGCCTGTCTGGGAATCGATCTCAGGACCCCAGTCTGACGCGCTGCCGACTGCGCTAGCGGGCTGCCGGCAAGTTACTGGCGAAAGTATGTGCACTCAGTATTGGTAACCAGGTTAACCGCTTAGTATGTCTAAGCCTGCCCAGACACAGTGTGACGGCAGATGAACTGACAGGCTTGTGGTCCCTCATCCAGCCTCGTTGAGGCGGTTCGGGTGAGGGGTTTATTAGCAGATCTGACAAAAATTGTCACCCATTGCCCACTCGCATCTAGAACTCTGCAACTTATTCTCCTAATGTCGTCATTCTATTCTATTCTGAAGCTTTCTTCGAAGTGTTTTACATGCAATTTATTTGTAATGAAAACATTATTATTAATTATTCTAGTAAGGAAACATTTTGTTGGTTGGTTGGGTTGATTAGTCTCATTCAGTTTGGGTCACGTGTACCTTTTGACAAAAAGTATCTTTTGAGAAGTCATGAGTTTGCTTCATTGCATTTTGAGGTATCACATGACTTTTACGATTGGTCCTTTTTAGTTTGTTCCTGGTGTGGCGCGAAAAATCGCGCACGGCTAAGTCATCGACAATTTTCAGTCGAAGTTACATCGGCAACGTCAGCCGAGAGATTTATCGACATATTCAGTCGTTCGTTATTTTCTTACAAAAATAAATCTCTGAGATCTGTGTGACTTTTTAATTTGATATCAGTGTCAGATAGTGACAGAGTTCAGACAGTGACTGAAAATGTTTCAGCAAATCGCCGTGTCAACCTTTGTGTTGTGACGATCTTTAAGGATGCTGTATTTACGGTGTGTCAAAGACTTTAAGTATTTATTGCCTTTGTCCTTACTAGAATAATATCTTTGCGAAGATCTTCTGGCTATCATTTATTTATTTCGGGCGTATTTATGGGCGGAACCTGCGGTTTTGGTGGGCTTTCTAGTCCTGCATTTTTACATATTTCTTATGATGATATCCATAAATTATCCGCCAATTATAAATAGTAATTCTTATTGCTGTTGTTTGCTTCTTTAGTCTGTTATACGCACGTAAATAATTTATTTGTAATGAAAACATTACTATTAATTATTCTAGTAAGGAAACATATTGTTGGTTGGTTGGGTTGATTAGTCTCATTCAGTTTGGGTCACGTGTACCTTTTGACAAAAAATATCTTTTGAGAAGTCATGAGTTTGCTTCATTGCATTTTGAGGTATCACATGACTTTTACGATTGGTCCTTTTTAGTTTGTTCCTGGTGTGGCGCGAAAAATCGCGCACGGCTCAGTCATCGACAATTTTCAGTCGAAGTTACATCGGCAACGTCAGCCGAGAGATTTATCGACATATTCAGTCGTTAGTTATTTTCTTACAAAAATAAACACAACCCAACCCGCCCGTTATATTTGGTTTGTTGAAGTAGTGAGTTTTTAGATTCAAATTTATGTTTATGGTTTTGTACAATAATCCAATGGATGTAATTGGTGGGCTTTCTAGTCCTGCATTTTTACATATTACTTATGATGATATCCATAAATTATCCGCCAATTATAAATAGTAATTCTTATTGCTGTTGTTTGCTTCTTTAGTCTGTTATACGCACGTAAATAATTATGTTGCATTTGGACCTATACCTCGGATAGTGGTGCTGGTCTTGTAAGTCTATTGAGCGCTTTACACAAAGCATTGCTTAGCCGTTCGTATGAGCGTTCTTGTCATAAATTTCGACGTTTCGCTCTTCTTCTATTCCAGATAATAATTTAAACCGAGGCCCCAATCAATCGATCGTACTCAGGCACGTTTTGGGGCGGCTAGGTCGGATACCGATCCCAGGAACAACGTGCACACTACTTTGAATTTGACACAGATGACAGACGGACTCGGGCACCCAGACGGTTCTGTTATGGATTCGTTCCGCGGAGCCGCTGGGAAGGATCTGTTGTTGGAGGCATTGGGGGAAAATGTGTATGCTAGGTCACTATCGCAGTATATTTATATAGGCTCTACACTGTTAGGAGCTTACTAGAATTGGCAAAATATCCGATTTGCCCCGCATGCTACGAAATTTTGCAAAACAATGAAAAAAATTGAAGGCTCTGGAGGTGATGAAAACTAATGAAACCATTCCATTGATAATTTCGGGGGGGGGGGGGGGGGGGGGAGGAGAGAGAAGCAAAATAAAGAGCTGTAACGCGTTAAGATGTTTAAAAATATTTGCTTTCAGCCGGAGCCCATATACAGGTCCGACTCTCATACCATTGCACCAGGGTACTATATGTAGTTGTAGGATTTTTTAAAAAAAATATTTCTTTGTTTACGACAATGCCAGCGGGAGGTAATTAGTTGTTTGGTCGTTTAGGTTTTCACGGCCTTTTGAGATAGTATTTCAGTCTATATCGAGCCGTCTCCCAGAGAGTAGGCGAGAAAGGAGAAAGGACAGATGAGAAAAAAACGTCCAAACAACCCTTCCCGTATCTACTGCAAGATAGCAAGCACTGCCGGTCCTTGCCCCAAAATAATCCAAATAAGTAGGACGCACCATTACTGAAAGCTACCCATCAACATCGCCCGACCCGACTGCCCAGTAAACCCACTAGAGGTAGAAAACACTCCAAGGCTTTCTCGCCCTCGGAGGACTTTTCCACTCGAATTTTCATCCTACTCATGCTTGTTCCACTGGCTTGTTCAGCCATTTTCAACCCAAATGTCAATCTCACAAATGAATAACAACAACTCATTTTAGTAAAGATGTACAACTAGCGCAACGGTGAAATACACACGTGATTGGACACGGTTAAATAAATAACAAAGCGTGGCGGATCTAGCTCGTTTTCCTTTTTTGCTTTATTTGAAAAGAAGGGATTATGATTTATTATTTGATTACTATTCAAGAAAGAAACTGGAAAACTTTGTTCACGAACTTAGAGACCTTATATATGCCACCAAAGGTTTCTGAAGTCGGGAATTTCGTTTTCGCAAACTTGTCAGACAATCCGCCATCGTTAGTTTTTGGCATAGCTTAGCTTCTTTGCACCTTATCCTTCGTTAACAGTTTGCTTTTTTCAGCTCCAGGACTCCTGCCATGTAGCTTGTATGTTCTGTGTGGGAGTTCTTGTAGTATGAACTGTTTCATTTTTTAGCCTAACTGGGGATGGGATGCAAAGACGGTGCTGCTAGATTTGCTGGTGGTTAATTTATTTTAATTTAATTTGCTTTAATGTCTGTGCCTGTTCTTAAAAAGCAAATGCTATGCTCTTAGTAATTATATGTTTTTTGTGTAATTGTTATTATATGTTCTGCATTTTCATTTTATATTATTAGTGTTTTTATGATGTCTTAAGTAATTATAGTGAATGTTTGTATGTTTATCTCTTATTATGTAGTATGTGTCTAATTGTTTATAAAATTTGTATGCATGTTTAATACTATATGTGCTTTTGTGTGCTATTTCATATCTTATGCTTTAGCTGTTGACTTTTTAGTTCTTGTTTGCTACTGTTGAGTTTTATGCTTATGATTTTTGCTTGAGTTTTTAGGGGTCTTAGGATCATGCAGATTTTAGTATAGATTTATTTGGTTATATAAGGGCATGGGTGAAGGTAGGCAGTGAGACTGCTGCAGGCGCTCATGCTCTTCTCCTATATTTTAAATTAAAACTATTACTCAATTGTATATATCTGCAGATCTTAACTCCTTTAAAATTCTTAATTGCCTACTAATATATATATTTTTTTCCAGTTTTGCTAATGTTTCTTGCAACAGACTTTTTAATATTTCTTAGATAATAGTGTGCTATTTAATATATTGCTTATTTTCTTAATGTTATTTTTAGCATGTATTACACATAATTAGATTTGTCATATTTGTGAGTCGGTAAATAGCTATACATAGCTAATGTTTCACTGTTATAACATGTCCGACTATAAATAAAATTTGTATTGTATTGTATTGTATAGCGTTTAGTCTTTAGTCTTAGTCGCCTTAGTTGTACTAGTCCAGTAAGCCGATAACAAGAATCTGCTAGTAAGTAAAACTTTTACTATATCTAATGATTATAATGAACTAGAAAATGCGTATATGTAAACATATCGGGACTGCGCAAGAGAATACACAGACTATACATATAACAAGAATTTTCGAATTAGTAGACTTGCGTCACATATAAGTAACATGAATCAGATTACTGTACGAGGATCATCCAAAAAGTTCTGTCACTGGACTCATAACTTTGCTCACAGACGTGATAGCTTACCACGGTTTGCAACAATCAAAAGAGCGATCTTTTATCTTTATACTGATATCAGGTAAATGGTGAAAACATGCCATCTGGTTTAGTTATAAGCTCAGATACAGACCTTATATTTGACACTGGCCTATTTTCACGATTTTTGTTTTTCTGCTGCCTTGCTTCATGCTGCATATCTCGTCAATTACATATCGCAGGATTCTGAAATTTTCAGTGTTGCTGTCTGTTGCATTTTGTGGGACACTACATAAAAATCAGCGACTTCTGTCGACTTTAGAATTATATCTTCACTCATTTTCAACAGATATGTTTGGGATGCAATTGCATAACATTCTAGCATAATTTGTTCACCAAACTTGAAAATTTATAGACTCATTGTACATTTTCATGTCATTATTGTATATTCTTTGCTTGCTTTTGTATTTATTTGTATTTATTGTATAAATTTACATGTATATTTAGGGCCTCATGGAAGATTAGCTTATACATATGTATGTGCTAAATGTTGTAACCCTCGTTAAATAAAGTCTTTACTTACTTACTTACTTACTTATTATATGCGATGCAAAATATTGATATATGAAATGTGGTGAAATTCGCAGTCACGTGATATTCAAGGACCCACTGTGCCTTCATTTTTTGGGATCTTTCTGAAATTTTGATTGAGAACACATTGTCATGATCTACTGCAGTACAGATATGCTTCAGAATTTGAAATATTATACGTTTATGAAGCTTTTGAACTTAGAACATGACCTGGTCGATTTTCCTAAGGCGTTGTTTGCATAAAGTTGAGGTTACGAAATGCTGTAAACTCTTTAAAATGGACAGAATCGCTTGGAGATTTTTTTCGTTGTCTTTATTAGCACCTGAGATATCGTAGGCACCGGGCAGCGATAATAGACACCCCTTCATTGCTTATTGCCGGAGTTGCATCTACAAATTTGCCAGTCGGGTGAGGGTACCCTTCTTTTGATGCAGATTGTGAATGTTATGTCATTGATACAAGAATCAGTTTTTTACAGCTATGTGATAAAAAAACAGGGTTTTTGAATGTTTTTTATTTTAGGTGAATCGCACTTTTCGTTTTCGAGATGTAAGCCAGTGACAGAACTTTTTGGATGACCCTCGTAAGTGGTTACTAGTTTCGGTAGCTGAGAGTAACAGACTGACTTCAGCCACGTTGATTTCAAACAATTTAACAAAGTGATTAATAAAATATTGGATTTGTTGATACATTTGTTGATACATTTGTTGATACATTCCGCAAAAATTTATAAACAGAGACAGCAGCTGTTAGAGCACGGCTGTCAGAGTACGATGCAGCTCAAAGAAAAAATAATTTCACGAGGTTCTTTCCTAAACCGGAAGCTTATAATTTCTCTAATATCACAATATATAGGCGTTCCGTATACCACAGCAAAAGCTGATAGATCCATGAGAGAAATTATTTGCTCCTGCCTAAATGGGAGTGGAGGAAATGCTACGTTTGCACTAGCTGCCTGTGTAGGTATGATTTGCTAAATAAACTGGTGCATGAGTGAGTGAGTGAGTGAACTCGGGTTTAATGTCCTACCAACAACAAGGTCATACTGAGACGGGACCTCGGTTTAGAGCCTCATCCGAAAGACCGGAGAAGCGGGGAATCGATCTTGCGATCCCTTGACTGGTATTCAAGCGTGTTATCCACTACACAACCACCGCTCCTCAAAAGGGGTGCCTCAAAAGAAGCTAAGTTCCATGTCCATTTTCCAGTTGGCGCAGTATTAAAATTGCAAAACTAAAGCATTCACTACCAAACGGAGAACGACAACTGAAATCCAGAACACAAATATGTTTTACATCAGTATCTTTACAGTAAATTTACAAAGTGTCAGCTGTATGTTTCCAAAATTTTACTGGTTTATTCATTTTTCCGTGACTATTACTATAGAAATGATAATGAGGTATAAAGGTCGACCTGTATGGAAATTCTTGGATCTCAGCAATTGCAATTATAAAAGTGTATTGTTTTCAGCTCAGTCTACAATGAGACATAAAGAATAACAACATTGACATATAACATACTGTTAATGGCTTTAAAGACAGACAGACAGACAGACAGACAGTAACAGACAGACATAATGGAAAGACATAAATGTTCTAACTGATTTTGATTGACTTTGGAATGTATCATAGATGCATACATGTACTAAAATTTGAAGCTTCTTCTGCATACATTCCTTATTATTATAATCATCATTATCACTATTATTATTGTGATTATTAGTGCATATTTATTATTCTCATCATTATAAGCATTATAAATATTTCATGTGCACATGCATCATTACACGGCAATATTACTGCCCACTCTATTATTCATATGCGAAAAGTGCCTAAGCAGACAGTGTAGATCCAAATCAGACTGCTCCTTTTCCGTTGCGTCAATGAAATTGTTCATATTTTCGGATGATATCAATAATTGGGTTATGTGTCCAAATATTTAGGTAGTTTATGGTCATTTGTTTGGAAAACGTGACTGCCAAAAGATGACGTGTACACTGCAGAAACCACGCTGTAGGTTCACTTGGAAGCCTATGTCCGGTTTGCCAGCAATCAGTTTGCGAACTGTGGAAAGTATATGTTTCCAAGAAATGTTAAAATATCCGTGACATGGGTATTCCAGAATGCTGCTTGAGAGATTTCCGTTTACGGTAACATATTTAAGGGAACAGACACTTTATCAGCTGGTGTGTGTATGTGTGCATGTGGTGGTAGTGGTAATGGGGGGAGGGGGGGGGGGAGGCGGGGACTGGGGTCAATTAAAACCCCTTCTCTGCTGGGAAGAGGGGCCAGTATTTTTTGTAAGCTGATGCTGGGGGGAGGGTGGGGATCAGGAAATGATATGCTTTCATGTTCTGTTACTTTCCAATATCTTTTGGCTGCTGGGGCGGGGAGACTTCGCCCCAGACTCTGCTTTCTACACAGTTAATTCCATGAACTTTATGTAGTGTAGCTTGCAATAACACCCCCACCTCCCCCCCCCCCCCCACCACCACACACACACACACACGCACTATTCCCTTATAACATTGCAGCCTTTTTACACTTGCTTCTTATTATTAATCTGTAGGGCTTTCATTGCAGCTGATCAATACTAGGCCTATTATTATTTGAACTAGATACATGCTATGGATACACTCATGGACGCGCAATGCAGAGGGTCTAGTGACATTCTAACTGGGACCTTCTGGTCATGAGTCGGGCACACTACTACTTTGCCACTGCGCATCACCTAGAGAATGATCTTTGAGAATAAGTTCTTGGGGATGCATACATTGATTGTCATTACAATCTGCAGGTTCATGTTAAGCGGAATGAGTAATGAGTACACTGTAAAAAATGTGTTTAGAATTTTAACAAAAAATGCAGTCCGATTTTTTATGTGTTTAAATCGTAACATGTTCAATTTGCAACATGTTTAGGTTTATGTTTAGAAATTAAACATGTACAAAACTGGTTATATTTACCTTTTATTTTGAAAATTTCCTCTGTCAACATTGTCGTCTCTTTTTTTCGTTCGTCAACGGGGAAAAGAGAGAATGGATTCATCCGAAACACGTAACAGAACAAAACATGTTTAGCAGACTTTGTCCGAGAAAACAATAGAAAAGGCGTACATCATCAACATGTTTAGCTATATGACATATTCCTAAACATATTAACACCTAAACATGTAACCATTTGTGTTTTATAGCTAAGCGCGATTTTACAGTGTATTGATATAGTGTAGCTTTTTTCTGAATGTTTCTGTTGATTTTTTTATATCTCTTTTGCTCTGTGCATGTGTAAGGGGGGGGGGGGAGGGGGGAGAGAGAGAGAAATGCGATGGGGTATTGTTTTCTATCAGGATTTTCGCTGTGTGCGTAAAGGGTAGCTAAGGGTCTAACAAGCTCCATGGGTACAGCGAAGTCTTACTGGCGCTGGGTCCTGTCAGCGAATGTTTTTTCCCCCTTTCCCCCCGGAAAAATGGCTATAGGAAGGACGGCTATATAGTAGATTGTCCGGACCTCATATAGCCACTTCTCCCCCATAGTCCTTTTTCCCCCCACCGGGAAATTGGCTGTTAGTTAATTTGGTATGGCTATTGGTATTTTGCGGAAGGGAACGAAACGGAACGGAATGGAACAGAGAAATTTTACGAAAATAATCCCATAGAAATGTGTAGGTACTTCAAGGGAGGTAATAAACGTGATTAATTCCAAAAAAATCAATATGCAAATTTAGCAACCATGGCCCGGTTGTTCAAAGCATCGTTAGCTTAACAAGCTCGTTAAGAGGTCAACTCGTTAAGTGTTTTGTGACTTTATAGCCAAATACACTAATATTTTTGTCGAAAATATGTGAGAAGCTTTTGCATTGCAAAAGCTTCTCACATTTTTACAACAAAAAATATTGGCATATTTGTGATATTAACGTTTGAAATTTTAACGTCACGTTAACTAACGTCGTCGTTAGTTTTGAACAACTGGGCCCATATTTTTATAATAATCAATAATTACTAATTTAAGGAACGAGGAAGGTGTGATTTATTGGACGGACACACGGCGCCAAGTGTGTGCAACGATGGTTACGTACCGTTGAGTCACTTGGGTAACGTCGCTAAGAGAATTGAACTGAACTGAACTGAAAGGTGTGATTTCTTCTCATCGCAGATATTTATATACGTATATATACACGTGCAAGCTACAGGAAGATGTACAAACGGGTGCTTTGTCTATTCATGTTTGATTAAGCAGGGAGTTGATTACATTGAAAATCCTAATCGGACGTGTGCCCAAATGAGAGTCGAGCCCACGACTCCTGCATTAGTCCAGGCACTCCGCTGCGCGCACGCACAGATGAACGCTTGTACAAACACCAGATTATACAAATTTATGCACATAACCAAGTACACTTATATCCGTTTTTGGCTAACATGGAAAAGCAAAATTCCTGCCTGAATTCCCCAAAACAAAAATAAGACAGACTGATAGACACAGGCATGCGTTTCTAGCATCTATTATCCATCGACATTTTACGGACAGACACTCATATTTCTGTTTCAGTTATGAACCTCACCATTATAAGTGGAGAAGGAGTAAGTTCCACTATGTAGCGTGTTTTCCTGCAATCACTTTACCAGGGGGAAAATCCACTATAGAGGGGAAAAAAGGCTATGCAAAAACACGTACAGCAGATTTTCCCCGGGGAAAATTAGCTATTAGCATTCTTAGGCATTTACTCCTAAGAATAACCCACATTTGTATGTTTTCACAAGTTTACATAAATGCTAAAAAGAAATCCAAACTCTTCCACTTTCAGACCCTCGAAAGGAGGCATTATAACACTTTTATATTTCAATTTGAAATAAAACTGAGACTTTACATATAGATGGAACATTTTGTGAGTGTGTGTGTGTGCTCTGAACTGTCGGACTGGTCCAGTAATCATGTCAGTTTCTACAATTTATATCACATTCTTTTTATGCCCGCCATGAAATGGCGGAAGGGCATGTAGAGTTACCCTGTGTGTGTGCGTACGTGCATGTGGCTGTGTGTTTGTGTTACCAGAATCGTGTCCAATCCGTAACTTCGACCTGCATAGTGAGATCTTAAACTTACATGTATTTGGCACAATTGATCATCATAACAAGACGATGTGTCGCGTGTAAGAGCCATGTCGCTAGCTCAGAGGTCAAGGTCACAGTCTGCACTTAAACTTTGTGCATAGACATGATGTAACATGTTCGTGACCGGTCCATAACTATGTCCTGCATGGTGGGATCCCAAAATTTCTTGGCATAAATGATCATCATGACAAGACGCGCGCAAGAACCATGTTCCTTGTTTGAAGATCAAGGTCACACTGGACATGTCAACTCTGTGCATAGGCTTTAGTGTGGTTGTCACCAGCCCATTACTATGAGCGTATGTACTGCATTATGAGCTTTCAAAATTATTTGCCATAAACAATTATCAAGACAAGTCGATGTGCAAGAACCATGTCGCTAGCTCAAAGGTCAAGGTCACAATCCACACTTAAACTTTTGGCATATAGGGTTTCAGTGAAACATATTTGTGCCCTGCCCATAACTATATCCTGCATAGTGGTATTAAAATTATATGGCATAAATGATCATCGTGCCAAGCAGCTAGCTTAAAAGTCAAGGTCACACTGCGCACATAAACTTTGTGTATGAAAACATTTAGTGTCCAGCCTATAAGTTTGTCCTGCAAGGTGGGATTTCAGAATTATCGGCATATATTGAATAATGATCATGACAAGATGATATGTCATGTGCAAGAAACATGTTGCTAGCTCAAAGGTCAAGTCATGCGTTTTATACTTTCCGCTGTTTGTGTCAAAGAAATCAAATTTTATTAACTATTGCTTTTATCATTTTTGTTCTTCCTTGCAATTCAAATATCTGCAGAGTGAAATATTTTTCTAATGCATGGGCAGTGCAGTACTTATAAGAAGATCTTTCAGGTGTCCTCACTAATTATATGCAGCTGCTGATAATTATACCCAGAGTGGGGGAGAGATAAGAGTAATATAAAAATCTTTCATGGTTCATGATTCAATTACTGAGTTCAGCGCAGAAATGCGTCTTGAAATCACCCTGTATGCAGCAGTGATATAGTCATATTTCCGGGGGGGGGGGGGGGGGGGGGGGGATTCTACTATACAGCCATTTTTCCGGTGGGAAATTTTACTATGGATAAATCATAGTCATTTTTCCGGGGGGGGGGGGATTACAAGGGGGGGAAAGCTACTCTCTGACAGGTGCCACATGCCACTTTGTTGTGTGTGTTTTTTCGTGTCGCGGCTCAAATGATACCAACAGGGTTCCATTGCTCCTAGACTTTCATAATCATCATTCCATCGGCTCGATATGAATGAAATACTGTTGAAAAGGCCGTAAACCCGCGTCATCCATCTGTCCACGTGTCTTATATTCTGAAAGTTCCTGAAAGTACATTTCACACATTGCAGTCTTGAGTTCATATATAGTGATACCGCGCTTTGAAATTACATACTTTTCTTTCTTTTGCATATTATGACCACTGGTTTTGGATATATCTGTTTGTTTCCTGAAAACTTTACGGACATGCAAATTCTCTGAAAATTGGTTCCGGAATCTTGCAGGATTTCACCCATGCTTCTGATTGGACACTTTGTTACAATGGTCAACCAGTCAAACAGTGGTCATCCCTATATAAGATGTTCGCTTCGGGAGTCTGGACATACGGACAGAAATCTTTCGTGAAATATTGATATCTGACTGCAGTCGCGGAGCCTTCTGGTGAAAATGGTGAGATCTCTCTCAGTCTCTCTCTCTCTCTCTCTCTGGTCATATTGTTGTAAAGATTGTTGTTATATATAGATATTCTTATTGTACCTATTACATGATTGTAGTATGTTAATAAATGTTTATTATTATTATTTCCTATTTATCCATTTTCTTCTATACTTAATTGTTATTATCATTATTGATGTTCTCTGTATGGTTTATCTGCAAATAATTTCATTTCGTTTTATTTACATGTATATTCAGTTTTTTATACATTTTAACTAAGTTTAAACAAAAAGAATCGACTTAAATTGTAAAGTTTTCAAATTTGATATTTTGGCAAATGAAAAGAAACAAAGGAAAGTAAAGAAATATAGTTTTATCTTATATTTAGCAGTGAGATCCATCGGCGTCAGGTGCGGAAAAGATTATAAGGAAATGACAGTCTAATAACGAACACTTCAACCGCCAGAACTGCGTTTTTACGGTGGATGAAGTGGTTCATAATGTGTTGCCTCATCTGGATCTACACTGTTACCCACTAGTCCGTGACTTCTTAATAATAGTAGCGTGGACTAAACATTTTTGACATTTTGCAGACGTAAATCATGTAAAAATGCAGTGTTATAATTGCGTTACTTTATGTGATATTATGTCACCTTACGTTACGTTACGTTATGTTAAGTTATGTTGTTATGTTATGTTATGTTTTACATTTCAGGATCTAAAAATCGTCATACTTGTGGCCTTTTTGGGAGTTATTGTCTCGTGTGTCAGAGGCAATGGGGACAAGGGCAAACGCCCTGATTGGACCACCTATGAGGGTAAAAACTGGGGAGTTAAGGTGAAACCTTTTGTTTATGTTAACCCTAATGTAAGATATGGAAGATTGGACGGAGAAGTAAGATACGATATTAACAAGAGACTCAGTGTCACAGGGTCCGGATGGAGGGACACGACAAGGAACTGGGGAGCAGGAGTCGGGGTCCGGTACCGATGGAAAAGGGAGGATAGCCACATGGTAGGAGTGAATTTACGTTCATTTTGAATTTTATATAGAATGTCGTTATTTTCAATCCTCTATTTTGTGATTTAATTGATTCGATTTCTTGTCACAAATTGCTTTTGTGCTATCACAATGTAGGATATAGGAATGAATTACTGTTATTACACAATCGTATCATCAGTATCACAAAATAAACTAAGTAATATTAAAATGATTTAAAAACTTTCTGCAATATCACTGATTCTGTTTCGTGATTTCAAAAATATCATATCACTTATTCGATTTTGTGATATCACTAGCTCTTAATGATGTTGTAATATCACAAACAGAATTTGTGATATCACTGGGCTGATTTTCTGATATCACAAAATAATTATGAATTAGTGATATCAGAAAAAAAATCGATTCAGTGATACCATGTCTAATTTCGATTTTCGATATCACAAAGTAGAAACGCATTTGGGATATTACTCAGTCGATATCACAAAAAATACTACTGGCGCGAGATAGGTGGCAACGAGAAGCGGGCCGAAAGACGTGCGCGAACAGTGAAGGTTCAGATCAGTCTGTGTTTTAAGGTATGCTGTTTAGAGTCATCCCTGCTTGAAGCAACAATCTAAAGAGCCTGCGTATTAAACCCTACAACAAATAGGCATGACTGATAAGTCCCCCCCCCCCCACACACACACAGTAATTTAACGCTGACTGTTTCAGGGCGGTGCTTCTATTGTGGTTTATTACTGTCATTGTTTGTCGGCTTTCTATATTATTGAATTTATTAAACGAGTTGGGAAAAAGATATGATGCGAGGCTATGCCGAGCATCTCATCGGTTTTTCCCAAGAGTTTAATAAATTCAATAATACAGGAGCACGAATGCAAGATTCTATTCATTATATGACACTAAAATCTCATTTTATTAGCAAATTTTGCACTAAACAGTCACGATTTCGCTATTAGAAAACGCGACGTTTTTATGGACGTATACGTTGACGACCCGTTATTATGGCAATGCTAAAAAATCTACAGACTTTAGTATATTTAGTATTTATATTCTGTCAGTAACGGTCATGATACGACGATTTTGCAGGTCAGTTTCAAGCGACTCCGACGATCGGTCTTGTGGGGACAGAATAGCTGATTGTTGTGAAAAACAGACTGGCGCGGCATGTATCATAACTGATTAGAACAGGATCTGTTTGTATGAAATATATAGGGTGTGGCTGTCCAACCCGAGTACTCGAGGCCTCTGCAGCCTAGCGTTTGAGAACGCTGACTTGATCATTTGTACTGTCGCCGTTGTGGATTCGAGCCTCTAACTTGATGTTGCAGCACCGGTAGCTCAGTAGGTTAAACGCTGGTCTGCTGATCTAGCGGTCCCGGGTTCGAGCCCCGCTGGAGGCGGGAATCTTTTCAATTGAAAAGGGGATTCCATTGCACACAACCTTTCATTATCGCCAACCCATCGTCCTGATATGACTGAAATATTGTAAAAAAAGGGCGTAAAATCGCAAGTCATCCAGCCATCCATCCGACTAGATGAGAGGGGTCCAAATCACGAGCTGCCGCTGCTGTCCCCAACAGCAGCTGCTGATCTCCCAACAGCAGCTGCTACTGCGACAATAGCTGCTGCTGAGGATTTCTCTGTAAATTATAGTTTTTGACTAAAATTCATGCAGGAAAGTATGTATGAAGCCGTCATACTCTAATATATTGCAAATTCTACCTAATGAACGATTGCTACATGCCTGGATTTGAAACAAAAACAAAAATGCCAATCTATTGATATTTCAGAGTGCAGCTGCATGTATAGAAAGTGTGAGTCATTAGCAGTTCTCGTTCATTTTGCAAGTATTCGCTTTTTAAAAAAATGCCAACGCTCATTGGGCATACCGTTTAAAAGACAAATTTATGTGTAGGGAAAGAGTTTTTTAGCTCACCTGAGCCAGCGGCTCCGGGGGAGCTTATAGGATGGTAAGGCTCCGTTGTCCGTCGTCCGTCGTCCGTCGTCCGTCCGTCCGTCGTCCGTCGTCCGTCCACACTTTCAAACAACTTCTCCTCTGAAACTGCTGGGCCGATTGTAACCAAATTTCATATACAGCCTCCTGGGACCTTAGGAACGAAAAGTTGTTCAAACCGTCCTGGTCACATGACCAACATGGCCGCCATGCCCATATATGGTAAAAACCTTAAAAAATCTTCTTCTCCAGAACCAATAGGGCGATGGCCTTGAAACTTGGTATGTAGCATCGGGTACACGAGTACTACCAAGATTGTTCAAATTATTTTTACTCTTCTCGCCTATATATATAGTACAACACCACCTAGGAGAGGACAAATATAGGCCTAGCCTACGTCCAATCCTTTGACTCATATATATATATGTTGTCAAGAAATTTCTAATAAATAAATAAATTGTTCAAATTATGACCTTGGGTTGACCTTGACCTTTTTTACGGTAAGGTCAAATTTGCTTCCTTATGCTTTTATATGGCAAAATGCTGCAACATAAGATATCTTGGAAACTGTTGAATATTTTGGCCTAAAAATTGGTACAAACAGTCATCTTAATGACTACATGAAGATTTATGAGTTCAAGAGGTCAAGGTCATTCTTTGACCTATGACCCAGAACTCTCATATTTTGACAATATCAAACAATCTCCTCAAAAACAACTAGACCAATTGTAATTAAATTGCATATAGATCATCCAGGGGTTGAGGGAATGAAAATTTGTTCATACAGTCCAGGTCACATAACCAACATGGCCACCACGCCCATATATGGTAAAAACCTTTAAAAATCTTCTTCTCCAGAACCAGTAGACCGATGGCCTTGAAACTCGGTATGTAGCATTGAGTACTCCAGTACTATCAAGATTGTTCAAATTATGACCCTGGGTTGACCTTACCCTTTTTTACGGCAAGGTCAAATATCGGAAAATGCTAGCACATGAGATTTCATGGTAAGTTTTGAAGATTTTGGCCTAAAAATTGGTATATACGATCATCTTAATTAGTACATGAAGATATGTGAGTACAAGAGGTCAAGATCATTCTTTGACCTTTGACCCAGAAATCTCAAATTTTGACAATTTCAAAGAATCTGCTCTAAAACCACTGGGCCAATTGAAACCAAATTTCATATAGAGCCTCGAGGGGTTGAGGGAATGAAAAAAATTTCTAACGCTGCTGGACACATGACCAACATGGCCGCCACGCCCATATATGGTAAATACCTTTATAAATCTTCTTTTCCAGAACCAATTGACCGATGGCCTTGAGACTTTGTATGTAGCATTGGGTACTTGAGTACTATCAAGATTGTTCAAATTATAACCTTGTGTTGACCTTGACCTTTTACAGCAAGGTCAAATATGGGAAAATGGTAGAACATAAGATTTCATGGAAAGTTTTGAAGATTTTGGCCTAAAAAAATTGGTATATACAGTTGTCTTAATGAGTTCATGAAGAATAATGAGTACAAGAGGTCAAGGTCATTTTTTTACCTTTGATCCAGATCGCTCATATTTTGACATTTTCAACCATTTCCTCAAAAGCCAAAGGGCCAATTGTGAACACATTTCATATAGAGCCTCCAGGGGTTGATTGAATGAAAAATTTGTTCAAACGGTCCAGGCCACATGACCAACTTGGCCGCCATTACCACTTATGGTATAAATCTTTAATATCTTTCTTCTCCAGAACCAATACACCTATGGCCTTGAAACTTGGTAAATAGCATGGAGTACTAGAGTACCACCAAGAGTGTTCAAATGGTGACCTTGGGTTTACCTTGACCTTTTTTGCGGCATGGTCAAATATGGGAAAATGCTAGAACATAAGATTTCATGGAAAGTTTTGAAGATTTTGGCCTAAAAATGGTATATATGGTTGTCTTAATGAGTACATGAAGATTTATGAGTACAAGTGGTCATGGTCATTCTTTGACTTTTGACCCAAAACTCATATTTTGACAATTTCAGACATGATACTGTAAAACACTTATATTTGGCGGTCACTTTATTTTGGCGATATTGGCGGAAAAGAAGAAAATCGCCAAATTAAAATGCCGCCAATATAAACTGATTGAGAAGAAAAAAACTACCATTAAGTCTATAATTTATTGGTTTTCTATATTATCAAAGCCACTACACATCATATAAATGAGAACCAAAGACAAACCCAAGCATCCAACAAGCGGGAATAAATTTTAACGGAGTGTGAAAATGTTAATTAGACATTCCTTACAAATTAGTAATTACATGTAAGCCAAGTTGATTTAGGCCTAATCAGGAGGAACTCTAAAATCTATTTACTTCAAACAGTTTTATAAGGCAAAATTTAACATTATAATAGTAATGATTGTAATTACTGTATTCAACCTCCAAATCCAGTGGCCCATATGATGTCAGCAGAAAACACTATTTTATCGGAAATCACAAATCCGCCAAAATAAAAATCCGCCAAAAAGTCCATCTATTGAAACCGCCAAATTTTGCTGCCGCCAAATATAAGTGTTTTACAGTAAGTAAAAGCCACCTTGCCAATTGTTCAGGTGAGCGATTCAGGGCCTCATGGCCCTCTTGTTTGTGTTTTTAATCAGCTAAGTGCTTGGGTGAAGCATTAATGCTAAACAATATCTTGCAATGATTTATGGTATTTATACACAAGAAAATACTGAAAAAATACGGCGAGTCAAACGTCATGTTGTTGTCATTGGGTTTTTGCAAATTTCAAACTGTAAATTCTTCAGTGAAAAGGGTTTATCCTACCATCGGTTGTCTCCTCACAGCAGGCACACAGAGTTGAATCAACACTGACTCAACGTTGATTCCACGTCGTGACATTGAATCAAGGTTGTGTCAATGTTGATTTAACGCGAGGTGCCCAGCTAACGCTTTTCTGTCCAGTCGGAACGTATAGGGAAGCTAAATGCAGCGAGTTGGATTCACGGCATATATTTCATTTATTTTTTTTTTCTTTCTTTTTGCGATAAATACACGTAACACAGACCAAGGATTGATTCGGAGACAAGTCTTAGAATGTTCGAATGGGTCATCTGCTTAAGAAATGACATTTTCAGGTTATATTTTTTATTCTTTTCCCACTTTTTTCTCAGAAAAGACCTGCGATTTTACGATCTGTTCAGCAGGTTTCAGTCATACATGTACATGTATCCGGTCGATGGGAGGGTGATGATGATAGGTTGTGGGCTATGGAACCCCGTTTACGATTAAAAAAGACTTTTTTTTGCGAGAACTTAGACGTTGAAACTATGTCGCCTGACCATGTCCAACTGGCCAGAGCTCACAGTTGTAAGAGTTTGATTTTGAGAGAGTCTTTATTTAAAGATTGACAATTATAAGCAATTCCAGCAATGCACCATGTCAACTAGACTATGAAGCTTGCTTAAGGGTTCTTGAGGTATATGATAATATATTCCGCAACACCTTTTGTCCATCCGCCAGTCTATGCTTCCGTCTGTCATCAGCGGATTTCCTATATCTTACGTAAGTAATATCAGATAGATATCACCGAACCTCTATGGGGTGCCGGTTAACTATTCATTATCGTTTTATGATATCGATAAGTGAAAAAGTGCTATCAACTATACAAATAAGCGACATCCATAATTATTCATGAATATCCGTGATTCGACTTATAGATGTACAGTATTCGAAGTATGAATATCAACTAGTCTAACTACTTTATGGATATCACCGATTCGATTCATGAATATCCATAAATCGATTTATAGATATCAACAAATTTGCCCATTTATGGATATCACTAAGTCAAATTATTGATGTCAATAAATCGAAATTGTGATATTTATAATTCGAATTAGTGCTATTCATTTCTCATTTAGATTATTGGATATCCACACTTTGGATTATTGATATCCATAATTTGTGGACTGCCTGCTGTTGAAGATAGATAATGAGAGTGACAGCTGTTGCTGCTGCTGGATTAAATTTCTATATCTGCCATCTGCTTGCTGTTGACGATAGGTAGTGAGGGAGACAGCTGTTGCTGCTGCTGTACTAGATATCTGTATCTGCCTTCTGTTTATGGACTGCCTGCTGTTGAAGACAGGTGGTCAGAGTTACAGCTGTTGCTCCTGCTGTATTAAATATCTGTATCTGCCATCTGTTGGTGGACTGCCTGCTGTTCAAGAAAGGTAGTGAGAGCGACAGCTGTTGCTGCTGCTGGATTAAGTATCTGTATCTACCATCTGTAGGTGGACTGCCTGTTGTTGAAGATAGGTAGTGAGAGTGACAGCTGTTGCTGCTGCTGGATTAAATATCTGTATCTACCATCTGTAGGTGGACTGCCTGCTGTTGAAGATAGGTAGTGAAAGTGACAGCTGTTGCTTCTGCTGGATTAAATATTTGTTCATGCAATCTGTTGGTGGACTGCCTGCTGTTGAAGATAGATAGTGAGAGTGACAGCTGTTGCTGCTGCTGGATTAAATATCTGTATCTACCATCTGTTGGTGGACTGCCTGCTGTTGAAGATAGGTAGTGAGAGTGACAGCTGATGCTGCTGCTTGATTGAATATCTGTATCAGCAAGCAGCTTGTGGATTGCCTGCTGTTGAAGATAGGTGGTGACAGTGACAGCTGTTGCCGCTGCTGCATTAAATATCTGTATCTGCCATCTGTTTGTGGACTGCCTGCTGTTGATGAAGGGTAGTGAGGGTGACAGCTGTTGCTGCTGCTGGATTGAATATCTGTATCTGCAAGCAGTTGGTGGACTGCCTGCTGTTGAAGATAGATAGTGAAAGTGACAGCTGTTGCTTCTGCTGGATTAAATATTTGTTCATGCAATCTGTTGGTGGACTGCCTGCTGTTGAAGATAGATAGTGAGAGTGACAGCTGTTGCTGCTGCTGGATTAAATTTCTATATCTGCCATCTGCTTGCTGTTGACGATAGGTAGTGAGGGAGACAGCTGTTGCTGCTGCTGTACTAGATATCTGTATCTGCCTTCTGTTTATGGACTGCCTGCTGTTGAAGACAGGTGGTCAGAGTTACAGCTGTTGCTCCTGCTGTATTAAATATCTGTATCTGCCATCTGTTGGTGGACTGCCTGCTGTTCAAGAAAGGTAGTGAGAGCGACAGCTGTTGCTGCTGCTGGATTAAATATCTGTATCTACTATCTGTAGGTGGACTGCCTGCTGTTGAAGATAGGTAGTGAGAGTGACAGCTGTTGCTGCTGCTGGATTAAATATCTGTATCTACCATCTGTAGGTGGACTGCCTGCTGTTGAAGATAGGTAGTGAAAGTGACAGCTGTTGCTGCTGCTGGACTAAATGTCAGTATCTACCTTCTGTTGGTGGACTGCCTGCTGTTGAAGATATGTAATGGGAGTGACAGCTGTTGCTGCTGCTGGATTAAATATCTGTATCTGCCATCTGTTTGTGCACTGGCCGTTTTGAAGATAGGTATTGAGTTACAGCTGTTGCTGCTGCTGGACAAATTATCTGTATCTGCCATCTGGTGGACTGCCTGCTGTTGAAGATAGATAATGAGAGTGACAGCTGTTGCTGCTGCTGGATTAAATTTCTATATCTGCCATCTGCTTGCTGTTGACGATAGGTAGTGAGGGAGACAGCTGTTGCTGCTGCTGTACTAGATATCTGTATCTGCCTTCTGTTTATGGACTGCCTGCTGTTGAAGACAGGTGGTCAGAGTTACAGCTGTTGCTCCTGCTGTATTAAATATCTGTATCTGCCATCTGTTGGTGGACTGCCTGCTGTTCAAGAAAGGTAGTGAGAGCGACAGCTGTTGCTGCTGCTGGATTAAGTATCTGTATCTACCATCTGTAGGTGGACTGCCTGCTGTTGAAGATAGGTAGTGAGAGTGACAGCTGTTGCTGCTGCTGGATTGAATATCTGTATCTGCCATCTGTTGATGAACTGCCTGCTGTTGAAGATAGATAGTGAGAATGGCAGGTGTTGCTTCTGCTGGATTAAATATCTGTATATGTCATCTGTTTGTGGACTGCCTGCTGTTGAAGGAAAGTAGTGAGAGTGACTTCAGTTGCTGCTGCTTGAATTATATCTTTTTTCTACCATCTGTTGGTGGTTATACTCATGATACCAGGAGCTGCTTCTGGAGACGAAACTAACCTTTGCTGCTGCCTTCTGTTACGAGGGTGATAGCTGCTGCTGACAGTGGACGGAGTGATATCTGCAGTAAGTTTTAGTGAGAGTTACTACTTCTTGTGATGTACGTGACTAGAGTAATATATTGTGCTGTTGTTTATCAACGAGTGAAAACTGATGCTGATGGTTTCTGTGATATTTGCTGTGACAACAGCAGTAGCTGTTGTATCTTCAAATTAACAGCAGTAGAAGTTATTTCATTCCTCCCCTTAGACAACAACAGCAAATCTTACTCTCCACCTAGGTTGCAGGATGCGGCTCTATTACAACCAGCTGCAGCAGCGCGTGAATTAAACCCCCCCCCCCCCATAAAATCTGCTACTTCTATCATCAGAAAAGAATAAGACAAAAGCGATAAGCCGTACTAACTGCAACTGCGGCATTAGCAATTGTACCTATTAAAAACCACCATCAACAGCTAATGCTTTCGACAGATGGTGGTGCCACTAAAAACAACACCAGCAGCTGCTTATGATACCACCATCAGTAACTGACACCACCATCAGTAGCCTATGCTTTTACTTACAGCAGCAGCAAAATGTACTCTAAACACTAGTGGCAACAGCTGACATCCCTCTGATCTCCGATATAGGCAGATGATAGTGTCATTTACTAAAAGCAGCGGCTGCTTATGACACCACCATCAGCAACTGACATCACCATTAGCAGCTAATACTTAATCAACAGCATCCGTAATGGTTATTCTCAATACTAATGACAGTAGCTGATATCCCTCTGTTCTCCGATATCGGCAGATGGTAGGGTCACTGTCACTAATAATAACATCAGCAGCTCATTCTGACACCACCATTTGCAACTGACATCACCATCAGCAGCTGATGCTTTCATCAACAGCAGTAGTTATTCTAAATACTTATGGCAGCAGCTAATGTCCCGCTGTTCTCCAATATCAAAAGATGGTGGTGTCACTATCACTAATAAACAACATCAGGAGCTGCTTATGACACCACCATCAGCAACTGACTACATTATCAGCAGCTGAAGATTTCATCAACAACAGCAGCAAAAGTTATCCTGAATACATTATGGCAGCAGCTGATGTCCTTCTGTTCTCCGATATCGGCAGATGGTGGTGTAACTATAAAAAACACTAGCAGCTGCTTATGACACCAGCATCAGGAACTGACTTCTCCATCAGCAGCTATTGTTTACTTACAGCAGCAGCAAAAGTTATTCTCAGTACTAATGGCAGCACCTGATGTCCCTCTGATCTTCAATATCGACAGATGATGTGGTCTCTGGTACAAACATCAGCATCTGCTTATGAAAACTGGCGGAGCAGCAGATGTTACTCCTGTCAAACCACCAACATTAGTGTCTGCAAATACTACACACGGCAAAAACAGTAATATAAGCCTAAATCCTTACTATAAACAGTGGCTGACACTTTTAATAACATCATTATCACAGGCAGCATATATTAATCTTAAAAAAAAAGAAAAGAATATTGAAAACATCAGCATCAGTTGTCACTATCATACCACGAACAGAAGCAGCAGTGTAACAGCAACAAAGTAGAAAAAGTTGCAACACTCTCTATCAACAACTAGAAACAACAAATATTGGGCCCCAGCATAAAATATCAAAATATGTCAGTCTTGCAATAAAAAGAGTGTCAGGAAGTGTCTCTCTCACCACCAAATGTTGCATCACAAATTCTTTTCACACCCGTAGCATTTATATATATATATATGAAGAAGAATGTTTATTCAAGTGCTATATAGGTTATGTAGCCCTTGAGCATATACATGTACATACATGCAATACAAATATAAACGATGTGACAGGTAGTACAATAAGTGCATAATATCACCGTAATAAATACAGAATAATATGTGAGGCAAGAATCATTAATACTTAAGGTGGTGATTATCACTGATTTGGGGCAAAGACAAAAATCTGCATAAAATGCTGAAAATATAACAGATCTTCCCAAAACTTAGCAGATGCCTTCTTTATGTTGTGTCTCACAATTCAGAATCCCCAAATGCAGGACTTATTGATGTTAAAAGGGATTTATATAAGGAAAGATCAAAGGGTAATTTTGTGCGAATAAATCTAAAAAATGACCATCATTATTGAAAATGTAACTAGGTCTGAACCTAAATTAATGTATCATGAAGAGCGTCCTAGCAATTATTTTTTCCTTTTTTGCTGCGCGTTATCAGGCTGCGCAGATAAAAAAAAGGTGTGGCCTGTGTCCAAATTATATGTCTTAAAATACACAGTAGAGTCTATTTTCATGATTTTCGAGGTTGAATAATTACAATAACACGCCTGGTTTGGTCATTGTAATGTAATATTTATACTGTGAGTATGATATAGGTATAACTGACCTACCTGTATTAATGAATGCAATCACTATACATGCACTTATATACATGGTCAGACATTTGAGAAAAAGCTACTGTTTTTATCTGGCCTACCTTACAATTTGAGAAAGAGTTGGAACAAATAATTGCTAGGACGCTCTTTTTAATGGATTAATTTAAGTTCAGACCTAGTTACGTTTTCAATAATGATGGTCATTTTTTAGATTTATTCGCACAAAGTTACCCTTTGATCTTCTCATATAAAAACACTTTTCTAAACAGCATGTCCCTCTATTTTGTATTCTAAACTGTAGAGAACAACAAAAATAAGAAGTCTGGTAACTTTCAGGGAGATACGATAATTTTTTTATGGTTTTATTGAGATTTTTGTATATACCACAAATCACCACCTTAAAGCTATTAATTTCTTTCCTCTGAGCTATATCCTAACCTATCCCACTTAGACCTTATCTTTGCTTGGTGAAAACTGTGTGACTCTTCTTGTAATATCCCTTCTGGCACTATGCCTAACCTGCATTGAACCAACGTCGATTCGACATCATGACGTCGAATCGTCTTCGGTTCAAAGCTGATCAAACCCCATGTGCCCGACTGGTTATTTGTAAGGTAACTTAATTCGTTGCGACCCCTAAACTACATATAACGCACATCTGTCATGCGAATTGGAGAGAACTGTGTGACTCTTTTTGTAATATCCCTTCGAGCACTATGCTTAGCCAGCATCGGACCAACGTCGATTCGATATCATGACGTCGAATCGACGTTGGTCCAAAGCTGATCAAGCCCCATGTGCCCGACTGGTTATTTGTAAGGTAACTTAATTCGTTGTGAGCCCTAAACTACATATAAGGCACATCTGTCATGCGAATTGGAGAGAACTGTGTGACTCTTCTTGTAATATCCCTTCGGCACTATGCTTAGCCAGCATTTGACCAACGTCGATTCGATATCATGACGTCGAACCGACGCTGGTCCAAACTTGATCAAACCCCATGTGCCCGACGGGATATTTGTAAGGTAACTTAATTCGTTGCTAGCCCTAAACTACATATAACGCACATCTCTTATGCAAAATGGAGAGAACTGTGTGACTCTTCTTGTAATATCCCTTCGGGCACTATGTTTAGCCAGCATTGAACCAACGTCGATTCGATATCATGGCGTCGAACCGACGCTGGTTCAAAGCTGATCAAACCCCCATGTGCCCGACGGGATATTTGTTAGGTAACTTAACTCGTTGCGAGCCCTAAACTACATATAAGGCACATCTGTTATGCAATTGAAGAGAACTGTGACGCTTCTTCTTGTAATATCCCTTCGGGCACTATGATTAGCCAGCATTGAACCAACGCAGATTCGATATCATGACGTCGAATCGACGTTGGCTCAAAGCTGATCAAACCCCCATGTGCCCGAAGGGATATTTGAAAGGTAACTTAACTCGTTGCGAGCCCTAAACTACATATAACGCATATCTGTCATGCAAAACACCCAAAGTGGCTATGTGAAAAAGCAAACACCAGTTTGAGTACCTAAACAAACAAAACAGTTTTGTGTCTACACTGAAAACACATATTTGAAGGAAAAAAGAGAAAATAAACCTTACGTAAATATATGGCAGCAGAGGGACATCAGCTGCTATATATTTTTTTTCGTTGATGCTGACAATGGCTTTCTGAACAACCCTAACGACCTTGCATATTCAAGGATTCTCTGTTTATACCAGTACCATGGTCTTGCATGCTCTTAGTATTTGTCCTCAAACACATACATTGAGATGACACTAGAAGCTCTAAATGCAGGAAAAAATAATTGTAATTAAATAAATAAACTTGAAAAATTAACTTCTGAAAATTAACTTTGACCTTGTCTTTTTTTTCAAACATCTTGCTGATCTTACCCAACAAGTAGAGCCAAACTAAAAACAGGGGATAAATGAGCAATAAAAAGGCAAATAAGAAGAGAGGGAAAAAGAGAAAAGAATGGCCAAGATCTGTAGGAAAATTTAAAAACGATGAGAAAAAATAAATGTCATGTTGAATAGCTAATTATAGTATCTTCTGCGGGAGTCTCAGCTGAAGTTGTCTCAGGGGCAGCAGCAGTTGTTTCTTTCTGTACAGCTGCAGTTGATAGTTGATGCCAGAGGTACTATTGACCTACCTTAAATTAACTTGCAAGCTGAGCGAAAACGGATTTGCGATATATCGGTATTACGGTATTGCGAGACAACTTTATCATGTTTTTTTAAGATACGTTTTCTGTAATAAGTACTTCAACTCCGAAATTCAACGCTGTTTAAGATGTTAATGGTCATATTTAACTCTGAGTTTATTTCATTTATAATAATTAATAACATTAAATAATACGCGGACTCTCAAACACTGTACACGTATCCTAGTGATAATTCGAATTATGAACATCAATATTTTTACAGATATCCATAATTCGAATTATCGATATCCATAATTCGAACTCAGGATATCCGAAAATCATAATTATTAATAGATTTAATTTGTATCATGGATATCACAAATCCGATTTTTGGATATTCATAATTTGATTTATGGATGGTCATAAATCGAATTATGGATATCGGATATCACTTATTACTAATGGATATCAATAAATCAAATAGCTGATACCAATGTCGAATTAGTGATTTCCATTAATCATTAAGATTATTAGATATCCATAATTCAAATATTAAGTAAAATCCATAATTCGGGTTACGGATATCAATATTTGGGCCCGTTTATGTATAACACTAATTAGAATTATGGATATCAGATATTCTTCGTTACAAATAATAAGTTTAAATAACGACTGCTCTGCGATTATTTATGGATATTTACTATTCAAATTATGGATATCAATTATTCAGCCCGATTTCTTGATATAACTTATTTAAAATATGGATATCCCTACTTCAAATTACATATATGAGCCGCGACACGGGAAAACCAACAATCTGGTTGTGCACCCAGCTCAGATTCAGATCAGCCTGGGCATCCGCCCAGTCTGATCAGAGTCTTCGCTGTCCGCATGGAGGTAGCTAAGACCCTTAGCTACCCTTTGGGCACTAAACGAAGAGTCTGATCAAACTTGGCGAATGCCCAGGCTGATCTGAATCTGCACTGGGTGCACAACCACATTGTTGGTTTTCTCGTGTCGCGGCTCATATGTATTTCCATAATACTGCCCATAGCTATCAATAACTCTAATTATGGCTATCCACAAATCGAATTAGTGATATCATAATTCGAATTGGTGATATCCTTAACTTTTTACTTATTCCTTATAGTTTTACAAAACCGGAACTGAATATCAACGCATACGGAATGGAATAGAGAACCTTCCTCTTTACTTTTCTCTAAACTCTTAGAAAAACCTAGTCCACAACCTTAATATTTTAATACATTTACACGAATCTCAAGTGCCTGCTATTTCGGAGGCTACAGAAACTTTTGGAATGTGGATATTTGTGCAAATTGTCTGATGCCGTGACACTTTCTTTTCTTATCTCCTACTTTCTTTACTCTTTTCTTCTCTTAACAACTTTCTTCTCTATTTGTATGAACCTACACAATATGGATATTCTGATCTAATTACACCTGATAATTTGTTAGATCATTTAGCTTCCAAAATGTTCATTATACTGCATAGTTAGAAAATAATTCAAAGTCATCTGAAAGTAAAAATGACTGATTGACGTCGCATGGGGGTATCTCGTGGTGTGTGCACATTTGTGAGGACTCGGATCAGCTTGCGCGTGAGCGCAGTCTGGTTGGAGTCTTCCCCTTTCGCATACATTGTCTACGAATCCTAGGAAATCTAAAGTGAAGGTAGGAACTCTAGCCGGCCTGTGCGGATGTGGAGGCTGCTTTGGGTGTTTCCTAATTGCCCATATCTTGAGCTCCCCTTTCATGCGACGCCATTCAAATTCATGGTTTTGGAGACAGATTCTAAATAAGTCAACGACTTACTTCTGTATCCTTTTCATACTGTATGTTTGTATGTTATAAAAATATTGCTATATGTATGCACATATATGTACAGTATATTGAATAAAATATTGTTTAAACTAATTGGTGATATCCATAAAATCGGATATTTGACATCCATAATTCGAAGTTGTGATATCCATTCTTTGAATAAGTGATATCAATAAATGGGCTGACCAAGACCTGACAAATGTAACAATTTTCTACTTGCTCACTGCGCACTGGGAAAGCAAATACTTTTATTTGACCAGCAAAATTTCTTGCTTCTCCAGAATTATTGTCGTAACACAAATTTCCGATGAAAGAGATTACAGGTGTGATCTACGAGACAGGGCTGAGATATATGATAAACTTTATTTTTCAGCATTTTTTACATGTATCAACCAAATAAAAGAGTGCTGAAAATGTCTCCTTCCCCACCCCAACCTGCATTCGCACTGCTGATTTTTTTTCATCTCTCGAAACGATGTTCCCGAAGTGGCTCAGCGGTTTCCATCTGTTGGATTTTATTGTATGTGTATTTCAATTCTCGTAACGACATTGCATTTTATGTACTGTTCTGTTTCAGTTCTCCTAACGAGTTCGCCAAGTGCGTACGTAACTATAGTTGCACACCCCTGGCGCCGAGTGTTCGTCCAAGTCCTATGTATATTGTTTTGTTCTCTTCTCTTCTCCTAACGACGTTCCCCATGTGGTCAGCGATACGTAACTATGACTATAGTTGCACACAGCCGTCCAAATTTATATTTTGTAATCGACCCTATTAGCGCACGTGACCCAATTAGCGCAGATCATGGGAAGTTCTGAGGCATATGATTTTTAGCGCGCATATTTTTACTGGTTTATCCCTTTGATTGCTTGTTACAAGTGCTGAAAACACTATAAAATCTTACAGTTTTCACTAACAAAGCATCTCCATCCTGCATGACTATATGCAGCTTTTCTCTAATCTATATATAATAATTCTTTGAAATGTGCGTTTATTAGGAAGAATGTCTACTGAAAGTATTTAATGTTCAGCGCACAGTGCGCTAAACGGGTCGAATACGGTACACCTTTATTTTTTTACTTATAATTTAGAAGCTTATTATATTTTGTTGGTATGTAAGGGAAGCAAACTATTCCAATTCAGTCTCTTATATGTACCATGTTTTAATCTTTGCCAAGGAAATAGATTTTTTTTTTTTGTATTTATTTTTTTTAAACTTATTTTTGTAGCTATTCCATTCTAGTATATATTATTCTCGCAAAGGAAATAAGTTAACATGTCTGTAAACTATATATAGGCACAAGGGAGAAGCCTGCGAAAGATAAATCCTATTATTGTATAACTGCAACTACAGTTATTCATTTTAAACACAGACGTTATTATTATTATCATAATTATCATCATTTGTCATTATTATTTTGGGCTTTACAGCCCTTACAAGAACACTTACCTATATCGAGCCGATCGTTCCTAGAAAGTGGGCTAAAACCAAACTTACTGGGGTAAAACGTCATCAGCTGCTGCGAGGCTATCAGCAGCTGCTGCGAGGCTATCAGCAGCTGCTGCTGAGGCTAGCAGCGGCAGCTCGTGATTTGGATGTTACTGGACTAGATGCACAAGTAAGGTAGCCAAGTTTTATTGCCAATCATCCAAAATAAGGGTATTCTGTGTGAGGGTGTTGCTTTGTTTTGTTTTTTGATCGGTAACTCTTACATAGTAAATATATGTTTACTATAATTTATCTTTTTTATTTTTATCTATTTAGTTTTGTTTCTATGTATTAATTTTGCAGGCCGAAGGGGTTTATCACCTGCGTATTGACGCCAGTCCATGCCAGTTTCTAGTTTATGACATGAATATGGACGGAGCAATCACTCTGGATGAGGTTGAAGCTGTTTTTCCTGACACCGATCTCGCCGAGAAATTATTCCGTGATTTAGATAGTACCACAGGTAAGCTAAAAGAGAGGTAACTCACAGGGCACACAACGTTGAATCAACATAGAAAAAACATCGATTCAACGTCAAGACGTTGAATCAACGTTGTGTCAATGTTGTTTCAATGTTGTATGTCTGCTGGGGAATTTCATGCAGTGTAAGAAGTACAATTTCTTCAGATTAAGACTAATAAATACCAAAACAATGAAAAATACATTTTAGTTGAATTTACAAAAAAAAGGAAAGATTTTATTTGTATTTATTTAAAATTATTGTTATAATGTTTTGTCTTATTTCTATTGGTTTGGAACACAATAACGGCTATACTTCATTCACATAGACAAAGTTTCATGAAACTATGGCAAAGCAATTTTGCCAAACGCTAAATGCGTTCACACGGAGAAAATCATTTTCCAAAAAAGAACGTGACAAAGAATCTTTGCCAAAGCCTATTTGGCTACTTTCTTTGTTTCATATTCGATGGCACCGTTCTGTTCACACGGACAAGGTTTGTTTGTCCGATGGCAAATTTGGAAAAGAAAATGTAGCATATATTTTCAGTCAGTTGAACATGTATTTCTTTACCAAACTCACTTTGTCGAAAAATCAAAGAAATTTTGCCCCTGTGAACGAAGCTAAAACCTTTTACCTACTAAACGTGAACGATTTTTTTTTTTTTTTTTTTTGGGGGGGGGGGGGGGGGGGGCAAACAGTGTAGACCTAGATAAAATCTATCATGCGAAACAGTCTGGCTTTTTGGCTTCACTTTTTTTAGTGATGGGAAGTCTTATCTGGATCAACACAATTTACCATTGAATTTCCTTCCTGCACAAAAAACTAGCCCTAATTTAAAATCAAAACTTTACTCGACTTTTAGATATAGGCTCAGAATCGGTTCCAGTGGTAAAAAAACTTCTAATCATTAAAAAAAATACACCATCAATTATGATCCGCTCAGTATCAGTCCGTTTCAAGAACGATCTTTTATATGCTCCATGCAAGTTCGATATTCGACTGCCATGGAGCATACAAAGCTTGTTCTGAAAACAGCCTTTCGAATGTGTTATCTGCTCTTGAATGAACCCTTCTGGATTTTAATCTGACTTCACTGCAGCTGGTGTCGTGCCGTGTGACGGCCGTGAAACATCCCCCGTATATTATCCATAATGCAGATTACATTTTATTCTTGTCCTTTGAGATCAGAGGATATAATCTTAGAAATCAGACTTTTTTATGAGTTTAGACTCATATTCTATATCATCGCTTCTATTCGTGGTGACCATTTTGATACTGGTCAGTCTTTGAACCGACTACCTTATCAAAATTAAGACATTGCAGTATATGTTCTCTGACTTTCGTCACCAGATATTGTCAGGGTCACTGATGAGGCTTGAATAGCCGAAACTTCGAAATATGGCCCATGTTCTTTCTTTCGAATGTGTTCTCTGCTCTTGAAGGAACTCGTAATTTTAGAATTTAATTTGCATGAAAAGTATATTGACTGGTACTGATTAGATATCTGTATACACATGTATTCGAATGTATAGGCTGTTACTACATACCATTATTATCATTATTATTATCTATTTTAGGTGATGGAATAGTAACGGAAGATGAGTTCAGCTATATGGCACCCAAGATCATCTTTGGCTGTGTTAGTGGCCCAGAATCTGTACAAGAGGACAATGTCACAGCTGACAAGGGGTCAGATGAATAACTGGGACTTTTAAATCAGTGTTTGGCGCTGCTATATAATTGAGCCGCGACACGACAAAACCAACGATGTGGTTGTGCGCCCAGTGCATACTCAGATAAGCCTGGGCATCCGCCCAGTCTGATCAGAGTCTTCGCTGTCCGCACAGAGCTAGCTCAGACCCTTAGCTACTCTTTAAGATCTTAGCGAAGAGTCTGATCAGACTCGGCTGATGGCCAGGCTGATCTGAGTCTGCGCTGGGCGCACAACCACTTTGTCGGTTTTCTCGTGTCGCGGCTCAATTATATCATTAGCGACTTTAGTTTTGTGTTGACACAAAGACAAATTCTGAGTGTTCTGTGGTTCTTCTTCTTCTTATTATTATTCATCTTATCTGATCTAAGTCAGCTAATGTCTTAATTCATGAATGCCTTGAGTGAACTCTTCGACAGTTCCATTTCATATAAGATAACAGATGTCCATCTTCGCAAGCCAAGAGCACTAAGTCCACTTTGTTTCTTACATACGTAAGTAACAAAGTGGACTTAGTAGCCTTAGTAGTGACTTAAATCATTAAAGCAATTTTGCAGAAATACCAGTCGTGATACAATTCATACCAGTTCGTTTTCAAAACAATCTGTTATACCATCCATTCACTCTGCGCATTGGACCAGCATGGGTCGTATAAATGTTTTTTTTTTCTAAAAATGGACTGACATTAATCATATCATTGCTGGCAATGGGCATGCGTGTTCTAGTGTCGTTCTTTGCTGTATACGGTTACACTTTCAATAAAACAAATAAAAACAATTGTGTTGTTATGTTGTCTCTTTCAAGCATTTCCTATCACCGTATTTAGCCACATGATACAATTTACGAGTACATCGAGCCGATTCCAACGCTTTCTCACGTAGCCAGTCTGTAGGGGTTGGAAATAATCTGGGCCAATGTTCACAATCATGCCATAAACTTAAGGACGACCTTACAAAAACAATATTTATTTGATTTTTCCTTCGCTTAACAATTCAGTGAACATTATCCGCAGGATCACGCAAAAACTGCGGTTCTCAACATGATTTAGATACAAGTCGTAGAGTGAATTTTTTTTACCTTAAATTAAGGTTGTCATTCAATTTAAGAATGATTGTGAGCCTGGGTCCTGCTATTACCCGCGATACGTGTCGGATCGACTAAGTTACTAAACACCCCTGGTTATATATGTATATACAAAGGCTGTTACCAAACGAAAAAGAGTCCTGGTTTCCGAATGACCTGGTCATCGTGGCTAAACAAACAGTTTGGGAACTATGACTCTTTTTCGTCACAAGTTCGTAATAGCCTTCGAAACATAGTTAACCAGGTGTGATAAAAACGGCTCCTTTTTGTAAAAAAAAAAAAAAAAAAAAAAAAAGAGGTCGATTCATTGAGGTTTAGTCATACCCATAATATGTCAGTTTTAGATCGATGATGGTCCATGGTTTAAGCTAGGTCTTTTCAACAGTATTTTAGTTAGATCACCCCGAAGAGGCAATGAAATAATCCAGAGATGAGAGCAGAATCACGACTTAAACGGACTCGAGAATATGTCCCCTGGTCAAAATGATCGGGGGACCGGACATGTCTTTTTTCCGTAACAAATTATGTGACATGGAACTGACTGCTGTGGTTTAGTCCTATAACTGTACTGATAAATGCACTTTTGTCCACAAAATCTGCTGAGCAAATATTAACACCTCGTGGGCCCGCCGCTTTACCTGCTAGCCACTTTACAAAAGCGTCAGTCGCCTCTGTTGCTAAGCTTGTTTCTAGGGAGCTAAACGGACCGAAAATAATGTTGCGAGAGGTTGCTGTGACAATGCCCTGCCAGACATGTAAGACATTATTTTCACGGGTAGGTACGGTATAGTTTGCTTCCAGGAAGTTGATCAGTCTTTCAACTTTATTTGTATTTGCCCAAGGGGCTTCTATGTCAAACTCTGACCAAATTTCTGACTCGTTTTCTATAAGTTCTAAATTATGGTAAATTAGGATGAGTCTGTAAGGGGTCTTCCAGATATTTTCTAATGTTGTTCCCCAATTCCCAACACTAGCTACCGGTAATAACTTTCCAAGAAAAATCTTTCGAAGTTCAAACAAAAGTTTCCGATGCATCTCATCCGTCATCCCATAAAACCGACGGAAATCTAAAATTAGAATTTCTCGTGGATTCTCGTCCAAAAACTCACTGACCTCACGCATGACCGGAAGAACAAGATCACCATAAAGTCCGTGCACAAATCGCAACTCATGCGTGTCAGGATGGGCCGCAAGTCGAATATCGAAGTATCGAATCCCTGCTTTCAGTTGCTGCAGCAAGGTGAGGTTTTGAGTCTTTGACCATTTGTGTACAACTGAGCTGGTACAGCAGCAGGTCCCAAGATTCCGAATATTGCGCTGTTGATCTATTGCCACTCCAAGAGAGGGGTCAAGGTCATATGTACCGGCGTTATGCGAACCTAGAAAAAATAAGAAGAAACTGAATAATTAGTAATGCTGTTTTATTTCTGTTTTCTTTCGTTTATTGAGCACCCGAGATCAAGCCAAAAGTACAACGTCTATAGTAGATGTTATAAGTTTTCCATAAAAAATTGTTGTAAACCATCATAAGAACTATCTCACCGACGCGGTTCTAGTAAAGAAGGGTTAGGGTCACAACATCTATTCGATCTGCCATGGTCTGGCGTTCTTATAAGGGTATACATGTATAGAGGATCTTACACGAGTGGTCATTTCATATGAAATTTATGAAACGAGCCTTCGGTGAGTTTCATAAATCTGTAAATTTCATATGAAATGACCACGAGTGTAAGATTCTGTATACCATATGACCCTTTAAAATTGGATATAAGCGCCTTCAAATTGAACATTATTTCAATTAAAATGCATTGTTGACACGGACGTTGTCAATGACGTTACGTGTACGCGCCAGTGTGTTATTACACGTCTGGTCATACGATTTTTATGACACGATGTACGTTATCCACTGATTCTAACACTGGTCGCCTATATAGCCAATGCTAAAATCTAGTGATATATTGCGTAACAAATCACTGGGCGGATTAGCGTGACGTTATTTAGCGTCATTCGGGCGTCATTTTTATTCCTTTGGTGACGTCAATTTTCATTTCCATGAGGATAGACGATGTAACGTCCTTTTCAAAGGCTTTTGTCGCATCAAAAACGTACGATATACGTGTGAACGCCTCTGTTACAGTCAAAGCTGTTGGCGGGATTTCTTCATGTAATCATGGCGGAAAACTGGAAAAATCTGAAGGAAACATTTGCGTTTTCATCGTTTCTGGCGTGTTAGAATCGAAATAGATGTTTGCTAATTAGTGATTTGTTGCCCAATATATCACTGGTTGTCGGTCAGTCGTCAGTGACTATATCACTCGCGATTCGCACTCGTGACAAATCACTTTATGACTGACCTCCAACCAGTGATATATTGGGCAACAAATCACTGTAAGCAAGAATCTATTTTTTAAATAACGGCGACGTCATATGATAAACGTGTTTATGGCAAAATACGAAAACAATCACATCAAAATATCATCAAGACCCCGACTGAAGATGAGATTATTACCCAAATATCTAAATTCAAGCATCCGTCACCCAAATTACGATATATGGGGGGGGGGGGACATCAGCATTGGTCCTATAGCCTCTGGACTCGGTAGGTTTTACTGCCCCCTGGGCACACAACGTTGAAGCAACAGAGGATCAACCTTGATTTAACGTCATGACGTTGAATCAAGGTTGATTCAGTGATGCTTCAATAGTGTGTGCCTGCAAGCATGATACACAAACGTAATATAACTCAAATCAAACTATCAAATCCACAGTTATATCTGTCAGCCTTAGGGCTGCATAGTTTCAATATTCATAGGATTTTGTGCCTAAAATTGATTAATTACCGACATTAATTAGCTAACTTATCTACAAGTGTACGTCTTACATATACCGGTACACGATTCATAGATATAAAAAATCGTGATTAAGTGAACAGTATTGCAGTCATTTCGGACCAACGTTTGAATGGGTGAGATGACGATGCGGATACAATAATCTAGGAAACGCCTGACTCGAATCGAACTCTCAAACTCTGTATGATTCGGCTAGCAAGACTGACCGACTATATTTCGCGGGCATAAATCATGCTCCGGACTACCAATCCAGGGGTCGCAAGATCGATCCCCCGCTTCTCCGGTCTTTCGGACGAGACTTTAAACCGAGGTCCCGTCTCCATATGACCTCGTTGTTGCTGGGACGTTAAATCCGAGTTCACTCACTCACATAAATCATGCTGAATCAGCACAAGAAGTTGGACAGCAAGAAGCGGTCTAGGAGATGGCTATTATATAAGCATTGCGCTTACCGTCAGAGATTTGTAAATTTATATATATGCAGAAATTTGCAGCACTGTGGTTTACTTCATTTCTTTTTCTTTCATACAATAAATGAGAGCCCCCTGTAGCTCAGTAGGTTAAGCGCTGGCGTGCTTAGTCTAGCGACTCTGGATTCGATCCCCGCTGGAGGCGGAAATCTTCGTTCTGTGTTCCATTGCACACAGCCTTTCATTATCACCGTCCCATCGTCCTGTCATGACTGGAAAACTGTTGAGGACAGAAAACCGCTAGCCACCCATCCATCCGTCTGTTATAAATGACAATCATATAAACAGTACAGACATATTGTATTTTGCCCTGGAATTACTGTAAGCAAACAGTGTTTACCTTGATCAGACGCCGCAGATAGTGGCGTCTGATCTAAGTCTGCAATGTTTGCATATGTCCTCAAAACGGGCTTTCAGTCTATAAAGGGTTTCCAACAGGCACATGGCGTGGTAACGACGTCGTATTGACGTCTGTGCGACGTAGTGACGTCGCATGGATTTCAGTACAACGTTATTTCGACGTCATGTGCCTGCTGAGTTAACGTAGGCCTATGAACTCGCATAACTTTCAACGATGCATATGAATAGTTGTGTTGGAAAGGTCTGCTATTTCTCAATAAAAAAAATGATAAGAAATAAAGAATAAGGCAGTAGAATAGAACATACCTGGAATGGCCAACCAGCTGATTGGAACTTTGATCACGTGCGCAGGAAGTTCTGACATCCACTGACCAAACTGTGAAGACGTTCCACTCATGCTTCGTTCTCGGGATATCCCTTTATACGGAACTATTAGCTGCAAAATATTTTTGTCCGACCACCCGAATGCACAGAAATACGTTAGAGTACTCAATTGCTGAAACGATCAACAAAAATGCGCTGTGCTACGAAAAATAGTACCTTGTGGCATGTTAATATAGTTGAGACGCATCAGTGTCCCGTGGCAATGTGGCATTCTAAACTCCCCAGGACCCGCAGGTTGTAGAGACAAACAGCGAAGACTCTGATCAGCCTGCATCAGTGTATGCACAGGCTGATCTGAGCCATGGCTATTCGCGCACAATAGGTACTTTTTATTGCATATATGTGAAATGTCCTTAAGGTTCGCGAAGGTTAATTATTGAAATATTACCAATGATTGACAGCTAATATCACTTGCGTGAAATTAAAAGCGTTTTATCGTAAATTTTCGTGAATATGCCCTACATCAGCAAGCCAAGTTGTTCTACACTGCATGTAAAAAAAAAAAAAAAACGTATATTTCAAGGGCGTAGCTACGTATACGGCAAATAAGCAAGTGCGTTTTGAAATTTTGTCAAAATTGACAAAATTTCAAAACGCACTTGCATACTTGCATGCTGAAATTTTATAAATTAGACAAGATTTCAAAACCAACTCCCAAAGAGGCTGAAATATGTATTTTCCCTTCAAGCAGTAGAGCATAAAACATGGTTGTGCATATTATGAAATTGCCCCTAGTTACGCCCCTGTATTTTACGTTAAAAGACCTGGCAACTAGCTGCCAGGCAGTACGGGATGGTACCGTAACTTTTCAATACGGAAAATGATTGCACTGTATGAAAAACCTATGGAAACCCTTGCTTTAATTTCATATTTAATTTCTTCATAATCAACAGTCAATGTCTTTTTACCGTAAAATCCGTCGTACTTTTTACATCGTAAAATTGCTTAACAATTATTTTGGCATTTTTAAATTTTAATGATGTGCTGCAAAACAAGGTGTTTTTGCATTTTTTATTTTTTTGCCCTCTGTTCGATATTTTGCTGTGTAAGGGAAGTAAACTAAAATTGACGTGAAATTTTATTTTCTCTGAGGGCCTATAAATTCTCATCGTAAATTAAAACAGCGGAGCGCTTGGCCTAGTGGACTGAGTGTTAGCTTTTTAGGCAGGGTGTCACGGGTTTGCCTTTAACAGGTGACAGATGTCCGACAAAAGTAAACCAGGAAATCTTCACCAAGGTACCCTTAGCTGGAAAAAGTATCAGGGTCAATGAATGCAGCAGCCCCGGATCCAGGGGGTGGGCTTTAGGGCTTTAGCCCCGCCATCTGGGCCTCTGTGCTTTTTATAATATGTAGGCCTCCAGCTAAAAAGGAGTATCTGATGACCAGTTTGCGAAAATTTATCCATGCGGTTAGATTGAAATATATGTTGTGACATCACATTAGAATCGCCTCGGCGAGGCGATTCTATTGATTGATTGATTGATTGATTGATTGATTGATTTGATGCTTAACGTCCACGGTAAACAGCTATGGTCATGTCGGGACGGTCAGTTAACCTAACCACACTATTCCTGGGCAGGCTTAGACCTCCTAAGCGGTTAACCAGTACTATAAGTGCACATACCTTCGCCAGTAACTGACAACTGCCCTTCTTGAATCACGATTCTAATGAGGTATCACAACATGTAGTTTTAGTCAAATAAGACATTATCAAAACTTTTCTTGACATTGATCCCTAATTATGTCATATATTTTCAAGCACCCCCCCCCCCCCCCACACACACACACACCACATCTAGGCACCTCCCAGCCCTACCAGTTATCCAGAGCCCCACCAGTAGGTAACGGTCTGGATCCGGGCCTAAATGCAGTGTTGCTGAACGTCGGTGGCGCCCACCTTTAACCGGCAAAACTGAGCGCATGCACGCAAAACCTCAAAATGTAATGTGCCTGTCATGGTAGCAACAGACTTGTGGAAATGTGTTTTCCTCCCGGTCATAGCATGATGATGGCAAGAGATTAACGCTCTGGATTCGTAACATTGAGATCGGAGCAAGTCACTCGCTCTACTAGTTATTACTCACCCTCGTCATCATCTCACGTAGTCCTTCATGGGCTTGAAATGATTGCAATAATGTTTAAAGGACCGTAAACCGTAAGAACACCCCTGCATTTTTTCCCCACGGAAATCTTACACAACTTACGTATATTTGAAGGGACAAATTCTCCATTCAGAGTTTGCAATCATACCGAGGTCCGATATTCGACATACATTTTTGTTGGAAAAAAGTACTGAAACCATAAAAAACACATGGACTGTCTTCTTGGCTTCTTCAGAGTTTTTATCTTTTCTGTCTGACTTCACGTACGGTTATTAATCAGGAAAGTGTCTCAGAAGCCACGCCGTGGATACACTTACAGGGGAAGTAACTCTGTCGTTTTCATTTTTGCCTCTTTATCTCAGTTGGGATCAACTCTTAAAGGAAAGAATTTGCTCCCATAGGAGCAAATTCTATCCTTTAAGAGGAGATCCCTTTTGATAGGGTCTGTTCTTCCAGGGATGACAACACTTAACCGAATAATTGTCTCCCTTCGGAAAAATGGCGAGAAAAGATGGGCAGTATAGCCCACTGCGTTAAAGAAACAGCTGAAAAGTATGCCATATAGGGAAAATCGCAGCCACGTCTAGCCTATTGGTAACAGCTCGCATGATGTTTAAGATACTTTAATAGATACTATTTATTTCCTTCTTCTACAACAAAAACGGTTCATAAATGATATAATTAGATATATTGATCCTATGTCGACGTTTATTGAATCACAGGTGTTTTAATACATTGACACTTTGAATCGTTTAAAGCAAAGATCGTGTATTTTTAAAACTGTATTTTTAAAACTCGAACTTATTCCGTTATCTGGGATAAAATTAATACTTAAGTGAACAGGTAATATTTTTCGACAGCATAATGCATTTGTCAGGTGATGCGTCTCAGCAGACACATAACGTTCAAAAACAACGTTGTATCAACGTTATTTCAACGTTTTGTGTCTGATGAGTTACAGCCCTTGACCTGAAAAGCCAGTCATTAAGGTGGTGATTTATGGTAAATGTAAAAATCTGCATAAAACCATAAAAAAGTAACGTATCTCTCTGAAAGTTAGCAGACTTCTTATATTTGTTGTTCTTTACAGTTTAGAATACAAAATAGACGTACATGCTGCTTAAAAAGGTGTTTTTATAAGGAAAGATCAAGGAGTAATTTTCTGCGAATAAATCTGAAAAAATAATAACGTTATTGAAAATTTACGTAGTGCTGAAAGTGCATTATTGCATAACGAAGAGCATTCTAGCAATTACTTTCTCAAATTGTAATGTAGACCAGATGAAAACGGTAGCTTTTTCTCAAAGTTCAACCATGTACAAAGTAAATGTACACTGGGCGCATTTATTAAATATAGGGTAGGCAAGCATACCTATGTTAACACCTACAATATAAATAATACATTACTGACATGATCAGTGGTGTGTAGATGAAATTGTTCAACCTTGTTAAAATAGTATCACCTATCTCACCTGTGTGTTTTGACAAAAAATTTGGACACAGACCGCATCTTTTTTCATCTGCTCAGCCTGATAATGTGTGAAAGAGTTTGAAAAAATAATTGCTAGGACGCTCTCCATTATGCAACAAGGTACTCTAAGCACTAAGTATATTTTCAATAATGATATTATTTTTTCAGATTTATTCGCCGAAAATTACCCTTTGATCTTCTCTTATAAAAACACTTTTTAACATTAACAAATGCTGCATTTTGGGATTCTAAATTATGAGAAAAAACATAAAGAAGGCATCTGCTAAGTTTTGGAAAGATCAGTGTTATTTTGAGTATTTTATGCAGATTTTTGTCTTTGTCCCAAATCAGTGATTATCACCACCTTAAGGCATATCGTGAAGTATATAGATCAAAGAAATTGCACTCTGGGTATTGTTTTTTTTTTTTTTTTTTTTTTTTCATTTTGTCTTTTTCTCAAATACCCGGAAACCAGTCAAAAAATAAAATCGGAGTTACGTCAAGTTATTAGACTGATCGTGAACTTCGCATACCCAGACCTGCATTTACACATGCTTAGTTTGGACAGGGCAGACATAGTTTGTTTTCCTAAATATGCGAAATCATTTCTCTAGCGGCTACGACATGCACATCTCCTGGTCAGCCTGGATATGCACAGACGTGTCTGGGTATGTGCAGTCCGCATATTTACTGATACAAATGGTCTCACCACAAAGCGCAATATGAGCCGCGTCACGAGAAAATCAACAAAGTGGCATGTGCGCCCAGACTCGGGTCAGTCTGGGCAATCACCCAGCTTGGTCAGAGACTTCGTTTTGCGCTTAAAGGGTAGCTAAGAGTCTAAGCTATCTTCATGCGCACAGCGAAGACTCTGATCTGACTGGGCGGATGCTGTTGGTTTTCTCGTGTCGCGCCTCATGTATATGTTCATCCAATACAGGCTGGCTGCGTGAAGGTTAAGTGTATTTTGTATTGATGTAACACCTAATACCGTGGGCTAGGGCTAGGACGGGTAGAGATTTTGTACCCGAGTCCTTATTACCCACGGGTACCCGGGTATCCGTAACCATAACAAATTTAGCATATTCACAGTAGAAAGTATACGTTGAAAGCAAATAATAAGTTATAGATATCTGTCATTTGCACACGTGTGCATGGGAAGAGAATGAAAATGTAGAAATGTCTCTTATATAATACACCAAAAAAGTTTGGCATTATATAACTGTGGCTTACACAAGGCGGTCACACTAAACCTTGCTTTATTAGCTTTGAATTTTATATACACTACATAATAAGCATTCGGGTAACGGGTAGTAAATCTGTACCAGGGTAATTGCTTTACCCGACCCGACCGCGGGTACCCGGGTACTCGTCCCAGCCCTACCGTTGGCACGGCCACTTTATACCGAAGCACTAAAGTTCTTCTTTTCCGGTAATTCGGACGCATTTTCAGGTCAGGTTCATATTCAAACGGCACATACTATATTTAATCAAAGTGTCTTTCTGTACAGAAATTATTAGCAGGTCGCCGGGGGTTTCTATTAGATTGTTTCAAGGTCATGGATATTAATTTCAGTTATTCCACTTAAGGTGGCCGTCTTGTATCGTGTGACGTCTGTATTCTTCAGATATTTAAAAGTTGAAATTTGATTTTTCAGCTTTCATCGTGTGATGAAGCCAGTGGGCGGAGCAAAAATTCCCTGAAGCGCGAAGCGCTTCTTGTAGAATTTTAGCGACGACCACTGGCTTCTTCACACGATGGACGCTGAAAAATCAAATTTTTATTTTTATATTTACACTTTATTTTTAGACCCTCCTGTACAGTTTTCGTGGTAATTTAAGGTGGTGATTTATGGTAAATGTAAAAATCTGCATAAAACCATAAAAAGGAAGGTATGTCCCAGAAAGTGAGCAGACTTCTTATTTTTGTTGTTCTTTACAGTTTAGAATACGAAATAGACGTACATGCTGCTTAAAAAAAGTGTTTTTATAAGGAAAGATCAAAGTGTAGTTTTCTGCGCAATAATCAAAAAAATTAACATCGTTATTGAAAATTTACGTAGTACTGAAGGTGCGTTATTGCATAATGAAGAGCGTACTAGCAATTATTTATTCCAACTGTTTCTCAAATTGTAATGTAGACCATATGAAAACGGTAGCTATTTCTCAAATGTTTAACCATGTACAAGGTAATGTACACTGGATGCATTTATTAAATATAGGGTAGGCAAGCATACCTATGTAACACCTACAGTATAAATAATACATTACTTACATGATCACTGGTGTGTAGATGAAATTGTTCAACCTTGTTAAAATAGTCTCACCTGTCTCACCTGTGTGTTTTGACAAAAAAAATTGGACACAGACCACATCTTTTTTCATCTGCTCAGCCTGATAATGTGTGAAAGAGTTTGAAAACATAATTGCTAGCTTGCTCTCCATTATGCAACAAGGAACTCTCAGCACTAAGTATATTTTCAATAACAATATTATTTTTTCAGGTTATTGCGCACAAAATTACCCTTTGATCTTCTCTTATAAAAACACTTTTTAGCTCGCCTGAACGAAAGTTCAGGAAGAGCTATTGTTGTAACCCTGGCGTCGGCGTCGGCGTCGGCGTCGGCGTCAGCGTCGGCGTCCGGATTGGATGTTTTGGTTAAAGTTTTTTAAAGACCTATATCTCCTTAACCCATGGATGGATTCTTTTGATACTTGCACTGTAGTTAGATATTGGTCCAAGGTTTAACAGGGTACCACCCCCACCCCACTCCGTGACCTTGCTTTCAAGGTCATGGACTTAGAAAATTGGGAGTTTTTTGTACTGGATGTTTTGGTTAAAGTTTTATTAAGCCCAATATCTCCTTAACCCATTGATGAATTCCTTGAATACTTGCATTGTAGTTAGATATTGGTCCAAAGTTTTCCAAGGTACTACCCCCACCCCCTCAGTGACCTTGATGTCAAGGTCATGGACTTAGAGAATTGTCTTTTCATTGATTGGATGTTTTGGTTAAAGTTTTTTAAAGACACATATCTCCTGAACCCATAGATGAATTCTTTTTATATTTGCACTGTATCTAGATATTAGTCCACAGTTTTACAGAGTACTACCCCAACCCCGCTCAGTGGCCTTGATGTCAAGGTCAGGGACTTAGGAAATTTGGGTCTTTATTAAAGTTTTCTAATTGCATACTAACTCATAATGCTTGGCAGAGATTTAGTTTACACTTGAACTGATGTTAGACACTTTTTTGAGCTTTTACAAAACACTATATACTTACCCCACTGGATGACCTTGAATTCAAGGTCATTGACTTTGAATTTTGTCTTAAAGATTTTGGTTAAAGTTTTATATTTATGAAGACATGATTTCACAGTGCCCCATGGACTCAGTTGATACTTATATTTGGACTGATGTTAGATAATGGTTCAAAGTTTTGATACATCCTAGGCCCCCCTCCCGCCGCGCCCCCTCTCTCTCTCCCCCCCCCCCCCCTCCCCCACCCCACCCCCACCCGTTAGTTCTTTGAGCTCAAGCTCATGGACTTTGAAGTTTCATGTGGATTTTTTTATTTTAATTTCATTTTAAAACTCATTTCTGAGATAGCTTTTGTTTATATAGGTGTTGTCATTATGGACATGCTTGCCTGAAGTTTTATGCATAGCAGTCCACACCACCATAGTGACTGTGTGATGGGCAAGCACCTATTCAGGCGAGCTATGCTGTCAGGCGACAGCTCTTGTTAACATTAACAAATGCTGCATTTTGGGAGTCTGAATTGTCAGAAACAACATAAAGAAGGCGTATGCTAAGTTTTGGAAAGATCAGTGGTATTTTGAGTAATTTATTCAGATTTTTGTCTTTACCCCAAATCAGTGATTATCACCACCTTAATGCAGAATATGCAAAATATGCACCGAAAAAAAGACAGAAACGACGTATTTGGCCATTACGTTAAAACACCCGTCGCCATAACATGGCGTCATCGAACGTTACGTGGACCAATCAAGACGTTTGTTTACCTTAGACGTCGCTTAGTGACAACGTCACATGATCAACTGTCGTTCATCGGTGTATATTTACACTTGCCACTGACTTCCCATAGGTGAACCCTTTAGAGCAACTGGCTTCATACACCGATGAAGGACAATTGATCATGTGACGTTGTCGTCAAGCGACGTCTTATGTAAACAAACGTCTTGATTGGTTCTTGTAACGTTCGATTGACGCCACGCCAGGGAGACGGCTGTTTGACGTTATGGCCAAACACGTCGTTACTAACTTTTCTTCACCCCATATTTGCCTCTTCTACACAAGATTACCACGAAAACGGCACAGACAGGTCCACAAATAAAGTGTAAATATAAGAATAAAAAAATGATTTTTCAGCGTTCAATGTGTGAAGAAGCCAGTGGTCGTCGCTAAAATTCTACAAGAAGCGCTTCGCGCTTCATGGAATGTTGCCTCCCCCCAATGGCTTCATCACACGATGAACGCTGAAAAACCAAGTTTCGATTAAGAATTAAGAGTTGAACTTTGATTTTTCAGCGTTCATCGTGTGATGAAGCCAGTGGGCGGAGTTAAAATTCCATGAAGCGCGAAGCGCTTTTTGTGAAATTTTAGCGACGACTACTGGCTTCTTCACACGATGAGCGCTGAAAAATCAAATTTTTATTCTTATATTTACACTTTATTTTTAGACCCTTCCTGTGCTGTTTTCGTGATAATTTAATGTAGAATATGCAAAATATGCGTCGAAGACACGATATTAACTACTTTTTCGGCCATTACGTTAAACAGCCGTCGCCATAACGTGGCGTCAATCGAACGTTACGTGGACCAATCAAGACGTTTGTTTATCTTTGACGTCAACGTCACATGATCAGTTGTCGTTCATCGGTGTATGAAGCCAGTTGCTCTAAGTGGTTTACCTATGGAGGGTCAGCGGCAAGTGTAAATATGTCTTAATGTTGCTCTATACGGTTTACCTATGGGAAGTCAGTGGCAAGTGTAAATACAAAGTAAATATTTGTCAAACTTACGGATCTTTGCCTTCAAAAGGGAACTTTTGTCTGTCAAAACCTAGCACATTGCTAGCCGCATGATACAATGAATCTAACTCTCTCTCTCTTTCTTTCTCTCTCTCTCTCTCTCTCTCTCTCTCTCTCTCAAGATCGCACTGCCTCTCTCTCTCTCTCTCTCTCTCTCTGTCTGTCTCTCCGTCCGCAACTTTCTACGCCACCTGGAGTAATGTGTGAATTATGTTGGATATTTGCGGCCAGCATAGAAAATAGGGTGCTGATCGAAATTGTAAAAATGACCGCACTGTTTTACTTCCTATTTCAATAAAAATTATATCAGTAAAATGCTGAATAATTGTAGTTTTCGGAATGAACACGGAAAATTTTCATTTTATGAACAAAAGAGACATATGCGGGTAAAAACTTTGATCAACGCAGTAAAAAAGTCATGATTTACTATATATTCTATACATTTTGAGGGTAGTCAACTTAAACTAAAAAATGACCGCGGTATTTCTTACGCAATCTTTTCAAAATTATATCAGGCTGTTCGCAAATTAATGCGGTTTTCGAAATGAACACGGAAAAATGGATTTGAATATAAAGAAAAATAAAATAAGAAGGAAAAGATGACTTGCCCATATCTCGTAGTGTATTTCATTACCAGCTCTATTCGCGAATATCGATTATCGATTTTTAAACAGTGGCGTGGAAAGTTATTCATGGTAAGGTCCTTATTTTCAAAGCTGTTTTCCTTGTATTAAGTTGCCAAAAATGATCGATTTTGTTAAATATGATATATAAAGTTGTTTGCAGATACTTCAATTTATTGCAGGAAAGACAAAAAGAAAAAAAAAAAAAGGTAACAACTGGGATTCGAACCCACGACCTTACCAAATATTTTTCGGGTATTTAGCGGGTTAATCGAGCGTAACATTAATTATCACTTTGTATATTAAAAGGTGTTATTGTCCGCATCCTGTAAAAACTACCGTCTGCATATACAAACACTGCCAACCTGCACACATACAAAATATACTGATTTAGCGTGAGATCTTCGCAAAGAAAATATCTAGGCATGCACAATTTTGAAAGGGAACTGTGCAGGTCTGATCAGACTGTGGAGTACCATGTACAGGCTGGTTCAGACAAGCGTAATTCGTGCGTTTATTCCATGTATGAGTATACATTTTTCATGACGCGCCTGAAATGTTTAATTTTGATTTGTGCATGCGCTTTGGAATATACAAACCGTACATCACAGAACAGACTGTACATATGAGTCGGATCATAATCTTTGCTAATAGCACATGATATATGTCTTTATTCGGTAATAAGACGCGTATTTCCCTCCAAGGAAGTAGACAAAATTCTAGTTCCATCTTTTAAGATGGATGTAGACTTTAGACTGTACAATATTAACCGGTTTTATAGCAAAATTACTATTGAACGCATTGGAGGTTGTTGTGTGTGTTTTTTTACTGGGGGTGGGGGAAGTCCCGTCTTATAGCCGAATTAATCTGACAGTCAGGTTACAAAGAAGACAAAATTGTTGGATCTTCAGCTTTTTTAGACCGTAAGAGAAATCCGGTCTTACAGCACAGTTACTGTAGGATTCAGATGTTTGGGGTCATTCTGTTTGTGTAGGGGAAATGAACCTCCGTCTTATGGCCGAATTAATATGGTAATCAGCTTGTCAAACCTTGGGGTGGTCGGGTGGTGCAATGGCGCTGTATGTAACTTCCAGTGCCGGGGCGTCCTACTCATTTGGAACATTGTAGGGCAAGGGCCTACTGTGCTTGCAGTAGGTGCGGGGGGGGGGGGGGTGTTTGGACATTTTGTTCTCTCTTCTATTATTTCTCTTTTCTTTCTCCCTCTCTCTGGGAGACGGCCTGATATAGACTGAAATACTGTCTCAAAGGGCCGTTAAATCCAAAACAAGTCAATCAGTCAATTGTCAAACCTTAGAGCTAACAAGTCTGGTCTCAGAAGCCAAACATTGTTTTTGCCGAACTTATATGTCGGACGAAATTAAAGCATTTCAGCGGAAAACAAACGTTGCCAAGCAGACAATTTGGTAGAGAAACGCATTTTTTCTGAAGAAAAAAGTAAGATTAATGATATTACATATGTCCTGATCATCATATCTTATAGTACTATTTATTTGAAAAATCCAGGGAGGACACTTTTTAAGAACTTTGCGTTCATCAACTTATTTACCCCCCTCCCCTCCCGCCTCCCACCCCTCCCAACTCTCCTCCCCTTACAAGAGCAGTCGGGTCATATAAAACAGTGAGCACTGGAATATTCCCCTTGTAGAACGCCTTTTGCGTCCGCAACTTTCTACGCCACCTGGAGTAATGTGTGAATTATGTTGGATATTTGCGGCCAGCATAGAAAATAGGGTGCTGATCGAAATTGTAAAAATGACCGCACTGTTTTACTTCCTATTTCAATAAAAATTATATCAGTAAAATGCTGAATAATTGTAGTTTTCGGAATGAACACGGAAAATTTTCATTTTATGAACAAAAGAGACATATGCGGGTAAAAACTTTGATCAACGCAGTAAAAAAGTCATGATTTACTATATATTCTATACATTTTGAGGGTAGTCAACTTAAACTAAAAAATGACCGCGGTATTTCTTACGCAATCTTTTCAAAAATTATATCAGGCTGTTCGCAAATTAATGCGGTTTTCGAAATGAACACGGAAAAATGGATTTGAATATAAAGAAAAATAAAATAAGAAGGAAAAGATGACTTGCCCATATCTCGTAGTGTATTTCATTACCAGCTCTATTCGCGAATATCGATTATCGATTTTTAAACAGTGGCGTGGAAAGTTATCCATGCTGACCGCACTGCTTCTATAAAGTGATCTACAGTAGGCAGAATGACAACATTAGCCAGCAGTGCGTTCCACTGTACTGCAGCTAAAGAAGAAAACGAATATTTATAGAATTTATAGAAATTAAAAGATGTGTGTATTTGACACAAAACGAGGTGGGGTTATGTCTTGTCATTCTAATATGGGTTGCTCTCTCTCTCTCTCTCTCTCTCTCTCTCTCTACCAGTGGATTTTGATTTTGTCAGCAGATTTTTGCATTATGCTAGTATGCTGTGCAGTATGCTTGCAGACTCTAAACAGTACTAACAAGTTCATGTAACCCGTACTAACTAGTTATGTAGGCCTATCTGGCCTTGACCTTAGGTTGCAAGAAAGCCATGACTTGTGTTCACTCCAGCGAACGTCAACTTTATGTTGTTGTTGTTTTTTTTCCCCAAGAAAAGTGACAAGCGGCTGATGTAATGTGCTTTATTTACTTTCAGGCAAATTAAAATGCACAATGACGAATCAATCAGGAGTCCACCTGTCGGGGACGAACAGTAGTGGTGACAAATCTTCGCTCTTAATGGGAGACAACTCTACAATCAAAAAGAAAATGGCTGCGCCCAGTGACAAGATTGTTGCAGTTTGTTTGATTTTGAATATAGCGTGCTCGATCGCTATTGTTCTGATAAATAAACATGTTTATACTGATTTCGTGTTTCCAAACGTTACACTGACATGTTTTCATTTCATAGTGACATCAGTAGGATTGGTTATTTGCCACCAGTTGAATTTGTTTCAACCTAAACGCCTCCCTGTTCTCCAGATGTTACCCCTGGCTTTGACATTTTGTGGATTTGTGGTCTTTACAAATCTTTCTTTAGAGACAAACACAGTAGGAACATACCAGCTGATAAAAACGATGACAACACCTTGTATAATGTTTATTCAGACCTACTATTATGCTAAAACTTTCTCAACGAAAGTTAAATTAACTGTGGTTAGTATGACTTTTTTATGCCCCCCTGACGATAGTCAGGAAGCATTATGTTTAACCCTTGTCCATCTGTCTCTCCATCCGTTCCCTTTAAAAATAGTTTGTATAATCAACTCCTCCCACATTTTCAAGCAATCATTTTGAAACTTGGCACAGTTGTTGCAGCCATATTGAAGATGTGCACCTGCATTTTTGAAAAGAAAAATATCATTTTTGACAAAATTATGCCACTTTCAAACTTAGAAACTTTTCGTCTTATGGCTTATACATGTCAAAACCTGATTTTTATGTTAAAAGCGACATGCCTTCAGAAATCTCTGGGGAGAACACTGTAATGGCTTATACAGGGTGGCAAGTTTGTATAATCAACTCCTCTCACAGTTTTCATGAAATCATTCTGAAACTTGGCACAGTTGTTGCAGACATATTGAAGATGTGCACCAGCCTGTGTGAAAAGAAAATAATCATTTTTTATAAAATTGGAGCCTTTACAAACTTAGAAAATTTTCAGTTTGTTGCGAATCCAGAATGGTTTTTCAAGCAATCAGTGTGATACATTTTACAGACTTTACAGACAAACTGAAGACATGTATTTAATTTTTTTCATTTTTATACGCCTGTTTGGAAAAAAGGACATATCATGGCATGGCGCTCTGTCTGTCCGTCCATCAACGTGCTTGTGCGCACCATAACTCAGTAACTGTTTAGGATATCTTCATGAAATTTTGTAGGAGTATGTATTAGGTTGGGGCAAAATGTCGCGTACAATAATGGTTGCTCCCCCTTTCTTAATTTCCAAGTTATGCCCCTTTGATTATTTTTTCCCTACATGTCTTGTGCGCCCCATAACTAGATAAGGGTTTGGGATATCTTGATGAAACTTCATAGCAATGTGTATGAAGGTCTGACAGTGTGTACCGTATAAAGATAAGTTCTCTCCCTTTCTTCATTTTGGAGTTGCATCCCTTTGATAAGATTTTTTAGGCTATTTTTGTGTAATCTTGTGCATACCATAACTTGGTAACCATTTGAAATATCTTGATGAAACTTTATAGCAATGTGCATGATTACAAAATGATGTGTCACATATAAGAATGGTTGTTCTCCCTTACTTAATTTTGTAGTAACCTACCTTTGATTAGTTTGTTTTGGCTAGTCCCATTCACTTCATAACTCCTTAACCCTTTGAAATATTTTAATGAAACATTGTAGGAATGTGCATGATAATGGGACAATGTTTCATAAGCATGAACCACAACTCTGGCTTACTTACTTTCTGAATTATCTGCCCTTGCATCAGTTTCAGTTTTTGCTATGCTACTTCTTAACTGTTAGAAATATTTAAACAAAACTTTATGGTGATGTGTATATTGTCAAGCGAACATATTGGGACTAAGAATGATAAGTCTAGTTTACTTACTTTATGGATTATCTCACTTGTTTGACTTTGGCATTTCTCAACTTCTGAGCTGCTTCACCTTGGAAGCTGATAATCAGTATGATAATAGTATTTGATGTGTTAAATGTTTTAATAACATTGCAGTCATTAATTACAGAGTTGTTTCTCCTGTTTGTATGCCTGTCATCCTTCTATATAATAAACAATCTTGTTCATTCTGTAGCTCCTTCATGACACTGAAACGGGCATATTATGCAAAGCTCTTGTTTTTTTTAAGAGAGGGAGGTAGGAGAGGGCTAGTGGGAGGAAGACAGGGGGTGAGGTGGAGGACAGGCATCACACGGGAGCATCATCTGTGTCTTACAGACACAATTTTCTAGTTTACCCTTCATCATGTTTAGTGCATCAGATAAATATCACATGTAGGCAAAATTTATGTGCGCAGGATGCGGGATGTGCAGGTAAAAAAAAGAGTCACTGATCACTACACACAGTGTCTATTCTAGAAACTGAAAATGAGGGGGATTTTCCCCCCTCCATCTAAAAAATAGGGGGGAGTTTAAAAGAATTGGGAGGAAAATTTTCGAACAGATAGAAAACTTTTCAGCGATTCCAGGGTTCGAATTTAACACTCACATACACGCAAAATGCGACCAAAATTGACAGACTGCAAGTCTGAGAAACCACCACTCGATTTTCTTTGCGAGTGTAGTTGTCTCGGTGCAAAGAATTAATCCAGAAGTGTAAAGTTTTTGTTTATGCGCAGAACAAGATGTGCAGTCGCAAACTTGTCTTGATCACCCAGCCGCTTGCCTTACATTGATTCTCCAATAAGGCGCCCCTTGTTAAGTGCTTGTGACAACCCACGTCTGCAAGCGTCTGTTTTCAGTTTGACTAAAAAGCACATGTAGCCATTTCATTCAAAACAGCAGTATTTTCTGCTAGGCAAGAGTAATTTCTTTGTTTGAGACTTTTTCATTGTTTATTTTTTACACGGGACTGTCACACATTGGGGCTGAATTTAAGCAGGATCTGAAAAAAATTAGCACGAATCCCACAATCGCGCATCCTATAATAGACACTGTTCACAGGGATGATTCTGGCTCAGAATTTAACGAGAGAAAATATCTCATTTAGCCATTCTTCATGAGAAATTCTCCATTCTCAGAATTTTCAGTGCCATCCATAATAGAAATGCATTTTTGCATGAGATTTTTTCTCCCATTGAACAGATTTTGGTAAGATTTTTGGCAAAAAAATAGTGCAAATCTCTCAAAATCTCGCTGAAAAATGATCCCTGCTATACTCTAGTATCTACCACAAAGAAACAGTGCTGTTGCATGATTTATAGGTATTTTGATCCTCAAGGAATGAAGTGTTGAACACTGCAAGAACAGGAATATTCGTGATTATGAGTTTCTTAGTCTCTTAGATGTACCAAATCTTATATATAGTTGCCACAAAGTGATGTTAAAGTGACAAGTCATATGTAATAAATGTCTACAGGCCTGGGTCTATTTGTTCAAAACTAAAGACATTGTTAGTTTATATAACGTTTCATTAAAATTTCAAACGGTGATATCTCAAATACATTTACATTTTTTGTTGAAAAAGTGTGAGAAGCTTTTGCATTGCAAAAGCATCTCACATTTTTTCAACAAAATATATCCGTGTGTTTGGTTGTAAAGTCATAAGACACTTAACGAGTTGACCTCTAAACGAGCTCATTAAGCTAATGATGCTTTGAACAACAGGACCCTGGACATCATCCTATAAGGAAAATGCTATGAAAAAATTGTCTTAACTGTATTAGACAGTAGAACTTGGGTGGCTCATACAGGCTTGGGGCCATGAAAATTAGTCCCAGCCAAGGGTAGTTCAAGCCATCCAGGGTTAATTTATATAGAAAGTGACCTCTAGTGACCAGGAACGAGTTCTAGTCAAGCAGGGTTGACAAGCCATCAGGGTTCAAGCCATTGAAGTTCTGCTGTAGTATTATATGATTGTACTTTAAACATGTTAAAAGCAGAACTGTCCAACAGTTTCAAACATTTCATTTAAATACATTGCTTCGTATCATTTATGCTTTGAACTACAGAAACTACAGAGCCTTGGCATGCATGTCAATGGGATCTATCAGAAGTAGTGATGGGCAATCGGTTTAAAATCACAATCGATGATCAGTTTATAATCAGAATACCTATCCAACTAGCTATCAATTGTACAATTGGTTTAAATTCAGTCCATTCTGTATGCTTTATTTTCAGAACTTAACAATGTTTCAAAAAAAAGAAAATATACAGGCTTTGTGAGATCTAAGCAGGTCTGAGCAATTATCCTTGGAAACAATCTACAAGTATGTTTCATCAATAATTCATGTTATTGCCAATCTCTCTTTACACTAGTTTTGTATTTTCAAAGCAAATATTGATTTCCAATTATAATCGATTGGGAATTTTACAATCGATGATGGTAATCGGCTGCATAAACCAACTGACTTTTGATTGTAATCGATCATTTGCCCACCACTAATCAGAAGTAAGGTAATATCTCCAAGTCCTATCATCCCCCCCCCACCCACCAGACCCTACCCCCAACCCTCAGAGTTTTCACATGTTTATGGGTCTGATCATTTGATGTATTTGTATATTTCAGATACCGATAGCTGTAGGAGTGTTTCTCAACTCTTACTATGATGTGAAATTCAACTTCATTGGTATAATATTTGCAAGCATAGGTGTTTTTGTGACATCACTATATCAAGTGGTAAGTATACCTGTCACATTTATCCTATATATTTGGATGGATGACTCTTACGTCCTATTTAACCCTTTTGCACTCAGAACGGCCAAATCTATGGAGTTTTGGCCGTTCTGAGTGCAATAGGGTTAACAATATTTCAGTCTTATCAGGATGATCGTTGGAAGGGTGATAATGAAAGGCTGTGTACAATGGTACCCCATTTAAAAAGATTTCCGCATTCAGAGAGAATTGAATCTGGGATCCCTGGATCAGCAGACCAGTGCTACTGAGCTACTGGGGCTCTTAACCCTTAATGCGCCAAAAAGCAGACGACAAAATTTACGTCTACAGAATTTCAAAAAATGTCTCGTCCAAGTGATATAATATTGAGAATTCGAACACTAGAGGGCAAACAGTGTAGATTCAGATGAGGTGGCTCATTATGAGCCACCTCATCTGGATATACACTGTTTACCAATTCTTGGCGCTTTAAGAGTTAAAGTGCTTAACAAGCAGATGACAAAATTTACATCTGGACAATCTAGAAAAATGTTTTGTCCAAGCTGAACAATTATAGAGGTTAGGGCAAACAGTGCAGATCCAGATGAGGCAGCTCATTATGAGTTAACCCCTATTGAAAAGGAGGCAAAATATGATAGAGTCGCTTCCCCTGAAGTGTATTCATTCACTTTAAAGTCACATTTGAAAGACTGGGCAGTGAACGCTTGAATCAGTGAAAGGAAAGAATTTGCCTATAGAAGAGCGAATTCTTTCCTTTACGAGTTGACTCTCAATAGGCCATTGAAAACAGAGACAAAGTATGAAAATGACAATAGTTGCTACTCCTGAATGTTTGTCCACTTAACCTTTAATTTTCCTTTTCTTTTAATAGTGGGTAGGAGAGAAACAACATGAATTCCAGGTGAACTCTATGCAGCTGCTTTTTTATCAAGCCCCTCTCTCTGCTCTGTTGTTACTGATAGTCATTCCATTCGTCGAGCCAGTCGGGAAGCTGTTTGAAATAATAGATGCTCTACCAGTGCATGCGTATGTAAGTACTGAAACTTCTGGGCCCAGTTGTTCAAAGCATCGTTAGCCTAACGAGCTTGTTAAGAGGTCAACTCGTTAAGTGTTATGTGACTTTATAGCCAAATACACTTATATTTATGTCTCCCCCCTTCAGGGTCGGGAGACATATTGTTTTTGCCTGGGCGTCTGTCCGTCCGTCTGTCCGTCTGTCCGTCTGTCCGTCCGTCTGTCTGTCCGTCTGTCCGTCTGTCTGTCACAAATCGTGTCCGTTCTGTAACTTGAAAACCGCTCAAGCTATATTCGCGAAACTTCATATAAATATTAATCAACATGAGACGACGTGCAGAGTGCAAGAATGGTAACTCTGGCATTTATACTTTTTGAGTTATTTCCCTTGAAACTTAGTCCATCACAAAATTGTGTTTCAATCGTGTCCGTTCTATAACTTGAAAACCGCTCAAGCTATATTCGCGAAACTTCATATAAATATCAATCAACATGAGACGACGTGCAGAGTGGAAGAATGGTAACTCTGGCATTTATACTTTTTGAGTTATTTCCCTTGGAAATTAGTCCATCACAAAATTGTGTTTCAATCGTGTCCGTTCTATAACTTGAAAACTGCTCAAGCTATATTCGCGAAACTTCATATAAATATCAATCAACATGAGACGACGTGCAGAGTGCAAGAATGGTAACTCTGGCATTTATACTTTTTGAGTTATTTCCCTTGGAACTTAGTCCATCACAAAATTGTGTTTCAATCGTGTCCGTTCTATAACTTGAAAACTGCTCAAGCTATATTCGCGAAACTTCATATAAATATCAATCAACATGAGACGACGTGCAGAGTGCAAGAATGGTACTTCTGGCATTTATACTTTTTGAGTTATTTCCCTTGGAACTTAGTCCATCACAAAATTGTGTTTCAATTGTGTCTGCTCTGTAACTTGAAAACTGCTCTAGCTTTACTCACGAAGCTTCATACAAATATCAATCAACATGAGGCGATGTGCAGAGTGCACAAATGGTAACTCTGGCATTTATACTTTTTGAGTTATTTCCCTTGGAACTTAGTCCATCACAAAATTGTGTTTCAATTGTGTCTGCTCTGTAACTTGAAAACTGCTCAAGCTTTATTCAGGAAGCTTCATACAAATATCAATCAACATGAGGCGATGTGCAGAGTGCACAAATGGTAACTCTGGCATTTATACTTTTTGAGTTATTTCCCTTGGAACTTTGTCCATCACAAAATTGCGTCTCAGTCGAGTCCGTCTATAACTTTAAAACCATTCAAGCTATATTCATGAAAGCTCATACAAATATCAGTCAACATCAGATGACGTGCAGAATGCACTCTGGCGTTTATACTTTTTGAGTTATTTCCCTTGGAACTTTGTCCATCACAAAATTGCGTCTCAGTCGAGTCCGTCTATAACTTTAAAACCATTCAAGCTATATTCATGAAAGCTCATACAAATATCAGTCAACATCAGACGATGTGCAGAATCACTCTGGCATTTATACTTTTTGAGTTATTTCCCTTGGAACTTTGTCCATCACAAAATTGCGTCTCAGTCGATTCCGTCTATAACTTTAAAACCATTCAAGCTATATTCATGAAAGTTCATACAAATATCAATCAACATCAGATGACGTGCAGAATGCAAGAACCATAACTTTAGCATTTATACTATTTGAGTTATTACCCTTAGAACTTTGTCAGTCACAAAATCGTGTCTCAGTTGTGTCTGCTCTATAACTTGAAAACCATTCAAGCTATATTCACGAAACTTCATACAAATATCAATCAACATTAGAAGAATTGCATAGTGCAAGAACCATAACTCTTGCATTTATACTTCTTGAGTTATTTCCCTTGGACCTTTGTCAGTCACAAAATCGTGTCTCAATCGCTTTATTACTTGAAAACCGGACAAGCTATATTCATGAAACTTCATACAAATTTCAGTCAACACTAGACAACCTGCAGAGCACAGCATTTATACTATTTAAGTTATTTCCCTGGGAACTTTGTCATTCACAAAATCGTGTCTCATTCGTCTAAGCTCTATAACTTGAAAACCGTTTAAGCTATATTCATGAAACTTCATACAAATATCAGTCAACATATAAATAGACGACGTGCAGAGCACTGTAACTCTTGCATTTATATTTTTTGACAAAAACTAATATGAATATCAGTCAACATTACATGACATGCAGAGCATAACAACTATAACTCTTGCATTTATACTTTTTACTTATTATGAATCCCTGCTTCAGGGTAGGGAAGCATATTGTTTTTCCCATGGCGTCTTAATGACTGATCCTTTTGACATCAAAAAGGGGGGAGACATCTGTTTTTTCGTAGGAAAACAATTCTAGTTTATGTTGAAAATATGTGAGAAGCTTATGCAATGCAAAAGCTTCTCACATTTTTGCAACAAAAAATATTGGCATATTTGTGATACTAATGTTTGAAATTTTAACGTCACGTTAACTAACGACGTCGTTAGTTTTGAACAACTGGGCCCTGAACAGAAAACAACATTTAGGTGAATAAATGCCATTCCTCTGATCAGGAATCTGTGAGATCTCATGAAATTTGAAGTGAGACTGGATCTAATTAAATATCTAATTAAATAAAAGAGACTCTCACTAAAGCCTCTTCAAAGCTGGTATAAATGAGCCCTGGCACTGCAAAACCATCAAAGTGGCTTTTGTGCCATGCAAAGACTCAGATCAGGCTGAGCAGCTGCCCAGTTTGATCAGTCTTCATTGTGGGTTCAAAGGATAGCTAAGGACCTATTAAAGCTAGCTCCATACAGGGACGACTCTAAGCAGACTGGGCAGATGCCCAGGCTGTTCTGAGTCTTCACTGGGTGCACATGTCACTTTGTTGTTTATATTGTGTTGTGTTTCAGATAGGTCTTGAATTGTTTTCTTCTGTGTTTTTGTGCAGGAAACAGACATAACTTTATGCAGCTCTTGTTTATGTCTTCATAAAAAATAAATTGCTGAAAAATAAATATATTTATCATGCATCTGCTGCCAAATTCATCTGATATCTGGGGTATGATAACAAATGTTATCAGGCGATGCCTTTAGAAGCGATATCTAAAGACGATTGGCTACATACTGACATTGGCCCTGATATCAACGTTCAGTTGGTTAACTGACGTCACCGACTTACGTCATAACTTCTAACAAAACTGCGTTTGCTTACCATTATGTTTGCCGCTCTTTACGCCGTAAAATCTTCTAATGATGCATGATAAATAGAAAACCATGTCAGTGTCTGTTGATGTCAAGTTTATCAGGCTTGACCAGAAACACGTCGGACTGGCTTGGCAAGCCTTGCCATTCCTATGCTGTTGCTGGTCTCGCCTGATAAACTTGATATCAAAAGACACTAATATGGTATTCTCTGTATATATAACTTGCAGAATGAAAAGTAAAAGATATTTGAAAAAAAAATACAGAAATCTGAGTTTTAGAATAGCAAGATTTGGCATGTATTTAGGTGGATGGATCCACCGCCAAGTGTCCACCATTTTTATGAAGAAAAACAATTTTTGTGATTTCTTGTTTGCTTCCTGGGACAAAAAAGTCCTTCCAAAATGGAAGCTATATCTACCGCATGGCCTATCTGAACATTACAACGTTTGTCATTGTATAAGAAAGAAAATATCAAATTTCCAAAACTTTGTTTGTTCTTTTCCTGCTTTAAACATGACATGCCATAAGTTTTTGAAGCCATTGATACCATAAAAATAAACACAGATACAAGTACCATATCTATTTTGCTTTAAAACTGGTTTCTTATCTCTAGAATGACTCCAGATATCTAAATCAGTCTTATGAAATTTGGCTATAAGATGGAATTTTTGTCTTCTGAAACAGTTTGGAAAAATCTAGATCTGTCGCATAAGACAGATCTGGATTTTTTGGATTGGAAGTAGAAAAATCCTCTTATTACAGAAGAAATGAGCATATTATATGATTTCCAGCAATGTGACATTAGTGACTAGCTAAGGCTCTGCTCAGACTGCATATAAGTGTAGTCTGATCAGATATGTAGTCTGATCAGAGCCTTTGCTTGTCACATCAGCCATCTATGGAAGTGACCAAAGCCACAGAGGCAAAGACAGTGAGGTCTCTGATTACCCTGTATAAATGATAAGGATGATCTGAATATCACATGACACAACTGCCACACTGTTTGAAGTCACATGACGCGGGTCCAATACAGTTAAAGGCATAAACTGGACTGGCTTATAATCCTATAACTCATCTTCTGTTCATTTTCAGAGTTATATAGTAGCATCTGGTGTAGTAGCATTCATGGTGAATCTATCAATATATTGGATCATCGGAAACACATCACCTGTAACGTATCCTTGGTAACAAAATTATGATTTAAACAAAGAAGGCCATGAGAAGTATTCTGTTTGCTTGTATCTGTTGGGCTGGGTTCTCCCTGAGAACCCATTCCAACAGATACAAGCCATTGTTGGAGTTCCTGCAAACACCATATGTCTGATGGTGGACTAGCTAAGGGACAATAACATTTGAGCCACGACACAAGAAAACCAAAAAAGTGTTTGTGCACCCAGCGCAGACTCAGATCAGCCTAGGCATCCGCCCTGTCTGATCAGACTCTTCACTCAGCGCTTAAAGGGTAGCAAAGGGTCTAAGTTACCTCCATGCAGACAGCATAGACTCTGATCAGACTGGGCGGATGCCCAGGCTGATCTGAGTCTGCACTGCGCACAACCACTTTGTTGGTTCTCTTGTGTCGCGGCTCATTTGTAGAAGAGCCATCGTTATATTTGCACTGCTAAGGCAGTTATTTTTTTTCAATTTTCCCATTGAAAAACAATAACTTTGTCAATACAGCCAAATAAATATAACATTGGCTCTAAACATAGTATTTTTTTTTGTAAAGGCTTATATGAAGTTGTAATCTCTGACTCGGCTTATCACTTGTAATTTATTGTTTGTTGGGATGTCTTTGTCAATCTTTCCCTTTGATGTTGGGGATAGGGTTTGGGGTCTGATTCAGTCAGTTCCTGAAGTGTAGTTACTCTTTAAATTTCCATTCACCTTAACAGCCTGCCAGATATAACATGGTTGGTCATCTAAAATTCTGTTTAACATTGTTAGGAGGCTTTCTTATGTTCAGTGAAACCCCGCAGTGGCTCCAAGTTCTAGGCATGGCAACAACCTTGTCAGGTAAGTTAGTTTACTGTGTACCAAACCTTTACCTAAGAGGGATGCCCATCCTGTCCAAGATAATTCAGTTTGCAGGAGTGGGGGGAAACCTTCATACTTACAAAGATGTTTTATTGCACAATATATATGACAGACCGTAACAGAACAATTAAGCCCACCAGGACAAAACCAACAAAGTGGCATTTGCACCAGGCAAACACTCAGAGCAGCCTGGACATTCGCCCAATCTGACCAGAGTCTTTGCTTTGGGCTTAAAGGGTAGCTAAGGGTTTAAGCTACCAGCTAACAGCAAAGACTCAAAACAGACTGGGCGGCTGCCAAGGCTGATCTGAATCTTTGCGGGATGCATATGCCCCTTTGTCAGTCTTATCGTATTGTGGCTTATTTAACAATTAAAAGGACTGCTTGTAACAATCTCGACTGAACAAAAATTGGCAGATTGAAGCAGTGTCTGTATCTTTACTGATGCTTTAGAAATACTGATGCTATAGAAACACCTCTATTAAAATAGGATGTACCTTCATTTCGAGCATGACCTGAAAAGACAAACAATGTACTTACGGTAAATGACATTATTTCTGCAAGAAGGTGTCATTTGCTGACCTGGTTCTGCTTGTCACATTGTGTTAAACAAAGCCAAATATACTTCTTACCTCTGATTAGGTATGTCTCAGAGACCAAAAAAACCTTCTGTGCTTAAACTTTGTGTGATTTTACATCCTGACAGTCTTGCCTAGCCATAAGTTGACCTTGACATACTTTCATGCTGTCTCAGAATTGCCAAATTTACATCTACCCAATGCATTTAGCGCTATTTTTCAGAGACTAAAATACTTTTAATGATGAAACTTCAATCAAGCTTACATCATGACTGTTGGCTGACCTTGATTTATTTTTCATACTGTCTTGCACATAATTACATCCACATAATTCCCATTGTGTTTATCTCCATTTCTGAATGACAGACTAATTAGCAATACGATCATCTGAAGGTAAATACTGTATAAAACATCGGTGGGTGGCATAATAGAGTAATCCAGTAATTAGCAGTACTATCAATTAAAAAAATCCAGAGACAACAAGCCTTTTGCAGTTGCGACATAACCTTCCTTTGAATTCCTGTAGGATAATGACGGTAACAGCACTAACAGGGTAAGCACAGGGTATAATCGATTCCACCAATTTTCGCTTCCTGCAGAGACTGTACATCATATCTGGCTTCTGCCGAGACTGTCCACGAACTCTTGCTTCCTGCCGAGACTTCTGTACATGATAAATTTATGGCTTCATGCAGAGACTGTCAGCGTGATTCTGCTTCCTGCCGAGGCTCTCGACAGGAAGCAGAGTCACATGGACAGTCTCGGCAGGAAGCCATTTCTTGAGGACAGTAGTCTCTGCAGGAAGCAAGAGTTCACGGACAGTCTCGGCAGAAGTCAAATATGATGGACAGTCTCTGCAGGAAGCGAAAATTGGTGGAATTGATTATACCCTGTGGTAAGGTCTACCCCAGTATCTTGTATAGTTATGGTTTATACAAAATTTCATTCTTCAAAGTAAAATGTGTTTTCAGGTATGTTCAACTCTATAGTCGTCGTCTACCATGATACCAAGAAGGTTATTTCTAATTCTGTCTTGTCATTGGCTGTTTACTTTTGCTTATTGCATGAATTTTACTGAGTTTATTTCATAGTGAATGTTTAACTCCTAGAGCACCAAAACGGCAGAAGACAAAATTTACGTCAGAAAAATTATCCAAGCTATATAGTAGTATTCAAAGAATAGATGGCAAACAGTGTAGATCCGGATGAGGTGGCTCTAAATGAGCCACCTCATCTGGAGATATGCTGTGCCATTAGCAAGCTGTATCATATTGAGAATTCAAAGATTAGATGACAAACAGTGTAGATACAGTTGAAGTGGCTGTATATTGACCACTTCATCTGGATCCACCCTGTTTGCTAATTTAGTTTGCACATGTGGTGCTTTAAGGGTAAATGTATTGTATTAATTCGGTGTCCATGTCTCAGAGAGTTGTGATATAGTTATTATACACATCTTGTCATAAATAACAATATGCAGAGCCAGGTGGGGGTCCTGTTGTACTTCATTTTCAGACATAAACTAGAGCATGTGAGCAGGGGCTCACGTATACCCCCGGCCAGTGCCATCGCCTAATATAAACACACTTATTACAAAACTTTAAAGCATATGTTAAATGACAGACAGATGAATGGACAATCTATCACAAATCCGGTGAAAGACCTATAGGCAAAAACTCAATGGTTCCATTAAAACATGCAAATTATGTAATCAGAAGAAAATACAAATTTAACACAAAATTTCAACAAAAGTTTACATAAACTTCTATGTCAGTGACCTTGGCCTAAAGTCAGCAGCAGCATCCAGATAATGTCAACTAGTCAATTCACACCTATGCCTAAAGCTAGTCACATAGCAATCTAAGAAATCTTTGGCACAAATTTTCCCATTTATTCCATTGGAGATAGAGATGGAAAAAGAAAAAAAATGCAAAAGAAGGCCACAAGAAATCTTAGCATTTTGATTTTCAGGCTTTCCCACAATAAACTTGGCCATTCTCAAGATGTAAACAAAGTTTGAAAACTGTGGCTCTCTTAGGAACAGAGAAAACTGTGACAAAAAATAAATTGGAGAGAAAGAAAAATGGACAAAGGGAATGATAAGCAGGAGGCCGATACTCCATACACCATACAACTAGTCATACCCAACATTTACACCAAATTTCAAAATCTTATCTGTAGGGGTTCCTGAGAAATCTAGGACAGAAAAAGTTTAATTTTATAGGAGAGAAAGAAAAATGGACAAACAAAGGGAATGATAAGAAAGAGGAAGCTGATGCTACTAGTCATACCCAATATTTGTAACAAATATCAAAATCCTAGGACTAAGGTGTAGTTGTTCCTGAGAAATCTATGGTAGAAATTTAATTAGAGAGAAAGAAAAATGCACAAACAAAGGGAATAACAAGAGGAGACGGCTGTTTGTCCCTTATGTGGTACACCTAGTCATACCCAACGTTTGTACCAAATTTCAAAATCCTAGCTGCTGTGGTTCAAGAGAAATCTGTCACAGAAATTTAATTGGAGAGAAAGAAAAAATAGACAATCAAAGGGAATAATAAGCAGAAGGAAGATGATTGTCTCTTACACATTACAACTAGTCTTACCAAACGTTTGTACCAAATTTCAAAATTCTAGCTGTTGTGGTTCCTGAGCAATCTGTGACAGAAATGATATTGGAGAGAAAGAAAAATGGACAAACAAATGGAATGATAAGCAGAAGGCTGGTTGTCTTTTACACGACACAACTAGTCATACCCAACGTTTGTACCAAATTTCAGAATCCTAGCTTTTGTGGTTCCTGAGAAATCTGTGACAGAAATTTAATTGGAGAGAAAGAAAAAATGAACAAACCAAGGGAATGAGAAGCAGGAGACGGCTGATTGTCTCTTACACGGTACAACTAGTCATACCCAACGTTTGTATCAAATTTCAAACTCCTAGCTCTTGTAGATCCTGAGAAATCTGTGACAGAAATTTAATTGGAGAGAAAGAAAAAATGGACAAACAGAGGGAATGATAAGCAGGAGAAGGCTGATTGTCTCTTACACGATACAACTAGTCATACCCAACGTTTGTACCAAATTTCAGAATCCTAGCTATTGTGGTTCCTGAGAAATCTGTGACAGAAATTTAATTGGAGAGAAAGAAAAAATGGACAAACAAAGGGAATGATAAGCAGGAGAAGGCTGATTGCCTCTTACACGGTACAACTAGTCATACCCAATGTTTGTACCAAATTTCAGAATCCTAGCTATTGTGGTTCCTGAGAAATCTGTGACAGAAAAAATGTTAACACACACAAACATATTAACGGAAAAACCAAAAACTATATACCCCCTATATACTTTGTATACCGGGGGTATAAACATTATATTTTCTAGCAAATATTCAATCAGAATTTGAGGATATTTTTTTTTATATATTGCTAAAATCTTAGCTGATACTGCCCCTTTTTGTTGCAAAAATGCTGATTTACCTCCCTTTTTGCTGCTTCTTTCATTACTCCTTTTCAGTCATAGTTCCTGATTTCCATCCCTGTTACATTGATATGATTTCTGATTTGATCCTCATTCTGCACAAAAAAGGTTCTTATTAAATCCAATTCTTTTGTTCTGATTTCCAATTGAATCCATTTTTGTTGATAAAATTGCATTACCCACAGTTTTTAACAAAGTTCCTGATTCACTCCCCTATTTCATGAGGTTCCTGACTTAACTCCCTTTTTGTGAGTTTTTTTTTTTTTTTCAGCTTATTGGTTATACTCTCGGGGATAACCAAATTAGATTAAGAATTCATACTCGATTGTACACCTTTTCCTTTTTCTAAATATGGGTCCCACCATTTCCTGGTACTTCCACATTTGGCCCACCCTGCTGCAGGGTTCTCGCCAGCATCGCTAATGCATGATCTTTAAAGCTTCTCTTGAACACTTTATCTAGTCCTATACAAACAATTACCCGCTAACAAGAATTGTCACTGAATGCGGGTCCCACGATTTCCCGATATTTGCTGCCATATATTGGTGCACCAGCTGGCATCGCTAAGACATGAGCTGTAAAACTTATCCTGAACACTTCATCTCTCCCAATACAAGCATATCATCTAATATAAGTAATTACCAGAGAGTTCAGTTCCCTTAGGAAAAGCTGTCACTAAACAGTACAGGTCAGCTAACAAAAGTTAATAGCACCAAAGCTCACTTGTTACAATCAATCTCTAGACAAAAAGGAAAAGCTGTCAAACTCGACCTACAGCATCAACAAAGTCCAAGAAAACAATAAAATTTACTTGTATTGCTGCCAATTTTGTATTTTGTGTGTTTACCGTGATGATTCATTGACGAGTTAGAGGGTTATCATGCGAACCGAACTACCAACTAAATGTTTTGTACCACTTCAGAAACTGAGGGTGAGGTTGGGCCTGTAAAATCGATTTAAGCCCCCCAGTAATTCATTACTGACCGTTCCAAGGCGGTAGTTCTGTTGTGGTTCTCTGTTGCCTGTTTTTGGTGTCAGAGTTTCTGTGATGTTTTACCTTATGTATGTTCTTATTATTTTTGGTTCGGTTTGGGTTGCTGAGTGGCCACCTTTTGGGAACAAGCTGCTCACTCGGTTGGCCATATGTTCTCTGTATCTTGACTATTTGTAATCTTAGTTGTTTCCAACTATGGTTTGAGGGCTGGATTTGGATTTTGATTGTTTCAGTTCCTGGTCTTTGCATACTTCTTACTTTTGATACATTGCTAAGGGATAACCTCTCAAGCTTTTTCAAAAGCTAAACTTGCAAAGTTTTTATTAAGGCTGCTTCTCTTTTCATTCACTGTTAATCAGATACCTGATTTAATTTTGCTTTCATCATATTATTTTATTGCTATTTTCTATGTTACAGAAGAACAGCGTATAATGAAATGAGTCATGATGCAACAAAACCAACAAAGTGGCATGTGCACCCAGTGAAGACTCAGATCAGTCTGGGCATCTGCCCAGTCTTCGCTTGACGCACATGCCACTGTCGTGTTGGGGCTCAATTGTTTTGGTAACTCTCTATATGTTCCATGTGTTAACTGAGTCTGTTTTTGGTTTGAGGGTTTTTACAAAGGGACACAACTTTGTGACTTCCTGTTTACTTTTATGGACAATATAACCTTTCTAAAATTAAGTCTACTCATACAGGAAACAATTTGCTTCTAGACGAAGTTTCTGTGTTTCATCATGCAACTATTGTAAAAAATAATATGAGCTGTGATACAACAAAACCAACAAAGCGGTATGTGCACCCAGCCAAGACTCAAATCAGCCAGGGTATCCACCCAGTCCGACCAGACTCTTGGCTTGGACTTAAAAGGTATATGGCTCAAAGCTGGCTCCATGCAGACAGAAAAGATTCTGATCAGAATGGGCAGATGCCCAGGCTGATTAGAGTCTTTGTTGGGCGCACATGCCACTTTGTTGGTTTTTTGGAGTTGTGGCTCATATAGTCTCTCCTGATATTTCATTAATGCAATAAGTTGCTTTCCCAAATGTTATCATGCAGTGTAAATGAGACCTCTCTCAGAGTCTCCTTGGCTGGATGTCAACGCTTTAAGTGATCTCAGCTTCCCAGTAGCCAAATGATACTGCAGAATTGCATTAAGAGTTGTGATGTCCTTGAAATTGATTGAAATATGTTTTACTTTATTGTTTATTTTTTAAATCAACTAGTTTAAATGATGCATCACAAATAGGAAGCCATGTCTTTTATAAAATGCCAAGGAGTGGGAAAGTCTCTAAAAATGCATCAAGCCTTGTCATTATGACATGATTTCTTATCTTGCCTGATAAACATATCAAAATGGTTTTCTCTGTTTCTGTGATATACAATATCAATTCTATTTAACACCCTTGGGGCATTGCATTTTATGAAAGGGGGGCATTATTTAGGGCCTAAAGTGTAATAGATCAGCCTATGCCAAAATACCTCTAATAAGCAATATAATGGTGATGGGTATACCTTCAGAGGAAGAATCTCTACTTATTTTTGCCTCCCTCCCAAGTAGGGGTTAAGGAATCACTTTGCTCCTCCAGGAGCAAATTCTTTCTTTTCAGAGTAGACTCTTGTTTAAACAAGCTACTTTAACAAGAATATAACATTATTTTTTGAAAAGAGGCAGGGGCCATTTATTAAGATTAATATGGTATATGCAGGGTCCCAGCAGGCATATGACGTCGTAATATGTTGGACTGACAGCGATGCAATGTAATGATGTAGCACTGATGTCAGTACAATGTCATTTTGACGTTCTGAGCCAGCTGGGGTGTACTTTAATATTTGACATTTCTCTTGTTGCCAATATTTTTCAGGAGTTATAGCGTACACCCATTTCAAGATGCAAGAAAACAAGAAAGCCGAGCTACCATCTACTGTCAAGACTTAGTAAATTTACATGCAAGGACCAGAGACATTGTACAAAAATGTCTTCTTGCAGCCTTCAATGCATTTACAAGAAACTTAATTTTGGCAAGTGTCTTTGACTAATCATGAAACAGTGACAGTGGTGAGAAAACTAAATATATAATGCAACAAAAACTTGTTAAGAGAACGAACTACTAAATTCAGTCACCGTAGTGTCAAGTCTCAGTACAGGTTTTGAGCAAAATACATAAATAAATAAAAAAAAAAAAGTAAAAAACAAAATGTTTATTATGTCATGTTATTCAAATACAGGAGGAACAGCTAAAGTAAAATAATTATGTTGTTTGCATTATTCATTCAGTTTTCTACCTGTACCAATATAATTGTAATACCTTGGATGCCAGAGTCACTAATAAGTTTCTATGAAATATGAAAGTGCATTGAAGCCTGTAAGAAATTTAACTTTGAGGGAATTCTGTACCATATTTGTTTCTAAGAAGGCATTTTTCCCTTCAGAAAGAACCCAATTATGTCAGCCTTGCGTTGTGATGCTGAAGGATGGCTTTTCTCTTCCAACACAAACCCAAAAATCTAGATCCATCTTAAAAGATGGATCTAGATTTTTGGGGATTGTTTTGGAACAGTAAAAGCCCCATCTTGTTAGCAAATAAATATGGTGGATATTTTATCAGATCAGATATGGTGGAGGGTATGGGTTTCAGGGGTGAAAACTGAATAATTGTGGGTTAAAAAAAAAGAGTTCTTGGATAATTTATATTTGTCCATAAACTATGTTTTTTCCCTCATTAGAACATTGGTCTTAAAAAGGAAAGACTCACAAAATTAAAATTGTCTGATGTTGAAGGGCTTCATAAGCCAAGCAATTTAGTGCAAATTTTATGGAAATTGATTTGAAGATTGTTTATGTAAAAGCTACTAGCATGGTTGCCACCATTTTGAATATTTAGAAGAAGAAAAATATTCAATAAATAATAAACCAGTATGTTGTAAAGAAAACAATGTCAATTTGAGGAAATTGTGTATTTACCTAAGAAGATTTACACAGTGAGAAAACAAATTTGCAGATTTGAGTAATAGAGCTTTTGCGTAATTATTTAGGTGGTTACGGTATCACAAACTCACTAAAATGTTAACCTCCATTTCAGCCTCTGTTCTTATTTTTCAACCAGTTTTGTTGAAAGTTGGTTCAAATTTCTAAGATCGTAATATGTTAAATATTAGCCTTACCATCAGTTTTGTGAGCCATTTCCTTCAAGACAGTTCTAATGATGGGGCAACATGTCTTTCTATAACATGTTCTGGCCCTGATTAGAACTGCCTTTTTGAGACAGTTCTAATGACGGCCAGAACATGTTATAAAAAGACATGCTCACCAAGTCATTTCAAATGACAGATCACAACATCTGTTTTATGGAAAATATATCGAAATACTCCAAAATTTGAAGTAAAAAGTGCTGAATCTACAATCTGTCTTTTGAAGAAATCCGTAAAATTTAATGTAGTATTGTTATGCCTTATACACAAATAATTTAATGCAATATAACTGAATGTGCTTTTAATGTGTTTGTGTTTAGATTGCCATGAAATGTTTATATTTGGAGGCAGCAGAATAAGGTGATTTTTATGCCCCCGCCATCAGATGATGCCACGGGCATATACTGTTTCGGTTATGCATAGGCCTTTACCTTATTATGTATGACGGTGCCAATACTTCGCGCCGTGGCTTTTGATGCAGAAACCATGACAAATAATACTATTGTTAATGACTAAAAGTGAGCTGATATTGCTGATAGTTGCCTCAGTTGACAAGAACTTGTGCATGTATTAGCTCAGTTGATGGAACTGGTAAGGGAAATTTCACCCCTGTTTAACTATGTATCTACAAGGGCTGTTACAAAACGAAAAAGAGCTGTTATGAAATAAAAAAGAGTCATAGTCACCAAAAGACCTGACCATGTCGTAAGGAAAGTCAGGTCATTTGGTAACTATGACTTTTATGTTTCATAAGTTATTTTTCGTTTTGTAACATCCTTGAAAACAGTTAAGCAGGTGTGAATCTGTATTACCCTCATGAAAACCTCAGATTCTGGAATTTCTTACCTATGAAAATTTGAAAAATTCATACAGGTCTGTGCACATTAGGACTTATTTTTGTATAACAATATTTTGCTGCATAATAAGCTTGATGTATTGTGACAGAATTGCAGTGTAGACCCAGCTTAGATTGCTCCTCTAGTCTTATCTGGGTCTGCACTGTTTCCATTCCAAACCAGGAGTTGTGGTTCTTGCATGCAACACTTGGTGTGCAGTCTGTGCAGTCTTCCTTCTGGTATCAGCTGTTTATTATCGTCGTTTGGCCTCAAGGAATCTACATGGCAAGACAGGACTCAGATCAGACTAGGCAGATAGGAGTTGTTAGTTCACATATATGTTGTAAAGCTTGTCTTCTCGGGCATAGCTTGCATGTTAGTATATATAGAACATTGCATAATAATGTTAGTAGGAAACATGTTCCGATACGAAAACTGTATAAATTAATTTGAGTGCTGTCACATGAAAAAGGACTTTAAAATTAATGGGTACACTTATGGGGTAAGCAACTCTGCCCTTTTCATTCATTTTTAGCTCACCTGAGCCGAAGGCTCACAAGGTGAGCTTATAGTATAGGCTTGGTCCGTCTTCCGTCGTCCGTCCACACTTTAAAGCATTAATATCTGCTAAAGTAGCTGGCCAATCTTGATCAAATTTTATGTGTAGCATGGTTGGGGTGGGGGATTGATGGGATATAGTTTTGAGACAGATTGGTTTAAAACTGTGGTTACTATGGCAACAAAAAGGTCCCATAGACTTACAATAGGGAAAATGTTGTCCGGGCCCTAGCTTCTTCTTTTTTGATCGCAACTTCTTCAAACTTGCAGGTATCCAGGACAGTCAAAACGTCTCGGACCAGTTTGAATTTGGGCCAGGTTGGATCATTTTTTTTAGAGTTACTTGCCCTTGAGCGATAAAATATTTTCCCATAGACTTACAATGGGGAAAATGTTGTCCGGGCCCTAGCTTCTTCATTTTTGATTGCAACTTCTTCAAACTTGCAGATATCCAGAACAGTCAAAACATCTCGGACCAGTTCGAATTTGGGCCAGGTTGGATCATTCTTTTCAGAGTTACCTGCCCTTGAGCGATGAAATATATAATGGGGATAATGTTGTCTGGGCCCTAGATTCTTTATTTTTGATCGCAACTTCTTGTAACTTGCAGGTATCCAGGACAGTCAAAAGATCTCGGAACAGTTCGAATTTAGGCCAAGTTGAATCATTCTTTTCAGAGTTACCTGCCCTTGAGCGATAAAATATTTTCCCATAGATTTATAACATGGAAAATGTTGTCCGGGCCCTAGCTTCTTCATTTTTGATCGCAACTTCTTGTAACTTGCAGGTATTCAGGACAGCCAAAACATCTTGGACCAGTTCGAATTTGGGCCAGGTTGGATCATTCTTTTCAGAGCAACTTGCCCTTGAGCGATAAAATATTTTCCCATAGACTTCGTCATTGCTCTAGCGCCTTGATTTGTGGACCAAATTTGATTTAATTTCACACAAGTGATTAGTACGACATTATCTTGGACAAGTTCGTGCTTCAGCATTCTGGGGTCAAGGTCACAGTGGCTTTTTTAGAAAAACTTTGTCATTGCTCTAGCACCTTCATTTGTGGACTGATTTTGATTAAAACTTCACAAAATTGTTAAGTATGACAATATCTTGAACATATTTGCGAATTCAATTTAATTTCACACAAGTGATTGGTATGACAATATCTTGGACAAGTTTGCGGTTCAGCGTTCTGGGGTCAAGGTCACAGTGGTTTTAGAAAACTTTGTCATCCCTCTAGTGCCTTCATTTATGGTCGGATTTTGATTAAAACTTCACACAAATGTTTAGTATGACAATATCTTGAACAAGCTCCCGTTTCAGCGTCCTAAGGTCAATGTCAAGGTCACAGTGGCTATTTTTAGAAAAACTTTGTCATCACTCTAGCGCCTTCATTTATGGACCAATTTTCAATTAACTTCTCACAAATATTTAGTATGACATTATCTTTGACAAGTTCTCATTCTAGCATTCTAGGGCTAAGGTCAAGGTCACAGGGGCTATTTTTACTGTCAGTGCAATTATCTCACCTTCCCGGTAAGCTTATTCTGTGACAAACAGATAGGCTGAATTTTCAATTACACCACATGTGCTGTCCGCAGTTTCTTTTGTCTCTGATCAGCATCGTCTAAAACTAGTTGCCATTTATGATGAAACAATATTCTTGTATAATATGTACTTGATATTGGTTTGCATAAGAATACACAGAATTGAGAGTATAAGATTTAGATGTTTCCGAGAACGCCGTCAAATACATTAAAATAGACTACTACTGATGACTCTAAGCTACTTCTCTATGTTGGCGGTCTACCATGTGTTCAAGCTAGGTTAAAAGATATGTAAATTTTGTAAACGTTTACCACATATACACGAAGCATTACCGTTTATCCGTGCACACTTAGAAAAATCTTGTGTTCACTCTAGAGGGCACTGTTTTTATCCAATTCATGAAACTTTGTCAGACTGTTTATTTGTATGAAATGTAGGGCAGGATTGTAAGTGGGTCATGTCAGGTCAAAAAGTAGGTCACTAAATCAGATATGAGAAAACCCTTGAGTACACTCTAGAGGGCACAGTTTGATCCAATCTTTGTTCAGAATGTTTATTTCTATGTAATTTAGAGCAAGGTGCTCTAGTGACCTCCTTTAATATAAAGGCTTTATTAACCAGTTTTGTTACCAGTATAACTTCACAGCTGTACTGGATTTGTATGACGTCAAAATCTGCACTTTTCTAAAACCACTGGTTTAAGGTTTGTAACAAATGAGTGAAGTAACAAAATGTGTTTGTTGACAGTAAGATCTCAGGTGAGCTACAGGACCATTGGTCCTCTTGTTGTGTTCCTTCTAAGCAGTGGGGTCAACTCTTAAAGAAAAGAATTTGCTCTCATAGAAGCAAATTCTTTAAGAGTAGACCCCCTTTTGAAAGGATCTTGTCCTCCATGGAAGCAAACAGAAAGTCAAGAAAGTTGTTGGCCTTCGTAAATTTTGCAGAAAAACATGGTGTACATATATATCTTAAACGTAGATGGACCATTCAAATTAATTGTGATACTGGGGAGGAATAATTTTAATTGGAATTTACTTAATTGTCAGGAATGACTGCCAAATATTTGTGATATAATATGAGCTGTGGCATGGATAAAGGGTGGTTTGTGAATGTGCGAATAGCAAAGGTTCAGACTAGTCTACGCAGTCTGTCAGAGCCTTTACTGTATGCAAACATTGTTTGGATGGATAGATAACGAGAGATTTTACATCCTTTTCAACAGATTTTCAGTTATATCGTGATGATGAAAGGCTATGTGAAATGGAACCCCATTTACAATTGAAAAGATTTCTGCCTCTGGGAACCAAACTTGGGACCGCTAGATCAGCAAGCCAGTAACCCACTGTGCTCCTCTCATCGTGTATAGACCCTGAGGACTCTACAGGAACAAACTAAAGGCTCGACTTGAACTGCACTGATTGACAGACTAGTTTGGAGCCTTTACTGTTGGCACATACCATATTAATCCTATTAAATGCCCAGGGACGTTGCAGTTTATTTAGAGCATAAAGTGTAGTAAATCAGCCACTGCCAAATACCTCTAATAAAACAGTATACAGGAGAGTGTTACAATTGCAGAGGAAGCAACTCTACTTTTTTTAGCATCCCTTCTCAGTAGGGGCCAACTCTTAAAGGAAAGAATTTGCTCCTCTAGGAGCAAATTCTTTTCTATAAGAGTAGATCCCATTTCAACGGCCTACTCATCTAGAGAAGCAAAAAGAAATTCATGCAAGTTAATATAAGATTATTTTCGGAAGAGAGGGCGAGGCGTTCATTAGAGCAGGGCGTCTATTAGGATTAATGCTGTACTTTAAGCTAGCTAGTCTTTCCATCACACAGCTCATATAATATAGTGGTGTACAGGATCATGGGCGGCTTATGTGTGATTCTCATTATCAGCTGCCTGTAGTAAGTTATGTCAGAAGTAAGTAGTTATTGGTATTATAAATTTTATCTTTGTAAATACTGTAATATGCTTTAGTATTGGGGCACCTAAAACAAATAATTTTCCATCTACCCAAAATATTTTTAGGTGAGCCAATATGAAAGAATGTTACAGAAATCTGTACATACATTATTTATTCATATTAGTTGCTGCCAACATAAACTGCTGAATAGCACAAAACTTCAATTTGATTTAGTAGATGTTAAAGAAGTTATGATTTTGCACATACTAGAAGTTTTTAAAAGGTCCTGCTGCTAGTTCCAACAAATATTGTTTCCTAAGTTGTTACTAAAAATTTATTTTTGAATGTATTATTTTCCATGACAAAGGTACTGTTTCATTAAAACTTTCATACCATAAAGATTCTAGCAAGAATTCCGTGGAATGCTATGTCACACCTGCTTTGTGCCTTCATATTAAAAACTTAATGAAAGCATCAGTTTGACACATATTTGGTCAAAATCCATTTGGTAGTTCATTAGATATTGTATGTTTCATACTTTTTGCTATTTTTAGTAATGGCAAATGGCAGTCATTTTGGATGGTCAATTTGCAAAAAATTGAAACAGTATCATGCAAGGATCATCCTGACTCAAAGTTGGTCTCAATTCATTCAGAGTTCTTGAGAATTGTGATTTTCATGTTGTTTTTTCTCACGCGCCAATCAGTAGGACACTCAAGTGCCAAAAGTTCCACAGCATCTATGCCCACCCTGTCACCCATTCACCTTTGGATATTTTCCTTGCCACAGACTGTTACATAATGTACAGATCCTGATCAGTATGCTGCTGCATTATGAACTGGTTCTACCATATATGTTAGGATATTTGTGAGGAATGGGTGTAGTAAAATCAGTTTTAGGGGAAGCAACTCAACTATATCACTAGCTAGTAATATTAAAATTTAAATGACTGTGATATTGTGATATGCTGGAACATTTGGATGCCTACAAATAAATAATTTCCCCCTTCATTCTAAGGTGTCAAATTATGTTAGTCCCACTATTTGTAATTGCAGAAATTACTGGTTTTAGTGTCCCAGCATATACATTTCATGGTGATTTGTGATCTTGCAGCTTAGATATTGTTGACCTACATTCTAGATCTGAATTGAATTAGATTTTGGATAGATGTCTAGTTGAATGAATTTCAGAGCCCTATGTAAGAGGGGTATTTGATGATAATTGAGAGAATACTGAAACCATATGTTGTGACCCCTCATCTGAATCATCGCTTCGAGACAGTTCAGATGAGGGGTCACAACATAAGTTTTTATGCAGAAATAACAAAAATAATCTTTAATTATCACCAAATACTCCCTTTTATCTAGAGCTCTGAATGATGCCTTGACTGACCACTGCTACAAATCTCAAACCATCTAACATAGATGTAAAGATTTGATTCATGAATTTGGTGCAATTGCATAATTGTTTCCCCCCCCCCCCCCCCCCCCCCCCCCAGTTTTACCATTTTATACACCTTTACTATGAGGAATCATAAGTTTTAATCCTTGCTAAGCCTTTTGTATGATCAGCAGAATAGTAGTGAGCTGATTGGCCTGTTACCCTTGACAAACAAAGGAATAAGAGTCTCATCAATAGTGTTTATAGCCCTTGTTACAGATTCACATGCGTCAGTTCAATTTTATGATATGCTATTTTAGAAATGGCAGGGGGAGATTTTATGACATTTTCTAAAACTAGAGTGGCCCCTGCAATTCAAACTAAGGTGGTGGTCTTTTTGTTGATGACTGCATGCATTTTGCATAATAGCCCCCCCCCCCCCCCCCCCCCCCCCCCCCCTCACCCAAATTTTACCACTTTATGCATCTTTACTATGAGGAATCATATGTTTTAATCCTTGCAAAGCAGAATGGTAGTGAGCTGATTGGCCTGTTACCCTTGACAAACAAAGGAATAAGAGTCTCACCAATATTGTTTTAGCTCTTGTTGCAGATTCAGTTCGATTTTACAATATGCCATTTTAGAAATGGCAGTGCGAGATTTAATATGACATTTTCTAAGACTTGAGTGGCCCCTGCAATTCAAACTAAGGTAGTGGTTTCTTTCTTGATGACTATGTGACAGCAAACTGCACACAGTTTACACCATTCACTGTTAATAGTAAAATTTGCCCCATTGATTTTTTTTCTCGTCTACAGCTGGCAGGAATGATACCCTACAGTGCTTAAGTATTGGGACACCTAAAACCATTAATTTTCCATTTGTCCAAGGCTTAAGTATTGGGACACCTAAAAAGCATTAATTTTCCATTTGTCCAGTGCTTAGCTGGGCCGCGTAGCACAATCAGTAGATCACCTGACTCATGTCATAGGTCCTGGGTTCGAAACCCGGTCTGGCCACATACTTTCATTTCTCCTTCCCCTGATTCAAGAAGGGCAGTTGTCAGTTACTGGCGAAAGTATGTGCACTTAGTACTGGTTAACCGCTTAGGAGGTCTACGCCTGCCCAGGAATAGTGTGGTTAGGTTAACTGACCGACATGACCATAGTTGTTTACTGTGGACATTAAGCATCAAATCAATCAATCAATTGTCCAGTGCTTAAGTATTGGGACACCTAAAAACCATTAATTTTCCATTTGGCACAAATAAATGTCCCAATAAATGGAAAATTAATGGTTTTAGGTGTCCAAATACTTAAGCACTGGACAAATGGAAAATTTATGGTTTTTAGGTGTCCCAATATTGAAGCACATTAGGGTACACAGATATTACTCTTCTGGTGGTGTTGGCAGCATTATACTTTTTGTTTTGCTCTGTTTTGTGACTATGCACAGACAGGCAAGACTATCACAGGGATCAAGCCAGAGTGAGATGAGGGAGAAATAGTCTTCTTACAGGATCAACCTTCCCCCTCTTCTGAGCAGAAAGAGAAGTTAATGTATGGAATATACACAGTTCCGAGCCACACCCAAAATGTCACTCAAAGTCACCTGATAGCGTTTACCTGGCCAATGCACTGACAACTAAGCATGTGGCATAGTCTCACATACAAAATTGCACCTATTCAATGTCCCATATATGTCCATGACTTTACCATACAGTGAATGGAGGGATGAAAGATGGGCATAAACTTCTCTCTAAAATCAGAAAAAAACTTCTCCTTCATTCAGATCTCTAGCTTGATCCCTGTTAGCATACCGCAGTTTGTCTTTAAATATTGTATGCTTTTGCAAATCCATTAATTATTCAGAATCATTGTATTTATTATTAATTTGAAAGATTAATATTAATTTGTTAAGTACACATTATTTTGTTAATGAGCTTAAAAAAGCTGGTATATACATGAATTTGTTGTTTTTCTTTTCCTTATCCCAACCGAACCATCTTCTCCATGCCACTCTTCTAAAGTTGTGAAATACATGTAGTGCAGGCATATGACATTAATTAAAAGTCAGGGTTTTGTCAACATTTAATACACGATATACATTATTCATACATCAAACGAGTTTCAACAGGCGAAAAGGGTAATTATGCATTTGTGCAGTCTGATCAGCATCTTTACTGTCGAAACTACCTGAGCCATGGCAGGACAAAACCAACAAAATAGCATGTGCAACCCAGCAAAGACTTGGATCAGCCTGGGCAGCCATTCAATCTGATCAGCTTCTTTGTTGTGTACTTAAAGGGTAGCTAAGGTTCTAAGCTAGCTCCATGCAGACAGCAAAGACTCTGATCAGACTGGGCAGATGCCCAGGCTGAAATGAGTCTTGCTGGGCACTCATGGCACTTTGTTCGTTTTGCCTGTCACGGCTTAACTATTTATGGACCCTAAAGAATCTACCAGCACAAATTGAAAGCTGTAGATAGGATGGCTTCCAAGAATGGTTGTCTCTTCACAGTTAGCTGATAGGCTAAGCACCCTTTGTACATCTTGCAGGTGAAATCATGCAATATGAGTTAAGGTTTGCTCTGTAAAGAAGCTATATCAGTTACTTCAACAAAATTTTTCAGTCCTCTTCGATAAAAATTTGTGCTGTAAAACCCTAATTATTCAAATGCATACAATTCTGAGTATACACTGTAGAGCCGGACTGCAGTCTGTGTCAAGAACTGCAGTCTGCCACTCAGCAAGTTTTATAGAACCATCGCCAACAGTACACTGTCTATTTGTAAACAGATCCAATCCTCCCAAGTCATAAGAGGTAAATGCCTACATCAACTATTAAAGTAGTTGAAATGTTTTTCTCTTTCTTCAGTGATCTTACTATTTCAGAAAACAGTCATGATATGAGGGTTGGTTGGTTGGTTGATTTGATGCTTAACGTCCACGGTAAACAACTAAGGTCATGTCGGGACGGTCAGTTAACCTAACCACACTATTCCTGGGCAAGCTTAGACCTCCTAAGCGGTTAACCAGTACTAAGTGCACATACTTTCGCCAGTAACTGACAACTGCCCTTCTTGAATCAGCGGAAGGAGAAACGAAAGTATGTGGCCAGACCGGGATTCGAACCCAGGACCTCTGACTTACGAGTCAGGTGCCCTACCGACTGCGCTACCCGGCCCGGCATGATATGAGGGTTTAGTCATAAATGATAGTTACTGTCAAGTCACATAATACAAGCCACATCATGACAAAAGGTTGCTTAATGTACCTGCAAACAGTCAAGACATACTGTATATATTCCAAATGAATGCCCCTTGCTTCTTTTCTAAAAATAATGTTATACTGACTTGCTAACCTCAGTGGTTTCCATTAAGTTTTACAAAGGGGAACAACATGAATTCCTGTTCGCTTATCTGGAGGATATAGCTCTTCCAAATGTGACCTACACTTCAAGGAAAAAATTTGCCCCTAGATGAGAAAACTCTTTACATTAAAAGCAGACCCCATCTGAGAAGGGAGGCAAAAACAGGAAAATAGTAAAACTATTCACCTGAAAGTATATCCATTCACCTTAATACTTAGTCATACTTATTATTAGAAATATTTTGGCAGTGGCTGGTATAATTATGAGGCTTTAAAATAACCCCCTCCCCCCACCCTTTCTCTTGTATAATGCAATGCGCTCTGACACATTTAATATGATTATATCAGTAAAAAAGTTACACATCTGACTACACTGTTTGTGTAGATTCCTAGGGATCCATACTGAAGAGAGAGTGAGAGAGAGAGAAGGCTCCATCTAACTGCATGGATATTGCGGCTGGTCTGAGACTGCTGTTTGGATATGCCTTAAAACTCTCTTTTTGCATGTGGTGCCACAAATATAAAAGACCTAAACGTATCGTTTTTTTTCAAGAAGCTCATCACAGCATCATATATGAACACAGAACATGAATGATCCACGATTAGAATGACAACCAACTGATGAAAATGGCACTGTTTATGAATTTTCAACTAAGGTGGTTTTGAAGATTTATTAGCTCGCAGAACAGCCCCAGGACTAGGGTAAGGTCTTTGTTGGAACAAGGGCCCAGATGCTGTTGTATCGACCCCAGTCTTCGCCTCTCCTGATCTCTCCAGCCCACTTGACCAGCCACCTCTGAAAAATAAAAAGGTTAATAGAAATACCATAATAACCCTAAAATTTCGGACACCCAAGAGTCAGACAATTATTGTTTGAAAATTTTTAGAAAGTGGATTTTTACACAATGCATCCAAATGATGCTTAGTGAATGGCAAACGTTGTAGACCCTGATCAAACTGCTCCTCAAGGAGCAGTTTGATCTGGGTCTACAATGTTTGCTAAGACCGTCTGTCCAAATATTTAGGGTCATTACGGTACCCCTGTATTTTTTCCCGCCATTTTTATCAAGGGAAACAACTTTTGTGACTTCCTTTTTATTTTCCTGGATAACACAGCCTTCAAAAAAATCTCCAAAAGCATGCACAAGATTCATATCAGTCTCTCTGTTTTCTTTATAAAGAGTGAACTGCTGGATCCTATGAAATCAAGTAAAAATCAACTATGCTAATCAGTAACTGCTGTCACATAAGCTAATCAGAGTTTGAACTGTTGCAACATTCCATAAGGCACATTTTCTTGTGTGCTATTGGATGGATGACCTGCGATTTTATGTCCTTTTCAACAGAATTTCAGTCATATCAAGAAGATGGATGGGTGATACTGAAAGGCTGTGTGCAGTGGAACCTCTTTTACGATTGAAAAGATTCCCGCCTACAGCGGGGCTTGGACCAAGGACCGCTAGATAAGTAGGCCAGTGCTTAACCTACTGAGCCTCCTGTGTGTGCTGTTGGAACTGCAACATGCAAATAAGTTACTTAACATCTCTCCCAAAAGCAATGACTCAGTCTCAATTTGTGCAGTCTAGCAAAAATCTTCTTTCTGTGCCTTGTTTGCATGTACGCTGTGTCGAAGGTAAAACAATGAAATATCTATGCTCTGATTCTGATTTCTTACCTTGGTACATCTGAATAAGAAGAAGGGTCCATGGGATCAAGCTCCTCCTTTCTGCCCCTACTGCCCCCTCCTCCTCTACCTCTGCCCCTGTCTCGTCCAGAGTCATAACTCCCACGACCCCGTGGATTTCGTCTGTCATAGTCTTCTTCATCTTCAGATGAGGATGATGATGATGAGCTGTCACTCTGAAAATAAATAAAACTATTTACTGAATTAATCACCGTATGATTATTGAAAGGATGTAACTTGAAATTCCTATGTTTTGTACTGAGATTTAAGATGAATTGATATATGGCCATGTCTTTCTGCCATTTAATTAGCAGGGAGCAAACTGCCAAAGAAAGTAGGAAACATATTATTCTGGGCAAGAATTACCTTCCCTGAAAGTGTTTCTATTCACTCTTAACCATTTGCCATGACCTTGACCTCTAGAATTTACAGGGGTTGCAGTCCAATGCATTTCCATATCACAGAGCATAATAGCAACAGAAAAATGCCCTTTTTCAGCTTTCCCATTCAAATGCCATAAGGAAACATTTTTGACATTGCTATAAAACAGGTCTAGGGCAACCCAGGGTCATCATTTACGGTATAATGGAAAATTTTGGTGTCAAATTTTCGTGTCGTCAAATTTTTCGCGGATTTGCCCCAAAACATGAAGACATTTTTTTGCTGTTTTTTAATTTTCGTGTATGTGAATATCCGCAAAAATAAAAATGACATTTGTCCTGCAAAAGTATTGGCTAAAACAGGACAAAGAAAGATTAACTGAAATAACATTATTATGAACACATTTGAGCCGCGATACGAGAAAACCAACAATGTGGTTGTGCGCCAAACGCAGACTCAGATCAGTCTGGGATTCCGCCAAGTCTGCACAGACTCTTCGTTAAGCGCTTAAAGGGTAGCTATGGGTCTTAGCTACCTCCATGCGAACTGCGAAGACTCTGATCAGACTGGGCGGATGCCCAGGCTGATCTGAGTCTGTGCTGGGCGCACAACCACATTGCTGGTTTTCTCGTGTCGCGGCTCATTTACTAAAATGGTACGGATTGTAAGATGACTCAATTTGATATGCCTGCTGCATTTGCAAACTCGACATTTATGAATATTCTGTCATTTTGACAAAAATGATGTTATTTTGCGAAAGGCAAAGTTGGGCTGTCTGCATTTAAAAAGCGTACATAACACCTGAGACTCTTTTAATGTATTCATAAACAATCTGAGGTGAAATACTTTCAGATAAAACTCCATTTGGGTTTCGGAGGATACCACTTCCATCCTTTTTTTTTCACCAGAAAATGTAAGGTAGACATTTGTATAAATCAATGTTTTTTTTACACAGAAACTGGAAGCAGCTGACAGAAGGGCTATTGTTCTGGATAAAAGTATACAGAACTCACTAATTCAATTCTACTTGCATATTTAGATACAAGTGACCGTAAATTAAGGTGGACGATCCCGGAAGAACTCTGTTCTTGCTTGTTTAAAAAACAAACAGAGTTATTGTTCATCATCAAATCGACTAACTGTGGAGTAAATACAGTTATAATATACACTTACAATATCTACCGTAAAGACCCTAAGTTTTCGGGCACATAGGTCTGTACAAACAGTGGAAACTGAGATCAGACTGTTCCTTAGGAACCAGAATGATCAAGATCTTCACAGTTTCCATTCCATCTGCGCATTATTGTCGACATTACTCTGTGGTAGAACCGAATAACAGGAAAATAAATAATAGGGCAAGGACCGGCTGTGCTTGCAGCAGGTGCAGAATTTGGGCAGTCTGTTTTGGGGATATTTTGAACTTAAACATTGTTTTTCTAGGAAACGAAACGGTGAAATGTTTGTTTTTTTGTTTTATTCTTTAACATACGACGTAAGTTTTACTAAAATAATACGCATAAGCATGCCCCATCGATTGATAATATTTTTCATGACGTTTTTCATGAAATTCAATTTTCTTGCATTTTTTCAAAGAATGTAAAAATATACTTATTAACAAGAAAACTGCAATTTTTTGTTATCAGTTTGTTTCAAATATCATATATTACAGATTATATGATTTGCTGAAATGAAAGTGCATTCATGTGCTAGAGATATGAATTTTAATGGTTGGTTGATTTGATGCTTAACGTCCACGGTAAACAGCTGAGGTCATGTCGGGACGGTCAGTTAACCTAACCACACTATTCCTGGGCAGGCTTAGACCTCCTAAGCGGTTAACCAGTACTAAGTGCACATACTTTCGCCAGTGGAAAATGTTTAAAAATAATATGTAGAAATACAAAATATTGTTTTTTAGGAAAACAAAACGGTGAAAATTGTTTTTTTCTTACCCAAATGTTTTATAGCTCTTTGGGTTATTTAGACAGTATAATGGTTTGAATGCCCCGCCAATATTTCTATTCAGTATTCGTCTACCTTAAGCGATAAAATAGACAGCCTGTTCAATTGTAATTACCTACTAATTACCTGCTAACATAATTGCACCGCATGTTATAACTGAATAGCTACCTACCTGAGGTTTTGGATGATTCAAATGTCTTACATTTACTTTGTACAAACTTGGAAAATATTTTGCGCGTTTCATTTTTGCTGATCGCTACTGACCGAGAAATTCCACGAAAATGAGAAGACGTGAAACTTTCCCATTATATTAAGTTTGTATCAATTTTGTAAAAGTAAATTAAAGGACTGAAATTCAATTTAACAATTTTAAAGTATGTAAGAATAACATTCAACAACACCCACTATCCAAATCAAAAATCAGTGCAAAACATGTCACTTGCTAACATAGACTGCAGTCAAACAAATGTTAAAACACCTCAAATCTGCGTTTGGCCATTATGTTCTTACCAAATCACTGGCATCAGCATTTACATCCATATCCTCTTCATCTTCACTTTCTGATTCTACCATAGCTTCTTCTTTACTTCTTAGTGCATCTGTAAACAGCAACAAATGAGCTGTGGCAAGACAAAACAAACTGGCATGTGTGACCATCAAAGACTTTGTTCAGCCTGTGCACCTGCCTAGTCTGATCAGAGTCTTTGCTGTTGGAATGTAGCTTAGACCCTTAGCTACCCTTTAAGTGCACAGCAAAGGTTCTGACCAGACTGACATGATGCCCAGGCTGATCTGAGTCTTTGCTGGGTGCATATGCTACTTTGTTGATTTCATTGTGATCCAGTTCAAATAAGTAATACTGACTCTGAAAGCAATTGTATTAAAGACATTTATTCCCTAAAGTTGAGCTCACAGTGGATAGGCAATACTTTGAAGGACTTATTATATCATTAACTACATGTATGTGAGACTGGGTAATTTTTTCAATATCTAATTTTAAAATGGCAGTTTGAATGGACTATGGACGGACGAGCGATGGCCGAGACCAAAGGCATAAGACTATTTGAGCCGTGACACAACAAAATCAACAAAGTGGCAGTACTATGCCACTCATCAGCTGGTATTGTGTAAGAATAGAAATTATTAATTCTGTTTATAGCACAAACTTAACTTCAAACAATAATTCTTTCATTGTACTTCATCAGACTTAAACATTTATCATCACTCCATATTTACACTTGCCACTGACTTCCCATAGGTAAACCGTATAGAGCAACTGGCTTCATTCACCGATGAACGACAGTTGATCATGTGACGTCGTCTAGCAATGTCTAAGGTAAACAAACGTCTTGATTGGTCCACGTAACGTTCGATTGACGCCATGTTATGGCGACGGCTGTTTAACGTTATGGCCGAATACATCGTTTCTGTCTTTTCTTCGACGCAAATTATGCATATTCTACATTAAATTAACACAAAAACAGCACAGGACGGGTCTAAAAATAAAGTGTAAATATAAGAATAAAAATTTAATTTTTCAGCATTCATCGTTTGAAGGAGCCAGTGGTCGTCGCTAAAATTCTACAAAAAGTGCTTCGCGCTTCATGGAATTTTAGCCCCGCCCACTGGCTTCATCACACGATGAACGCTGAAAAATCAAATTCCAATACTTAAATATATGATCTGTCTAACTTTTTGCCACCTATGTCTGGTAAAAATCAGAGACAGAATCAAGTAATTCATGAGCACAGCACTATCAGACGAGTGTGACGTCCTCTAATAAATGGGTTTGAACTGTTTCACCCTGTTACCTAACCCTGAATTTGCAACAATGTCATATTTTCACTAACTAACTGAAGGTAAAAGGGTAAAGGTTACTCACAGCCTGTTGCATAATATGATTAAGAAACCCAAGACACAAGAATATTTGAACCGCAACATGACAAAACCAACGAAGAGCCAACTAATAGAAGACAGAACGATAAAAACAGAAAGTTTGTGTTTACTTACTGAGTAATTTTTCAGCTGAGATTGTTATGTCAACATTAGGATGCAGGGGAGATAACCAGGAAACTTGATCAGTGATCGTGTTCCAATAATAGTATCTGTCCCTGCAAATATTAAGAAAATTCTGTGTATTATGATGTCGGCTGATTGGTTATCTTGGGATAAACAGCCCTTTGAGACAGTATTTCAGTCTCCGTCAAGCTGTCTCCCATAGTGAGGGAAAAAGAAAAGAAACATGATAGAGGAGAGAAAAAATATCTAAACAACACCCACCCACACCTAATGCAATCACAGAAGGCCCTTGTCCTACATGGGTTAAGCGCTGGCCTACTGATCTAGCAGACCAGGTTCAAGCCCGGCTTGAGGCGAGAATCTTTCCTACCATAAACGGGATTCCATTGCACACAGCCTTTCATTATCATCCTCACATCGTCCTGATATGACTAATACTGTTGAAAAGGATGTAGAATCGCAAGTCATCCATTCATCCATCCCTTGACCTACTATTATCCAAATTAGTAGGATGCACTGAAAATTACCCAGCACCATCGCCCAACTGCAACCACCCATAGTACTAAGATGTATGGATGCATCACCAAGGAAGAGCACTCTGGGATCAGTTGTTCACAGCATTGTTAGCTTAATGAAGTCCTTAGTCAAGGATTCACACAGTCAGTAGTGGTAACTTTTTTTGCTTAAAAAGTGTTAGAAACTTTTGCACTGCAAAAGTTTCTCACATTTTTTGGCAAAAATATGTTAGCATTTTCACGTATGTTTGAAATTTTAACATCTCATTTTACTAACAACGTTGTCAGTTTTGAACCATGCCTTCATCTTGAGATGTTTGTGAGTTTAAACCAGAGGGACATAACCAACCAAATTAACCTAAAACTGATACTGCATTCGTTCATTTTGCTGTTAAATTTAGAGTCTGAAGCTTAAATTTTTAAAAGTTCAACTGTCTTAGCCTTTTTTGTGCCTTAGGTGAAAGGAACAGACTACATACGTCTTTGTTTTTGCAGAAAGTAAGGCTTGACAATGTATTGCATGTCATTCCCTAGTGGAATGATCTATATACAATGTTCAGCCTAAAGTAAAGAAGACAATCCATTCCAATCACCCCTATCAGGATGATTTGAATGCAGTGTCAAGCTTTACTTCCAGTGATAAATAAAAAGCTATCTTAAAACACTGTTTGCTAATTACCTTAGGGAACAAACTACACTTTGGAACAATTTTAGGCAGCAAGACCCTAAATTTGATTCTTTAAACAAACAGTGAATAAGTATCCATGATGATAAATTGTATTGCCAAATATTAGCTACAGCTGTGAATTTAGCATAAAAACTATAAAATTACACTTGAAAATTAAAATAAGGTTTTAGAGCCAATTAAGTATTGGTGTTTCTAAAACTAGTAACCTTGACTGAAGGATATTCTGCGAGGTTGTGCCTAGAGGTATAATGTTTAATTTCAGCATGTTACAGGATAAAAGATTTTACGTTTCAGGGTCTGCCACCTCCTGCCAGTCTGGAGGTAGGGGATATTTTCTCAACATTCTGTCCCTCTTTCTGATCATATCTGGGTCCGGGTTCCATTTCTTCATGCCATATCTGTTCTTGCAGTATTCCGAGCAGGTGTGATATGGGTTACTTTTGTTAGGGCATGCTATAACCTGTGAAACAAAAAAAATAACAGTTTGAGTGAAAAAAAAAAGGTTCATTTGTAGTCAAACCTGTTCATAAATCTTGCACTGTCACCAATCACTTTTTTTTTCGTTTTCTTTCTGATTGCTTTCTTTTCTGGGTTTCAATACATTTCAAAGAAAATTTTGACCCATTGCTGTCTTTTTTTACTTAAATTCCATCTCAATGGTCTCTTACTTTAAGGCATCAGTAATTTCTAGCTCATCTCTACCTTTTCATCTACTTCATACTGTGGCCTTGGGAAAATGCTGGTGGTTTATTAGTTAGCCACAAGCCTATCAATCACCTTAGATGTATTACGGTAATACAATTTTTTTAATTTTCTGTATTTTTATTTCCAAGTCTGGTGTGTTTATTTATTGTTTTGTAACTGAACTATAGTTTACAATTGTATGAAAGCACTTTGGGATCTGCAGTAGCTTTACTTACTAGGTATGAGACAACCATGAGGCAAAGTGAGACCTCAGCTATGGTCAGACACCTACAAACCCCACTTCTACTACACTTACATGTTTTTTCGTCATTTTTACAAATGAAAACAGACAACTTTGAATCACACCCTTTCAATAGAGGTCTACGGTACTCTTTAAGAAAAGAATCTGCTCCTGGAGGAGTTGGCCCCATACACAAGCCAAAAAACGACAATGGTATACAGAGCTCCAGATAAGAGGGGATATTGAGATTAAATGAAAGATAATTTTTCTCATTTCTAAACTAAAACATAAGTTGTGACCCCTCATTTGAACCGTCTCTGTGAGACAGTTCTACTGATAGGTCACAACACATGTTTTTGTGGAAAAAAAAGGAAAATCATCCCTCTATTATCCCTGTTACCCCTTCTTATCTGGAGCACTGAGTAGAGTTCTTGTGAATGTGTACCCTTTCACCCGAATCTACGGACAGCCACTACCATATTTATCCAGTTATAAGAAGGGTCTTTCAGTGTTAGAAATAAGGGCCAGACAGCAACTTGCCCGCGGGGCAACCTGAAATGAATTTCAACTTGCCCCACAAGATTTCAACTCGTCCCCCTGTATTTCATTGCAATTAAACCGTTTACATGTCATTTTGTTCCGAAGTCACGTAAGTAAACATAGTCCAAAAATGCTCTCCCTTTCTAAGACACTAAGCATGAATTCATGAACTTAAGAGATAACTGACCAACAGTTTTGATCACAGCTGCCTAATCATTTTCACAGGGCTACTTTGACTGGCATTCTTTTTATTTTTCTCCTTCAAAACACTATACTGGTGGGTTTCAAACTTCTCATACATTAAACTTCAAAAAAAGACATTAAAGAAAATTATTTTCCAGAATTTTATCTCCAAAAATTTCAGGTTGTCCAGGGGGCAACCTTCCAAGACTATCAGCTTGCCCCCAGCAAATTTAACCCGTGTCGGGCAAGTGGGCAATTGCTTATTTCTAACACTGGTCTTTCCCTTGTAAGACCGATCCAGATGTTTGGGATTTGGAAGAGAAAAAAACCCATTTCATAGCTGAAACATTAATCAAGACTGAGTAATATAGCTGCAGAAATTTTGGAAGGATCAACTCAAGTTTTATGTTTTATAATGGAATAAATAGGTAATCACCTCTCTCATTTCTGAGTCTTCCTCTTCTTCTTCTTCTTTCTCTTCTTCTTTCACTTTATCACCGTTCACAGCAAGAGTAGCAGTAAGAGCTGCAGTCTCAGGCTCCGGTTCACTATCTTTTGCAGGCTCATCATAGTCTTCAGCAAAAACCTCTTCAACTTCTTCACCAGCTGAAAAACAGTCACAATCTGATGGAGATTCTTATCTTATTTATTCAGCTTCAAAACACTGTTTTTATGAAAATGGTGTTTTTATATGCCCGTTTTGAAAAAACGGACGTATTATGGCATGGGCTGTCGGTCCGTCCATCCGTCTTTCCGTCAACATTCTTGTGCGCACCATATCTCTGTAACAGTTTAAGATCTTTTCATGAAATTTTGTAGGCATATATATTGGGATGGGGCAAAGTGTCGCGTACAGTAATGGTTGCTCCCCCTTTTTCAGTTTCCAAGTTATGCTCATTTGATCATATTTTACCCTACTAGTCTTGTGCGCGCCGTAACTAGATAACCGTTTGGGATATCTTGATGAAACTTTATAGCAATGTGTATGAGGGTCTGACGATGTGTCACATATAACAGTAGTTGCTCTCCCTTTCTTCATTTTGGAGTTGCATCCTTCTGATTAGATTTTTAGGGTATTTTTATGTATATTAATCTTGTGCATTCAATAACTTAGTAACCATTTTGAATATCTGGATGAAGCTTTATAGAAATGTGCATGATCACAAGGCAGTGTGTCACACATAAGAATGGTTGTTCCCCCTTACTTACTTCTAAAGTAACCTCCCTTTGATTAGTTGTTTTAGGCTAGCCCCATTCCCCATTCACTCCATAACTTGTTAACCCTTTGAATATTTTAATGAAAATGTATATAATAATGGGGCAATGTATCATGAGCATGAACCACAACTCTTCCTTACTAACTTCCTGAATTATCTACCCTTAAATCAATTTCGAATTTTACTCTGTAAATCCTTAACTATTGGAAATATTTTAACAAATCTTCATGAAGATGTGTATATTGTCAAGGGAATGTTTTATGACCAAGAATGGTACTCTAGTTTACTTAGTTTATGAATTATCTCCCTTGTTTGACTTTGGCATTTCTTAACTTCTGAGCTGCTTCACCCTGGAAGCTGATTTTTGGTACTCTAATAGTATTTGATGTGTATAGATGTTTTAATAACATTGTCGTCATTAATTAAAGGGTTGTTTCCCCTGTTTGTCTGCCTGTCCATCCATCTTTAAACAATCTTGTTCATTCTATGACTCCTTCATGACACTGAAACAGGCATATTATGCGCGGCTTGCGAAGCTCCTGTGATGATAATCATGGGGCATTATGTTTTACCTGCCTAGATTGAACCATGCCCTGTGTCTAACAGAAAAGATTCTTATACCAGTTATTTTATATATAAAGCTTTTATATACAGAACAATAAGAAAACAAGAATAAAACATCTATGTTCAAGTACCAAACAGTCCACACTAACATTTCCAGCAGTGGGTTTTATATACTGAATGATGCAGGTGGAGGGTTTCATACCATACATTGCGGTTTCTTGGTGAAGCAAAATGCTGTGATGGATATCTATTTTCAAAATGAAAATTTTTTTCACAAAAAGGGGATTATTTCTTTGTACAGTAGCCATGGAACCTGATTATACCATGGTACTTTACTGAAACTATCCTCCTGTAAAGTGAAAATTTTCGCATGCAGCTGTACAATGCCATTTGTCAACTGTATCATGTCTGATGTATCTTTTGATGCAAAAAAGGTTTATACTTGTCACACCATTCAATGTCAACAAAACTCAAAGACAACGACTTCTCATGGGCTTTTCCAAGTGACGTCACTCTTTTGAACCGTGGTATTGGAAAAATAACATACAGAGACATTAACAGCTCATGCAGAATCAACTGCCCCAAAATAATGCAAAAATATTCAGAACAACTTGTATAAAGTTTCTCAGATTTTACCGAAAAAGACAAATATATCAACCTTTCTACAATTTATTTTGGTTTGTGATCCCTAATGAGAAAATAATGGTGCTTTTGCATAAAGACATGAAATTGTAAGAAGGCCTTAATACATGTATTACAGAAAAATTCCATCTAGTGAATTTATTTGATAGTATTATGCTTATTTAATATAATGTTACCTACAACAGATAAATATTTGTCGAAATTTATACTATTTCTTCGTCCTTTCTAAAAGCATTTACTGGTGATGCTGATGTAGAAAAAAAAAAAGGCAGAGAGCTAAGGCTAAGTCTCATTTCCACTTTATTTTTTGATAAACAAAATATGAAGAGATTTACATGGGACACTGTTGACTGTTGTGAGAGCCAAAACATATCAATTCCAGCATCAAAAAAAGGAGCAAGAGGGTAAGCGGAATGTTCCAAAATGCTGATAGATATGAGATGTAGAGGAAAATTAGTTATTTAACTAAAAGAATGACATTTTCATTCAATGGTTTGGATTGAATAATGTGAAACATAAATGACTTATCTTATCTTAGGACAGAGAAGCAGCAAAAATGGAAGACTGCTGATGGATCCAAATACTGTGGAATTAAAGAGCCATCAAAATAATGATTTTGCCAGTATAACATAATAAATTTCTCTGTGTTATCAGATAAAACTGGCCACCCTCACCTTCTGAATGCAACGTCTTGTTTTTAACCTTTTAATCATTTTAACTGTTGTATATACCTCTTTTATCTGTGGTGCGTGGGCACTCTCTACCACATTGCGAGAATACTCAAGTATTGAGGGAGGCAATTACTGAAGATGATGATGATGAAAATAGGAGAAGTCTTGGTTATTCAGTCGAAATAATAAAATCAAGGAAACTTAAAGCTTATCTTTATTTTTTTTTTTTTTATCTGTGATTTTTGTTATAATGTGTATACATGAACAGTTTTTCTTATCATGTTTGTCGACAAAATAGCCCATGGCTAATGTTATTATGTTGTACACTAAAATGTCGACACTAAATAAAGCTTCTTGTATCTTGTATCTCAGTTAATTAAGCTAAGAATGGAAGTAACTGCTGGCAAGAGTGGTGGGTTTAATATGCCCCCCCCCCCTCCTCCCAGTTTGTCAGAAAGTTTTATTGACACGTCGACAGCAGTACTGGTGGTGGGTTTTGAGCAAGAGTATGGGTGGTGGGTCACTCACAGCCTAGGCCGGTGGCAAAGGCATTTTTGTAAAGATTTGTCGAAAGATTTGGTGGGCCGGTGGCAAAGGCATTTTTGTAAAGATCTGTCGAAATAATTTTCCAATCCACGAAAACCGGTCACACCTGAAGTTGTCTTTGGAAGCACACGTCTACAGACGCTCACAGCCTAGACGTCGCAGCAGTTTTATGTTTTTAACCTGTATATACGATGATGCTTTTAACCATTTTGCTGACGTCACTTGCCCGTGATGCTTCGTGCCCTGGGCAGTACAGAAGTCAGTGATTTTTTTTCACTATTTTGGGAATGGTGCCGGTGCCCACAGAATTGGGAAAATCGCGTTGTATCCTCCTTAAATTTGGAATTTCAGAAATACCTTTATTGGCTCAAGTGGTGGGATAGGGGACATGAAACTGAATATATAGTATTTAATTTCAATTATAGCTATAACTCTGCCAGTTCTCTAAGCAAGCAAGTAAATTTATGCTTATAGAATGGTCCATAGAATTTTTTTTCCTGCAGTTGGGAATTTTTCAACCTGCAGTTGGGAAAAAAAGATACTATTTTGAATTGGGACTGGTGCCTTTTATGGGCACCACTTATATAGAGAAAAAAATCACAGGTTCAAGTAGAAGTAGAAAGTGGGTTTCATTACTAAAGTTGCTCAGCAACAGAGAAACTGAAAGCATTTGGTTTTATCTACAATGAAATCTTTATGCTAGCACAAAGGATGGACAAGTAAAAAGCTGTCGAAAATACTTTGTAGCATGAATATTATGCATATTAATGATATCCACGAATTTACAACACCCACGGATTTACAACCTACAACGATACTTTAAATACTATTAGGTTACCCTATTCGAGACGACAACTTAATCACATACAGCTAATATTCATACTGGGCTGGTGATGCTGGGACGGGGAAATATTGTTCGGGCCAGTAGATAAATTGTGCGGTTTGGGCATACAGTGATAACAGAATTTCAGTACTTAACCATTTAGTCAAACTTATTTTAATGTTGCTTAAGTTTCCGTTGCAAGTAAGATGAATAATGAACTGCACAGTTTATTTCCTGGCCTGAGTATATTGTATGGAAGAATTGTATGAATGCTGGTGTAAATGTTTAAAAAAAAAAAAATTATATACATATAAAAAAAAAAAAAAAAAAATAGAAGAAAAAAAAAAAAAAAAAAAAACAATAAAAAAAAAAAAAAAAAAAAATAAATAAATTTATAAATTTCTTAAAATGTTGAGTGCATGTATGTTCTGGTTATGACTGATTACTGAAAATTGTTTTGGACTGAAGGAGGTTCAAGATGATAGTGTGGAAGAATGTGTGCATATCATTATCTTATATTATCTAATACTTAATAAATCGCTTGTGTTGGCTATTTAAGGTAAATTCAAGCTTAAGTTACAGGTGGTAGCATATGCATGGAGATGAAATGTATGTGATAGATGCAGGGTGACCACTTTTATTATTATATATATACATATATATATATATATTTTTTTTTTTTTTTTTGGGGGGGGGGGGGGGGAGAGATGGGGTTTGAGATCATATATATGGGTTGGTCATTGTACTTTGGCAAATTCGGAAAATTTTTCTGAAAAATTATTTAATAACCTGGGATTAAAGGTTGCCTAGGTCAGGAAATTTGGGTTTAAGTAGTAATAAATTCTAGCCCTCAGGCTAGATGTGGTGGTTTCTCCTGCCCAGTCAGAATATTCTGGACATCTGGTCACCCTGTAATTGATGTTACTGGTACTTTTTCATTGTTATAATGTTCAATTTCCATCATCCATCTCATACACTGTGAAATGTACACTCATTCATTCACTTGAACAAATCCAACTCCATCATGACACCATCTCTTCACAATTCACAGTCACTGTTTGCAGAAAAATTTAGTTGTGTTAAAAATCATCATTGTTCTCATCTTACATCAGTAGACAAAACATCTTGTAGGGAAAATGGTAGTGCTAGGGCATGTTAAGTACACCTTTGACTAAAATAGTCAGAAGCACAATGTGCCATTGTAATCATTGTTCGTTTGTAGACTTTTATTGATAGAGCCGCATCATTTGGAATTGTAACGTGGGCCGACCTGCAAACAAACCCCGTCAGTGGAAAAGCATGCTCACCCACCAAGGGCGGTTTATTTGCTTATATACCCCAACATTTACTCGACCACAAACTACCGAGTTTGTAATTTGCATATCTATTTATATCTGTGACCTTCTACCGTCACATTACTTTCCCCTCCGAGAAGTCTCGTCCCGAGACTTGGCCTGGGAATTACATGGGTAAGGCAACTCCGGTCTGGCAGTTGTCATTATCCCACCGCTGCCACCAAATGTAACGTGGGCCGACCTGCAAACAAACCCCGTCAGTGGAAAAGCATGCTCACCCACCAAGGGCGGTTTATTTGCTTATATACCCCAACATTTACTCGACCACAAACTACCGAGTTTGTAATTTGCATATCTATTTATATCTGTGACCTTCTACCGTCACAGAATTAACAACGGATGCAAAATATGCAACAATATTAAAGGGAATAAGGAGTCATGCTAGGGAAGACTTTGAAAAAAATACATATACTACTGAACATTATTATGTCAGGAGTCCACCTAGGGAACATTAAAAATGTTACTAGATAAACACGTAATACATGCAACTACAGGCACATCATAGAAGGATGATGGATATAGAAGTCATAAGATAAGTAGAGGTCAAGCATATTACTTAATAAACTCTTCTGTATTCCAGGAAACTGGACACACTGGGCTTGACTGATGCCAGAGTTTGTTAGTTAGACAGATAAGTCGGGAACTGCAGAGTAGTGGGAAAGTCCCTTCAAGTACTAGAACTTAGTGAGACAATTTAAATACAGGAATGCTCTATTATTAAAGCAAAGACTCTCTGAACAGCGCACAACCTCAAACGCGATTATAGTGTGAACTTTACTAGAGAAGAATACAGTATATAACAGAGTGATACACTACAGCGAGACTACTTCGGTCAATTGTGACCTAGAAATAACTAACCAACCAACTTTAGGCTATATCATTATTGTGGATCAAACCTGGAGTTTTTGATGCTGTGACAGGCGCTGGCGGTGCAGTTTGTTCATTGACAATTCCACGCTTTTGCAGCCGGGCCAAAAGGGCCGGTGGCAAAGGCATTTTTGTAAAGATTTGTCGAAATAATTTTCCAATCCACGAAAACCGGTCACACCGGAAGTTGTCTTTGGTAGAATGACTATTAGTTGTACAGTCGTGCGGATAAGAACACTCTCAGCAACTGTATGTCACAGGGCAAGAGGAGTCAATATGCTACATACTGATCATATAGACACTCTGAGATCAGCTTCCGATCAGAAATGTTTCCAAAACTTGTAGATTTAATGTAGATTTTCAAACATACATAATCGTGCCAGTGAATATGGTGAGAATCTGTAGGTAAATGAAGAAGAACCACAGTGCTCTTAGAAGCACACACAGCAGGCTTGTTCAGTATACAGACATCTGAATCTGCCAAGTACTCCAAACACCTCTAATGAGTATTACATGGAGTGCGTACGCGTGCGCAAATGACGGTTTTCAAAAACACCGAAAAGTATTTCAAAATAGATTTTGTATGCAATTAAATTGAGTTTTAGAATTTGGAAGTTTTGGTCTCTAAAAAAGACAGAGCCTGCAGTATTTGTGAGGGTAATTTAATGGGGGTGAATTTAAGATGATGGATGATGATGATGATGTGATGTCGGTTTGTTTAGAGAGTATTGAGGAGCCCTGCTCGGAATGATCCGAGGTCAGGGCTGTTACAGATGTCAGGTGGGAGATTGTTCCAGATTTTGGCAGTTCTTGGGAAGAATGAGTGACTATGAGCATTTATACTTGAACGTGGAAATGTGTATCTGGACCTCATGGATGGCTGGATATTGTTAGGAAATTTAATGTTTACAAGATTATGTTTTATTTTATAGAACATTATGAGGGATGAAATTTGTCTACGTTTCTCGAGAGTAGGGAGATTTAGTTTTGATAACATGTAACTGACACTGCTAGTGGAACTGTAATCGTTGAATATGTACCTGACGGCTCTGTGCTGGACCATTTCAATCTTTTCTATGTATTTTTTCTGCCAAGGGTCCCACACAGAAGCCGCATACTCAACGAGTGGGCGGACATAAGTCTTATATGCAGATTCTTTTAGTTTAGGGTTATTAGTTTGAATATTACGTTTGATGAACCTCAGTGAGTTGTTTGTTTTCGTTGTGATCTGGTTGATGTGTTTAGCCCACGACAAGTCACGTGTGATATTGACCCCCAAGTATTTTGCGGAGTCAGTTTCTTTTAAGTTAACCCCATGCAAAGTATAGTTGAATGGTAAGGGATTTTTCTTATTTGTGATACGGATCACTTCGCACTTGTCGGGGTTAAACGCCATCAACCATTCACTCTCCCAGGTTTCAAGTTTTGTTAAGTCGTCCTGAGGGACTGGCAGTCTGTCTGGTTTGTAACGGTAAGGTACATTATAGTGTCGTCAGCGAAGAGCCTGATGTCGCTCCGTATCATGTCTGGCATATCATTTATATAAAGTAGGAACAGACAGGGCCCAAGAACGGAACCCTGTGGAACGCCTGACATGACAGAGCAAGAGTCAGACTCCTCGCCATCGAGCACTACTCGTTGCGTTCTGTTTGAAAGAAAGGACCCAATCCATGATATAGCGTCTTTATTAATGCCAAAGCGGTGGAGCTTCAGCAAGAGCCTTTCATGATCTACCTTATCAAAGGCCTTGCTGAAGTCCATTACAATGACGTCGGTCTGTCCTTTGCCATTTAGTGTGTCCGAGATGTCTTGGACAAATTGAATAAGCTGAGTTTCGCAGCTGAGTTTTTTGCGGAAGCCATGTTGGTTTGAATGGAGGAGATGATGTTCATCCAAGTAGGCCATGATGTTTGAGGTTATGATATGCTCCATGACCTTACAACAGATACACGTGAGGGATATTGGCCGGTAATTTTCTGCCTTGGTTTTGGGACCTTTTTTATAAACTGGGGTGACAGTGGCATTACGCCAGTCGTCCGGTACAATGCCCTCACGTAGGGAGCTGCTGCAAATGTCAGTGAGCATAGGGGCTATCTCATGGTGGAGTTCCTTCAATATTCGAGAAGAAAGGTTATCAGGGCCAGCAGCTTTACCAGGGTTCAGTTTGGAGAGTTGTTTAGACACTCCATGTACATTGATGTTGATGTCGGGCATAGTTGGGGATGTGACACTGCGTGGAAGGACCAATTCAGCAAGGTGTTTCAATTTCAGTGGTACAAGTTTTGTAAAAACGGACTGGAATTGGCCGTTCAGGATATTTGCCTTATCAGAGGCCTTTGTGTAGGTAGCACCATTATATTTTATGGAGGTGATCTCCTTACTATCTGATTTCTGTTGTTTTATAAGTGACCAAAAACGTTTATTTGGCTTTGCAGGTTCATTAGTATTTTCCGGTTGGTCAGTGATGATTGAATGTAAGTATTGATTATATGCTTGACGGATCTCCTTTTGAATTCTATGTTTAAGATGGATGAATTTGTTCTTGATGATATGATTTGTCCTATTTGATTTGAGTTTAGAGTAAAGTTTATCGCGTTTTCGCATGAGGCGCTTGATAGTGTTGTTGACCCAAGGGAGACCGTCTTTTGGTCTGCATAATTTTATTGGGATGAATTTTTCAGAAAGGTCATTAAGTGCTTTTTTGAATAATTTCCATTTGTCGTTAGTGTTCATGTTAGCAGACAATTTAAAAAAGTCACTCTGGTATGCAGCCATCTCCGATCTAAAACCATTCCAGTCTGTTTTCTTGTAAAGCTTTACAGGCCTTTGCTTTTGCTTGTTCCTCCCTAATTTAATTTTGAGTTCATGATGAACTATGTCGTGGTCCCCTTGCCCAAGAGGAGGGAGTGTTTTCGTGCTCTGAACTAGGCTTGGGTGATTTGTTAGGAAGAGATCCAGGATGTTGTTGTCCCTGGTGGGTTCTTTGACCATCTGCTCCAAAGCAAAATCATGTACTATTTCAAAAAAATTTTCATAAAAGGATTTAAAGCTACAGCTGTCTTTGATTTGAGTCCTATCCCAGTCTATGTCAGGTAGATTAAAATCTCCGAGGGCCCATATAATACTAGACTGGGGTATTTTGGAGAGAGATGATCTTAAGCCTTCTAGACTTACTTCATCAAACTCTTTTGGCTTGTAATAGGAGCAGATGTATACATTTTTAAGACCGGGTATGTCTACTTTTGCCCAGATAATTTCAGCAGAACTATCTAGTTCTGGCTGGCTAGTAGGATTTAGTGAGTGTCTGATGGCCAGGAATACACCTCCACCCCTTTTCCCTTCCCTATCTTTTCGAAAAATTGAATATTGTTCGGTGTCAAAGATTTCACTGTTGTAATGGTTGTCATTCAACAAATGACTGAAACAGACTTACTGGCATCTTACCGAGGCATCTTTGACCCGCGGTCGTAAACCAGGTCGAGACTCTAGACACTTTGACTTGTTTTGTTCTGTTTTCTGAGTGAACTCTCCACTGTTTTTTTTTTTTTTTTTTTTTTCTATATTTACTGCTACACCCTCTTTTCAGAGTTTTATGAGCAGGTGTACTTTTGTACACTCCAGCGTTGCAGGATGAAAGCCTACATATAGCCATGTAGCTATAGTATGGATCTTTAACCTGCACAGGGGATGACTCTCCCTGCACAGGGGGCCTCCAGTTAACGTCCCGATCCGAAGGACGGCACACTTGTTAGCATCATCCCTGCAAATGATGCCAGAAAAACGTGTTCGGACATGTCTTTTAGTGCACCACAGTGGAGAGCTCATTCAGTCTACTGAGGCGTAGTAGGCGGGTTAACCTAGTAGGCGTCATGACAAAAGTACATGTATATTATATCTTAATCTTGTAACCTTTTACGCAGACAAGTCTAAAATCCTGGTTCCTAAAATAGCCCAAGTTAATTGGTAGTAATGCTATTCACAGCATTTATTTGGATCACCGATGACCATTCCAATGCAATTTGTGTGAATCTGCCATCACATTCAACCTAGAGTCTCAATTTCTTTTTATAAGGACAATATTTATGCTCAGAAGACTGGCTGCGAAGTGAGTGCTCATTCTCTCTCTCTTGTTCTTTTCCAACATGTTTCGACAACTAGCACAGACTTCCTGCATAAACACGCAAAAGCTGAGCAGAGCACAGTGAGGTAGGGGAGACCGGGGATGAAAGAGCTATTTTTTTACTTTCAGTCTCTCCTGCTATAACCTTCGCATGTATTGCATTGATTTATACTTGAAAATAGAGCGCCATATTTGCGCAAAGTTATAGCAACATTCAGGATCGGATATATCGAAGGCCTGCACCTGGTTGAGGCTCTAAAGACGACAGGTCGACTGGCACAACCTACCCCGATCACGGGGTTGGTTGTGCCAGACCCCGGGGTAGGTTGTGACATCCAAAAAGAGCCATTTACAAAATGTTTTTATACCGCAAAGCATTTACCGCCTGATTTTCTCTAAGTTTTTATCTCGAAAATAATAAAAATACATCAGTTTTGGTTGCAAAGTAGTTCAAGTGTGAAATGTCAGTAAATATTCTCTGTCTGAAAAACTCTGTGTGTGGGTGCGTGTGTACGTGTTCACTATGTGTTTGTGTGTCTAGTGTAGAAAAAAAAAACTTTCTTTTTCTTTTTTCTCAGACAGATAATAAACTAAATACACTTAAACCATACAATATTTGATTTCAAGCCCAAAATACTGGAATGAATTTTTGCGAGAACATCATGGCTTCGCCTGTGGCTATGCTAATGTTTACGAGGCGTCGTTGTACTATTCATTCCTCGTTCAGTAATTTATTTATTCATTTTTCGATATCCATAAATACAATTTGTGATATCACAAAATAATTATAGATCCAAAATGTATTTAGGATATTCATCAATCAATTTTGGGATGTCCATAAATCGAAATTGCATATCCAATAAACGTCTTTATTGATGTCCATTATTCGATTTTTGGATATCCATACCTCGATTTCTTGCTATCAAATGATTAGATTTATGATCTATGGATGTAAAAAAAAAAAAAAAAACGAAATATATCCGTTAACAGAACTATCGATGTCCCATGGGTACATCCCATGCAGCGCCAGCCCTGCCAAAGCGGATGCACAGTCTGATCAAGTTGTTGAAAAGCTGTTCGGTGCAATTATTATCACATCGAAACTGCGCATGCTCCGGCGAGCCCCAGCAGGCACATGATGTTGAAATGACGTCGTTCTGACGTCGATGCGAAGTAATGACGGCGCATCAACGTCAGTACGACGTCATTTCGACGTCATGTGCCTGCTGGGAGCTGCTTATAAACAAGAGGGCCATGAGGCCCTGAATCGCTCACCTGAACAATTGGCAAGGTGGCTTTTACTTATAATGTCTGAAATTGTCAAAATATGAGTTTTAGGTGAAAGTAAAAGAATGACCATGACCACTTGTACTCATAAATCTTCATGTACTCATTAAGACAACCATATAAACCATTTTTAGGCCAAAATCTTCGAAACTTTCCATGAAATCTTATGTTCTAGCATTTTCCCATATTTGAACATGCCGCAAAAAAGGTCAAGGTAAACACAAGGTCACCATTTGAACAGTCTTGGTGGTACTCTAGTACACCATGTTATTTACCAAGTTTCAAGGCCATAGGTGTATTGGTTCTAGAGAAGAAAAATATTAAAGATTTATACCATAAGTGGTAATGGCGGCCAAGCTGGTCATGTGACCTGGACCGTTTGAACAAATTTTCACTCAATCTACCCCTGGAGGCTCTATATGAAATGTGTTCACATTTGGCCCTTTGGCTTTTGAGGAAATCGTCGAAAATGTCAAAATATGAGCGATCTGGATCAAAGGTAAAAGAATGACCTTGACCTCTTGTACTCACAAATCTTCATGTACTCATTAAGATGATTGTATATACTAATTTGTAGGCCAAAATCTTCAAAACTTACCATGAATCTCATGTTCTAGCATTTTCTGATATTTGACCTTGCCGTAAAAAAGGTCAAGGTCAACCCAGGGTCATAATTTGAACAATCTTGATAGTATTTGAGTACCCAATGCTACATACCGACTTTCAAGGCCATCGGTCTACTGGTTCTTGAGAAGAAGATTTTTTCAAGGTTTTTACCATATATGGGCGTGGTGGCCATGTTGGTCATGTGACCTGGACCATATGAATGAATTTTCATTCCCTCAACCCCTGAAGGATCTATATGAAATTTGGTTATAATTGGCCTAGTTATTTTTGAGGAGATTGTTTGATATTGTCAAAATATGAGAGTTCTGGGTCAAAGGTCAAAGAATGACCTTGACCTCTTGTACTCATAAATCTTCATGTAGTCATTAAGATGACTGTATGTACCAATTTTTAGGCCAAAATCTTCAACAGTTTCTAAGATATCTTATGTTGCAGCATTTTGCCATATAAAAGCATAAGGAAGCAAATTTGACCTTAACGTAAAAAAGGTCAAGGTCAGCACAAGGTCATAATTTGAACAATCTTGGTAGTACTCGTGTACCCGATGCTACATATTAAGTTTCAATGTCATCGACCTATTGGTTCAGGAGAAGAAGATTTTTTCAGGTTTTTACCATATATGGGCATGGCGGCCATGTTGGTCATGTGACCAGGACCATTTGAACAACTTTTCGTTCCTAAGGTCCCAGGAGGCTCTATATGAAATTTGGTTACAATCGGCCCAGCGGTTTCAGAGGAGAAGTCGTTTGAAAGTGTGGACGGACGACGGACGGACGGACGACGGACAACGGAGCCTTACCATCCTATAAGCTCCCCCGGAGCCGCTGGCTCAGGTGAGCTAAAAAGGCTCTTTGAGCATGTGAAGTTCGCATATGCTTCAAGTGTAAGTGAAATCATGCATAAATGAAAATAGATGAATTTGCAAACGGTGTAGACCCAGATAAGACGGCTCATGTCATGCTGAGCCGCCTTATATAGATCTACACGGTTTGTCCTCTAGTCTTTAAATTCCCAGTATAACTTCGACAAAACATTTTTGAAAGTTTGCAGGTGAAGATATTTTCGTCTACCGTTTGGCGCTTTAATGGTTAATTTTGGGAGAGTCGAAGTTTTAGTCCGTGTATCGTGTTTTTCAGCAGGATTTTTGACAGGCCTACAGTTTGTTGATTTCAACATTTAAATGACTTTGAGACATAATAAATACGTCTAGTAGCAAAATATAATTTTGAGAAAGTAAACAATCATTCTTACTCAGACACACGAGGGACTGAGTCAGACAGTGGATCTGTGAAATTTCAATTTTAATGCCACTTGGGTGCAGCAGAATTTGTGGAAATGAACTAATCATTTATCTTAATAATATACTCAGGGGCGTAGCCAGACCTAATATTTTATTGAAGCAGGCATTTTTTGAGACATATACGTAGCTGAATGAATAGACTTGCAAGGGAGATCACTATAATATGGAAACAACTCTGTCCTGTTCTGCCATTCTGAAAAAGGGGAACAACTTTTGTGACTTTCTCTTTGGTTCTTTTCTTAAATAATGTCTACTCTAAAAGAAAAGAATTTACTCCTAGAGGAGCAAATTCTTTACTTTTAGCGACGACACTTTTTGAAAAGGGAGGCAAAAATGCTTAGTTGCATCTCTTGAAAGTGTGACCATTCAGCTTAAGCACAAATGAATAATGTTACAGCCTGTGCTTCCAGGCCTCCTTCTAGCTATGCCCCTGCTATACTGCAAAATAGTTATTGAAGCACTTACTGAATTTAAACTCTAGAACTTTTTTATGGCTGAAAAACAGAACAAAAACCTGCTTCATTCAGCCTCACCCATTTGTCAGCAGAGTTCGTTTGATTATGGGCATTACCCCCTCATATGCCCCGCCTATCTCCGAGCAAGCACATGTATACCGATGGTAGCTAGCTTATTATTATTCATTTTTTTTCATTTTATTATCTCTTTATTACTTTTTGTATAATTGTATATTACAGATTTCATTTGATTACTTAGTTCTTATGTTACTTTTAGGCCTATGTATTTTATTACATGTAGCCTATTTAAATGTTTTTATTTATTTTTATTTATCATAGTTTTATTTCGCACCTAAATGCACCATACACGTAACTGATGATTGTTTATTCCCGAATTCTAAATATTTCTGCTTGGTTAATAAGAAGAGACAGAGATACAAGTATATCCATACTATAATGACATAACTAATCTGTTTCATTTCCCAGAGGAACAATATCATGTCCGGGTTCTAGGAAAGAGCGCTGCGTGCATGCTAAACTGTCTGGTAATGTATAGAGAAGTTCATCCTTTTTGCTCTCTAGCCGTTTACAAATAGTTTGTCATTATGGCAAACCATTTTACTGTTATCTCATTTATAACATCAGATATCTAATATACTATATAAGATATCTTATTTATGTAAGATATCTCATATAATAAATAAGATATCTTATATAATATGTTAGAAATCAGATATAACATATAAGATATCTAATATAACACATAAGATATCTTATATCCTATATAAGATATCTAATATAGGATGAAAAAAGATATCTTATATAGGATATATGATATCTTATATAGGATATGAGATATCTTATTTATTTTACATATAGGATATCTTTTATAAAATATAAGATATCTTATATGTAAAATTAAATTAGATATCTCATATCCCATATAAGATATCTCGTATCCTATATAAGAAATCTAATATGCCATATAAGATATCTTATATATTAAATAAGATATCTAATATAGGTATATAAGATATCTTATTTGACTTTTCCATAAGACACACTGCAATATATTAGATATCTTTCATCGGATATGACATTTTATATAACGTGAAAGATATCTTATTTAGTATATCAGACATCTTATATCAGATATAAGATATCTTATATAGGATATGAGGTATCTTATTTAATTTTACATAAGATATTTAATATAATATATCAGATATATGATATATTATATAAGATATCTTATAAGCTATGTAAGATATCTAATATATTATATACATTATTTGATATATTACATAGGATATCTTATATGAAAAATCAAATAAGATATCTCGTGTCCTATATAAGATATATCCTCTATTAGATATCCTATATAGGATATAAGATATCTTATATGTTATATTAGATATCCTATATTTTATATTAGATAACTTAATTGGCATATTAGATATCTAATATACTTTATAAGATATCTACTATGCATAATGAATAGTAAAACGGCTTGCCATACGTGATGGCATATTTTTTTCTGCGTAGAACAATAAACCAGATCATTTGAGAAAATAATATTTTATGTAATTGCGATAATGGAATCCTAAGGGATTGTAGCTTTAACGCACTGTTTTGATTATAGCCCTTTCATTCAACGAAATTTCGGGCTATTAATCTTTTTCAATCAACCAAATATTCGGGGTTATACCCCGAAAATCTAAATTTTCAGGGTAATACCCCGAAAATTTGAGTGAAAGAGCTATAATAAGTACAGTGTGAAAATGATATTGCTTTGCTACTTCTTGAATGTCACTTCCAATTCCAGTCTGTAAGGGCCTCCCACAGCTTTTATGAATCATTGTAAAACTTTGCAGGCTTTTTCTCATGGTCTTTGGGGGTGGTCGGGTGGTGCTATGGTGCTGTTGGTAACTTCCAGTGCCGGGACGTCCTACTGATTTGGAACATTGTAGGGCAAGGGCCTACTGTGCTTGCAGTAGGTGCTGGTGGGGGTTGTTTGGACATTTTTTCTCTTGTCTATCATTTCTCCTCTGTCTCCCTCTCTGAGAGACGGCCCGATATAGACAGAAATACTGCCTCAAAGGGCCGTTAAACCCAAAACAATCAATCAATCAATCAAACTCATGTTCCTTAGATGTGCATGTGACTTAGGGGTTATGGTCTGATATTTTTTCTACTTTTTCCGCTTTGCGAACTTTGTCATTTTTCAGCATCAGAAAACCTTTTGAGTACATACCTTGTGTGCGCAACTCCTCTCAGAGTTTTTCATAATTCATTCCGAAACTTTGCAGGCCCCTTTCCCATGGCCTGTAGACATGCTTATGACTTAGGGGTTATGGTCGAATAATTTTTATTGCTTTTTTCGGTTTGCGAACTTGGTCATTTTTCAGCATCAGAAGACATTTTAAGTATGTACCTTGTGTGCGCAACTCCTCCTACAGTTTTTCATAAATCATCCTGTAACCTTGCAGGCTTCTTTCTTATGTTCTGCAGATGGTCTGTGACTTAGGGCTTATGTTCGTATAATTTTTACCACTTTTTCCCCATGTGAACCATTTTGCCACATGAGAAGACCTATTGACACTACATACCGACATACCTTGTGTGTGCAGCTCCTTTTACAGTTTTTCATGAATCATTTTAAAACTTCATCATTGTCTCTGGGTGTGCATGTGACTTTAAGATTACAATATTATCATTTTGGCACATTTTTGCATGTTTATAACTTAGGCCCAAATACTAACAAAATGGATAAACAGTGAGTGCCTTGTCAAGTTGTTTTGCAATTTGAACGTATTCATTTTTCAAGCTCAAATACGATCAATTTGCATAGACAATGGGTACCTTATGTGTGCTATTCCGCATGCGTTTTTGCACATTTTGGGTTTGTGCATACCCAATTCTTTTTCCCAAAAGCGGGGGACATAAATTCACCGAATTCGATTTTTAATTTTGTATGAGCAAAACAGAAAGCCTATCCCAGCCTTTATCATCAAAATACTGAGACTGAACAAGATACAGACAAAATTCTAGCAGTGGCTATCTCAGCATCCGGAATACTAGCTAATGTAGTCTGGTAGACTGGCATCAGTCTGCTAAATGATAATATGACAAAATAATGAAGAATTATACAAACAAAAGCAACGAGACTAATTTTAGAAACTACTGGCTTCATACTGCAGTTACGTTATTAATGGAGTCTGAAGCCAGTCTTAGATTCTGGAACTCTATCGGTTTTTCTTTTATCTGGATGCTGCTATACAATAATGACCGCTAGTTCGTTTACTCCTTAAGAAATTTCATCGAACAGTATTACATTTAAAGTTGTTTGTTATTAATTTCTACATAATAATGGTGGATTATAAACATAATATTTGTATTTTCATTGTATTCTATGGAGTATGTTTGAATGTTTCAACTGGTATGTATTAATATAAAAAATACTCCTGTTATTTTATTTTATTTTCCTTTTTCTTCTATAATATCTATGCTAATAGTATTATAACACGGCTCACAAAACAAACTAATTAAGTATATTGTATTGTTACATATAAAGTTATTGTGTGTGTGTGTGTGTGTGTGTGAGAGAGAGAGAGAGAGAGAGAGAGAGAGAGAGAGAGAGAGAGTATGCTGAAGTAACGCATGCGATAGAAAACATTAAGCATTATAACTGACAGAAGTAAATTTAATAAATTGACAAATAAATAACTAAAAACAAGAACTGCCAGAAGACAATGGAGCACGCTTATGGAAGCTTAACTGTAAGAAGAGCACATATGATATGAAGATTATAGGCCAAATAAAATGAGTACATCTCACCCCCATGTGTTTTTTCTTCTTTTCACCATTTTGCGAAAGGGGAACGATTTTTTAGACTAACTGTTTGCTTCCTAAAACAACAAATCCCTTCCAAAATAGGAACATCTCTTGAAGAATTGAAATTGCTCGGAAAGAAGCATTTTTTTTTCCTTTAAGAGGTAATCCCTATCTAGAAGGGGCGCAAAAATGAAATTAGCAGAATTTTCCCCCTTGTACCTATTCATCTTAATTACTAATAGCTGGTTGTGGCGATAATAAAGGAAGATTCCTAAACATCAGGCATTCCTTTGGTGAGTAAATTATATCGAAGCAGATATTAATTGGTTAAAGATGCTTTTCTATCTTTTAGCTCCTTTTTAACGATGATCAAAAAGTCTTTTGCTCTTTGGTTCTCGTAAGTGAACGAGAATCTAGTTATATAAAGTAGACCACAATGGTTTGTTTTATTCGCAAACCATATTTATGCACTGGGACACTGGATAGGTCTAAACAAACAGTCCGCACCAAGATCAGACTCTGGTCTGGGTTTACTCTTTCTGCCATTCCATTTGCATCTTTTATACGCTACTGCATTGAACGCCCACATCGTTCCAGCTTTAGGACAATTTCTTTTAGCATTTTAGGTGTGCTAATTTTTATTAGTTTTACGGTACAAGTTTAGAAAACTGGCTGTAGTCAGACTAAAATATGACTGTTGTCAGTCCCGAAGGTTAATGTTGTCAAGCCCAAAAGTGGCTGTTATCGCTCCCAAGATGATCGATAGTTGGCAGTCCCGAAACTGGGTCTTATGAGTCCCAAATATGGTTATTTTATGAAAAAACAAGAAATGTTACAGTATGTAACAAATGCCCCCGAAGGCCCCTTGAACTACAAAATGTAGCCTGTAACCCATGGATGTGACCTTAACCATAGAGCCATGCAACCTGAGTTTTGCACACCACAACGGTTCTCAAGTCGCTTTACTGTTCTGTGACATTCAAATGCAATTCAGAAGTTTAAGAGTATACCTGGACATAAACCACTACTCAATCTGTGCTGTGGTCTCTGACATTGGGTGTAAGAATACAACCTTGTACCTGACATAACTTATCAATAAAGATTCGCTTTTGTGGTTTCGCCTGTGTCATAGAGAGAGAGAGGAGCTGACCTTTACCCTGGCATACCTTCTCATTACCCTTTATATGTCTACAATGTTAAATGAAATTTGCTTTGGTACTTTCTTGAGTAATTGCCAAGACTGTTTTGACCTCTGACCCCAGATTGTGACCTTGCCCTTGAATTTTGGAACTTTAAGATTGTGTGTGAAATACCTTCTCATTATGGTTTACCTTTCTTAGAAGTTTGATGAAATTCCCTTCAGTAGGCTTTAAGAAATTGCAGAGACAAGATTTGACCTTTGACCCCTGACTGTGGCCTTGATCTTGGATTTCGAAACCTAATTATTGTGTGTGACACACCTTCACGTTATGCTTTATCTATCTGTGAAGTATCATTAAATTTGCTTCAGTTGTTTATAAGTTATCGCTGAGACAAAATTCTGAGTCACGGTTTGACCTCTGGTCCAATTGTGACCTTGACCTTGGGCATAGGACCTAAGTCTTGTGCGCAATACACCTTCTCATTATGCTTTATCTATCTGTGAAGTTTCATAAAATTTGCTTCTGTAGCTTATAAGTTATCGCTGAGACACGATTCTGAGTCGTGGTTTGACCCAATTGTGACCTTGACCTTGGGCGTAGGGACCTAAGTCTTGTGCGGGACACACCTTCTCATTCTGCTTTATTTATTTGTGAAGTTTCATTAAATTTGCATCGGTACTTTATAAGTTATCGCTGAGACACGATTCTGGGTCACAGTTTGACCTCTGACCCATTTGTGACCTTGACCTTGGGCGTAGGGACCTAAGTCTTGTGCGCGACACACCGTCTCATTATGCTTTATCTCTATGTGAAGTTTCATCAAATTTGCTTCAGTAGTTTTTAAGTTATCGCTGAGACACGATTTGTAACGGACGGACGGACTGACGGACAGACGGACGGACGGACGGACGGACAGGGCGATTTTAATATGCCACCCGAAGTTCCTTCGGGGGCATAAAAAAACAAGTAGCCCAAAGGGCAACAATTGCTCACCTGAGAGACATTGTAAACCCATAGGGATATTTAAGATGCTCAAGGGCAGCTAACTGCACAATCAGTAGTCCAATCAGGCTGAAAATTAAATTCATCCAAAACATTATGTATGCCCATATTCAATATATGCAAGTTTAAAAAGTATCCGATCAACAGCACAACAGACAGAGCTGTCAGCTTGTACTATAACCTTTCACCAGCAGCCAAATTTCATCTCACTGGACTTTTTGCAGAGGGATAACAGCATGGTTCCTAATCTCTCAGGGATGTTTACTTCTAAAGGGAGTTTTTTTTTACCCCTAACAAGTTTTTATCAAAACATTCCACTGCAGAGAACCTAGATAATCATCATTTAATATGTGTGTTCATGAGCATGGATTTACGAATGTACTGAATTAAAATTTTGTTGTTGCTTTGACCTAGTGCACAATATGGAGGCTATCTTTGAACTTCCATAGCTGTTAATAGCTTCTTTTCTGAAATGAGCCACTTCATGAAAAAACAGTTATTTGCATATGTGAAAACAAAGGTGCAGATCAGCTGCACGGTAATTACGTAGTTCATCAGTGTCTTTGTTTTTGCCAAATAGATAATAAAACTATCTACTTTCTTAAACCTCTTATCATTTTCTGTGACTGTACAGTCTGAGTTTTGAACTGGCCGGAAACCCAAAATACAGGACTTCTGTTTGCGTAGATATTCATGTTTGAAAGTGTGGATGCACGCAAGCTTAATGTATGTCCTTGGTACCTGAAAGTATGAAAAGGAACAAATAAAAAACAGCGGAAAAAACATGAAGTTGTTTTCACCATTATAAGTCGATGGGAATTTTTTCCGATGCTCAAGGGCAGCTAACTTGGTAGTGTTGGCCTGATCTGGCCAAAATTTGAACTTGTTTAAGATATTATGCATTTCTTCATTACCTGCAAGTTTGAAAAGGATCGGATCAGTAGAAACCAAGCAAAGTGGTGACATTGATTTTTTGGACGCTCAAAGGCAGGTACCTCCATAGTCCGTGGTGGGATCTAGCTGAAATTCAAACTAATCCAAGCTTTTATGCATATCCTCAATACCTGCAAGTATGAAAAGGCTCCAATGAAAAATAGCGGAGAAAATGTGATGACATTGTTTTCTCCATTATAACACTATGGGATTTTTTTCAAACGCTCAAGGGCAGCTAACTCCGTAGTATGTGCTCGAATCCGGCCAAATTTCGAACTCATCTAAGCTCTTATGTATGCCATCATTACCTGCAAGTATGATAAGGATCTAATCAAAAACAGTTGAGAAAACGTGATGACGCCATTTTCCCCATTATAACCCTGTGGGGGCTATCTGCTGCCATGGAAACCAGAGTTCTGAGCTGATCTGCACCAAAACCTAATGCAGCCTTTATCACGGTTGACAATTTTGCTGTCCTCTTTAATTGCACGCCGGTGGGTCGGGGTTCAGACTCTATGATAGCCCCTACATAAAGCTATATATTAGTTGGTTGGGGCCGGATGTTTGTCTGTTTCTTGGCCCACCAGGGTTCAACTGGTGGTCTTCTTTTGCTCCAGTACTCCAGTGGTGTTGCTGACGTCCCAGGGATCTCCGGATGTCTCAGCACGTTTTGGCTGTCGAGTCCTCATCCTTGCTTCATCACGGTCTTTTCTTGATCTTAATTGTTGACCGTGATGACTCTCTGATGAGTTAGGGGACCTCCATACGAACCGAACTACCAACTAATTGTGTGCACCGCAGCGGAGGGTGAGGGTGAAGGTTTGGGCCCAGTTTAACCGGTTTAAACCCCCTAGTAGTTATTACTGACCGTCCCAAGGCGGTACTTTTGTTGCGGTTGCATTTGTGTTATGTTCGGTGCTGTTTAATTTATTGTGTTCTCAGTTTAATCCTTCTATCATAAAATAGACAATAGGTAAAAATAATTGTTAAATGTTTTTCATATAATTTGCTTGGTCCGTTGTAACCCGTCTGTTGGTCTAAATTATTTAGTTCAATAAAGATAGCTGAGTTGCCATCTATTTGGGAAAGAGCTGCTGACTCGGCTTATCACTTGTAATTTATTGTTTGTTGGGATGTCTTTGTCAATCTATCCCTTTGATGTTGGGGATAGGGTTTGGGATCTGATTCAGTCAGTTCCTGAAGTGTAGTTACTCTTTAAATTTACCCCACCCCAATGATGCTTCAGATAAAATTTGATTGCGATCGACCCACTGGTCTCTGAGATATTTATGTTTGAACGTGTTGACGCACCCACACACAGACGGAAGGACAGTGGAACGACGGCTCGGGATCTAGCCGAAATTCAAACTAATCCAAGCTTTTATGCATATCCTCAATACCTGCGAGTATGAAAAGGCTCCAATGAAAAATAGCGGAGAAAATGTGAGGCTAATCCTTCATGTAAGAGAGCACGAAAATGACTTCAAACTGGTTGAAGTATAAGAACACATTCCCCCTAAGATGGAATTGCGGAAGCGGAACTTTACCCCTAGAGCGGAGTTGCGGAAGCGGAACTTCATGAAGACATTCCCTTGGATTTGCGGAAGCGGAACTTTGTGAAGACACTCCCTTCTGAGCGGAGTTGCGGAAGCAGAACTTCGTGAAGACAGTCCCTCCTGAGCGACATTGCAGAAGCGGAACTTGGTGAAGACAGTCCCTTCTGAGCGGAGTTGCGGAAGCGAAACTTCATGAAGACAGTCCCTCCTGAGCGGAGTTGCGGAAGCAGAACTTCATGAAGACAGTCCCTCCTGAGTGGAGTTGCGGAAGCGGAACTTCGTGAAGACAGTCCCTTCTGGGCGGATGTGCGGAAGCGGAACTTCGTGAAGACAGTCCCTTCTGAGCGGAGTTGCGGAAGCGGAACTTCATGAAGACAGTCCCTCCTGAGCGGAGTTGCTGAAGCGGAACTTCGTGAAGACAGTCCCTTCTGAGCGGAGTTGCGGAAGCGGAACTTTGTGAAGACAGTCCCTCCTGAGCGGAGTTGCGGAAGCGGAACTTCGTGAAGACAGTCCCTCCTGAGCGGAGTTGCGAAAGCGGAACCTCGTGAAGACAGTCCCTTCTGAGCGGAGTTGCGGAAGCAGAACTTCGTGAAGACAGTCCCTTCTGAGCGGAGTTGCGGAAGCGGAACTTCGCGAAGACAGTCCCTTCTGAGCGGAGTTGCGGAAGCGGAACTTCGTGAAGACAGTCCCTTCTGAGCCGAGTTGCATAACCGGAACTTCATGAAGACAGTCCCTCCTGAGCAGAGTTGCGGAAGCGGAACTTGGTGAAGACAGTCCCTTCTGAGCGGAGTTGCGGAAGCGGAACTTCGTGAAGACAGTCCCTCCTGAGCGGCGATGCGGAAGCGGAACTTCGTGAAGACAGTCCCTTCTGACTGTAGTTGCGGAAGCGGAACTTCGTGAAGACAGTCCCTTCTGAGCGTAGTTGCGGAAGCGGAACTTCGTGAAGACAGTCCCTTATTAGCAGAGTTGCGGAAGCGGAACTTCGTGAAGACACTCCCTGGAGTTGCGGAAGCGGAACTTCGTGAAGACAGTCCCTTCTGAGCGGAGTTGCGGAAGCGGAACTTCGTGAAGACAGTCCCTTCTGAGCGGAGTTGCGGAAGCGGAACTTCGCGAAGACAGTCCCTTCTGAGCGGAGTTGCGGAAGCGGAACTTCGTGAAGACAGTCCCTTCTGAGCCGAGTTGTGGAAGCGGAACTTCAAGAAGACAGTCCCTTATGAGCCGAGAAGCGGAAGCGGAACTTCAAGAAGACACTCCCTTCTGAGCGGAGTTGCGGAAGCGGAACTTCGTGAAGACAGTCCCTTCTTAGCGGAGCTGCGGAAGCGGAACTTCAAGAAGACAGTCCCTTCTGAGCGGAGTAGCGGAAGCAGAACTTTGTGTAGACACTCCCTTCTGAGCGGCGTTGCGGAAGCGGAACTTCGGGGAGACAGTCCCTTATGAGCAGAGTTGCGAAAGGGGAACTTCGTGAAAACAATCCCTTCTGAGCGGAGTTACGGAAGTGGAACTTCGTGAATCGGGCAACCTCCTAGAAAGCTTTGTCATAGGGGCCTGCGGCCCTGATCTATCAGGGGCCCTACGGGCCCCCTCTGGCTCCGCATTAGTGTAGAATTATCATCAGTCCTTTTTCAAGTTACCTGTCTTAGCCTGAGCAGTTTGCCACTACAACACCAGCTTTGTCAATAACAGATTAAAGCTAAAAAAAATCCTCCATTGCGCTACCACAAAGATGGCTACACCAACGGGCAACCGCCTAGATAGCTTTGTCACAGGGGCCTGCGGCCCTGATCTATCAGGGGCCCTTCGGGCCCCCTCTGGCTCCGCATTAGTGTAGAATTATCATCAGTACTTTTTTAAGTTACCTGTCTTAGCCAGAGCAGTTTGCCATTCTCCATTGCGCTACCACAAAGATGGGCAACTGCCTAGATAGCTTTGTCACAGGGGCCTGGGGCCCTGGTCTGTCAGGGGCCCTTTGGGTTCCCTCTGGCTCCACATAAGTTTAGAATTATCATTAGTACTTTTTCAAATTACTTAGGCTGAGCAGTTTGCCATCAAAAAGCGATAATGTGTTTGCGAAGTTCCGCTTCCGCAACTCCGCTCAAGGGGTAATAAGTTCTTGAAGTTCCGCTTCCGCAACTCCGCTCAAGGGGTAATGTGTTCGCGAAGTTCCGCTTCCGCAACTCCGCTCAAGGGGTAATGTGTTCGCGAAGTTCCGCTTCCGCAACTCCGCTCAAGGGGTAATGTGTTCTTGAAGTTCCGCTTCCGCAACTCCGCTCAAGGGGTAATGTGTTCGCGAAGTTCCGCTTCCGCAACTCCGCTCAAGGGGTAATGTGTTGGCGAAGTTCCACTACCGTAACTCCGCTCAAGTGGTAATGTGTTCATGAAGTTCCGCTTCCGCAACTCCGCTCAAGCAGTAATGTGTTCGCGAAGTTCCGCTTCCGCAACTCGGCTCGAGGGGTAATGTGTTCACGAAGATCCGCTTCCGCAGCTCCGCTCAAGAGATAAAGTGTTTGCGAAGTTCCGCTTCCGCAACTCCGCTCAAGTTCGCCAAGTTTCTGCAACTCCGCTCTGGGACTATCTGTGTCTGAAGTTCCGCTTCCGCAATTCCGCTGTAGGTGAAATGTCTTTCCCAAGTTCCGCTTCCGCAATTCTTCTCTTAGGAAATGTTACCTGTCAACATAACCCCACCACCCACCCACCCATTACCTTGGTATGTTTTTCGTGCTCTCTTACATGAAGGATGAACCAAATGTGATGACATTGTTTTCTCCATTATAACACTATGGGATTTTTTTCAAACGCTCAAGGGCAGCTAACTCCGTAGTCTGTGCTCGAATCCGGCCAAATTTCGAACTCATCCAAGCTCTTATGTATGTCATCATTACCTGCAAGTATGATAAGGATCTAATCAAAAACAGTCGAGAAAACGTGATGACGGCATTTTCCTCATTATAACCCTACGGGGGCTATCTGTTGCCATGGAAACCAGAGTTCTGAGCTGATCTGCACCAAAACCTAATGCAGCCTTTACCCCACCCCTATAATGCTTCAGGTAAAATTTTATTGGGATCGACCCACTGGTCTCTGAGATATTTATGTTTGAACGTGTTGATGCACCCACCCACAGACGGACGGACAGTGAAACAACGGCTCGAGATCTAGCCGAAATTCAAACTAATCCAAGCTTTTTATGCATAACCTCATTACATGCAAGTATGAAAAGGATCCAATGAAAAATAGCGGAGAAAATGTGATTACGTTGTTTTCTCCATTATAACACTATGGGATTTTTTCAAACGCTCAAGGGCAGCTAACTCCGTAGTCTGTGCTCGAATCCGGCCAAATTTCGAACTCATCCAAGCTCTTGTGTATGTCATCATTACCTGCAAGTATGATAAGGATCTAATCAAAAACAGTCGAGAAAACGTGATGACGCCATTTTCCCCATTATAACCATATGGGGGCTATCTGTTGCCATGGAAACCAGAGTTCTGAGCTGATCTGCACCAAAACCTAATGCAGCCTTTCCCCCACCCAAATGATGCTTCAGATAAAATTTGATTGTGATCGGCCAACTGGTCTCTGAGATATTTATGTTTGATAGTGTTGACGCACCCACGGATGGACGGACGGACGACGGCTCGACTCCCATCCTATAAGCTCACCTTTGAGCCTTCGGCTCAGGTGAGCTAAAAAGCCACAGTGACCTTGACCTTGGGCGCAGCACCCTGAAAGTTGAAGTTGCTCGAGATATTGTCATATCCTACATTTGTGTGCAGTTATTTCAAAATCCATGGAGAAATGTAGGTGCTAGAGCCATGACAAAGTTTTTCTAAAATTAGCCACAGTGACCTTGACCTTGGGTGCAGCACCCTGAAAGTTGAACTTGCTCGAGATATTGTCATGCCCTACATTTGTGTGAAGTTATATTAAAATCCATTGAGAAATGTAGGTGCTAGAGCGCTGACAAAGTTTTTCTAAAAATAGCCACAGTGACCTTGACCTTGGGTGCAGCACCCTGAAAATCAAACTTGTTCAATATTGTCATGCCCTACATTTGAGTGAAGTTGATTTATTATCGGTGGAGAAATGTAGGCGCTAGAGTGATGAAAAAAGTTTTCTAAAAATAGCCACAGTGACCTTGACCTTGGGTGCAGCACCCTGAAAGTCGAACTTGCTCGAGATATTGTCATGCCCTGCATTTGTGTGAAGTTATTTTAAAATCCATGGAGAAATGTAGGTGCTAGAGCGATGACAAAGATTTTCTAAAAATAGCCACAGTGACCTTGACCTTGGACGCAGAACTCTGAAAGTCAAACTTCCTCGAGATATTGTCATGCCCTACATTTGTATGAAGGTTTTTTTTTAAATCCATTGATAAATGTAGGTGCTAGAGCGCTGACAAAGTTTTTATAAAAATAGCCGCAGTGACCTTGACCTTGGGCGCAGCATCCTGAAAGTCGAACTTGCTCGAGATATTGTCATGCCCTACAATTGTATGAAGTTATTTTAAAATCCATTGAGAAATGTAGGCGCTAGAGCGATGACAATGTTTTTCTGAAAAAAAAAAATGCGATGACGTTGTTTTCTCCATTAAAACACTATGGAATTTTTTTCAAACGCTCAAGGGCAGCAAACTCCGTAGTCTGTGCTCGAATCCGGCCAAATTTCGAACTCATCCAAGCTCTTATGTATGTCACCATTACCTGCAAGTATGATAAGGATCTAATCAAAAACAGGCGAGAAAAGGTGATGACGCCGTTTTCCCCATTATAACCCTGTGGCGGCTATCTGTTGCCATGGAAACCAGAGTTCTGAGCTGATCTGCACCAAAACCTAATGCAGCCTTTACCCCACCCCTATGATGCTTCAGATAAAATTTGATTGCAATCAGCCCACTGGTTTCTGAAATATTTATGTTTGAAAGTGTTGACGCACCCACCCACGCACCCACCCACGGACGGACGACGGCTCGACTCCCATCCTATAAGCTCACCTCTGAGCCTTCGGCTCAGGTGAGCTAAGAAACGTGGCTATGTTCAGGATTTAAGGTCAAAAATGGCATTCCCAAATATGGCTTTTATTCTTCAGCTATTCATCAGCTACCTGGTGACTGTTATCAAGACCGGTGGTGGCTGACCTCATGCCCAACGGTGCCCGCTATTGATCATAAAGGTGTTGATATCGGTCCGAAATAATAAAAGCTATCAGGCCCAAAGATGCGAAAGAGGTTGTCACCAGGTCCAAAAGCGGCTTGTCAGACCCAAAAGATGAGATTTATCACACCCAAATATGACATTTATTGGGGTCAAATTAAAATCCAAAAGCTAAGTAAGGGTTTGGCATTAAATGATGGCATTGTTTAGTTCTAATCCGCTCTATCCCACAACGTTGCAATGTCGGTTGGGCACTACAGATGACTTCGCAACCATCCCTTTCCACTTTGTTCTGTTTTCAGCTGCCCTGGTTGTTATGGCAAAGTCCATCCCCGTCCACTCTTTAGTAATTGTCTTTCCACCTCTTCTTATGTCTACCTCTTCTTCTTTTTAATTTTCTTCCACTGTGCTCTGTAAGATCGTCTTACCTTGAGACGTGGCCAAACCACCTTAGTTTTCGGCCACGAGTTCGTCATATTCGCCTATTGCTACTTGGGTCTTTCTGCAAACATTCTCATTCGCTTACGCGGTGTTCGTAAGAAATGATCAAAAACCTTTGGTAGCATCTCCTCTCAAAGGTCTACGTTATTTTCTCTAACTCTGCTGTCAGGAATTCGCAGCGGGTATATAGAAATGAGCCGCGACACGACAAAACCAACAAAGTGGTTGTTCGCCCAGCGCCGACTCAGATCAGCCTGGGCATCCACCCAATCTGAACAGAGTCTTCGCTGTCCGCATAGAGTAGCTTAGACCCTTCGCTACCATTTAGGCGCTTAGCAAAATCTTGTAGGTCATATATTGTACTTTTCGTGTCGCGGCTCCAACACGGATATTACAAGGTAGGGTCAATTAAGGTAAACCCGGACAGAAGGAAAACCCGGACACTTACTGGTTTTCCACTAGTAAAGAGCTTCATTTACATGTTTTCAGTGATTTCTTCTTATATCCAGTTTCCCCCTTTACCTCGCAACTAAATATTTTCTATTGTTAGATCATATTAACACTTATTATTTTTCTACAGCCTCCGAATCTAGTCCTTTGCAAGTCTGTTTAAGTTTTCAGGACAACAAATTCAAAATTAGCTGTAAGCGATGGTGAACCAGGTCCCTGCATAATTCACGACAAACGTAAATGTTACTTTAAATTATACAGAGTTTTGTTTCTAACTAGTGCAGGTACATTTTAAGTTTCATGAACTATGTTTATTTATTGAATAAAATAAATATTAGACAATATGTTATCAAAAATGTGACATGTCCGGGTTTACCTTCCGCCAAAATGCAGTGTAAGGTATACCCGGACATCAACTATTTTGGGGCACTATACGATTAAAAGAAATTAAATATAAAATGTTTTGAATGGTTTGAAATTAGAAATACAATATTTGTGCATTCTACTTTGCAGTTAAGATATGACACTTAGTTAAACAACGATAATAAGGTCTATATAGTATAGTTTCAATGGTGACCCGTAGCAGACTGAATGAGGTTACCACCCATAATTTTTTAATTGACGATTTAACATTAATAAATGAAAGTTATATCTTATATTATATTAGTCCTACCATGAAATACGTTAACAATTACTAAATTTAGTGCATCTGCGTGCTAAATATCTACATAGGCGATATATTTAACTTAGAATCAGCTGTCCGGGTTTACCTTCTCCATGTCCGGGTTTGCCTTACTCAACGGTTTGGCTCTTTAAATGACTGAGAGGGAGCGTCACAGATAACAAGACTATCAGAGATATTGAATTAATGGAAAACCTAAAACAGCTACAATCGAGTTACAGCAATGTGAAAATCAAATAAATGTCAAATAACATGATCTCGCAGCTGATAATCAATTTACAGAATGTTGATTGCTTAATCTCCAGGAAAGTCGCAAATTGCTGTCATATTGTGATAGCAAGTTGAATGACCACTAAAGAATATGTGCAAAGAATGGGTATGTATACGTTACTGCCCACAAAGCAGTTCTCTAAGAGTATAGAGCTCGTCTTATATTTAGGCTACCTAAGTTTATAACATGAGCTGTCTACTGACAGCATAGCTCGCCTGCGCTGGTGCTTGCCCATCTCAAATGCATTTGTCGCTATGGCTTGTAGTACATGAAACTACACGCAAGCATGTCCATGTATTGTCAACATATTTATAAACAGAAGCTTTAAGATAATTTTT